>OY756375.1:7305334-8052834 GCA_963576895.1 Ceraclea dissimilis
ATATATACATGAAATTCGACAACATAGCTGTCGCTCCTCGTGGTGTAGTGGATAATATGATCCCTACTATGCGAGACGAAGGTCTGGGTTCGAATCCCAGCCAGGGTGAACTGAAAAGGCGAATGTTTCTCGAGTGTAAAGTGATCACTTAAGCCAGCCGAGGTCGGTCGTAAGCCTGACGATGTTCATCCTTTATTCTCCTACACTGTTGTGGGAATACTACATTATACTATTTATAGATATTTTTAATATACACGGAATGGCACACTGTATCTTCTAACGCACGTGGCCATCACCTCAGTCTCACCTCACGCTCACGAGAAATCGTCACAACAAATATATCTAAACTCACAGTGTGAATCGCGTGTCTCCCTCGGATAACTTTTTCGAGTGAGTTATCAAACGAAGGACCGCCATTCAAAATATTCAAAACACGGATTTGCATTAAAACCGCAAATATAACAATAACTATAATAATTTCTAACATCGATTAATTGGGGTTTCTTGCCGCGTCATAAATAGCACTGGTTGTGGTATCATCTGAACGACTTACAGCGAAAGATGGACCTCCCCATTATATAAAACTAACTCGGTTTAATAATATACTTAGTAATTATAGTAAAAAAAATCCTTTAATTAAGTTTCTTACCTCAGTTAATAGGTGTTGTTAAGCCCTCCGTAAGAATTTCATGGCTTGTGTTCTAAGCCGGCTTAGTTACATTAAGCTTCTGATTTAACACATCGCGATACACGTCCTAACTAGCAGGCAGGTACTTAGCAGCAAAAGGATCTTCTTGCATAAGGAATGATGTTTTTTGTGATAATTTAAAGGATCCTAATTCAACGACGATTAATTTGATCCAAAAACTATTTTAAAATGTAGTAAATTTATGTTTGTTAGTACGCATTTTTATAGTAAATTGATTAAAGAGCGTCGGAGTTGAGTATTCCATAGAATCGAATTTTCCTACATACACTTCAAAACATACTAAGATTCGCCGAACTGCTCACGCTGCACGAGTTAACATCTCAAACACTACAATACGTTGGTACTAAAATTCGCCACCCTGCTCACGCTGCTCACGCTGCACAAGTAAACATCTCTTACTTTACAGTACATACTACTAATTCGGCACCTACACATCACAATTAGAACTTCTGTTATATTCTTGAAGATGGCTCCAGGAAGAAAGCTAGACAGCACAAATCAACACATTGATAACCGAAAAACACGGAGATGGATTGGATAGAGTGTTTGATTCTCAATGGTTTGCTTATTCGGAAGCGGGAAATGCAAAATCTAATAATGATTATTGTACTTTCAAACAGTTACTGTTCTGTTACTGTTCTCAAGCTTAGAGTATTGTAGTTGTAAGTAGAAAATGTACCTACCTGCAACAATAGTTGGTAACTAAACTCTGCTTAATGAATATTCTAAGTGCGAACTCTATTCCTAGTGCAAACTCTCCCTTGCGAGCGTAAACTTCAAATATCTCGCATCAGTGAGCTTGCCAAGCAATGGGTAAATAAAGACGAAGGTATGATTGTATACATTATACATACAACCAATCATCACTCTAAGGAGAAATTACTATAGCGAATTAAATTAGAATTTCTAATATCGCAAACAATGCGCTCATATTGAAGAAGTACACCAAGAATAACCGTATTACATATGTACCTTCTTAATCTAATTTAAATGTTAGTTCACTAGGTTATCAACCAGTTTGCTTTGGTTGCAGTACTTCGCGAACCGAAATCCCTACAGCTTTACAATGTTAGTTTTTTTTTGTACCACGTTTATAAGAGGTAGAACTTCTCTCGAAGGTATTCCCCGTGTCTTTAACGTTCAAAATTGCATGCACAGAATAACTGGTGAAATGCGCGTTTGAAATTTTAGAAGCATGTTTTTTTTAGAACGTTTTCTCAAGATTTTTTTATGTTTTAATGCATAGTAGAGAAGTAGAAGTAGATCTCCTGCAAGGTGGTGCGACCAGATTAAGGAAATGACTAGGAGAGACTTGTGTTTGGCGATGTGGACTGCGGAGAACAGAGAGGACTGGAAGCGCCTTGTTTTGTCCGTGGGTAGCTCCACAAATCACGACCCTCAGCAATGAGGAAACGATGAAAGAAGAAGAAATGCATAGTAAAAAGATTTTTTCTTTTCTACAATATGATTTTTCGAATGATTCTCAAATGCTAATATTTTTTGGTTTGCAACTCTCAGGGAGTTATGGACTAGTTATATATTTTGATATAATATCTATTAATTATCGGTAAAATGTACCTGTAATTGTAAAATTGATGCAATAGCCATTGAATGAAATTCTATTATGATTGTGTAGATTGGAAGCGAATTAACGAAATAATATGATATCCCTATTTTAATTTTGTCATTAGTTTTGTATAAATAATAAATACGTCCATTTTATCGAACTGAGCATTAATAAATATAATATTATTATATTTACCTATTTTATAATAGTCACCATTATCATAATAATTTATTGTTGAATATTTTATACTTTTAATAATAATATTATTTGCTTTCATAATAATGGTGATAAATTATTTTTGGGTAGAAATATTTTGCCGGCGTTTATTGATTTTTATAATCAATGACATCAATTTTGCGAAATTATAATAATAATAAATTCAGTATTCATACATATTAAATATCAAAATTTTTTGTGTACATTGTATATTGTGTGATGGCGCGGATATTTTTAAAAATTCTCTTTTTTCGAATTTTACAAAAAGAAGATGATTTCGAGTAATTTCATGGTTTGTGCTTTATCCCAATTAATTCCTCTTTTTATCAGACAAATCTAAGGACAGTAAAAAGAAGAGAAAAAAAACAAAGAAGAATCTTATATCACAAAAGTTCAAAAGCAATGAAATAAAAAACATGAAAAAACTTTATTTAAGAAACAAACAAAGAACTTTGGACGTTTAGAATCGAAATCCTCGCTGAAAAATGATTTAGTTTTTTTACATTAATTTGAAATATCATACTTTTTATGAAGGCAAACTGCTGGCCTGGACCTAATTTTTTGTTATTATGAGTTACTCCTTTATACAGGGTTATTATTTTATTAAATCCACATTCGTCGATCTTATTCCATTGGTGTCTTCCATCCTCAGATTCCACACGCTCTAGAAAATATTAGAGTAGATTTTCACAAATCGGGTAGCCTTGGATTCTGTTCTGGCTACCCCGCTACAAATACGACGTGAGAGAAAAGATATTATTGAGTATGCTAAAAAGTTTGTTAAGTTTAATTTTCATATTTGTTTAAACTGGGTTATGTTTTGTAAGTTTTCATTTGACTAGAAAGTGTCCTGAAATATTGTGTTCCACTCAAATAACTGTGTTAGTTTCCACGTAGGCAGCGACTTGCTGGGTTTTTTTTCAGGCGTCCCCGAGTCTCCCTCTGGTTTTAATACACCATCACTGGTCAAAAATATTTCTCTCTCTACGAAGGGTTCTAGAAAGGGAGTGAAGTTCTGACAGTTGTCATTGGTACGGACTCTTTTCGATATTCTAAGCAGATTTGGTTCTCACCAAATATCTTTAAAAAAATAGGGTACAGTAATATCTATACCACACAATATAACTTAGATAGAACATAAAATGAGGATCATATCAGTATAAGAACTTTTCCAGTCACTATGCGAACAATCATTTTGTACGAAAACGTTCCAGGAAAAAATCTTTTCTTGAAAACGTGATGAATTTAAGGATACGGAGAACTATAAAAAAAACATTTATGATCGTTCTTTCCTTATAGGTATTATCTTTTTAGAACATTATGAGAAGTATTTTCTTTCAAATCATCTCAAACTCTCAGATAACGCCAAATTTTCTCTTTCCTTGTATTATCCTTCATATAACATTTACCCATAACCGTTAAGTATGATAGGATGCCTTATCAATTGCCTTTTTTCCTTATCTGTTATAATACGAAAGAGTTATAATATGAGCAAATTGAAAAGTAGGTTTTTTTTACATCCACGTATACGCCTCAGTTGAAATAAGACAAAAAATGTGATTGAATCAATTTTTCGAGGCATAAAATATTATACACACGATTAAATTTTGCTCACAGGGGAATCGAATCAAATTTCTTCAGATTTGTAAAAGAAATTTGATATACATCTATCTACGAAGAAAAAATTGAGTTAGGAAACTAAAATTAGTGAAGCCGTCTTTATTTTTTGATGTAATATTTTTTACTATAAGAGTACGTATACTAGAAATAGGTAAATATTTGAAGATTATATTGGAATGCAAATGTTACAATTTACAAAGAAGGAAAAGAAAAAAATCAGCTTGTTTTAATATTTTTTTGTATTTTCAGAAGAGTAAAAAGAATTTAATTACTTGTGAGAGATTGTTCTTAAAAATCTTGTATTTTGTAATAAGATAAAAGCAAATTGATCTACGAAAATATAAAAGAGGGATTGGTTTTCACCGGATTTTAAATCTTATTCAAATTGGCTTTCGGCACGAAAGGTTGTTATTTATGGGTCTCTGTTTTGGAAATTAATATGAGACTCTGCAGATCATAAATAATCTCGCTTGATCAGACCTCGGTAGGTATCTACTGGTAAACAACCCATTTACAAAGTAATTTGATCAATTTATAAGCAGTACACACCCAACATTATGAAAATTTGTCGGAAAGCCTTTCTGATTATGATTAATACGGCCATCATTTCTCATAGCACGTCTACAAGGCGACGTGGATAGGTATTCCCTGAAGCTTAAGGGCATGGCACCAGGAATGACATCACAGCCTTTTCCCACGGCATTAAGGTTCAAAATTGCATGACAATCGCATGATAAAATGGTAAAAATAGCGTTTTTTCCATTTTTTGGGGTTAATTTTGCGTCTATCAAAAAACTTTTACGGTTATTCCCTAGATTTTAATGCATTTTATCAGTACAAAAATAAAATTTTACCCCGCGACTTTCGGTAAACGAATTTCCGTCTTTCGGAAAAAAGATCAGAGGTGTTTTTAAAAATATTTTTTGAGAAATCTATACAAGTTATTAAAGATCTTTTACTGTTATTCCCTAGATAAAGGTTCAATGCATCTACCCTATTTTGTTCCAAAGCATATTTAGTAATGGTTGTCTCCCGTTTTTAGAAATTTTTGAAATGTCGGTATGCACACTCTTAATACTATTGACAAGAGAGTTTGTAAGTCTGCATATTACAAGACGCTATGATTAAATACGAGTATTTACGAGTAAAATATATCACGGGCATAATAGTGTCCAAAATACAATAATTAAAAACTGTACGACCCCAACGGCGTACGTAAAATCAAAATCGCCCGATTATATGAGCTGATCATTAAACTATACTGAACTACAAAGCTCAGCCCGACTATAAAAATGCAGTTGGGAATTGAATCGAGGATCTAGAGGTTGAAGAAAAGAAGTCTAGGCAAAATATTAGTAGACATTTTCATTAAATATTAAATTGAAAATATAATGATATATGGTGTTTTATATTGTATTTCTCACAATATATTTTGATTTATATTTTCCTAACTAATATTCACACTCCACTCTCCACGGCATGAATATTACTAGATTAAATTAATTGGGGTTGGCCAGTAAACCGCAAGCGACTCCAGAAAGGAAGGCCGCCCATCCTAATTCCTTATTTAATCACTCTTTCATCCTAAAGGTCCCAACATTTGCATAATTGCTCCCATATATTCTCTTTTATAGGATGACTAAGATAGGAGTTCAGTTATTATCAACAATATCGTGAGGGAAAACAAAGAAAAACACAAAATGGGAGAGATCATTTTGCTCAAAAAATTTTATCGGCCTTTTAAAATATTAAATTCCTTTCCTGAAATGAAGTTTTTATTCTCTTTTCTTGAGGAAATTTTCACATTTTTTATTTGTGAAGAATATAAAGAAAGCGGCGAAATATCCACTCTATATTCCACAATCAAGTTTTATGTTGATAATATTTTTCATTCTTTCTTATTTTGTTGACGTTCATTAAGTGGTCTTCTTTTTGAAATGAGAGTTAGACGAATGACGACTTTCCCAGTTGAATTGAAGGAAGCTTGCGAAAACTTTTAGAGAAAAATGAACCAAAATAACCATGTAACCAATATTAATCCTATACCATTAAAATCTTTAACAAATTACATTAAACATTGTGTTTTAAATCAAACTCCAAGGCAGATATTTTTAGATACTTGATTTTGAAAGGCTTGTAAGATTGCAATGAATAGAGAAATGGCTGGAATTATTAGAGGCTTTATTTTTATTTTATTTTTTTTTATTTAAAGGCTTAAGAACTTTTACATCTTCAGAGTGCGGCATGGAGTCAGTGATGACGATAATAATGCATTTATGTACGTAGGTGTAATCGCAATAGGTTTATGATTAAGGTCGTAATTACTCAGGAAATGACTGAGGAATGAATAATAATTATGAGGAGCAAAACCGATAGAACAAAGTACAAAGGGTGTCCTCGAAAGCATTCGGAGAATGTCAGGAAGGTACATAGATATAAGATGCGAATCGCTTATATGAATTTTAAACCCACTTTAATAGACCAAGATAAACAGAGATTAGAAACTATGTGGTTTTTCAACTCATGTTTGGAATAGAAAAAAGTGTAATAAGCCGAAATGTATGTAATGTCGAATAATTTATCTGTAAGCCCTATTGACAGGTCTTGTATTCAACAGAATTAAAGAAGGGAAAAATGTTGAAAGGTTTTCCTATGGACGTTAATTATAATTATTACCTTTGAAGAAGAATTTGTATAATTACCTCGCGGGAGATAGTATGAGAGTTATTTATTTAAGATTATTCAAAAGAGGGTTAATTCTCAATACAAGAATCCTTTACAACATTAATTTAGAGAAAGTAAATTAACTATGTTGGTAGGTGGGTAGATATAATACGAGTTTTTGAGACTTAAATACTTAATACGGGGAAGGAGTTGTATTTAGTGTGAAGTAATTTCAAACTGAAATTTGTTTATTTTGAAATTTTCCAGCGAAGGGTGTTGTTTGCCGACTGAAGAATTTTCTCAAGTATATAATCTAAAGTACCACGTCGAATACTTGGTACAGTACTTGTAAATTATAACAAGCAAAAGGCGGTTAAGATTTGTTCATTATTAGGTATATTTTTATTATCGCTTTATAAATTGTAGGATTATAAAGATTTGAAGAGTGCGCATTATCAGGAAAATAAAATGAAAAGGAAATGATGGTTTGGTTTGAAAAATAATAGGTATATATGTACTAGGGCAAAATAAAAACAACAGTGTTTTGACGAAAACAAAAACACTACAAAAAGGCCGCAAATAAAGAGGGGTAGGGTTTAACTGCTACAATATATAGCAGCCGCCTGGTAGCTACATAGTTCTCATATCCTCATCCTGAAAGGAAAGTCAGAAATTGGGTTATTAACTTTTATTATGGGTCATTTCCAGAAATGTGGCCCTTATAACATTTTCAGCTATCGATTTGTATACAGAATATCCAGAAAAATGCGCCATAATAATAACATATTAATCCTTATAGTTTCGTATAAACAATCAGAATAAAGATAACATGTGCCAAAAGAGGAGTAACGCGTCTCACAAAAAACTTTTTTTTTTCATATTTCTCAGCAATGACGATGGCCACCCATTCTGAAAGTCAAATTAATTTTACATAGCCCTAATGCTGTATGTATTTTTATACACACATCCCTTACTGGTTACCCCATTATTGGAATATACCGTGGAGAACATCGGATTCTCCACATATCGTAATTGAATCTGAATAGATATAAAACGAAAGATGGACTTTCCGACAAATTCTAGCCCATCTGCTAAACAGCATAATAGCTTGCGTTTTTCCTGGTCCTGAATGGAAAAGTTCTTTAGCTGTTACAAATAACCATCAAATAAAGCACCATACATCACTTCAAATATAGTTTTTAAATATTTAGGTTTGAAATACATTATAAAGAAAATAGACGACATATAAGTATTTCAGTTTTTTTTAGAAGACGTACGAACGTCTCGCTAATTATTTAATACTTGTAGATATACGAGTAATAGGATTCCTTGAATGTAGTCTATACTTAATGGCCTGTGGTTTCACCACGCAGTTTACTAGGCAACATCATCGTTTATTAATAATTAAAATGATGATCAGAATCTGTTAATTATTAATAACAGAATATGGAGAATAATTGATTGTTCAATGTACCTAACAAAAATAAACATAATCCAAACTTAATCAATGTGTGTGCGTTGTCTCGAAAGTTGTAGTTCTGCTGCTGAAATTAACAAGAACTGATATACCTATATTTATTCAGGAAAATTAAAATTATTTGAAACCACCATACTGTGAAATTCGAACTTAAATCACCAATGGTGGGTGTATCTCAATTTATTATTAATATTATTGTGGGTAGTCAAGCAGGCAGCATAAAGCTGATATGCTTGAGCCCAAGAGTTTATGACATCACAGCAATCCTTCAAGTTCATTCTTAAAGCCATTCACACTCTCAGCAACAACCAGATACGGGGGCAGCCTGTTCCAAGCGTCCACAACTCTGTTACTGAGGAAGTATTTATGTGGATTCTGAGCAAACACATTTCTGTTCAGCTTCAGGCTATGGCCACGTAAGTGTTCATTTTGATTGCGAGTGTAGATGTTGGGCAGATCAGGACAGTCGTAATAATTATTCAGCGCCTTAAATGTCTCAATGAGATCCCCCCTCATTTTTCTTTCTTGCAGCCGTTCTTCATATGAAATTTCCTTAAGCCCCACTCTGAGTTTGGTGAATCTCCGTTGCACTCTCTCCAACAGCACAATATCTTTCTTAATAGCGCTTATTTGCTTGTGTCGTGAAGATTTTGAAATAACTGTGACTGCTACCTACTATTTTATGCGTTCCTAGACTTTGTCTTAGAATATTTCTAGACATTATAAAGTGTATAAGCTCATAATGAAGGAGATCAGTTAAGTATATGTGATCGTATTTCGTTATATCAATATTTAAACAGAGAGTTGCGGTGCCTTGAGCCAGTTAGAGTAGGTACCTATGGACTTATTATATTCTCATATTGTTTGTTTTCAAAATGTGATGAAATCAAACCGTGGGAAGGGATTACATACTTGTCATTTAGATAATGAATTAAGAGTATGCATACCGACATTTAAAAAAATCTTAAAACGGGAGACCTTTTATTTCGACAACCGTTACTAAATTTGCTTTGGAACAAAATAAGGTAGATGCAATGAACCTTTATCTAGGGAATGACCGTAAAAGATTTTTTATATCATGTAGAAATTGCTCAAAAAAATTATGAAAAACAACTCTGATCTTTTTTCCGAAAGACGGAAACTCGTTTCCCGACAGTCTCGTAGTAAAAATTGTTTTTTGTACTGATAATATGCAATAAAATCTAGGGAATAACCATAAAAGTTTTTTGATAGACGCAAAATTAACCCCAAAAAATAGAAAAAACGCTATTTTTACCAATTTATCATGCGATTGTTCACGCGATTTTGAACCTGAATGGAATGGGAAATGACTGTGAAGTCATTCTTGGTGCCAGGCCCTTAATCTCCACATTAAGTACAGAATATTCCTATTCAGAACGTTGTAATTATTACAAGATTTTACTTAACCTCACTGTGGTGTTTTTTTTTTGTTTATTACCTGTGAGCATCCTACCAGTCCATACCCATTACGCTTCAGCATACTGAATGTATGCTGAAGCGTAATGGGTATGGACTGGTAGGACCGAGACTCATCTGGATTCGTTTCAAGGTAGGCATGACCAGGCTGTTCCTTATTATAGGTTACGGTCCAGGGAATGATGCCTTGGATGATGAGAAGGATGAGTTTTGGAACTTAGTGCGGGAGACAGCGTATAAAAGAAGAGCGAATGAAAAAGTAATATTGGCAGGTGATCTGAATGGTTGGGTCGGTGTCAGAAGGAAGAATTTTGAGAGAGTGTTGGGATTGCATGGCGATGATAGGGTGAATGATAACGGGAAAAGAGTGTTAGAAGTATGTTTGGAGTTGGATCTCTTTGTGGCGAACACATTCTTCGCACACAAGGAGATCCACCAGTACACTTGGCAAAGAGAGAGAGTTGATCGTATTGAAAGGTCGATGATTGACTTTGTATGTGTGGACTCTGAGCTCCGGAAGGCGACAAAGGACACCCGGGCATTTCGGGGCGCCGGACTGTGGACGGATCACTTCCTTGTGATAACAAGGATTGATCTTTTCTCCGGTTGGCGCTCGAGGGCTCGGAAGTTGGAGCCTGTCCGGAGAATCAGGGTCGAAAAACTGAAAGAGACGAATGTTAGGGATGAATATGAAAGACTGACTAACGAAAGGCTAGAAGTACATGATGATGAGGAACGCTCGACGAGTGAACTATGGAATGTTATGAAGGAGGTGCTAGTAAAGAGTGCAAGAGAAGTATGTGGAGAAGCGTTGGTAGGAAGGAATAAAGGTGATGCGTGGTGGGATGATGAGGTGAAGGATGCTGTAGTGAGGAAAAAGAAAGCGTGGAATGATGTGCTTGGTGCGAAACCAGATGATGGAGGTGAGAAAGAAAGAAAGAAGAATATATATAAAGCGTGTAGGAAAGAAGTGAAAGAAATGGTTTGCCAGAAAAAGAGAAAACTTGAGGAAGAGGAATGTATGAAATTATCGAGGAACGCCGAGGAGAATTTGAAAATATTCTGGAAGGAAGTAAAAAGAAAGAGATCTGGAAGTGAGAAAAACAGTATGAATTGCATCAAAGATAAGAATGGTGATTTAGTGATGAATGGAGAAGAAGTTGTTGAAAGATGGAAAGAATACTTCGAAGAATTGTATGAAAGTGGTACTAGTACAAACCAGACGAATGTAGCAGATAGTATGAATGTAAATATTGCTGAGGACGAGGAAATACGTATGAATGAAGTTGTGCTTGCATTGAAAAAAGCAAAGAATGGTAAAGCTGCGGGACATGACTGTGTGGCCATAGAGTTCATCAAGCAAGGTGGCCCGAAGATTCTCGAGTGGTGCCTGAGGCTCTTCAACTTGTGCTGGGAGAGTGGCTGCACTCCTGAGGATTGGAGGAGGGCAGTCATCTGCCCTTTGTACAAGGGGAAAGGCTCAAGGTTGGAATGCGGCAGTTATCGGGCTATCAGTTTGCTGAGCTCTGTGGGCAAACTGTATGGAAAGGTATTGATTGAAAGAGTAAGAAAAGTGACTGAAAGTAAAGTATGGGATGTGCAGGGTGCTTTCATGAGTGGCAGGGGGTGCACCGATCAGATCTTCTCCCTACGGATGGTCGTGGAGAAGCTTCTGGCTAAACACCAGAGGCTCTTCTGCGCGTTCGTGGATCTGGAGAAGGCATACGATCGTGTGGACCGAGAAAGACTGTGGCGTGTACTGTCGGAATATGGGGTGAGCGACCGACTGATTGGCGCAATCGCGTCTCTATATACGGAGAGCTCTGCTTGTGTCAGGGTGAATGCTGCGTTGTCGCAGTGGTTCGCTCTCACAAAAGGGGTTAAACAGGGTTGCGTCATGTCGCCTTGGTTGTTCAACCTGTTCTTCGACTACTGCATGCGTCCTCTGAATGAGCTGAATGTTGGTGTGGACCTAAATGGAGTGAAAGTATGTGCGTTAATGTTTGCAGATGATTTAGTGTTGATGGCTGATGATGAATGTGAGTTACAACGGATAGTATCCTGTGTGTACGAAAGCTGCGATATGAATGGTATGAAAATGAATGTAAATAAAACGAAAGTATTAGTGTTCGAAAGAGAGGAAATAAGGACAAATTGTGTGATAAAGGTTGGTAATGACTGTCTGGAGCAAGTGGATGAGTATGTATATCTGGGAAGTTTGTTTACTAGAGATGGACGCTGTGATGGAGACATTGAAAGAAGGAAGCTGGCCGGTACTAGGACGAATGGTGCGCTCGGTCCGATTGTTAGTAGTAGCAATGTGTCTATGAAAGCAAAAGTGCTAGTGCACAATGCTGTCTTGGTGCCGACCCTGATGTATGCTAGTGAGACGTGGACGTGGATGAAGAAGGATGAATCAGGGTTGAATGCAGTAGAAATGAGGTCATTAAGAAGAATGTGCGGGAAAACGCTGAGAGATAAGATAAGGAATGAGGTTATTAGGGAAATGAGTGACTGCAAGACTGGTGTAGTGACAAGAATGAAAGTAAACAAACTAAGATGGTTTGGGCATGTTGAGAGAATGAATGATGACAGGATGACAAAAAAGATATATCTGAATGAGCGAAGAGGGGTGAGAAAGCGCGGCCGTCCGAGACTGACCTGGTCCGATCATGTCGACCAGATCCTCAAGGATGGACGCGTTTTGAGTAAAAGGAATCGGAGAGCGTGTATGACTAATTGCATGAATGTGACGGAAGCTAGGAGTGTGTGTAAGGATAGGGCTGTCTGGCGCTCTGTCCTCTCTGCCTACCCTGCAACTGATGTGGCGTGAGGGTATAGATAGATAGATAGATAGATAGACCTGTGAGCAAATCTTTCCAACGATTTTTCAACCACTTCCTGACTACTAAGAGGTCAGAATCTTTGCAAACGTACGTAAACTCGATAACAATACGATTTTGTACAAAAATGGATCAGCCTTCTCCAGAGATAAAAAAAATATGTAAAGTGTTTTAGAGAGATCCGAGGGTCGTGTGGGGTGATGTGTGGTATCCTATGTAAGGGCGTTGTGAAATAAATCCAGATCGTCCGTTAGATTTCGTCCAGCTCAAGTCTTGGAAGACACCGGGCTATCGAGAGGATCCAGTCACCGCATACCGTCGTGTTTGGTATCTAACGAAAGTGCTTTACGAGTGCATCTCATATCTTTTTACATTTTTCTATTCTGGGCATTCTTGGTGGGAGGCACCATTGGAATAGTTTTAGGATGTGAAGTCATAAATATTGTTTGTAACAAAAAGTACGATTACTTCTTTATAGTATGAAAACTTTAATCATGTCAAACCAACTCCGAACGAGTGATCTGAATCTTGTAACGCACATCTAGCTCGCCGCTCGCTGAATTTTATATGCTTTGTCTAATACTCACCTCATTTTTCAATTCGTTAGGAGAGTCTTGAACACCTACTCTATATCCAAATATTCGCCGAAACATAGCACAAAATATAATCAAAGATATCCTGACTTAATAACATATTTGCCGCAGCTTGTATGTATAATCAAACAGTACCACTCTGAAACATTATGTTGACGAACATTCAGCTATGAATTTCTAAGACAAACACTGAGCCAATAAATTCTAAATTTATAATAATACCATACGTCTGCAGTATACCGGATATGTTTCTGATTAATTTCTCAGCTAGCTAACTCCAAGCACATACAATTACGTATATCTTTACTCAATAAGTAGGTGAATATTGCTTCAACATTTGATAATAATAATTTAGATTGTGGTGGTCGATGCAATGGGCATTAATTAATAGCCATTGATTAATTAATTTACATCTAGTACGACAATACAATCTGCCGTCTTAAGGAACATGGGTTTCTCAAGCAATTAGCCTGAACGTATATTGCACTGGCTACCTACTACTATTACTTCTGCCTACATATTATACATACAACTACACAAATATCTAATCTTAATCAACCAACTTCAATGGGAATTAGTTCAAACTTCAAATTAGTGATATTAAGATTACTATTACTTTTATTGTTTAAAATCCACGTGTTTTTAGTAATTACTAGTATTTAACAATGTAAATGAATGAATAGATGTCGACCAGATCCTCGAGGATGGACGCGTTTTGAGGAAAAGGAATCGGAGAGCGTGTATGACAAATTGCATGAATGTGACGGAGGCTAGGAGTGTGCGTGCAAGGATAGGGCTGTCTGGCGCTCTGTCCTCTCTGCCTACCCTGCAAGGGACGTGGCGTGAGGGTATAGATAGATAGAGATGACGATCCCGTTTGGGGTATGCTTTGAGAATGTCAGATTATAATATGTCCAAAAGACCACTCTTTTTTATCCCACAGGGATTTTGACCCCCGGGAAGACGATTTAATTGTATCTCCTATATGACTATCAAGAACATCGGCGTGCTCTGAGTGGCTGGGTCTGGTGACCTCTCTGTGTTCCATCGGGGAACGTTGGACCATGAAGTAGTAGTATGCAAACTGCGCCAACCATGTAGGTACCCCATAACATGTCAATAAGTTTAGCGATGAGATTCACTATACTCATCTTATTGAGTGCAACAACGTGTGTATAGATGTACACTTTGTATTTGTATACACACACACGCATGTCGCTAATTACCCCACTGTCACGAAAGGATAGCTGAATAAAATAATAATACCGACTCCTCGTATTCAGTAATAATTCTGAGAACTCTATATTTATTGAAGTGTGAAGGATTCAAATATTCAAATTATTTGATGTGAATTGACATTGACTAATATGGTAACTGAAACTTTTCATCTGGTCTAGACTAAACATCCAAATAGTTATTCAATGAATATAATGTAGGAACCCAGCTTAATAGAAAAGTTCTGTAAGGTTATATCAAGTTCAGAATCAGAATCGTCTCCTTTCCTGCGACATTTTATAATTCATCCGTCTTTTGATATACGTACTTTATTTATTTATTTATTTATTAAATTATAAACGGGCAGAAGCCTTTGACATGGTAGAATAAATTTGGTCAATATAAATACTACAAATAATTACAAACTCAATGAAACGATATGATAAAAACCAGCAAATGCACAAATTCAAACAATTTTAATAAAAAAAGAAACATTAACGAATAAAAATATAAAATTACACAATTGATGTAAAAGTTCGATTGAATGAATACAGATACAATGTCAAATTAAATAGATATTTAAAAAATTAAATACTGATATAAAACGATAAAAAAACCAATTGGTGAATGCAAAAATCCGGACGGTTAATATGACGTCTCAGACATATAATTTGGATCAATAAAAATACGCGACAGAGACTAAAGTTCGAATTTATAGAAAACCAATTATTATGACATAATATGCTGTGGAAACAAGAGCTCTGGCAAAGCATTTTTTTTTTAATCTTTATTTGTAAACACGATCAATATAAGCGAAAAAACTAATATCAAAATCTGAATAAACTTAGGTACTTACATTTTTTTACGAACAAAAGTTTTCTTCTTCTTTTTGTTCAGCCATCCCTCCGCTGCTGGATAAAGGCCTCTTCTAACATTTTCCAAGTTTTTTCTACTTTGGGCTTTGCTCCCCCATCCTTCCTGCGACTGGGACTATATCATCTACCCATCTCTTTTGTGGTCGTCCCACAGGTCTTCTATTCTCCCATGATCGCCATCTTAGGATTCTGGGTGCCCATCTCTCGTTCCCCTGTCTCGCAACGTGGCCCGCCCATTGCCATTAACAAAAGTTTTACTTCCACGATGTTCTCAACATTGTGATAAAATACAATAATCATCCATGGAGTCTTTAAAAGTGGAACAGTATATTATATTGTCTATGGCTTTCAATCCTTTTAATCTAAATTTCAAACAATGTAGATAGTAGCGGGATTGACACAGCGAAATAAATTAAAATATGTTACAGAGACAGCAACACTGAAATATACGCGAGATAAATCCACCCATAGGTAGATGTATTAGATTTGTAGCCAATGGTAGATTCGGCCTAAGGAGGTATGCCGAAGATTCGGCTAGTTTCTACCTAAATTTGGTTATCATTTTTGGTTAGTTTACATTTTACATTTAGTTTACATTAGTTTACATTTTTATGTCTTCATGACCGAAGTTTTCTAGGGCCTGTTTATGTAGAGTCTGCCGCCTCTTATGATCGCCCAAAAGATGATTCCACATCACTATGAAGTGTGCAGGAAAATACTTATTTGGGATTGGGGTACCTATACAAATAAACCCAAATCCTTTTTTTTTTCACAAAAAAAACTATGTGTTTGCTAAACCTAATCTTCTTCTTCTTCATTAGCCATGGCCCCTCCACTGCTGGATATAGGCCTCTTCCATTTGTTTCCAGTCTTTTCTATCCCTCGCCTTTCTGACCGACTGCCTACCCGCTACCGAGGTCACGTCGTCCGCCCATCTTTTCTGGGGCTTTCCAACACCTCTTCTGTTTTCCCATAATGGCCTCCACTTTACGAGTCTAAATCTAATATTCAG
The DNA here is from genome assembly GCA_963576895.1 of Ceraclea dissimilis. Taxonomy (NCBI): domain Eukaryota; kingdom Metazoa; phylum Arthropoda; class Insecta; order Trichoptera; family Leptoceridae; genus Ceraclea; species Ceraclea dissimilis. Next base: position 7,321,563 of record OY756375.1, read on the forward strand.
CCATATTCTATATATATTATTATTTTCGTTATTCGGTATTCGACGAAATGTTGCCGACTGAATACCGAAGTTGCTAAACAACGAATTGTTACTGAGAATTTCAGGCGTTCCTACTCTTGCACAATACAATCGAATAAAAGGTACTCTGTTGAGCGCCGTGCTCTATTTTCTGGGGTGTTTAATATACCCAGACCCACTGACAGAATTCCCACACCACCCATCTCCATATTAACAATCCACATCCACACAGCAGCCAGCAGCGCCCTAAACATCCTCACTAACAGGGTCAATAATAAATTATCGTGCCACGTAATGAAATGTCTCACCTATCGGAGAAGAAATCTATTTTCTCACAACAACTAAATTCTTCAAGTATCTACTTCAATATACCACCTTTACTTTCCCTGCTTAAACTGATTGGCACTTTCTTGTACTTTTTATATATTACTTTTCACGTATCAACTTCTACCTTTTTTCCTAAAAGAAATCGGATGTTTTATTTATTTTTATTCGGTCTTAACATTTACAAAGATATACATTGTTTATATGTTTGCCTCCCCACTAGGAATATCCTGTGTCGGGAGAAGCAAACTCACATATAATAAATTATAATAAAAAAATAACACTACAAACAACACTGTCACACAACAATTGACAGATAAAGACAACATAACATAAAGTACACACAGTCAAGTGGAGCCCAACACACCATACATACAACAATAATCATTCTTATTGTTGTGTACTTCCTCAACCATAGAAGTACAGTCAGGTGTGTAGGGATTTTTCTGGATTTTAATCGGAAATCGAAAAAATTTTTCTGTATATTTAAGAGGTCTCAAGATAATTTACATGTGGACTACTTTTATTGCATTATAATGTGTTAAAAAATAATGAAATCGGAGATACAAGATTCAGTAAAAACATTTTATTTGTAGTACACGTCATAAACCTGAGTATAAAGTGGTTTTCAAGCTGAAAATCAACCCACAAATATTAATAGAACCATAGCTTTATTGATTGTAAATCAAAGATAAAGGATTGTTATTTAGCAGTACTTAAAAAAGGTACACTTACAAAATGCGATTTCTAAAAAATCCTGTTTTTTGGTTGCCTGTATATACGAGAATAATTTATTTATTGTAACACGATTGTTGTAATTCCTTAACAGAACAACCAAAAAGCTTTTGTTTGAAATATTTATAACGGATTCATTAGATTATACATTAACGACTTTGATCGTTTCCTTTATAACTTAATTTTACCATTAACGAAATATTAACGTTAAAGTTTCAAGTTTTATAACTTCTTAATTTGTATAATTAATGAAGTCAATCAAAGATTATTATTATTTTAAATGAATAGGTTCGTATTATTTCGATACGCGGTTTTAGTTTTCAAATAAAATTCAATTTTTGTGAGATCATCATGACAAGCTAAATGGAAGAAAAAGACTATTCCAACAACGAGCACATTCACCATAATAGAATGTAAAAGACATAATATATGAACAAAAGGAGAAGCGTCGGAAGACCTCCCAAAAGGTGGTCTGATGACCTAGTCCAACAAGCCGGAGGAACCTGGATGCGGAGGGGGAGAAACAGAGATGAGTGGAAGAAAATGGAAGAGGCCTACGTCCAGCAGTGGAGAGAGGAAGGCTGAGGAAGAAGAAGAAGAATATATGTTTGGATCAGAAAACTTTATTAAAGCGATAATATTAAGATTTTGGACCGACGGTACAATGTGAAAGTACACTTTTAAACATAAATATGAAAGACTAGCTGCATGTGCTCTCCCGTTTTTAGTTTTTTTTTTTGAAATTTCGATACCCCTAGTTTTATACAAGATAATGCCAAACCCCGATTGGGAATACGAGGGCATTCAGATGAGAGCTTGCATATGTATAGTTGGAACGTTTGTAAGTTGCCCTCAAACTTAATTTTTAAACGTTTCATATTTTTTTGTTTTTATTTTGTTGGGTAGGTAATTCCATTAGTTTGGGATAATTATTCCATTTGTCCTACTTAAAATAATCAGTTCACAATAAGGTACGTGACAACATTAGTCTCATTTTGTATAAATTGATCTCTATCGAGTGTCCCACTAACTTACATTCAATATTGCATTCCGTGTTATGGACGACTACTACCTACATATATTCCACGATTCTTATCTGGGAAGTAAATTGAATTCAAAATACTTTAACGTTGAAAAATAGAGTACACACGTAGATTGACAACTGACTGAAGTTACTGATAGGTCACGACTCACGACAGACCAGATAAGGTGCGACTGGAATGCAAATGTATTGAAATTTAAAACACTGCTTCGCAACGTGAAAAATGTATGGAAGATTGAGTAGAGAAAATATTGATCTACGAGTGCAGTAAAAATTTCGATGTATTCTGATAGTTCATAATACAACTTTTTCTGTGTATTTTCGTCTTTCTGAAGTGCATTTTTATTAGCATTTAGTACAACATTCTCGACACAATCTTTCTTTATCCTGTTTCTTTGCTTTATCTCTATGTTATATTTCTACACTTTTTTAAAGCTTTTACACCTCCACTCCTATATTACCCTGACAAAGGACAAGGGTGTATCCTTATTATAGTGACCTCTATTGAATAAATCAATGTCAGTGGAATACACTTAATACATTGTGTTTCATTTTAATGACTATATTTTTTTTGTTACTTAAACTTTTTATTTTGAATGAATATGCATTATGCATGTCTCTAAATAAAGCTCGATATTTCTAAAGCAACCGTAAACTTTCAATGTTTCAGCCTATTTAATTTAATTTTATTTATTTATGAAGTTGTAAATACATAAATTTACAATTTACATATCTTAAAAATACAAATTTTCATAGACTACATATTTTTTGTAACAATTATAAAAGTACACATTCAGATGTTATTAATTCTCATTCATTTATCCACATTTATTGTATCCGATATCTGTAATGAAGTTATTAATCATCATATCTAAACAGCAACTAAAAAACGGTTATATGATGATAAAAAAATTACAAGAAAAGATGAGTTCTGGCACGTTTTTCTTTTAAAAGAGCCCCTGCAAAAACAAAAACACTATATTTATATAGGTAATAATGAGGATTTGAATATAAGAGAAAAACTCAGAAAAGTCTAGACGTAACAGACTTGTTAATATCTCGTTTTATTTGTTTATTTATTTATTCATCCATAAAAACTAACCACCGTGTTGTTTACTTACGATCAATAACAATAACTCGAGTTCAAGGGGTGTAAATGCGAAAATAAATTTACTTTTATTTTGTTTTACTTTTTTTTTGTGCGTTCTCATATTTATCTACTTAATGGTATTTATTTGTTATACAAATTCACCCCATTGTGACGTTCTCCGCTCAGTTTACTATGAAAATATATTGCGTAAGAACAATAAAATATAATACGTATATCAGTATCTGTATTTAGTCCGGAAAATGATAGAAAAAAATGTATTTTAATTTTGGGTTAACTCTACTGTACAAATAAATTAAACACAATAGACCCAAGCAACCATTTACCTGCCTAGATTTGTTCTATAGCAGGTCTTAAATGGTTCCAGAACAGTCGTAGAATAATACTAGAACAGCCATTGAATGGCTCAAGAACAGTTATATAATAATACTAGAACAGCCATTGAATGGTTCAAGAACAGCTACAGAATGTTTACAGATATACAGCAAATGATGGACCTTTCATCAGGCTTATGACTGATCGTCGGCTGGCTTAATGAGATCACTTTACACTTAAATAACATTCAGCAATTCCGGTCCATCTATCTGCCATCGGTTCTAGATCAGTTATAGAACAGTTGTAGAATGGTTCTAGAACCAATATAGGAGCTCAATTATTACTTACAAGTTAAGTTAATTTATTTTTGTATTTCGCATTTTTCCTCAACGTATTAAGAGTGTGCATACCGACATTTCAAAAATTTCTAAAAACGGGAGACCTTCTATCTCGACAACTGTTACTAAATATGCTTTGAAACAAAATAGGGTAGATGCATTGAACCTTTATCTAGGGAATAACCGTAATAGATTTTTTATATCTTGTATAGATTTCGCAAAAAAAAGATTTAAAAACACCTCTGACCTTTTTTCCGAAAGACGGAAACTCGTTTCCCGAAAGTCGCGGAGTATTTTTTTTTTCTTGTACTGATAATATGCATTAAAATCTAGGGAATAACCGTAAAAGTTTTTTGATGGACGCAAAATTAACCCCAAAAAATGGAAAAAAACGCTATTTTTACCATTTTATCATGCGATTGTCACGCAATTTTGAACCTTAATGCCGTGCATGGGAAAAGACTGTGACGTCATTCCTGGTGCCATGCCCTTAAATGTGCTTTATATATTTCAGTGGCTGAAAATGAAACGTCACTCACCAATCTTCCACGTGTCTCTAACATCTGTCTAGATTATTTGTTATCGCTATATCTTTACTATAGCTATACTATCTCATAATTTATTATTCTACTAAATTCTAATACAGGTATTAATATAATACGAGTATTTCATAATAATAACAAATGTTCTTACGTACAATGGCACACAAAGACGATAGTAACAACTACATAGATCTAGATAATACAAAATATGTGTCTTCAATGAAAACTTCTCATATTAATCTAACAGTCACACAGTTCTTCCTATGAATTTGTCGCAATATTATTATATTGTCTGCTTTACAATAATTTTACATACATTAACTCAGTATTCAAAACTTTTATCTTTACTGATGTGAAGTATGGATGGAAATATTTTGATTTGTGTACAAGCCCAGATCGTTTTATTTATCATCATCATCAGCAGCCCTCCATCGTCCATTGTTGAACATAGGCCTCCCTTTCCGACTTCCACACTTCCCTGTCCATCGCCTTTTGTGCCACTGCTGTCCTGCCACCTTTCTGATGTCATCAGACCATCTCGCCTGTGGTCTGCCTGGATTTCTGTAGCCTTGGTGGATTCCTGTATAAAAAGTAAAAAATGTTGTTAACATTTTCTGTTTGATTATTTATTTTATTCTTCAAGCGAATAATAAAAAACCAGATGGGTGACTACTAAGTACCTGGATTCGAAAAACAATAATTACTTCACTAATATCAAACATCCATCCATCAAAAATCTACGCAAATATCCTAGAAGAATAGAGTTAAACATTTAGATAGTATAATAAGTAGCTATCTCAACAGATATACAGCAAAGGATGGACTTTCCATCAGACTCATAACTGATCGTTCGTTGGTTTAATGTGATCACTTTACACTTATGTAACATTCACGAATTCCAGTCAATCCATCTGTTGCGACCGGGAACCAAACCCAGAGGTCCAACCTGACAAGCCGTTATTCTACCCCTATAATGGTTGTATATGGTATAACCATCATAATGCTTGGTAGTTAAATCGAGAAGAAACGTGAATATAGGTATTATAGTATACTAAAATCATAAAAATAATCTCAATTGAGTGCCGGCATACTATTAATTTTGGTATTTAGCGAGTCCAGGTTAGAAAGTATAACTGTTGAAATAACTACTTGTTATATTCAACTACGACACGTAGAAAATTTCGATGTTCTCACAAAAAATATTGAATGTGATTTTCAAAAATAATTCAGATACTATATTCCTTGTGTTATATGAATTACTACATGCGAATGAATTCACATGTGTATAATCAAAATCTATGGATTATGTGATCTCGGTACACCGTAAATTCATCTCTACGATGATAACCTAAATCTGTCAAATGTACAATACTAATAGGTCGCGTATTATACTTATTATAGGTACACAATATCCTACATGGGGTTATCAGGTGGGAAATGTAGATTCATAATGCTGTATAGATAAATACGTGCATATCTAGACTACATGTAGCTTCCTGAGATAAAATGAACATTAAAATCTATGGTGTATTGAATAATGTATCTATATTCTTTTTTAAAAGAGCTGGGCTTGTAGTTTGTACAGTGTAAATCCAAATACTTTTTAATATATTTTTCTTCGTCTTCTTCTGCATCTACTTATGTCAATTGTTGGACATAGACCTCCCTTTTGGTCCTCCACAGCTTCCTGTCTTGGGCACACTGCATCCATCCACCACCGGCACATTTCTTGATATAGTCAGACCAGCTTGCCTGAGGTCTACCGACGCTTCTTCGGCTTGCTCTTGGTTGCCATGTTCCATTACCTTTTTGGGCCATCGAGAGTCTTGGCACTATCTATTAGCCAGAAAATGTTCATTAATTACAAAACAAAAAATAGTAGTTTCTAAAAGACGGACTTATTGCATTATCTTACAGTCAACCCGATATGCAAGACCATAATCCTGTATCGTGAAGTGCATAATACTTCGTCAGCGCCAGGATTCTAACCTGACATCTCCCACTTCCGGACGTAATAGATTTACATGTACCCCAGCTTGCACTAGTAATCTATATTAAAATAGAAGTCAGAAAGCAATGTTTGATGTTGCTTTTTGAGTGTTCTGTATGTAGAGACCTATACTAATCTTCTGTTTCCAAGATTCGTCTCAAGAAGTGGATGATGCCATTGAATGTTATTCATCTTTATATCTTTATAAATTATATATTTATATTCGAAATAATTTTCATATCTTGAATACTTAGAATTGTAAGAATGTGCGAAATTAAGGATTCTCTCGTCACCCTTTTAAAGAAAGTCAAATGGGAGTTGTGAAATATTAATGAGAATTATGAGATATTCATATAACGACAATACAGAAATATCCTATTATGTAAAAGTTACTTAAGGGAATTTCTAGAAATTGACAAAATTACTTTGGAAGAGATTTTGCAAAGCGTTTAAATAGTACAGTCATTTCATAAAGTCGTTTTATAAATTCGCCGACAGGTGACACTTTAACGATGTAGGATTAAAATAATACAACGCGATAATGGCAGAGGGAATCCAGCAGAGAGGGGAGCACAAAACTAAGAGATTACAGCGTGGAGAGAATTACATATAATCCACCTCAGGTAATATCATGCAATTAAGAAAGATATTATTCTACGAATGCAAGGGAGAAACTGTTGAGATTTGGTAAACCGTCCTGGTGCGATGTAGGAAGTTCTGTAAAATTCTAATTAAGAGTCCAAAAACATGTAAGTTCGTCTTAACTTTAATTTTATTACAATTTTTAGTTTATTTTTTTTTATTTTATTTTTTTATTTTATTCATTAAACAAACAGACAGTAATACAAAAAATCTTAAATCTTAAAAATAGTAACTAGTCAAGTATACCAATAGATGTTTGTTATCAATCTTACTACAATGGCAATTATCCTCTATGTATTAATACCAATGATAGAAAGCGAATCTACACACGAAAGAAAAAGAAAGATAAAGAATTTTATTTAAAGATAAAGATAAAGAATTACCATTATGCCTCATTTTCTTTATCAAAATAAAAAAAAAAAAACAAGAATATGGTCTCCCATATACAAACCAAAATACTTTCCTGCACACCTTGCATTAGGCTAAAAGCCTGTATCGCAAAGTGTGGAATACATCGCCAGAACCTGGCACCTCCAGGTCTAGAGACTGCCGCCTTGAAACCAACTGCGCCAACCACACGCACTCATATTTTTTATTGTATTCAAATGTATTTTGTAATTAAATACTGTTCACATGATTAATTTTATATTATATTTTTAAACATATGCAAAAAAATATGCATACAATACAATATAAGGTCAACTAAAAAATATGCCTGGATAATACAAGAGATGGTTTAGTTGGGCTAGCTGGCAGATCACGCGATAAGCTCGCTATAGTGAGTATTACATATTACTATAAATGTGAATTATGTTGCGTCCACTTACGGAATAAATACATAAATAAGAGTAAGTTTGTATATCATTCTAAGATTATTCCTTGCATCTTCAGGGGATACTTTAAGGGTTACCTAAACAACTCGTCTAGATAGTGAATAAACGATGTTGTTTTAGTGGTCCCTTTGGGAGCTTGTTTAGGTGTCACACAAGCATCTTGTTGTGGTGATATGGAAAGCAAATAAATATGTATACTCGTATTTCATTCAGATAAATATTTTAGTTATACAAATTGTTTGCAAAAATGAAGAAAGAAAAACCTAGAACATATGAATAATGAAATTAAAATCCGTTGAGTTTTTTTACGAGCAATATTTCTTAACATGATATTCATCCCAACATCCATATAACATATATTATTTATTCATTTTAGATCAATATAAAAAACGTAATTTACTACGCCACAATTTTCATATTATTATACATTATTATATTCGGCATTGTATTATCGGCAATATAAAATATATTTTTCCCTTAGGCAATAATATTTTATGTATATTTTCTCTCCGTTCGGTTATAGTATACGAGAAATAATGCCGAAGCGTCAATCTTGTGTGAGACGTAATTTTATTTTTTATTTCCGATGAACGAAACAATTTTCAATTACATTATTAGGTAAAAATATTTCTGTATAAAAAATGAAAAGAATCAGAAAGCCCGGTTTCATCTTTTAGATTTAGAAAACAAATAGTAATCGCAACAGATATTTTGCGAAGGATAAATTTTCAGAATTCGGTCAACTTTATGTATCGTGATTTAAATTCTGACGACCAAGCTTGCTTGCGAAATTTATCTTTGCCCAATGCCCAACCTTCAAACTTTTTTCCTTTGAGGGATGTGATTTACTTCTTTTGACCATACGATAAATATTAAATAAATAAATAAATATGTATCGTGAAATAGAACTCAATTTTTAGTAGTTTACATTGTTCTCTTCTCCACACCATATCCCATTTATTTGGGGTCGGCGGCTCGGATACTCCCTCTCCATTTTCCCCGATCGAGGCAGTCTTCTGGAGTAAGCTCCAGGTGTTCCATGTCCCCTCTGATGGTCTCCTCAAGGGACTTTTTCGGCCGTCCTCTCTTTCTTTGTCCTTCCACTGACCAGTTTGTTGCCCTCCTCAGAGCGGAATCCTCGTCCCTTCTCTGCACGTGTCCATACCACCGAAGTCGGGCCTCTCGCGCTTTTAGGTCAATCGGGGCAACTTTCATAGTTCCTCTGATGTGTTCATTTCGGATTTTATCTAATCTAGTTACCCCGAGTGACCAGCGCAGCATTCTCATCTCGGTGGTATGGAGCAACTGTTCTTCCTTTCGTTTCAGGGGCCAGGACTCCGCCCCGTAGAGCATGGCAGGTCTTACTACGGTCTTATAAAATTTTCCCTTGAGGTTAACGGGTATTCTTCTGTCGCATAGAACACCTGAAGCCTCTCGCCACTTCTTCCACCCCACCTGCACTCTGTGCCTCACATCTTGCTCAACGCCTCCCTCCGTGCTTATGACTGCTCCCAGGTACTTAAAGTTGTTCACTTGATTTAGTGTCTGGTTTTGGATCTTTACTGTACCACTGGTTTGTTGTGTACCTGGTAAATACTCAGTCTTTTCCCTATTAATTTTAAGGCCGTTGTCCTCTAGAGCACTCCTCCAATTTTCCAATTCTATTTCGAGCTCTCTCTCATCCTCACTGCACAACATGATGTCATCAGCAAACAATAAATTTTTGTGTGTTTCTCTGAGTAGGCCTCCAGTCAGTGTTTCCATAATGGTGTTAAATAGGAATGGACTTAGTGCTGAGCCTTGATGTAAGCCCACTTCAACTGGGATAGGAGATGTGAGCCCACAGGCTGTTCTTATCGTGGTTGTGCAATCTGTGTACATAGCCCTTATTATCCCTACATATATTTCTGGGACGCCAAATTTTCTTAGTGCCCACCAGATAAGATCCCTTGGAACCCGGTCGTAGGCCTTTTCGAGGTCAATGAACACCATGTGGAGTGTTTTCTGTTTATCTATGTACTTATATTGGGTGTTTCTTACTATATGAATTGCATCAGTTGTGCTTCTTCCCGGCATGAACCCAAATTGACACTCTGAGATTTTGTTCCCCAATTCAGTTCTCAGTCTATGTTCGATGATTTTCTCGAACCATTTCATGGCATGGCTTATAAGTTTGATTGGGCGGTAATTCTTACAGTCTTGGATGTTTCCTTTTTCTTTATATAGAGGTACCAATACGCTTTCTTTCCAAGCAGTCGGAACATTCCCTTCCTTCATCATATCATTGAAAATATCACAAACTATCTCTATAATAGCTTCTTCTGCTATATGGAACCCCTCAATCGGTATTGAGTCCGGTCCGGTCGCCTTATTCTTTTTCATTCTTTTCAGTGCTGCTTTTGTTTCTGCAATCGTTATTTGCTCCACCATATTACTGCACTTGGGTGGTTCACTAAGTCGTTTTCTTGGGTTTTCCTCGTTTAGCACTTTATCATAATATTCAGTCCATCTCTCTTTTATATCTTGGTCATCTGTAAGGACCCTTCCATCTTCACTCTGTACACATTTTACTACACTTAGGTCTTTGGTTCTGTTATTTCTTGACTTTGCCATTCTATATATTTGTTGTTCGCCCTCCCCCATTTCCAATTTTTCATATAGTGAGTTGCAAGCTTCAAATCTTGCCTTTGCTACTATCTTTTTAGACTCTTTCTTTGCTTTTTTGTATTCTGCCATGTCCTCTGGAGTTTTGGATTTTTGCCATATCTTAAACAATCGCTTTTTGTCTTTGATTTTCTCTTGGACTTCCTCATTCCACCACCATGTTTCCTTCTCCACCTTTCTTCCGCCCTTTGTTGATCCGCAGGCCTCTTCACTTTTCTGCCCTATCACTTGTGTTAGCCAGTTCCATTTGTCATCTATTGTTTTCAGTTCGTTTCTTTCTTTCAATCTTTCATTGATTTCTGTCCGGATACCCTGAACAAATTTTTCCTTTATATCTGGCCTACGGAGTAGCCACCATTTAGTCTTTTTATGGGTTTTTGGCATCCTATATTTCTTAACCTTGTCAATCTTGTAATCCATTATTAACAATCTATGTTGCGGGGCTACGCATTCTCCTGGAATCACTTTAGAGTTGGTAATCTTTCTCCGATCTTCTTTTCTGGTTAGGAAGTAATCAATCTGACTCATTGAGTTCCCGCTTTTGTATGTGATTAGGTGTTCTGTTCGCTTTTGGAATAAAGTGTTGGCTATGATTAAGTTATGTGCTGTCGCCAAGTCTAATATCCTTTCACCTTCGTCGTTTCGATTTCCATACCCTCTACCACCATGGCAGTTGTTATATTCACCCGCTAACTGACCAACATGTCCATTGAGATCTGCTCCAATTATCACTGTCTCATTACTTGGGATGGTCATCAGCAGGTCTCCCAGATGTTCCATAAAGGCATCCTTTTCGTCATTGGGGCATCCTGGCTGTGGGGCATAGCCGCATATAAAATTGAAAGGTTTCTTTTCTATTATAACTTTTAAGGACATTAGTCGGTCTGACACTCTCTTAACTTCAACAACACTGTCTTTAAGGTCTTGTTTTACAATTATTCCTACACCATTTCTATTTGTTTTTCCCGAATATATGAGTTTGAACCCCTCTCCAATTTCTCTAGCCTTGTTTCCTTTCCACCTAGTTTCTTGTATGAATGCTATGTCAATCTTTCTTCTTTTTAGTAAATCTGCTAACTCTCTCTGCTTACCATTCATAGTTCCAACATTCATACTTCCAAATCTTAATATTGCACTTTTGTTCTTACAGTCGACTTTGGTATTCGTTCTTTGGTTTTAGGTAGATTTCCATAAGGAACTCTACCTATTCGTTTCTCCCGTGATGTCGCAGAATTGAAAAATTTCTACCCAGTATCACTAATTAGGACCAGGAGAACCCGAATCCGACCTTGGTTTAAAAGTTTATATATATAAGCCATATATATATATGTCCCTTTTCTTGTGCGCACGTTTGCGGCCAACCTATGCGTCGCAGAAACGTGAAACTTGGGTGGTAGATTTTTGGTAAGGGGTAGATGAACTGATAGGAGATTGGGTGAAATCCATTAAGAGGAAGGTTCACTTTTTAAGGCTTTAAATTAAAAAACAATCATTCTGAGGGGATCCAATGATTGTGAGGATCTGTGTCTGGTATCGCATGAAAGGGCATTAAATAAGGAATACAGATCAAAAGTTAGATTTTATCTAGCTCAATTCCTCGGACTACACTGATCGATCGAAAGATCTAGTTAAGTAGTTACCGCATAGGTACTAGCGTGTTTGTTGTCTCAGAAAAGTGCTTCACGATACGAGTAGAACTCACATCTTTTTTCAAATTTCTAGTGCTTAGGTACCGGTACCAATCCATATTATATGTGGAATTAAAATAATTTGATTATTGGATTAGGTACTTCCTTTGATTATTGAAGTACTTAATCAAATATTTTTTCGTCATACAGTACTTCGATAATCAAAGAATAAACTACATCCATACTACTTCATCACTTCGCTGGTTTATTTGCTGATAATATTGTGATTGTTTTTATTGTACAGATGTACTCTTAAAATTAATAAAATTAATAAATCACTTGAAATCTACCTATGCCTGTGGCGTGCCAAAGGAATTTTTTGTATTGCACTTTTTTGTGAGATATATTTCCGTCGCTTTCGGGGGACGTAGTTTACATTGTTAATACTAAAATGACTGTTCATTGTTCAATTATGTGTACACTTTAAAGTACCTTTCACCAATTCTAGAAAAAGTGGAATAAGAAATCTTTTACATAATATGTTGTAGCAAATTTTATTCTCTATGCGTTATTCTAGGCTCTCACATACGAATTTCTAAAACCAAATCCTACAGATTTTATTATTCAACTCAGAATTACAAGTAGCATTCTATTCTACGTTGTGATTTGTTCATTAAAGCCCAACGTATACGTATATACGTTACGTAGTACGTAGTAATGTTACCCCGTCAACCGTAATATGTACGTCGGGGATTATCCAGGAATATATTGTAACGTTGCCTCGGCGGAGTTTCGAGATCCGCTTTCCCACTGATGGAAGATTACTAATAGACAAACTTAGGTAACGAACTCCAATATTTTAATACCACTCTTTGTCTACATGTGATATTTTTATAATTAAAATCTAACTTATTACTACTCCTCTTCAATGCATACTAAGCTCTATTCAGCGTTGTGAAGCAGCTTTTTTAGGCTCTTTGTATTCAAATCGTGTGACTTTAAAATATATTTGATGCTGTTAGTAATTGCTAATACCTTCTACAAATGAAACCATATAGGTATGTGTTCTTAGGTTTTTTTGCAACTGCAATTTGTATAGTTGATATAGAAATATGTATCGGAAAAGGGTGGAATTATTACAGCTGTCTAGAGAATAAAGGAAAAAAGCGTGAGGTTCATGTTGGCCTAATTTATTTAACTAAAATTCAAACAATAGTTGGAAAATTTTCTCAGTATTCATTTTAATAGGAACGCATATTGTTGGGAATGTTAGCAGGTATTTAAAATGTTGTATACATTATATGCCCATCTTTATCAATCACTCCTTATCGCGAACACGAAATACTCGTACATGTATACATTAGACATAATCAGATTGGTAGGATAATACAATGTTAATCTATCTATGGTACTTATAGTGGCGTAATGGGCACGAAGGATAGACAAGCTCCGCGCGCTGTGCCTGGTTAATACCAAAAGTCTATCCGTTTGGCGGACGGACAGTCCATGACCTCCCGTCCACGTCGAACGTCACATCCAACACGAGAATGAAACGAATCACTGAAAGCGAAACTTACATGCGCAATACCGAAAACAGCCCTTTTAAGGGCTCGAACCAAAACTCCAGAACACTGAATGTTGGGCCTGGAGCCAACGTGCTACAGCTGAATGTAGAGGGGCTGAGCAAAGGAAAATCCGAAGTGCTATCGAGACTTGCAATTGACCTTAACATTGACGTGATAGCACTGCAGGAAACCCACACCAAAGATGACGATGACATCCAGCGCCGTGGAAACATCCCGGGATACGATCTGGCTGGGGCGGCCCATCACAATAAATACGGGGTTGCAACATATGTGCGACAAACAGTACACGAATGGAGCACGGTTTCAGTCTCTGACCTGGATGATATATTCAGCGTAACCATCACCATACAAGATATAACAATCATTAACATTTACAAACCTCCAAACACACAGTGGCCCGATCGGGCTCTGCCGACGATCTCCCACCCAACAGTGGTTTTGGGAGACCTGAATAGCCATCATAGCAACTGGGGCTATAAAGAAAACGATGGAAATGGAGAAAGCCTTGTCACCTGGGCTGACAGCCAGAACGCGGCTCTGGTATACGATGCGAAGGGACGGGGCAGTTTCCATTCTGCTCGATGGAAAGCTGACTACAACCCGGATCTCTGCTTTGTGTCCAGAGACTCCACAAATGATCCGCTACCAACTCAAAGAGTTGTCCTCAACACATTTCCCAATAGCCAACATAGACCCATTAAAATAGCCATAGGAATTAATATACCCATTATACATTCAATACCTAAACCTCGTTGGAACTTCCAAAAAGCAAACTGGGATCAATACTCCAAACTACTGGACATGAACATACGATGGATCCAACCCAACGTAGGAAATTATGACAGATTTGTTAAAATGATCATCAATACAGCTAAGAAATGCATACCTAGAGGCTGCCGTAAGACATATATACCATGCTGGAACGAACGCACAGAAGAACTATACAAAACGTATAACACACAACCAAACCCTGAAACCGCGCGAGACCTCCTGAAGTCACTGGACGATCAGCGAAGAGACAAGTGGGTTAAGACAGTGGAATCAATGGATTTCAAGAGATCTAGTAGGAAGGCCTGGTCTACACTCCGTAGGCTAGGCTCAGCCTCCACACCACCACCACACCCTCCATCATTACACCCAAACCACATAGCTGATCGCATCAAAACAATGTCCAAATGTGGCGGCGATAAAGCACACCAACGCGCAATTAGGAGAGATCTACGCAACAAAGCTAAAAACCTACAAACTAACTCACAGTTGATGCAGCCTTTCTCCATGGCTGAACTCAACAAGGCACTGGGGGACGTAAAGTTCGGCAAGGCTGCTGGACAGGATGAAATCTTCCCCGAATTTCTGAAGCATACAGGCCCTAACACCAAGAAATGGCTCATAACCTTTTATACAAACATCCTCCAAACTGGAAAACTTCCAAAACTCTTCAAAGTTTCAAAGGTTATTGCCATTTTAAAACCGGGAAAGACAACAGACAACGCCAGCAGCTACCGCCCAATTGCACTACTAAGCGTTTGCCTAAAAACTTTTGAGCGCCTTCTCCACAACCGAATACACCCCTTGATTGAAAGCATCCTACCTATAGAACAGGCAGGCTTCAGACCCAAAAGAAGCTGCTGCGATCAGGTGCTTGCACTCACCACCGAAATCGAGGAGGGTTTCCAGCGCAATCTAAAAACAGGCACAGCCTTTATCGACCTGTCTGCGGCGTACGACACAGTATGGAGACACGGACTACTGTACAAACTAGTTAACGTAATCCCCTGCAAAGGTCTTTTTAGCCTTATAAATAACTTGCTCACTAACCGCCAATTCATTGTCCACCTTGGGGAGAGCAACAGTAGGACCTGTATTTTGAATGATGGCCTACCACAGGGGTCAGTACTGGCTCCACTACTATTTAACCTATATATATCGGACTTACCACAAACAACATCCAACAAGTTTATGTTCGCAGATGACATAGCACTTACATTCCAAAGCAAAACTTTCACAGCATGCGAAACACAACTTACAAGTGATCTTAAGATCATGGAAAGCTATTTCTACAGGTGGAGACTGAAGCCAAATGCTGACAAGACCGAGGTTACCTGCTTTCATCTTGGCAACAAATGTGCCGAAACCAAGCTTAATGTCACCTTCATGGGAAAACAGCTGAAGCACAATTTCAACCCCAAATACCTGGGTATCACCCTTGATAGGTCTCTTACATACAAAGAACATCTAACTGGGACAGCTGCCAAGGTGAGGACACGCAATAACATCATACAGAAACTAGCGGGAACATCCTGGGGAGCAGATGCCCAGACGCTAAAGACGTCCTCCATGGCCTTGGTGTACTCTACTGCTGAGTACTGCTGCCCGGTCTGGCTTAATAGTGCCCATGTTGACAAAGTGGACAAGGAGCTAAATAACACCATGCGTATCATAAGCGGCACAGTCCAATCAACACCCGTAAACTGGCTGCCAACACTCTCAAACATAGCTCCCCCTGAATGCCGAAGACGCAGGGCCTTACAGAAGATATGGCTGACTGTTGCCAACAACAACGAGCTCCCAATAATGGAGCATGTGAGGGACCCAGCCCCGGCTCGATTGCGATCCCGTAAAGCCCCATGGAGACAGGCAGCGCAGTACCAGGTACTGGGGTACGATTTACAAGATGAATGGAGCATCAATTATAGGCCCGAGCACTCCGTCATACCCGTTACAAACCATACATCTCAACAGCCTGGTTTCCACCTGCCTCGCAGGCAGTGGACCGCACTCAATAGGCTAAGGACGGGTCATGGCTGCTGCGGTGACATGCTCCATAAGTGGGGAATGAGGGATGATCCACAGTGCGACTGTGGACACCCGAAGCAAACCATGCAGCACATCTTGCGTGATTGCCCCATACGTGCTTACCCCGGTACCATTGACAGTGCTGCCAGCCTGTCCCCTGAATTCCTCCAGTGGCTGGAGGCGCTGGATGTCAGACTTTAACGATGTGACAATACTTCGACGTTGCCAAACGATAAATAAATAAATAGTGTAGTTAATCAGTACTACAGTATTAAATAGGTATAACGCGAACTAGGGGTTCAGATTCCATCACGAAACGGAAAAATTCGCGAATGTTAGGTAAGAATAATTACAATTTTCTTGAATACAGACCCCAAATACAATGCGATTCTGAAACAATTTCATTTCGTTGGAAAGCTATAGCTTAGTAAAAATTAGTAAAAATATAACCGTTGAAAGATTTTTTTTTCATATCTATCAATATATTCTATCACGCCCTTGTGTGGTAGGTAGCGATGATATAACGTCAAACTCTTTCATCTTCAAACACTCTGGCTTCCAACACTTTCATACGTCACTCTCTACCATATTAACAACCTGGGGTTATTGTATGAATTACAAGTAAAGATAATCTTTATTGAACAAGTAATAATATGTCAAACGGCGAGCTTATTTCGACCAGTCAACCTAAAACTATCCAACAATTATTTGATTGTACACTACAAAATCAAAAGTGAAAACTTAACAAGGCTATTAGGGAAATAACAAATTTTACAGAGATGTGAAAAGTACACCTTCTTATAAATGAGGTTTCAATGAAAATTTCGCGAATTCTAAAAATTCTGTAAATTCGCGAATACTAGATACCCATCAGTTTGTATAATATTCTATTGTACAGTTTGTTTAATGTAACAAACATGGTACTAGACACGACTGAAACTAGTCTGGGGATTCCCCTTAACGAGTTCTCGTCTGAAGAGTCTAATCATCCATCAATCGATGTGCCGCTGAAACCGCTTGTCTATCTATAGAATTAATATTGTATAAGACATGATTAATTAATTTAGAATATTATTATATTTACAATTAAATTCCGACGAAATTTAATAACACAACATTTTATCTAAATAACGTTAATCTAATTCGTAGGTTGGTGACCGGTATAGTAATTTTCTATGAATAGCGGTATGAAAATAACGATGAATAAAAAACGTATAAGAACACAAAGGCATAACTAGACATTAAGGGTAAACCCACCTCCACCCCTGGATGTTTCAGGAGCTTTAGCTCCTATATCACCCAGTTTTTAAGCAAAAACATTTTTTCAAAGGAGGGCTCAAGGTTTGCCGGAGGGCTCCCCTCAACAAACCCCTCCCGAAACTACTCTGAACACCCTTAATGTTCCTTGGAGGAGACTCTCACTGCAAGGATCTACACACTACTACTCTCTGCTTCGCATAACTAGACAATAAAATTTAGCGGTGCGAGTATCTAGTACATAATATGTAATAATCTGATTGTGTGTTTCTCGTTTTCCCTCGTAGAAACGCCACCAGGACTCGTTGAAAAGAATAAAACGATTATGAATTCATGAAACTCACCGTAACATCTCTCAGTTAGATACAAAAGGATTTAAAGGAAGTTCGAGTTCAGCAGCGCCACAAAGTTTTCAAAGATAGTACGGGTGATGTGGTGTTATATGAATGTGATCGCATTTCTCCTGTAGAATCTTTAATGCATTTTGTTCAATGTTCAAGTTACTGTGATATATTTGAAGGTGGGACAAAAGTAGCATTACATTATATACAAATCTGGTAAATTATCGTCATCCCATAGAGCATTACGGCGAAAATTTATCGCTATACTCCTCTGAGTAAGCAAATAAAACGGATCGCTACAGTGTTCGTTTTTTATTTCCATCAAACTTGTATATTTTGTCGTATACGCTTTAAAGTCTTGATTTATTTTTTCTGGAAAGTGTATGGTTTTGAAACAAGACGATGATGAAAGAATCGAAGTATTTAGGTTTAACTTTTACCCAATGCATGGCAGTCTTTTCAATGTATTGTAGAAAAATTGAAACAAATCGTATTGATCGTCTCGTTATTGAGAGTTGTACTCCAACATGTTACACACTGTGTGGTATACGAGTATGTGGCTTCTTTCTCATATTAGAAAGACTTCTGTCCAAGTTCTAAATTCTTCAAGACAAAATCTCGCTGTAGTCTGTTTCTAAGTTTATTTAGTTTGTCATTGTTTCAATGTTAGGGACGTTCAAAACAACATCGTAAATCCGTAAACATTTTCGATGATGTAATCCAATCGAAAATAGCATGTTTCTGCATTTAACTCAATTTAAATTGAAACTTTCAATCAGTTATACGGAGACAAGCGCCCTGAAAGTTAATCTCTATGTCTTCCTGTCTCTGGCGATAGACACTCAATCGGACGACGTTATACACGTACGTAGATACATCAATCGTTGCCTGCTTGCTTTTCCAAACGATAGCCAAACGATTGTTTTAAAGACTTTTGTAGGTAACCAGTTTGTGTCCGGACCTAAATATTACTAAATATTACGTTAATTATTTTACGAGTACAGAATTCAGACCTTGTCACACTCCAATGTGGAGCAACAGATATCGCTTTGTCGTTTGCCATTTTAAGATCCTCTATATCACACGACATCAATAGGCACGTCGGCAACTGCAAATCATCGTATGAGAATAATGTGAATATGTTTAAATTAAATATCGATTTTCTTACATATTTTTTGCTGTACATTTTGCATCCCTATTCATACGGCAGTGGAGATGTTTGCAGTCATAAAAGTTTCGGAAACTCTTACAAAAGACATGTTTCGAAACAACAACAAATCTCTTGTAAGAATTTCTTTAGACTCATTTCACCTGCACTCTATCACTTTATTCGCAATAGCGAGTCGTCTATGTTCATTAATTTTTAAAAATTATTGGTATAACTCGCATGCATGCTAATGTCTTTATAAATACTAAACTTTGAAGACAAAATTCTCATTCTTTTGAAGCAACTAAAATTGAAAAACTAAGTTTAAACCTTTGGAAATAAAAAAAAATCCCCGAGAAAAAGATCTGCGCTTGTATGCACGAACCCAAATACTTTCCTGCACACTTCACAGTGAGCTAAAAACTTGTGTCGTGAAGTGCAGAATACATCGTCTGCGCCGGGATTTGAACCCGGAAACCCTCACTTGGGAGACCGGGGCTCATCATGTACGACTTCGTTCATAAACCCACATCAAACTACGTCAGATCCTTCTGAACCGATACGTTTAAAATACTGTATGAAGAATCAAACTGTTTAAGAAGCCAAAGTGGCAACAAAAATTGATCTTATTCTCTCAAACTCGACAGGATTCTTCCAATTGACCTATTCGATCCTCATTATTCGTCTAATACTTTCATCTGCATGACTACCTCTCTTTAAATATAAGAAAGAAAAAAAGTTACTAAAAATCGTTTAATTTTTCAACTTTGTATCAAAATTTAAAGAAGTTTAAAATAATGAATAGGTATGGTACACTTAATAAAGAAGTCGTTATGCAATTTGTAGTAGCGGCAGCAAGTAGTAATATTATTCCATTCTATTACGTGAAATGAACCAGAGGATCTCCGTGCCGCCGGTTGAATTCAATTAAAACTTTTCGATAGTTGAAATACAAAAAAAAAGACTTTGTATAATATGCAGAAACTACGATTTAATAATATGTTATAATCTATGGTTGTATAACGGGCTGTATTCACACACCCTACGGAGAAATTTAGAACTAATACCTTCCGATTAATTTGAATTCAATTTGAAAATAATACACATACTCGTAAGTACATTTTATGAATGCATTTCTATAGATCATCCTTACTGGTCAATCTGCATGTTACCTGCAAGTGACATGTTGCAAAATTGTATTTTTGGTAGCCCTAACTGTCAAAATTTGTCATATGATCTGTCCATCATGTGAAAGGCCCGCAATTTTCTCATAGTGTACTTTTTTCATTCCACCCATAAATAAAGAGTGATCTCTGAAATTTTATTGACGAAAATATTACATCAAAAAGTGCCGAAAATATTACATCATTTTAAAGGCCAGAAAGTTTTGCCGGAGGGAATAAGAACATAATGCTCCAATAATTCTTTTGAAGAAAGTACTATCTTGAACTGCCAACGTGCCACTTTACTCTACCCCTATGCTCTACCCGCGTCAGATATTCGATTTTTCAATGCGTCAATTTCTGCGTGCGATAATCAATTCGAAGGTTAATCAATTTTACAATTTGAATCTGTCATTCCATGTAAAATATTATTCCTTTTTCGAATTATATTACTGTTTAATTGTTTTGTTTACTTTCTCTAATTTAGAGTCGATTCGTTTTTGTAATTACCGAAAATGGATTGATTAAAGTATGAGTACTAATATAAATATAAAATTTATATTTTCCCCTTCGATTACATTTTCAGACTGTACTTTCATTTTTTAGACTGACTTTCAGAATCAATGTTTAATAGTTTACTAAAAAACAATGCGGGTTACCTAGAGAATTATAAAAAAAATCATTTTATTCACACTAGTAAAATTTTTATTTTTACATATATATTATACAGCATAGATTACACCAAAAACAATAAATGTTCACTAGGGCGAGCTTAGAACTATTTTGCAATATCTTCCATTTAACAGAATTTTATATAATTGAAAAAATAACTATAAAACATGTATATTGTATGTATAGCGTCGAACGCGTACCGCAGCACCTACATAAAAAGTCATCACCAACAAAATCCCTATAAGAATGTATTTCTAAAATTGAGATCTGCATCTACTCAGCTATCGGGCTCGGGTAATTGGTCCCGCTCACATTTTATTCAAGAAATATTGGTCGAGTTATACATTTGTATGTATCTAAAAGAAAAGTAGCACAAAAAGTTGTAGTACATGGTGAAGGCAGTTCCTACACTAAAAATAGTGACTACGGCGTACATTGGTACTTAGTCTCAACTTCGTAGCTTACTCTACTATGACTGCGGATAGCTATCGTAGTACTACTGCATTAAACGTGGCTCACTTGCACCACGTAACAATATACAGCGTTCAATGAATCTGTGACGTTGTAGTAGTTTTTTTATTTCAAATTTGTAATGGTAGTTTGAAGACTCAACCTTCAAGACTCAACCTGCAACCTCTTACACATACTTATTTATTTATTTCGAGAGAGACTAACAGAACGTCAAAAAATATAAATTAAACATAAAAATCTGGTCAATTAGGAGTGTCTACAGCAAACATTCATGTGCTAAGAATTTAAAAAGGTATTAAAGGTAACATATTAAAGATATATCAAACACAAAAAAGAATATTTATTTAGCTTTGCTCCTTAAAAATGCGTTTGATGTGAAATCACGCGCAATTTTTGTCGTATCTACAAGATACAAAACTAAGCAAAATACGCTATATGCACTTGTAGTCGGTCATGATCGAGATCCTCATTTTGATCACTTTGTACTAAATAAATATTTATTTTTTATTTAACACTTAATACGGTGCTTTTAGATTTCTCGATGGAAAGTTGTGGGGTAGTCTGTTTTTCTTTCATTCTATACGTATTTTGGAGTGCTGAATCCGAATCCGAGGTTTGCCAACAAAATTTCGTGACGGAACATGGCGAAAAATTGGTAAAATGGCGAATATTTACATTTCCTGGCGAATTCTGGATTTGAACTTAAAAACCATCAACTTTTTGTGGGTCATCTTTTTAGCAGGATGAAAGCACATAAAATTTCCTACAAATTTGGTATACAATATTTTTTCCTAAAATAACTAGCAGCGGAGCTGTCAAGCTCCAAAAATTGGCCAAATTTTCTTGTTATTTTAAATTGTGAAAATGGAAAATGTATGGAGAATAGGTCACCTTGTTCGAATTATCACCAAATTTTGACAATTATTCTTCAGATTTATGATACATATTTTACCTCGTTGGAATCAGTAAATATGGAGAAAGGTTTCAGGATAAATTTTATTTAAAAATATAGTGAAGTGTTTAAGCTAAAAAGGTTTAAACATTTTTAGCCTAAACAAATTACTATATTTTTAAATAAAATTATTTAAACATGTCTAGCTCAAATATTTCACGGTGTTTTTAAATAAAAATTTCGTTAATTGCTTTCTTTGTGTTTTCTGATTCCAACGAGGTAAAATATGACTCATGAATTTAAAGAATAATTGTTGAAATTTGCTTATGAAGGCAACAAGGTAAACTTTTTTAATACATTTTCGATTCTCGTAATGTAAAATAATAAGAAAATTTGGCCATTTTTTGGACCTTGACAGCTCCGTTCCTATTTATTTTAGAGAAAATTTTTATATTGCAATTTTGTAGTAAATTTTACGTACTTTCATTTTGCGTAGAAAAATAACTTACAAAAGTTGTCAGTTTTCGAGTTCTTATAAAGAAATCGCCAGAAAACGAATATGTTCGCCATTTTTTGTATTTTTCGCCATGTTCCGTATCGAAATTTTGTTGGCAAACCTCGGATTCGGATTCAGCATCCCAAAAAACGTATAGAATAAAAGAAATCCCTACTACCCCACAACTTTCCATCGAGAGACTGCTTTGTGTTTAATTTCACCGGATTAACTACGTTAAAAAAATGACAGTACCAATTTGTTTTATAAAATATTTTTCACTGTTCCACGAAACAGAGTAGCGAAGAAGACAGGGTTGAACTGTATGATGATAACGGAATGTGTAATTATTCACTAAGCTGTCTGCGACCGGAATTACATACTAGGGGGACTTACTGTACCTCACAAACCTCCCTATAAACTACCTACTAACCTGATATATCTACTATTCGAGTAACGTTGTTAAAATATCGTTGTCGCGGGTACATAACGCTATAACTACCATCCTTGTTTTGAACGCGACGTTGCCATGGAAAATGCTGCTTTAATATATTCTAAATTTAAATTCAAACACTGATAGCAGTATTACTAGTAATGACCCGTCATAAGCGAGACTTCTTCATCATCTCCATAAATCTCCATCAAGAAAAAAGTAGTGTACCTCTATACCTACCTAATGAATTGTCACGCCACATGGCTAGAGACCCAGACGATAAGTGGTCGAAGAGGGTCTTAACCTGGAAACCCAGAATTACTACCAGGGGTGTAGGAAGACCACCACTACGATGGAGAGACGACCTGGTAAAATACGTTGGTACCAACTGGATCCAAAGAGCCCAGGATAGAGCGACTTGGAAGCAAATGGAGGAGGCCTTCGTCCAGGAGTGGATGGGAATAGGCTGACGAAGAAGAAGAAGAACGAAAGTAGAATTTTTTTTGTGTTTCGTTTTGAACTTCTATACAGACTGCTTGAATAATCTACGGTAGAATCAATTGATTTTGCCTGAAAATGTTACTACTGCCATTGACGAAAACTTAAGAATTTATTTATTTATTCGGCAAAATAACAAACGACAGTCAATAAAATAAAGCATAAATTATTATTATAAATCATACTAAAATTTTCCCTAGGACGAACATAATGCAATCCTATACAATTTAGTCTAATTAACTCAAACATTTTCCATTATTCCTAAAGGTGCTGTTAAGTGATACACGACATACTTTTCTAGCAATAATTACGGCAACTCGTAAAAAATCTTATTGATAAAATATTTCGCAATATATAACAATTCGCATTCTCGACGAAAATTGACCAGAGTGGAGCAATTTTTAATCAATTGCTCGTTGTTGTTTATTATTCATTATCGTCCCTAGGCCCTAATTTCGGGCACTTGGACCCGTCAAATTTACATAGTTATAACAATTATAGTTTTTAACAATCAAGAAGAATTTTTAACAATCGATGCAAGAGAAGTAAAAGCAATGCAAACAGAGTGTAATGGGCTCAGTTTGCATTTCGTCATGAAGATGATAACATAAACGTTATGATATTGATCCATGCTAAACTGGACTTATTGTCCTGGACAGCATCTCGTCAATTGTATATAATTATTTAGCCACAAGATACTTTTCGTTTTACTGTCTCGTGTAACAGTACCTTTTGGGAATTATGTATATAGATGATTGTCTATGGTTACGTAATAATGATAGTACTAATAGAACATCTAAGCCTCGTTTGAACATAACAATGTTTTGCAATATTTTGTTTACAATTTGCATTGTATGTATTAAACTAGTTAAGTGGTAGTGGGATATTTTAGGCGCTTGATTTATTAGCGCTCCTTATCATGCCAGCTACAACACTACGCTCTAGATAGATAATACCTACAACACTATTATAAATAGCTTCATATTGTGTATTTTGACTATTATTCGACAATTAACCAAGCTTGAGATAATTTGTGATGCCCCTACGAGTATTACAGAAAATTGGTCGATAGATTATGAAAAAGACAGGCTTATGTATGACGAATTTCATGAAGGTGGTTCTCCCCGCGTTAATTGCGGGGTAGGCAGGGAGAACATAGACAAAATAGACATAACATATTGTTAATAATAAGATTGAGTTTCTCAAAATTTCATTTCATGTATCCTAGATTTTCAAACAAATACACGCTGCCTTTAATGATTTCATACACTCGTTTACACAATGTACAAAGGTATGTGGTGAAATTTCATACTCACACTGTAGCTTATTATTTCTTTACCTTTATTTTCTAATACGGTATCTTTTTATCAACTGCTATCATTAAATTTCTTTCCATGTACCAACTACTTTTTTTCTCTTGGAATATGTAAGATTAGATCGGTTCGGCTCTATCTGTCTTGTCGGCAACCGCTCAGATAACATGTCTGTATAACGCGAAATAACATTACGATGTGAATAATAGAAGATTGAGGACACAAAGGACTTTTTACTGCACGCACCATCTCATCCAAATCATCCAGTATCTGCCTCGTCAGAGATATTTATAAATTACACCCCGAAATAAAAATCAAACGTACGTAAATTATTTCCGTGATTTTCCGTTACAACTGTGTCGCTTCGAACTGACGAAAACGGGTGCAAGTAAATCTGCAAGTGAATTGCATTTGTGAGACGTAGTAGGTAAAGTTAGACTACGATTATATTATTAAAAGTAACAGTACCTAGTATATCGTAGTAAGAGCAAGTAGCAGTAGAATTGTATACCTACATAATAATATTATTCTACTAGAACATTGGAACTCCTCTTGAGGAACTTTATTATAGAGGGTAGTGGAATCAAAAAATAGGTATGTCTAGAAAAAGCAGTCACAAGTTTTTTTTAATTGTCGTGAATTTCACATATAACTATAGAAACGCTTAGGCACTTGACGACATAAAGATCTGGGAATAACGTTTCGATTTAAAAAAATGATATTTTGACTTTTCGAGTGAAAATATTTCTTGTCAAATTTGCATTTTTCAAATGGCCGCAAGCCGAAAACTATGCGTCAAAAAATATTTAAATGGATTTGAAGTCATGAAATAGTACCCTAGAATACAAAAATGTCGAGCAACATAATATGTCCTGGATGAAATTAAATGGATTGAGCCAGCAGCATAAGGAGTTATTATAAAAATGTATCGCATTTTAGCTACTGCAACCCCCAAATAGAACTATGTAATATTTTATTTTATTTTATTTCATGTAGAAAACCATACAGTCAATACAAAAGTACATACAATAAAATATCACCAATTAATAGACCAGTGAAGGTTCTGCAAATTACCAAAACAATACAAAAAGAATCCCTTAACTATGAAAAAGTGAATCTAAATCTTAGGAAAGAATTTCATAACAAAACGATCTAAATAATGAATAGAGAATGGTTTGAGTAACTGTGATTTTTTCGATATAAAAATAGCAGTAGCAATTAATTGCAATCAAACCATATAGGGAAGCAACTAATGTTGTCTGTTAATGTATTCCACGTTCGCCACCATTATGGGACGCCTAATGCATACGTGCAACAACTCCAACTAAAATATCAAATTATATTATTGTGATGGTCTGAATACAATAATTATTACAGTACATGCATTGTTCTACATTTATGACAACCGTCGCGTCGTAGTGCATAATACTCGTATGAACAAATAGTAGTAATTCTGTATTCAAATTAAAGGCTATATCTCAGAAACTAGTCGCCAAACAGAATCCTTGCAAGTTTTGGGTAATATTTGCATTTTTTTCTTCCTTCCTATACGGTCCCTATGTTCTTTGGAGGTTTTCCACTGCGTGCATTTGTCGAAACTAATCGTGTTTCATTCATTTCAATAAGTGCACGCAATTGAAGACCACCAAACGACACACAGCCCATGCATTCGTCACAATGCGAAAGCTTTCATGAACAGTTGACCTCTAATCATAATGTTTTCTATCTCTCACTTTGTTCTCCATAATGTTTCCTGAAGATTCACAGGTTGGCTCTGTTTTTTTGTGTCTTATGGAATTAATAATTAGTACCTAAGTTCATGAATTTCTTTTAATTCTCATTGCAAATCACTCTCCTTAAAAAAATCCTCATAAGTCCGTGACTAAAAAAGGATACTGTTTAATTTGCTGTATATACAAAGAATATTCAAAATTGAATCATTTCAATTTTAATTGAAAGGACAATTACTTATTAAAATCGTCGCTTTTCAGAATGCTACAATGAGATTTTCTGAAATAATTTAATCACAAAATGCAAGATAAGGATAAGGTTAGGAATTACAAGATCCTTAAGCTTAACCGAGCGTTGTAATATTAAGGCCGTTCTTAATAAGAAAACTTTTCATTCGGTGAAACTATTTTCGTACACACGTAGTTATCAGAGCTTTAAGATTAAGTTATTTTCAGAAATTACTGTCACAGACTAACCCTACAAATTCTTGTCACACTTCAAGTTTGCCTTTTAAATTCTTTCAACGCGAATAAAACATAAAATAAGTTTGGTTGTACATACGAGGTGTTATTATTTTCAATCCATATTGTAGGTATTAGTATGCACACTGCATGGTACAAGGCTTTCATCGCATATGATGAAACTTTCGATGCAAATCGAAATTGAATGATTAGAGAAATGCTCAATCTTCTATCGATGCATCGATTAATTTGTTAATATATAAAATTCACATAAAATCAATTTAAGTAATGTCGCTGCATACTTGTCACTAGTTACCACGCTTTGTGTGTACCACAAATGGTGTGAACATAATGGGTAGATCACTTTTGTGACATTCTTGTTATAAAGTTCGGACCCCAATTTTGACGTCACGGTCATTAAGTTTCAAAATCACGCGAACAATCGCACGAAAAATGTTAAAAATAGCGTTTTTAGGGGTTAATTTCGCTCCATTAAATTTTTTTTCCGTCGTTTACTAGATTTTAATGCATTTCATATACACAAAAATATATCTACGCGACTTTCGGGAAACGAGTTTCTAAAAAAGATCAGAGGTGTATTTCAAATTTTTTTGAGAAATCTATACAAGATATATAAATCTTTTACAGTAATTTACTAGATAAAGGTTCATTTTATCTAGACCCTATTTTTTTCCAAAACATATTTAGTAAGGTTGCCTGGATCTAAGCTTTCCCGTTTTGTGATTTTTTTTATTTCTAGTTTTAATAAACTTATTCAAAATTAACATCTCACCGTGATCTAGACCTCGTGTTATTATAATAGCACAGGGATTCGAACTGAGTCTTTTATTTCCACAAACAAACGCGATTCTCATATTTTTTCAGTTTTAACTTCTATGGTATATTTCCATCTCTTAAACTACATAATAAATATACATGCGAATAATGCTCGTCCTTTTTTATTATAATCATACAAAGTTGTACAATAAAATTATTGGAATCAAAGAGATTTTCCTCGTTTAGTGAAAGAGTCTTTGCCTTTTGATTAAATAAATGGTACATGCTTATCCCCCCGTGGCATGGCATCGATCAGAATATTCTTTTTGAAACTAATCGTCCACTTAACTGCATTTGCTAGGGGAATAGGGGATATGGCAAAGCGAATTCCGTACATATTTCAATATAATGTACTAAGTTATACTATACTCAATTCTACCTATAATAATCTCATTATTATTTTCAAAGTAAGTACGTAACGAGTAGATTTCACTATTAAGAGTAGCCATATTGACATTACAAAAAAATTCAATAAACTGGAGACCTCAGATCTTGACATCTTTACATAATATGCTTTGGAAATAAATAGGGTGGATTCATTGAACCGTTATCTGACGAATGACCGTAAAACATTTTTTATGTCTCGTACAGATTTCTCAGAAAAATGGGATAAAACACCTCTGATTTTTTTTCCGAATGACAGCAACTCGTTTCTCGAAAGTCGCAAGATTTTTTTTGTTTTGTTTTTTTTTTGTATATATTTTATTTTCATTAAAATCTAGTGAATGACCATAAAAGTTATTTTGAATGAAGCGATTCTGCTGTCATTCGTGTAATTGGTGTGGTGGAATGGGTGAACATTGCCCTGGGCATAAAGTGTTCACTTAAGCCAGCCGAAGTCGACTCGCAAGCGTCGGAACACCCATTCTTCTTCATCCCCAAGGGAGTTCACATAACTCTACATTATGTGAATGAATGCCTTTCGTCTCTGTTGAGGAAAAAACTGCAATGTAATTCCGTCTGTGCAATGCAGATGAATCCAGTTCAATACCTAAAATAATTTAAGTAGGTATATCTCAAATCTTAGCTATTCTATAGTTTTAAATATTACCGCATATGGGTGTACCTACTTTCATAATTTTTTTTTTGTGTGTTCTTGTTTGTTTTCTCTTTTTTATGTTTAATATTTTAAATCAGAGGAGTGCGTGTGCGATGGGTGAGTGTGTGAGCGAGATTGAGTATGGGTGTGTGAGACGACCGGAATGAACTTATATGTTTTAATTTAACTGTGGCGCATGCTTGTGGGTGACAGCTGAATTATGAATGGACTAATTGTCTTTATCTACATGTTATTACTTATATCTAAAGTTGTTGTCTGTTTTGTGCTTTTGTTTGTAATAAAATAAAAATAAAATAAAATAAAATAAATAATAATTACTTGGATCATTACAATAGGTATAAAACACGCTCCTTATAATTATATTAATCAGATGTCTAAAGTTTTCCCATATTATTATCAAAGCAGGCAGCCTGTAAAGTTTTTTATGACTGACTGTTGCGGCTGATATAATTTTAATGCTTCATAAAGTTTACATAAAGTATCGTTAGATAGTAGTTGGTTTTACAGTATGGTGTACCTACTTAGCGTGTTATCTGTTACTTCTTCATACTTCATAGCTTTTTACTGATCTGTTAATTATCTGGGTACAATAAGTAGATTGGAAGTAAAATTATATGTCACAAAACCACGATCGCTTGTAATTGTTGAAGAAAATAATGAAAGCTGCTCTTATTCCTGAAACTTTCGACCTCTAAATACTTTCAATATTATAATAAGAGTACGCATAGGTACTGACATTTCAAAAATTTCTAAAAACGGGAAACCTTAGGTCTCGACAACCGTTACTAAATATGCTTTGGAACAAAATAGGGTAGATGCATTGTACCTTTATCTAAGGAATAATCGTAATTATATCTTGTGTAGATTTCTCAAAAAAAATGTGAAAAACATCTCAGATCTTTTTTCCGAAAAACAGTAACTAGTTTCCCGAAATACATATTTTTTGTACTGATAATATGCATTAAAATCTGGGGAATAACCGTAAAAGTTTGTTGATTGAAGCAAAATTAACCCCAAATAATGAAAAACGCTATTTTTTTCAATTTATCATACTACTGTTCATGCGGCTTTGAACCTTAATACTGTGGGAAATGACCGTGACGTCACAGTTGTGTCGCTAGCATTATCTTGTTCAGTTCCTTTTGAGTTCATCGTCTATCCTCTAAGGCCGTGTCCCTTGCGGGGTGGGCAGAAAAATCACAATGCCAAACTGCTCACACACTCCTAGCTTCTATCACATTCATACAATTTGTCATACATTTGGTTACATACTTGAACTATCATTGAAAATAATATATTTTTTCAAACCTAAATGTGAGCGCATGTAATAAAGCATAATATGAAATCAACTTATTTTGTGTCGAATTGTACTGTGTTTTCTATATACATATATGATGTCTGTATGTTTTCCAAAGGCAAATAAATAAATAAATAAACTTACTGAATGTTCACTTGAAGAGTAAATAAATAAAATCCCTTATGGAAAAAAAACACAGAGTACTTAATATTTTACAAATAATAAAAGGTATGTATTTTATATTTTCTTACAATATTATTCTCGATCCAAAATCAACTCAACACACGTCTTGAAAATTAATGAACGCAGAAAATTCTTGAAGTGAGTAATTCACATCAAAGAATGACTTTCACGGCGTTTTTCTTTCATCTCAAATTTGTCTTTTATCTGAAGGAAAATCTGTTTACATATTGTAACGGAAGTCAATCAACTTTATACACACACAACCTACATACATATACTATAATATACAGAGGGTATGAAATAAGAAATTAGCAATCAATTATATTTACAGGGTGATTCCAAACACCCCCACTAGACAGTTTTAATTTTTTCTAGAGAATTTAGAAAGGGCTATTTTTGTCATTGACCACTTTCTCCTATCTCTTAGCATATTCCTTAAACATGCGAAAAACTCCTTAGGGAGACTCATTCTGTAGGGTGTCCGGTAAGCTCGTCTATAATCAATTCGTCTTATTATCAATTCGTCTAATTATCAATTCATCTAAAATCGACGAATTCATCTTAAGACAAATTGATTTCGGCCGAACTGATTATAGAAGAATTGAAAATTAGACGAATTGATAATTAGACGAATTGACTTTAGACGAATTGGTTTTAGACCAATTGATTTTAGACGAATTTACCATTAACCATTCTGGAAACTTACTCGTATATACCTATATTCCTAATTTTTTCCTAATATTAATAGATCTATTCTAATCCCTCCCTCTCCGAAGAAATCTCATATCGTCAGCTTAGAGTGTAAACCTCCTATCTCCTCCAGAGTTAATTTTACAGGAGGCAATAAAAACACTACCAAAAAAATAATATAACTGTGTTTTAAGAAATTAAAATGACGAAATGAAGACGACAGAATCACGGAGTCCTCATTCTTCATTTTAATTTCTTCGATTACAGTTTTTACCATTCTTGGCAGTATTTTTATAGACCAATATAAAATTAATTCTGATGCAGATAACAGGTTTAAAATCTAAGCAAGCCGACGATCTGTGATATTATTTTAGTGCAGGAGATTCCCTCCTACTCTAAGAGGTACATAGTGCCTTCCTTGGATTTCCATAAATCATCAGTTGATCCGTCTTCAGAATGATGTCCTCGTGTATTATTACCTATACCTATGTGTCTAGCTTTGTGTCTGTGTCTATTATTATTATTATTACTGTTACCTTCTCTTACTATTATTATTATTATGAACACCTCCTATGATGTTTCCTGCAGCACGTCACACATTCAGCTTCATTTAACTAGGACGATGCATAATATTACTAACATTTTGCAAGCATAGTACACAGTGTCGGCTAAATAGTTACCTCTAATAGTTCACAACAATTAACGTGTGATAAGATGCATGTATTCAACACCAATTACTTACAATGTAGTGTGACAAAAATAATGTCACACTTTTATAAAAACAGATCTTAATTCTAACTATGAAGCACTTTCATGAGACATTAAACACAGTGGTATGCGGTGACTGGAAGGATCCAATCACCGTCGGGAGTTACTGAGAGGATTGACGACGACGGCTTGAGCTGGACAAAATCTGACATTACGATCTGAATTTATTTTAGAACGCTTTTGAAGGCACCGCAAATATGATCCCACACATTTCTAAGGCGATTTACCCTTTCTTCAAACAAAAAAAGGCTGATCCAACTGAATCGTAATGTCATCTAGTTCACACAATTCAAAGTTTCAGCAGATGAAATTCGATTGCAGTATTTGGAAAATTCGATTGGCGTGTGTAATAATGTGCACCATATCTTCTCTTTGTTCTCAGTTTAAACTCTTACGATTGGTTTGCAGCACAGCCATTTTCTCATTCCCCATACTCTACTCGATCTTCAGCGGTACTCGGTCTTCAACGGAAAGCAAATGCTTTAGATACTCGGGGCGAAGACTCCCTCTGTTGCATGGTTATTCGCTCAATCACCCATAAAAAAATATTTACTCAGGCATTAACAGGCACAAGAACTTAAAGCACTCGTGAACAAACTTTAGGGAGTTTAAAAACATCTCGATGTACGAGTTCGTATGACGATTTGTGTAGTTTATGTGGAATTTATTACTTTGTATTTATTTTCTTATTGCACACCTGTACCTGCATATTAGACTATACTAACTATGCATAGAATACAATGACATGTAGAAAATCAGTCTTGTGGTATTCTGCAATGCGACACCTCTACATCGTAGAGTATAATGCGATACATTATTCAACAATAACTTTACAAAGAGATGCCAATACACTGCCATCGAAAATCCATAAAGTAGTACGAAAAAACAAAAACCCGCAACTGACGAGCAAAGCCTTGTGTCAGACCGATAATGACTTTATTTATTACATTACAAACAGCCTTTTAAAACATTTTTGCAATCAGGTCAATAAAAAAAACTATTACACAATTCTACATTACCCAGAAAAAAAATTAAATGTTATAAAAACATAATATAAATTAAATAAATATAAAATTGATCATAATATTGATAAAACGTAATAATAGAAATATGTCATTTTAATTAAAAGGTCAAAATATGAAAACACGTTACACACCCAATACACATAAGGTGTGAGAATCCTAATATAAAACTATTCATTCAATGTAAAAATTCAATATATTAAATTGACAAAACAACAAAATATGATCCAATACACTCGACAGATAAAACTATAAATATGACTTACGTCATCGAAACAAGAGCTGACGCAGTTTATACCATCAAATCACTCCTCGGAACCAAAGACATGAAAACCCTCTTATTAACTCGCAGACACGACAGAATGAGAAACACTATCATCAGATGGATGTGTGATAAATGTTGTCAAATGGAGCTAAAGCAAATGAGAAAGTAATGGAAGGCCCTGTGGAAAGAATGGACTCCCAAAGACTCACAAGACATGGCAAACTATTGGGGGGAGGATGCCTGGAAGACCCTTAAAGGCCTGCTTCTCATTTCGGAATCTGTGACCACTTCTTTTAACAGTGGTCAGCACTTGTAGTAATCATAAAATAATAAATTTAAATCGATGTTATTATTTTACTTGACGGTGCACATCCCAATGATTGTCATCGCATCGTGGCAAAGACGGCTTATAACATAATGTTATTATTCACATCCCTGCTGTATTAGGAAGATTATCATTCATAGACAAAGTGATGTGTTGTTTGACAATCGCATTACTTGTGATCATTTATCTATGGTCCAAATTTATTTGCGTAGGTCTGGTATAGAGTATGTAATATAATTTATCAAAACTGATATGCTTTTTATTCTTCAAAGAAAAATTCGATTCATGAGAAACTATTTCTCTTGAACACGCAAGTCTCTTAGACAACTTTCGATCGTGAAATGTGTATCTATCCCTTCATGTTCGTCCCTTGCAAAGTAGGCAGAGGACAGAACGCTGGACTGCCTTCTCCTTGCTTCCATCCCGTTCATATAATTTGTCATACAAGCCACGCTTCCTATAACAACGCTTTATTCTCTCATGTATATCATTTAACTCATCCTGTCGTAATTCACTCTCTCAACATGCCCAAACCATCTATGTTTATTCACTTTCTTGCATCCGTCTTGAAATAATAATGTATAGTCATACGAAAAGATCCTAGAACAATGTTTATAATTAGTATTTTTATAAAAAAAATATTTCCGTTCGATCACAATTTATAAATGATTCACAAAGAAGAAGACCTTTTTTAATAAAATCATTTCTTTCGTTGTTAACAACGTTGGGAGAAAAAGCTGGACTATATTTAGATAGGTAGGCACCTTCCAAATAAAAATTAATTACAATATCTACATCAATAAAGAAAATAATGAGTTTTTTCAAATCCTGCGGTAAACAATCCAATTACTGACATTTTTAATTAAAAAAATATGTCGTTTTGTTAATAAAGAATAATTGCATTATCGATAGGTAAACGTTTTTATATAAATTTATCGATTGATTGCGTGAAAATTTTAATTAGTGAAAAATTATCAACCACATTTTTTGACAATTATTTTATTATTTAACCACTAGATATAATTAACAAAAAAACTAACTACAGACCGCACGTCCAATAACGAGAAACATATGTCAAAGCTGAATGACAGAATTGTAATTAAAAAATGTTTTATAATTATATTGTGGGCTTAAGCTGAATTATACATTGTGTTTTATATTGAAAATACAAAGACAAATTGCATTCAATTTTAATTACTGCTGTACGCTATGCTAATAAATTCGTATAAACGGAATTGAATATCTGCAATTTTTGTTCATATTTTATTTACACTTTGGGTGAACAAAATACATAAAAATTAGCTTAGATGGAAGAGATTGCGATGGCTTGATAAGCTCGCCTTGGTGAGCACTAATTTTTTAATTAATTTTAAAACATTATCTGTTTTGTACTAAATTATTGTATAAGAATGTTCGCCGAGGCTCGGTTGCTCGACTACAGAATAGTAGAACATTGCTATGTCTTTTGCCCTTTCGCTTTTTCTTACGAGCGCAAAACGAAATAGCAATGTTACTTACTAGCCGACGATACTATTCGTCGAGAAACCGAGCCTAAAAGAAAAAAAATGTTAACATAGTGTATGCATACTAAAAAAAAGCAACAGAAAAAAATTGAATACATACATACTTACATATTCACATAAACAATGCATACATACAAAAAATAATCAGTACACATGTCAGGACAGGAAAGGGGGAAGGAATATTAAGGATGGAAAGGAATAATGTTAGGGAGGTTATTTACTTGATATCATCACCACCTGCAGATTTTCGGATACATTTTAAAATATCCTAAATAAATATTGTCTAGATTAATCACATTGCTATTTGATATATTTGTTCCAGATCCTCCACGCTTCGCCATCAGCAGAGTTCCAGGATTCGGCTTCCCTCTGGCTGAAGGGACCCCTGTCTCTCTGAGGTGCGAAGTCGAGAGCAACCCAGATTCACTTCCCAGATGGTACAAGGACGATGGAGACCCTCCGGTAAGAACATTCACTTCTTCTTCTTTCGTATTCATACAATAATTGTACATTAACAAGCTCTGCATCAATATTCTTCAAGTAGTCTATTGTCCCTGTCGTCACCTTGAGAATCCCTATAAACCCTTTATGGGCCCCTGTGAACTTCTTGTCCAGACACCTCTCCACTGTATGTTTGACAATCACGAACTGGTCACAAAGGTGTCCGGTAAGTTCGTCTATAATCAATTCGTCTAAAATCAATTGGTCTAAAATCAATTCGTCTAAAATCAATTGGCCTAAAATTAAATAGGCTAAAATCAGTTCGTCTAATTATCAATTCGCCTAAAATCAATTCGTGTAAAATCGATTTATCGATAATTAGACGAATTGATTTTAGACGAACTTACCGTAAACCGGTCACAAAGGGGATGCACGGTCCTTGTTGCCTTGTTTATGGAGCAAATGATCTGCCGTGACCAGTTCGGATCCTATTTTAGCTTATCCATTGTTTTCCAACGTCTCACTGTAGGATTCTGTACAGTTGTCTGCTATCGACGTTTTGTGTTTTTCACTCTTCCAGCCATGTTCATTCACTTTGATGTTCTTTTACATTTAACATGAGACAACAAAATAAAATCATAAAAGGAAACGAAGTACCTTCTTGTAAACAAAGAAAATCTTGTATGGAAAGCCTTCTGAGAATTTGTGTCAAATGTGACACCGATTTTATTTCTGAAAATATTTTCCCAAAAACCTTTCTTTACAACATGAATGAAACTTCTGTGTAATGATGTTGAAGAAATTTCTTTATATCGAGTAAAGTCATTACGATGAGAGCTTTTCCTTTATAATAGCATTGGAGGAAGGTGTATGATGTTTCTAAGTATTACTTAAATAAATTAATTAATGAGTTCCACGAATTATACTCGTACTTCACCCCACAGATGTAGGTACAGATGTTTTATGCTTGCGTGTACAAAAAGTAGTCTCTTTTTATTTTTTTCGTTTGCTCGATATGCGCCACACTTTTTGTATATATTATATCCTACTTAAGAATGGCAGTTTACAAAGTTAAAATGTTTAATTACCAGAGCTCTCACGACCTCAATCGAAAACTCAGGCCTCTTCATTAATTGTTGAAGGTTTTCACGGTGAATACGCACGCTTGGTTTCCGAGCTAACTCTGACAGACTGGAGAAGAAGACACCAGCAGGGGTGTCGAAACTTCGATCAAAAGTCAATCTACACACCTTTCGACTTATACATAAACGCGATACAGCAAGGCAAAGTCGAAAGCTATAATGTTGCTTGGTATCATTTTAAGTTAATAAAAATAAAATGCAAGAGAACTTACTCTCCAAATACACTTAAAAACTGGTTTCCATTTGAAAATCAAAAGTTCACAAAGACTGGCAGGTATTCTGGTCTGGTCACGAAAAATACGAGTATGTGATCCATATCACGATTTATTGCAAACCTAATTCGTTAAATTAAATCCGAAAATATTGTGTTATTTTTTTATTAATTGTAAGTGGTTTCGAAAATAGGTACGAGTAGGTAGGTACCATTCTTCTTCTTCTTCCTCAGCCTTCCTCCCTCCACTGCTGGACGTAGGCCTCTTCCATTTCCTCCCACTCATCTCTGTTTCTCCTCCTCCGCATCCAGGTTCTTCCGGCTTGCTGGACTAGGTCATCAAACCACCTTTTGGGAGGTCTTCCAACGCTTCTCCTTTTGTTCCAGGGCCACTGTAGGATTCTGGGTGCCCACCTAGTATCCTCTTGTCGAGCCATATGCCCAGCCCACTGCCATTTTAATTTTGCAATGCTGTCCATAATATCACCATTGACAAGTCTCAATTTAAAACTTTGAAAAGCTTCGAAACCCTTACCAAAAAATACAAAAAAAACAAATGGTGAAATGTACATTATAGTAGAAAATAAAATTGTTAACTCAAGGTACTCGTATTTAGAGTTGAACATTATTTTTACATTATTTTATTATGTACCTTTAGCACATACTTTCTTGCCGTATAACAATCAGCGCATATCAAGCCATAAAACTTGAAGTTTTCTAATTAGTTGCTTAATTTCATAATATTATGCTTTTAGTGGGTAATTCTATGAATTTGTAAAAGTTTTGGCAAAGCGGCTGCAAGTAATTTTGAAAACGTAAAATCGTAATAATTACATACCTTCATAATATCATATATTTAATTGCAGTCATTTCATGTTAAGTCTGATGTTTTAATTTCCACTAACGTTTTAAATGCAATTTCAAGCGACACGTTTATAAAATTAAACTTAACTTATTATCTGTCACTTTGATGTCTCTTATTATTTTTTTACTCTACGTGCGTTCTGTTTAACTGATGTTATTTTAACGAAGGTACGTTAAATTAAAATAAAACTTTGAACCCTTGTAACAATGAATTGGTTATAACATAATCACGTAACTGAATTTAAACATATTTTACAGAATGTCCTGAAAGTCGATTAATATACAAGAAAATAGAATGGTGTGATACATTTGCACATAGTAAATCGGTAATTCTATTTATACTAGGGTTTAAAAAAATCAGCTAAACAGACGTTATTCCTGACATAATAGCCTGCGTTTTTCAACTGGGTACTGAAGGAAAAATTAGTTCAAAATTATTTGTAAGACTAAATTAAATTAAATACAAACAAAACATCAATATTGTATCTAAAATTATTACAATAAATATTTAGGTTTGAAACTGAGATTATACACTTAATAATGGATGACAACTATTGGTTTTTACAACATGTGGACGATACATGTGAAGTCTTTTGAAAAAAAAACGTAAAAGAAGTACGTAAATCTTGCAAACTATGTAATTTGCAAGATTCACGAATATTTTTTTAAATTTATTTTTCAAAACAGAATACAGAAATCAGAACAGCCTGTGAAATTTCAATTTACATACATAATAATATAATTAAATGAAGTGGATGAGATCCTTCTATGTTGAATGCTAATTATTACAATTTTATTTAATTGATTAATAAATATCATTCCCTCTAGACGAGGGTTATTTTTTCAAGGGATCGTGATTATTTTATTTCATCTCTTCACAAACGGATAATTTAATTTACCGTCCATTTGACTGATGTATGATGAAAAATTAGAATATTCATGTAGATACTCGTTTTACGTTATGTAAGTACTGAAAAAAATATACAATTTGCTGTAATCTGAAAGGCCGTTACTTACTCCAAGCTTTAACAAATACGGAGAAAATCTCAATATATATTAGTCCTTTCGATGAATCACTGACATGCAAATTTATTGTTAATTTTAATAAAGACACCCCGGTACTGACCATGTTCCATTCTTTAACATTTCCCGTAGATTGTCTTCTATGAGAATCGCGTGAATTTGACTGGCACGAGTTTAAGCATAATATTATGTCAAATACCTACTGTCTTGTAAACTGCCTTGTTTCATTCAGTACCGTACCTTCCTCCCTTTATCCTTGACTGAGTCAGGGCTTCAAAGAATTGATCTATCTTTCCCAGAGACCCCTGTTTCTTGTAGTCTCCAAGACATCTGGTCACTCAAGCCACAGTCTTTACAAACATAAGACGAATGCTTATGCCAGCTAGTTCTGGAGCTAACCACCTGTCTTCCGCTTACTACAACGACTTGCGGAGTTTTATTGTAATCTGTAAGTACATATATTATCGGGTTTGCATTTTCTAGTCATCTCAGCTGAGATCTCTTTATAACGATGAGTAAAAGTTCTATCTAAGAGTCTCGCGAACTTTTTTGCGGTTACTCCTCCCACTTTTCTGTAGTATCCCATCTCTGCAATATTCACTCTCGACAGAAAATTCTTCAGCATCAATGTATTCCTAAAGTTTATACTTTATAAATTGAAAACTTTTTCACGGTTTATATGAATATATTTTATTCCATCGCAGTCCTACGAAAGCACCCTAAAAGTATTACAACATTCAACCTCTGTTTAATTAAGTCGACATTTTTACTAACGAAGAACTCGAAGCTTTTCTGTATACACTACAGTATACATACTCGTATATCTAACTGGCGCGCTTTGAATACTAATTTAACTCACTTACGTTTTAAAATGGTTCAACATTTTATTTTCAAAAAGTTAAAATGCTGCAGGGAAAGTCAAAAACTGAATTAAACCTACGCGTGTAATGTTTTCATTTTTGATCCTGTTTTTTTAAATATTTTTAATATCTTCCTTGATTCTTACGATCGTGATTATCACATTAAAGTACCTGACTATTCCAGAATTTTAACGTATGTATAGGTTTTTCGCTAATCTAGGTTTTGCGGTGGTGGGATTTTTCTAAATTGTTTTACTTTTAATTTACTGTATATTTTTTAAGTAGGTGAGTGTTGGCAATTAAAACTTGAATCAATTTAAAGCCGGTGCAATGCTGGCAATTCCGAGAAATCTAATTATTAGAAAAAATACTTTTAAAATAAGCAGAAATGTGAATCTTCTACACATGTGGCATCTCGAGTACAACTTTAAGATTTTTCATAACAACTAATCCCATAAAATAATTTATTTGAGCTACATAATATATTCATTGTAAAGACTCTGCCTACATACAGCCAAAACGAGACAGTAATTCTTATTTCATCCACATTCACCTTTACTGTTTTTCTTTTTATCTTCGGTTCTTAGTTCATTTGAATAGGTACACTAGCGGATCCAGTGAAGGGGGCTACTAGGCGGCTGAAGCCCCCCTTGGATCCCATCCCCCAAAACCATGAGTGACACATACTTTATATACAACAAATCTAGATGTTTCAGCCCCTAAGCCCCCCCAAAACGTTGAATGACAGTACTTTTTATTTATTTTTATGATAGTTTCTGATGACCAAAAAAAAGGTCGACAACTCGCAACAAGTCCTAGAGACCCCCCCTTCCTCATGAAAATAACATGTCCTAGAGACCCCCCCTCTCCCGCGGTTGAAAATTTGTGATGACCAAAAAAAAACGGTCGACAACATTTTTTTGGATCTGATACCATGTGACGACATTCAGCCCCCCCCCCCTTCCCCCTCAAATTGAATCCTGGATCCGCCACTGAGTAGGTATATTTTATAATAGAAAATATATTTGATAACTAGAGTATAATACTAGGCCTACATTTCGTTTCATAATGTTGACACAAAAGAAATCCTTACTCGTGACTGTATGAATGAAAG
The DNA here is from genome assembly GCA_963576895.1 of Ceraclea dissimilis. Taxonomy (NCBI): domain Eukaryota; kingdom Metazoa; phylum Arthropoda; class Insecta; order Trichoptera; family Leptoceridae; genus Ceraclea; species Ceraclea dissimilis. The sequence continues at coordinate 7,362,621 of OY756375.1, forward strand.
TGCTGATTGAACAAATTTAATATCCTCCTTATACTTACTCGACACTTTTTTCTAAAAACTTCAAACAAAAAGATCTTCTGTTACTCTACTTTTTAACAAAGTATCATTTACGCGTATAAAATTTCTGCTTACAAATTTGTTAATAAAAGTACTATTTTTATTATATTTTTTATCAACTATCATGTTTTATTGAATTTCTCATACTAACAGTAATAAACCACGACAACACAGGTACACGATGGCTTGCAGACAGGATTATCCTTCAGTCCTAGGTTCAAGTCTAGGAGGCGCAATTAAAATAAAATGTTTTGAAAATTTCATAGTTCTCGCTTTCTTTATTACTGAACTACTAAAATCTCAACAAATTTCGGTGGTCGTCGTCCTTTGATATATCAATAATAATGCGTGAGTAATATTTCTCTCTATCAATCCTGTTCCTTGCTGAGTAGACAGAGAGGACAGAACGCCAGATACTCCTATCATTACACACACTCCTTACTTCCATCACATTCATGCAATTCGTTATACAGGCTCTACAAAATGACCTATACATATATAATGTTTACAGTAACAAATACATATTCTACCTTTCTTTTCGTACTTCACCACCAGCATGTATCATTTTTAAGGCCTACAATAAATAGTTTATAATAATTACTCCCATTAACTAGTATAATCACGTACCCATCAGAGCTTTAATCCTATTGGAATTAAAATTTTCAGTGATCATAAACCTGAATTATGAAACCTTTAAAATTTAGTCAACCTTCGCTACGTGTCCGTTATGGAGCGCCTGCTTAGTGTTTTATGTCCTATTAAAGGTCTTAAGAACCTATTATGAATATAAGACTTTAAGGTCGAAGTTTCACGAAATAGGTACCTACCTCTACTTGCCATATTATGTAAGTAATATACATTTATATCCACGATGCGAAGACAAGTTAATAGTCCCTTTATGTATTTTGATGTTACATTATTCTGCTTAGTGAAGATTAAAAGCATGCTTCAAAATATAGGATAATAATATCCAAGTAGGCGAACATCTACCTTACTCCTTCTGGATCACCCTCAACAGACTAAGAGTGGGTTTTACGCGCTGTAAAAAGAATCTCCAACGTTGGGGGTACCTACCTGATGACAACATCCTCTGTGACTGCGGAGCGTCCCAAGACGACAGCCACCTATATAATACGTCCCTGATTGGAGACAGCTGCACCCCTGGGGACCTGATTCTAGGAAATCACAAGGCGATGTATGTCGCCGCATATTGGAGTGGCAGGGTATGACCCACCCGGACACGTAAAGTAAAGTAAAATATAGGAAGAATGTGTGGAAAATGTTGAGAGATAGGATAAAAAATGAATTGATCAGAGAGTTGAGTGACTAGAATGAAAGTAAACAAATTGAAATTGTTAGAACATGTAGATGATGAACGATGAAAAGATTACAAAGATCCTTGGAGAAAGAATAGGTGTAAGGAAGCACGGCAGTCCAAGAACCATGTGTATTGACCAATGCGACCAGATTCTCAAGGACGGAGGTGTTTTAAATTGCGTGAATGTGACGGAAGCAAGTAATGTGTGCAAGGATAGTTCTCCCTTGTAAAACTGATTCCTGGACATAGGCGAGTTAGTACTTACGCAAAATTACTAAAATATTATGGTGATAAAAGATGAAACTAATACAACATACTCGTATTCTGATATATTGGGTATCTTCACGTAGAAACGTCGTACACGTAGGTACGGTATAGAATGTTTTACGGATCCCTTAGCAAGCTCATACGTGATATTGTTCTATCTCTACATTTGTTTGTAAAGTAAGCGACTCATTCACTTGGAATTTATGGAACACTGAAAAATCTATAAAGAAAACAGAATACAAAGGTGAGATGATAGACATTTCGTTTCAAAGGAAAACTTTAAAAAAATGTGTCTTTGTTTTTTTACTCTTCCCTTATATTAAAATCTTTATTGCTTTATCTAAACAATAGAATATTTCGTATATGCTACTTCATCTTGATAAAGTTCTCGTCGATTAGATTCTTACTTAACTAGAAGAATAATTCTATTCAATTCTGAAGATAATTGAAGATATTTGAATGGAAGTCCTTGAAAGTATCACACCAAATCTCTATTAAAACCTCATTACAGTAATCTTCGTATTACGTTTGCTAACTCTTATTCATAATAATATTCAAAATTTTATTATAGTGTGCCTTATATCGTTAAAATCCTAACTTAATATTTATTCAAAGAAAAATCTTTGTCTTAAAGTTTTCTATGGAGCGACTATATTTGTAAATACTTTTTAACAGTTCACTTTTATCTCATTATTTCCATATCCATTATTTCTTGTCATTTGACTTTAACCTTGGATCCATCGTCATTCACAAATCAAAATATTTTAGTACTTTGTTAGGTACCAAATGTCCATCAATCAGTTTTACAAAGGATAGAGGTGAACCCTGGCTAGGAAATTGGCTAATAAAATTCAAATACCTCATACGGTTAAAGAAAACTACCTACCATTTTACTAAATTACAATGAAAACGTTTGAAGCAGTGGACAGATGATGAAGGCTAAGAAAGATGTACGTACATTATGTTGAGTACTTAAAAATATAATTTAAGGTATACTGTCAATTTGAAGGCAACCTTCAAAATATTAAAGTCAAATAAAAATTGAAACGTTCCATGAACTCCTTTATTAAATCTACGATTAAATATGTCCTTGAGAGTCTTTAGAAAGTATAGAAATATAAAATTAATAATCACTTATCTAGTCTGTCTTATTATACTCTTCAATATTACTACTAGTGGTGCTCTACACAAATAAAGGATCTTTTCAAAAGGATAACATAATTTTAATTTATATCCACTTGAAGCTTATATTATAGGTTTTATCCTCTTGACTTTAATTTGCATTAAAGTGTTTTTAAGAAGCAACGTGAATTAAACAAATAATACATTTTTTAACATCAAGTAAAGGATTGCAAATGAAACAAATGTTTGTGCTATGGAATAACTTCTAAATGCTCTTGCAAGCTGTGCCCCACCGAATAGTCAGCCCTAGATTAAATAACTCTAAAGAGAATATTCAATTAGTGCTTCCTTCATGTAAATAAATATTTCTTTTAGGTAACAGCAATTATTTTTTCTGAATGTCCCAATTATTTTTTTGCGACGACTTCGGATTTTTTAGATGTTGTAGTTGAATAACAGAAGGTAAGTCTTCAAAGTTGGATTGTCGCCTACCGCCATGTACCCTGCGAATGGTTTAGTAAAGTCGATGGAAATAAAAAAAAATATGGTCGGTTTATACACTAGTCGAGGTCGTCCACAATAGCCACCTGGTGGAACAGTATTGAGAAAGACCTAATGGAGAAGCAGCTGACCAGTGAGATGACACAAGATAGAAAGACTTGGAGACTGCGTACCAGAAGGGCCGCCCCCAGGTGAACTGGGAAGAGGCAAGGAATAAAGAAAGAAAGGTCGGTTTATACACTAAATATTGATTTATTTACGCTTTAACGAATATATAAAGCATAACATTTCTTCTCTAGGGCGAGCTTATCGCAGTGCTGCGATATCTCCCAGCTAACCCCAACCCCCGTAACCGAATCTCGATGGTTGACGGTTCAGATATAGAAATAGGTCGTTTTGAGTTACATTTTAAACAGACAGAGCATAAAATAATAATAAAGTTTCAAGTGACTTCATAATAACATTAAAATTTGCAGAGTATGCAAGCACTTGACTCAAGAAACAATATGCCAGGAGAATATAAAAATGTGATAAAGTGCAGGAAAGCCATGACGGGTAAATGTATTGAAGAATATCGCTTACGATTGAAGTGAGAAAACTAATTTAAGATAGTGTCTGAGACATAAACTGAAAAGCAGCTGTCATTGACTGGAAACTATCAGACATACTTTCCTTGGTTTTGCGGTTTACCCACTTACTTTATGGACTAACAATCTAAGAGTCTTTCATCGTTATTTCAAACCATGTGTTTTCTGACGTATCTTTTCTATTTTCTTTTTTCAAGACATTTTACTGTAAAGTGCTAATAGTTTCGAATGGTTCTACTAAGATGAAACAAATTCTTCTACTTTACAGTTCCACGATTTTTATTACTTATACATTTTACTGTTTTCTTAGCTACTTTTTTGCAGCCTCCTAATTTCTAATTTTGGCGAGTGCATTAACGAAAAATCGTAACCCGCCATTTTCTGAAAGATTAAATTCGGCCTTCGAATCAAAGCTATAAGAATTTCTTGATTTGGATGCTTCACAATAATATTATTTTCATAAATGTGAACAAAAATTCCATTAGAGTTTTGTAAGACGAGTTTCTAAATGTCGTAAAGTCATATTTAATTAAACATATTATACAACTTAAATGTCTACTGAAGTCCAGCATTGTTACTGAGAAGTATCTAGTATTCCAGTTACATTTTATTTACAGGAATTTCTCTAAGACTTAATATTAAAAGGTATTACGAACCAACATAAAATTTTTGAGTTATGTCGCTTCATAAATTCAGTAGGTCGGTCGTTCCTACGAATTCCTTTCTGGAAAAATAGTAATTCATTTCCGTGTGACCACGTACGCTGCGCTGCCGAGATTCCGTAAAGTCTATACGAAGCTGGACACTGTTCATTGGAAAAATGGAAGAATGCCAAGAAATCATAGCAAACGTCGAGATCAATACTGATTTGTAAATTTTTGAGCTTCGTTACTCAACAAGTTCTCGGATGAGCGGTCATGCATATTATTATTGTAATTTTGATTATCATCAATCATGAAAAGTCCAATATTCAAATTATTAAACATGGAGAAATAATCAGGACGATGTTTTTTCCGTAACAAAAAATCTTTACAAGTAATCCAAATATTTTTCTGCACACCACTGTGGTCAAATTGATTTGTACTCTCTTTACCGTTAAGAGCGAAACAGCCGTAACAACTAATCACAAATACGATTACTATTAAAATCTATATATCCTCACACACACTCCTAGCCTCCATTACATTCATGAAATTTGTCATACACGCTCTCCGATTCCTTTTACTCAAAACCCATCCATCCTAAAAGATCTAGTCTTCTTCTTCTCCTTCTTAAACTTAATGTAGACCTGATGACCTGTTATTTAAGAGTGGTTAGCCTCCTGCGAGGTCGACTCCCAGCTGTTGATCCATCTCTTTGGTGGTCTGCCTGGGGGTAGCCTACTTTGGGGTTGGCCATGAAGCACAATATGAGGGAGCCTGGATGGTTCCATTCTCCCCACATGCGCGTACCAATATCTCTTAAAATAAAATAACTATTAAAGTCACTCCATTAACGGTGAAAATTACACATATCAATTTTATAATGTCTCTTATGTTATCCTTATAAGATGAAAAATATAAAATATTTTATACTGTGCCAGAAATCTGTTTAACATTGTCAGAGAAACTTAATCAATTTCATCAATGTATGTCAGGCCCGAGATTGTACCTCTTCTATATAAGATTGTAGAGGGATTAAACTAAGCGCAATATGGTAAAATTTACAGGAAATTTCTGTCCGGATTTCTGTTTGTGTTAAGCAATTCTCTTTGTTGCTCATCAAAGGCAGTTAGGTATGCCCATATTGTATCAGGAATACCTATTATAATATGCCTACCAATTTCGACACTAATCAGTCAAAGTGGAGAAATTCCAATCTTTGCCATACAGAAACCTACATCCGATGTCTGTGAATATTAATTTCTAGGTAAAGTATCATTTTAGGAACAATATTACATTCTCCTGATTCTATTCTATAGGTATATATTCTATAATCCATAATACTCACCTACATGATTGGCGCAGAGTGCTTTTTTTTACTTACTTACTTCTCGTGTCCGGGTAGGCCATATACTGCCACTCCAATATGCGGCGACATACATCGCCTTGTCATTTCCTAAAATCAGGTTATCAGGGGTGCACCTCTTTCCCATCAGGGGACATATAAGTATCTAGGTGGCTGTCGTCCTGGGTCGCTCCGCAGTCACAGAGGATGTTGTCATCAGGTTGTTGTCACCCCCAACGTTGGAGATTCTTTTTATAGTGCATAACACCCACTCTAAGTCTGTTCAGGGTGATCCATAAGGAGTAGGGTAGAAGTTTTTTTTTCAATATATGGACTGTTAACAGAGTAACAATAATAAAATATGATTACAACAAATCATGCAAAAGAACCCAATAACAGACAGACACAAACGCAATACAAACATACATGCAATCAACAGTGTATACACCTATATTTCTTTATTTCACTTAATTTTTTTTTTCTTTATTATTTTACTTATTTTTTTTTTCCTATTTTTCCACCCTCGCTTATACGCACACACATACGATTTTTTTAATTAAACACCTTCTTGAGCACTTCAGAGTGTAAGTAAATTGTTGAAACGTCGAATATTATGTCACCGAAACTCCACCACGTTTTTTATATACATTTTTTTTAATGTATTGCAAATTATTATAACAAAGCGAATATAATAAAGCGAAATTGTCTCCAAAACACGTGCAAAACCCTATTTCTAAAATTCACATACATGCTATTTTGAACGTCAAAGACGCGAGTAATTGCATAGGAATTAAAATGGATATAATGAGAAGAGGAAAGATGCGATAGATGGATATCTCTCGTGACCCAAGTCCCCTTGATACAAATTCACATGAAAGTTTTTCCTCCCACAAAGCAAGCAATAGCTGATTTATGATGTAGATATTTGAATTAATGCAACGCGCGCTGAGGAGATAAAGTATGCTGGTATTCCATTGCACTACTACCAACATAATAATATAGAAGGTAGGTACTAATTCATGCAACACATTTTTACTACTTTTTCTCCGAGTATGATAGAATATGTCAGAGGTTCTTCAAATTTCATTGGCTTCTTTTAATGGAAAATTGAGAATAAATTTGGTTATTTGACAAATATGGACTCACAAGTGAATGTTACGAATAGGTTAGAAGCATTTGAAATGTGGATTTACCGAATAATGCTTCGAATACCCTGGACCGACAGGGTCAGTAACTCTGAAGTACTTAGGAGAGTCGGAGCCAAGAGAGAGCTGTTGTCGAATGTTAAGGTGAGGAAGGTCTCATATCTGTGTCACATACTAAGGGAAGAAAGGTATCGCCTACTCCGCCTAATATTGGAGGGCAAGATAGAAGGAAGACGGCGAGTTGGCAGAAAACAGATATCCTGGCTGCGCAACATTAGAGACTGAACCGGAATGAGGACGGTGGACGATCTGCTCCGGGCAGCGCAGGACAGGGAACTTTTCGCCAGAGTGATCGCCGACGTCGGGGGACCTGATATGGCACAACAAGAAGAAGAATTTGACAAATGTTTGACAAAAATAAAAAAATAAATTTATTTGGTTATATGTATACGTGGAGCCGCCAATTCGAAGAATGGGGAAAAGGAGGCGAGACAGTTAGAGTTTAATGTCAGGACACTTCCATCAACAAAAAAATCCTCGGATGTAGTACAAGAGAAAGAAGAAGAAAACGAATTGATTGATAAGTCGATATGAGAGACTATGTAGCCATCAGAATTACTAGTGAAAGACTTGTCCTCACAGCAGCCAATGAGATCCCCCAAGACATTGAAGGACAATTTGACCTCAACAACTCAAGAGCCATAATTTTTCCCTCTGACCAACAGGTCTATTATAAGAAAAATAAGGAGATGTGGTTTCCTTTTCATGTTTTGTACTTACTTACTTTCCGTGTCCGGAACACCATCAAATTTGTAGCCCCCATAATATTCAGCCACCCGGATAGCCCTGGCGTTCGCCAGTAGCGCATCCTCGGTCGTGCATGTCACACCTATTTGGGGACATGTAAACAGGTGACTGTGTTCCTGTTTGGCTCCACTCTCACAAGTGTCTTCCTCTCTGTAACCTCAGTTTTTGAGGAATTGTATAAAATTGTATAAAAGTTTTACAACCGTAAGCTTTAAACATGTAGTCTGCATAGCTACCAATATTTGACTATCATAACTATGTTCTTTGCACAGTGCTCACCTATGCGACTGGGGGTAATCTATATGGAAATAAATTGTGGATTATACTAGAGACCTCCATGCAAATTATGCGTTTATGACATGTGCTGGTTATCATACAACGAAGCTATTGCTATACGACATGCTCCCATATAATATAGTACTATCATCCTTTTACATTATAGCTGAATACTCGTAATATATTCCGCGGCATATTCACTGAAGCGAAAATTCTCTATTGAAAATAATTTATTATGAAAAATAAATTTCATTTCATATCTTTTATCGATAGAATTAAATGTGTCGGAGATAAGGAGGTTGTGAGAGCGAACGACACTATAAACTTCGTCGAACAAGTGTAGATAATAATATCGTGTTGTGAAAAAACATTAAATGCCTCACTCCAGCTCGTCATCGAGAGGAAAAAAGAGGGCCTTGAAAGGGTCGGAAGAAGACAGCATTGCCGGCTTCGAAACATATGGACCGGAATCAAAACCGCTATTTCGCACTGCTGCCCAGAAGAGAAAAGCTTTCTCCCTAGAGATCGTAAGTATCGTGGGTCTAGTATCTCTGCTTACCCCGAAAAGGACGCAGCATGAAGGGGAGTGAATGGAATCGAATCTTAATATTTGTTCCGTGGCAATAAAAGTAAAATTATACCTAGACGTAGTTTTTCAGAAAACTGTAAATGTTCCTCTTACTGGCCATCAACAGATGAAACTTTATTTTATTGGATGAAACTTCTAAAATTCCAGAAAAATACTTGCAACCTAAAGTAGTTTCTGTTGAAAGATGATTGCAATTTCAGAAATTGTTACAAATAGGAGAGTTGTTGTACTAGTTTCAGCTTTATTTGCAGCACCACTGCCCCAGTCTGCAACATAATATAAACTTGAAATAAGGTGTAATATAATTTTCGAGCTAGACAGTTGTTGTTCAGCTTCTTCCATTGCTTTTCCAGAGCTTCTGAAATATTCCTATTTTACCCATAACGTTTGTTTTCAAATTGTTGTCCTACATAGTTTTCAAATCTGGTGGAGGTACATATAAAAATTACTTTGAAAATGTTACAATTCTGAATTAAAAAAAATAGGCGCTGCTTCAGCACTCCGAGCCGGTAATCTCCCTGATTCGCGTGATGGTCCAGATGTTTCGAGAATGTCTGTCAATAAAAGCGCTGTTTTTTCTCATAGATTTCCGATGACCTGGATAACCTTCTTTTGGACAAATTAGATTATATGTTTGTTTTTTGAGACAATCAGCACCATAAATTATCCATAAACCCTAAAATTCAGTTCCACGTACTCCCCAATTTGAATGTTTTGTATTCAAATGTACTAAAACTAATGACATAAGCTGTTGAGAAAGGGTGTTAAGTTTTTGTACGACCGACCGTCTCGTCCAAATCGACTTGTCATTAGAGAGAAAAAAAATGAGTGGATGAAAGAAAAGTTGAAATCTGAGAGTCTGCGTCTGAATAGCAAAAAATCCTGTACTATTTTCTTCAGACTAATGAAATACTAAGACTTGTACTATTCCTCTATGTCACATTGCTTTGCCCCATTATGTGGTTTACCATACCTAATAGAATGGGTACAATATATTCCAGCAATAGCCCCGGGAGCAGTGCCGGAGTTGTCGTGCACAAAGTCTGTATATTTCCAATTCTTCCGGTCCACACAACTGGTACAGACCCGTATAAATTTCTTCACACTGTTATTGTGTTCTTACATACAATACACGAGCAATTTAACAATTTTCTATTCCGTCCTTTCATACATGCTTTTTATTGTTACAAACTTTCTTACCTTCTCGTATGTTTGTATATTTTTTACACTGTTCCCAATTAATCAGAAATATATTTTCATATTCTCATATACTTAGATAAAAAGTATTTTCTATAAATAACACAGAAAACATTTTTTGATTGTCTCGATATATTTTTTTAACATAGCATTTTCTATATGTCGTATTTAGATAACAAATAGTTATCTCAACAGAACAGATGGACTAGAATTTGTTAATGTTAAAGTCAACATACGAAAGGAGTATATTAATTAATAGTTCACCATTACAGTTCGAGTAAGCAACCGAATTGGTGAATTCCTTGGTGAACTGTATCCAAAATGTACGAAAGTTATCATTATGAGGATCGCTTACTTTATCGGTCTGGACTTGGCTTTCCAATGTGCAGTTGCTATTTTTATGTCCTCCATGTCACACGTCATCTGCATTAAGTGCAAGCAATGCTCCACAGTCACAGCTCACATCATTCCGCTTACGAAAGCTCCACCTCTGCTGGTTCACTTTGAACCAGATCACCCCCACTCTCAGGCTGATATTAAGGGCTTGGCACCAGGAATGACGTCACAGTCATTTCCCACGGCATTAAGGTTCAAAATCGCGTGAACAACCGCATGATAAAATGGTAAAAATAGCGTTTTTTTTTTTCATTTTTTGGGGTTAATTTAGCGTCTATCGAAAAACTTTTACGGTTATTTCCTAGATTTTAATGCATATTATCGGTACAAAAAAAAAATATGCGACTTTCGGGAAACGAGTTTCCGTCTTTCGGAAAAAAAAGATCAGAGGTGTTTTTCACATTTTTTTTTGAGAAATCTATACAATAAATAAAAAATCTTTTACGGTTATTCCCTAGATAAATGTTCAATGCATCTACCCTACTTTGTTCCAAAGCATATTTATTAACGGTTGTCGAGATATAAGGTCTGCCGTTTTTAGAAATTTCTGGAATGTCGGTATGCATACTCTTAATGCCACGAGCTTCACATAATGTTGTGTTCATAATAGATACGAGTAGATGATTAATAATTTATGTCATTATAGAAATCAATCACAATATGAAATAACAATACGTAGTATGAAATACTCTGTGATAAGTAATAATCACAAAACTGATTGATTTCCTGTGGGGTTATTTTAATGAGGAACTATTTTATACAACAATAAAATCACAGAGCCAATATAGACGAGCTTGCGAGACCAGTGACGCGCAAAGTAGCAGTTGACTAGTTATTCAAATTCAAAATCAATAAAAAAAAAACTTCAAATACGATTCCTTTTCCTGCCCCATACCACACTCCCTTGCTTCGCCCTAAAAGGGATCATTTTTCGACATAGAATGTGTTCCCGATTTAGTGTAATCTTTTATTTTTTGGCAGTGGTTAACAGCAGTTACTTAAAACGTTAATGGGAAACGACGTACGTATAAAGTTTGAGTACATGATTAGCGCAGTTGGTTGAGGCGGCAGTCTCTCACGCGGGAGGTACCAGGTTCAAACCCTGGCGCTGGCGATGTATTTCACACTTTGCGATACAGGCCTTTAGCCTAGTGCAAAGTGTGCAGGAAAGTATTTGGGTTTGTATATGCAAGCCCAGATCCTTTTCTTAAAAAAAAAAAGTATAAATTTCGTAGTTTGCTATTACAAGGGAAGGTCGAATGGTATTCCAGATGTGCGAATTCTAGTAAGGTGGGCTCCGGAGTCTGGATACTGATTTTCGGTATTCAGAGATTGTCATCAAGCCTTCTATAAAATCATCTTCTCATCCCATCTGATTTTTTAATAAGCATTACAAAGCTGGCATTCAACAACTGTTCCTTCAAACTGTCGCCCATCATTACACACATATTATACCGATCACTCATCAATAAATTATTCACAGTTGACAAAACTGCCACTCGCCGATAATTTGTCCATTTTGTATGTACACAAGTGATTGACTAATTATATAATTGATTCTGTTATTTGTCATTCCGGAAACTTGGGGAATTATTAGTTTAAAGTTCATATTATTATAATGACATGAATCGGTTCATTTAACTTCTTTCTAAATAAATAATTTAATAACCTAAATGTTGCCAGTAAATAGCTCGCCCGAATTATTGAAAATGGCACAGAGAAGCAATTGCCCACAAGACAATTGATTGTGCAACTAGAATGAAAGTAAATAAACAGATATATGGTTTGTACCCTTTCGAAAGGACGAATGATGTTAGACGTACGGAAGCAAATGAGCGACCATCTGAGAATCATCTTCAACTATCATGTCAAACAAATTCTCAAGGACAGGTGCCCAAAATATTATGTCGTGCCCTCAAGGAAACGTCCCCCATGACATGCTTCTAAAGTTCAAATATCAAACACTTTTAATAACAGGTTAGCGTTCGGCGTCTCTTTATGCGTGCATTCTATCCAAAATCAACCAATCTCTCCTCTTCCCGACAAGAGTCTCTGTCATTGCGTAATTAGGTCATTATGTACAAAAACCCCTTATAAGTTCGGCTAACTCTAGAATTTACGATTTAGAGTAGAGATGTCAACAATAATATTATTAGCCAATGAGTTAAGAAACAACTCCTTCGTTTAAACTTTATTAAGTTCTCTTCCATTATTAATTCTAAACTCCTTAAATCTCATCTTTCCCACCAACTGTACTGGAACTAAGTAAATTATAATATTTAATGGGTGGTACCTACTACCTACCCAGTCAACTTTACAACAATAATGGTACCAACCTACTCTGAAACATCCTCTTGTACTTCGCTTGAAATTTATCAGACGTTGTTAGGATTGCGCCAGTCCGACTTGCGGTAGAAGTAACGCTTCGCGTTCAAATCATATAATCCTTTTGGTAAAAATCCGTTCATATCTCTATTGGTCATCGCCGTTGGCTGGTTTACCGTATTAACATTCACCAACTCCAGTCCTCCCATCTGCAGCTGACGATCAGTCACGAATGTCCATCATTCGCTGTATCCGATGTTATAAAAAAACTTTTTACAGCGGGAACTCCTGGCACACTTCATCCTATGAACTTGTAAACTCTGACTCTGCCGTTCCCAATGACCTTTTATCGAAAAGTATGTTTTTTAAGGATTCACATACACTATATGTATATACATCCCAATACATTCCTGAATACTTCGCAGTAAGCTATAAGATCGTCTGCATCAGGATTCTAACCTGCTACTAACTGCGCCAACCTTGTAATCCTTTTTTATGGTAATGTACCCGCTCTTGGGTGATTTATGGATCTTGTAGTAGAATTGATGATAAAATGCAAATTAAACTGACGGAAAACAGATTTTTAAGAATAGATTTTCAGTCAATATCCAGAAATCTCAAATAGAATATCTTTAAACTCTTGCATGGCATCCATTATTCATCCGCTTTCAAGTGTTGTAAGCAGAGCACAGCATAGTAGAGCAGTACACATAAGCGTTGATATTAAGAGTTGCCTAGTACCCATTATTCGAGTGGAGACATGTCATACATATCTACAATACTACAGGACAAATTTATTCTCCAAGAACTCAACAGTTCACGAAGATTATATGTACTTGAAATTCTCCTTCATACCGCAGAAATTTTGCCTTGACAAAATGCCAAGAAGCATTTTGTTTATACTTCATTTACCAAGTATGTAATCTTTCCCATTTATTATTTTAAAGAAATTAATAGAAGTTTCCAGTTACGGACATTGCGTTTTGAATGTTTTTTTTTGCAACCAAATGCCTACGTAATTAAGAATAGCTTTGCGACTTGACGAACGATTTAATTAAAAATGTCGAGCTCCGAATTTTACAAAGTTACATCTATGTAAGTCTTGATATAAAAAAATATGTATATTTGTAAAAAAACTTGGAGCAGAATCTGGACTTAAACCACTGTATAAAAAATTAAACATTTCCCTTATAATTATACCATCAACGACATCTTCATCTTCCTATTTTCTCAATAGATTTCATTTCCTGCTATCCTCAAATCTAACACCACATTGTGTTAGGAGTCGTCTTATTACAAAATTAAAAAACACCATTATTAGTATTAGCATTATTGTAAAACTATTGTAACATTTTTTGTATGACGTTGACGGTGTAACTACATAGTACATAATAACTCATAAATTTTCCACATTGTTCCATTCGACAAAATAGCATTTTCATCTCTCGGCATTTTGGTTATATCCGTCCCAGTGTACGTTACGAGTATGTCTGAATATCTTTGACTACGATTCAAAATCTGAAGTACTTTTGGAAAAGTTGTTGAGTGTATAGAATGATGACGATGAATATAATAATAATAACGTTTCAGGTCCCCCAAACGGAAGATGGCTTCCTGAACTTCACAGTCCTCAAGAGGGAACACTCTGGATGGTACAAGTGCACTGCAAACCATAGTTTCGGAGTCTTCTCCTCCATAGGATATTTCCTTAACGTCCGATGTAAGTTCTATACAATATTATATTCCCTGAATTTTAAGTGGAATTCATGTACAGTAAATCACAAGCGACTTCACCAGCAAGTTTCTAAACTGACCACAAAGTGATTTGACTTCTGGTAAATGGTAATTACTGTTCTTAAAAACTTTGTGCATACTTCACGATTTAGTCGTTAAATTAGTTTTCTTCATGGGGTACTCGATAGACACTAAGATTCAAACTAGAGTCATTCAATAGAAAACTCTTTATCGAAACATTAAGATTTAAGAAACATCAGTATGTAAGTCTGAATATTTAGAATCCTTGCTTGGTTTAATAGTTTCATGTTTAGTCATCATTAATAGTTTCAAAATTTACAAATCGACAAGTAAAAACAATATTTAAATGAATTCTTGGAGCAAGTACAAACTATAACTGATTCTGGGCGTCACTTATAGTACCTTGAATTCAAAGATTTCGGTTTTCGTCAATTAATTCCCTTCATAAAAAAAAATCCCTTTAAGAACAATCGCTTTCAAGTTTCCTTGACTATGAAGTATCTAATAAATTACATTATCTTACAAATTATCTTCTTCTTCAGCCTTGGTCTCTCCACTGATGGATATAGGTCTCGTCCAAGCGTTTCCACTCCTTTCAGTTCTGTTGCTTGCCCTTCGCACCCACTATTCACCCGCTCTCAAAGTTACGTCGTTTTTTCTCACCCTTCCGACTCCTCTTTTTTTACCCAAGGCCTCCGTTTTATAAGTCTGGTGTAATAATATCTATTAAATTCTATACTCTGCTATTTACAGATGATGTTATGGAAGTAACTGAAGAGCCAGATGAGAATGAGAAGCCAACCTCTGGACAAGTTGAAGTTGCTTTGGGAGGAGCAGTTCAATTACAATGTCCCACAGGTAATTATAACTTTGATGAATAATCGTGATGGTATAAAGTCAACGAGAACTGTGTAATATTCTTACAGCTGTTTATACAGAAACCAGCACACTTCTTTCTACATGACGTTGGAACTTGGGTACTATTTTTTCTAAGAATTTAGACTTGTAAGAATTCCTATTTGAAATACTTTTTCGTGCATATCAGAACAAATACAATTGATAATGTCAAATACAAAATACAAATCGCTGAGAAGAATCTGTGGAAAAACATTTACACTTTTTGTGAACAAGATACAGACATATGTAAACATTAAAATATAATTAAAACATTTGTTCACTAGGGTGAGCTTATCGCAGTACTGCGATCTCTGCCAGCTAACCCCAATTATTAAACAAATGTAGGATAGTAAATAAAATGATATGGAAGTCGAGTGACTCTAAAAGGGATGTTGTAACAAAAATGATAGTTGGGATCGTTGGAACATGCAGAAAGGATGTACGATGAAAAGATGCAAAGGAAATATACTTAGGCGATAGTGGAGACGAAAGTAAAAAAAAACGACTGAAGAAAATGACGAATTACACGAATGTGATGAAGGCAAGAAGTGTGTGTAAATTTAATAATGTCTGGTGATCTGTTTTTTGTGTCTGCCCTGCAAGGGACGCGGCGTGAGAGGTTGAAATCCATTGCTGCCTTATTATATTTAAACTTAGGTAGTACTTAAATCGACCAATCCAACCTTGTAGTAATTATTATTGAGTGGGTCTCTCTATTGTCTTGCTGTTCTCATTTATATTTCAATTTCAAAAGAAAACTTCAGTTTACCCACAATTATTTCATAAATACCACAAAAATATAGATAAGATGATTTATTTTCTCTTTTCTCAAGGTTAAATGTGTCTATAGGACATATGTTCACTGTTCATTATGGATTATATTTACTTTGCCAATTCAGTCTTCTACAAGTGCTTCGTTTCAACTAATTGGACTCTTCAAAGAGAATGACATCATATTGACAAAGCCGGTTGAAGAGATAATATTATGAAGTCGTTTATCAAACATTTCGAGTATTACGTAAGTCCTCGACGGATTAAAATACGAGAAATATATTAAAAAACAATAAAACAAAACAAAATCTTTCCCCAATTAAATTATAAGGATGCTGGGTGATTTTTTTATTCTGCTTCTTCATTTTCTGTATAAACAGTGTTGGTTTGTTTTTCAAGAGTGCGGTGGATTTTCAGCTGTCTTTCCATCTTCCAGAAGGCCTTACGACTTCCGTAAGGTTTTTGGTGCAGCGCGATGTCAGGGGATCTATAGTCGTGTCAATTTTTGAACATGTCGATACCACTCCCTCCTTCGCTGTCTCCTCTATCGAACAATGTCTTCAGCCTCACAGGTCTCTCTTATTCTGGATTTTAAAAATCCGATCTTATGTAAACTTACAAACCCAAATTTCGCTGCATGCACACAGTTACAGTAATTTAATTAGTTGTCTTGTGAAGTCTCTTTAGGCAGAGGTAACTCTTCAACCATAATTTTTCTCAAGTTGTGGAAAGGAGCTCTTTCCTCCACTGGCATAGTTCTTTTCACAATAATGTCAGAGTCTAGGAAATTGTAAATTATTAAGCCCAAAAAACTGTCGTGAAAGACCCGTCTTTTCCTATGATGCAAAGAGGAAAGTTTAACAACAAAGAACAATATACAATAACAGATATTGTGGATGATAGTGTGTTATAAATTATCTGATATTATTCTAGGAAGCATAGGATGCTGGGGAAGATGGTCGGGGTCCAGATGGGCCGGCGCTGGTTCCGAAGCACCACACGGAGCTCTCAGTCTGAGAGGACTCCTGTACCAACAAGCTGGACAATATCGATGCGAGGGTCTTTCCAGAGGCACGCAGGGGCGATTACAGGTCCTCAGAGAGCATACTATACTTGTAACAGGTGAGATTCAATTTCTTTTTTAATTTTACAATTCGTTAAATATACTCAAGGAGTCTCTTGAAAATTATAACAATAAAATAGAAGAAAGGACAATGCAGGGCGCAACGTGAGAGATAGATTAGATCAAGGGGCATATGCTCTGAGCAAAAATCGTTCTATTATTGCTTTAACTTTTTCAAATTGTGTATGAGAATGTTAGCGCGAAATAGGAATAACGTAAGCGACAATGTGAATAAATTATACCTTTTTAAAAAGAACCTGTAATAAAAAAATCTAAAACAGCCAATTTGTTAAAATTATAATTACTAGTATTTTGGCTAAGTTATTCTTTTGTGTCTCAAAAACTGAACGGAAAATCCTCATATCCCGTAAATTTTAGGGATACTTTAAGAACATTGTTTTATTCGAGGAATTTCCAAATCCTGTAATTCTAAAACAGCCGATCTGTAGTCCATACTTTCATCTATCACTGTCTTCAGTTTCAAGACGATTACCTTAGTATTGAGTACTGAGTACAATTCAGGGCGCTGAAGTCGAATGACAGGTTGTAGCCCCTTAATGGACACAGTAATAAAAAAAGTGAAAAAGTCTTTGGGTGCCCAAATTTATTGAAGTTGTACAATTTATTACCCAAGCCATTTCTTAATTCGCTTCATGAAATCTTTTATTTATCATTTTTTACCATAGTCCATTTATTTCACCCATTATTTTCCGACATAACAAATAATATCACTGGTAGAACTTTTTTAAAATAAAAAATATATATTGGTTCATTTACCCAAAAATTGCTTGTTATTGCTACAACAGAAGATTTCAAAGGAAGGTAGGTACCATTTGAAAGCCTTTTCCTAAAAAAAGACTACCTTAAAACGCAATTTAGTACCATAAAGGCAAATTAGTGTTTTTTGTTGAAAAAAAATAATACAATTAAAATCCCCGAAATATTTTTGTCTGTCCAGATTAAATAACACAAAAAAGAAATGGTTCAAAATATTCCAATTATTCTTATTATGAGTTTCTCATTTTCTTGACGTGTCAAAGAAAAAAAAGTAATTTGTTGTTATTTGTGCAAGAAAAAGAAATGTTTAAAGAAAAATATTCTTTCATGTTCGAAAAGAAAATATCAAATAAAATTTCTTTCTCTGTTCTTTTCCTCGTCTTTTTCTATCTTAATTTATCTCTACAAGTAATCTTGGAATCCTGATTTCTTGAGGGTTTAATGGCGTCATCCCCTAAAGAAAGATGGCCACTAATTTTTCCCAACGGTTGTAGATATAATTAAAGCTGAAGCAATAAGTGTATCAATCTCGTTCTTGATTTTGTGACCCATGTAACATTTAAAGTTAACATTCATCACAGATACTAATCAAGGGTCTGACTCAAGCATTTCAATACCCATCGCTCATCTTTGTCAATATTTTAGTATCAGAATGTTTGATAAGAAGGATTCCTTCCGTAACACTGTTTAGGAGAAAACATTGCAAAAATAAACTAACTTAGGTTTAACTTTGAGGAGAAAAAATCAAAGTGCAGGTCAAATAATAATATAAACTTGGATTCTATAATAATTAGTGCAGGCACTGAAAGGAGTTTCGTTTGCATAATATGAGGGCTGAATTCCATCAATTGATTACTATTGTTGGGGATAGAACAAAAATTTAAGAAAATCCTAAGATGATTTCATTTAAGAAAATATAGATCAAAATTTTTAACACGCAAAAAAACAAAACTGGTAGGGTTAACTGGAAGAAAACGCAGTTCTGCGATAAGTTCGCCCTAGTGAACAACGATTTAAATTTTTGCCATATATATTTTTTTATGTTTATATGTATTTCTTGTTCACTTAAAGATTAAATAAATAAATAAATAAAACTAGGAGACCTATTGCCCAGAAAACGTCAAAATTATAACGCCCCGTTATTCTGTTATGATGAATAATGCCAAATATGTTACTGGGGGGGTCTATAGAAAATTCGGTGTCCGTCTGAAATACCACAGATCGTAGGAAGGTAACAATACTTTTCAACGTGACATGACACAAAAAAATGTTCATATGAAAATTGTACAATTTCGATTTTTGTAACAATAAAAATAGGATTAAGTTACCAAACGTTATCAAATGCGGAACTGTATTAAATTATAAACATGAATTATTTAAGCTTTATTAATGACCAAAATGTTAATTTAGTAAAATCTTTGATTAAAATTAAATTAGAGCATTCCTCTATAAAATCTGTTCTAAGATTTTCGTAATATCAAATTCATTAGGAAATGGAAAAGGCATCATTTATCTATTCATATTTACTTAATCCAATCTTAATGATCTTAAAATACAGATTTTAATTCTGATACAATTTCAATTTCAATTCAATTTCAATTTATTAATCTTTAATATAATTTACAAGTACGTGTAACATTAAAACATTATATGCATATATTAAACAACAAGAATGACAACATCCCCAGTCAGCAAATATTTTGCTGGTATAAGGGGACGCAAAATATTCCGGAGCAATTGTTTTTTACAAGTTAAGTAAATAATTATAACACACACAATCACACACCACTCTTAACAACGCGTGCTTCAAAAACACTCCTTTTAACTTTTTTCTTAAATAGTTCGATATTAGGCACTACTTTTATTTCTCGTGGAAGCGAATTAAATATTGATATTGAGGTATATAAGAAACTATACCTTTCTCTGTTGGTCCTTGGAGTTTTGCACCTTATGTTATTTGCTGTTCTCGTATTTCTCGAGTGTATGTCACTGTTTAACTGGATACTTATGTTAGTCTTCATTAGTTTATTCTTTATTTTGTATAACATTTTAGCTTTTTCCACATAAATTATTTCTTCCAGATTAAGCATATTGGTGATTTTATAGACCTCTATAGTTCTGGTGTACTTATTTAAATTAAAAGTTATCTTCAATGCTTTATTCATTATTCTTTGAATCATCCCTCTTAAGTGCTGGCTGCAATGCGACCAGACGATTAACCCATATGTAATGTGGGGTAGAATGAAAGAGTTATAAATCATCGCTTTAGTTTTATTGTCGAACACTTCACTTCTTCTCATCACGCCCACCATTGGCCCAAGCTTCTTTAATATCAACTGTATATGGTTTGTCCAGGACAATTTTTCGTCTAATTCAAGTCCCAAATATTTTACAGTCTTTGTTTTTTCAATCTGTTCATCCTTTATTTTGACTATCAGATCAATGGGAGTTTTATTTTTCTGTCGAAGAATCATATATTTTGTTTTATTAATGTTAATCGTTAGATAGTTTTTATTGAGCCAGGAAACAAACTTTGTAAGGTCGCTATTGATAATACCTTGTAACACACCTTTACTATATCCACTGTATATAAGAAGCGTGTCATCTGCATAAATAAAATACTTCGCTGACAAATTATAATATCTCAAATTATCTATATACAGCAAATACATCAGAGGACCCAAAATTGAACCTTGCGGCACTCCTATGTTTATTGCTATTTTTTCACTCAGGTTATTAAAATTTTTTGTCATGGCTTCTCTTCCCCTGATATAACTTTCAATCAACTTCAATGCATTGCCTCTGAAGCCCATTTTATACAAAGAACACAAAAGTCTATCGTGATTCACAGTGTCAAAAGCCTTTGACAAGTCGATGAATATGGGAATAACATATTTGCCTTTATCCATCTCTTCATTTACAAAATTCATGGCATCCATCAATGCTGACGAAGTGTTGCTCCCTTTCTGGAAGCCGTATTGGTGGGGATCAAAGCCATCATTTTTCTGTATAAAGTCCATAAATCTTGAATGTAATACCTTCTCAAAAACTTTACCCAAAGTCGGAAGCAAACTTATAGGTCTGTAATTACCAGATTCACTTTTATTTCCTGCTTTATGTATTGGTATTATTTTAGCAATTTTTAAACATTTAGGAAATTCACATTTTTCTATACAGCCATTTATTAATATAGACAATGGTTCTGAAATTATACCCTGGAGGGTTTTTACGTCTTTTGCCGAGATTTCATCGTAACCACAGGCTGAACTATTTTTAAGCTTCTTGATGATGTTCAATATCTCTGTCCCGTCAGTTGGAGCAATAAATATGCTATCACGCATCGTAGGCACTTGATTGGTCCCTGATGTATTTCCTGTGTCATTTTGTTTAAATTTTTCACTCAGCTTCATCCCGATTGAACAAAAGTATTCATTCATACTATCAGCTATTTTCTGGCTATCTCTCATAGTACCCTCAGGGGTAACCAATTCATCAATTCCAATCATTCCGTCTCGTTTGCGATTACCGATAGTTTCATTAATTATTTTCCAAAATTTTTTGCTGTCACCATTGGCCTGTTCTACTTTTAAACCTATGAAATTTCTTTTAGCCTTTCTTATTTCGTTAGATACCATTATTTTAAATGGATTATTATTTTATTTTAATCTTAACCAATTATCACTTATATTTTAATAACGACTATTTTTGTTTTGTTTGTCTATTTGTTGCCTATTGTTAATTATTTTCATTTTTTATAACCACTATATTATTATCGTTGTAATCTTAATATGGATTATGGATATCTTTTTGTTTTTTTTTAATTTCATATATTCAGTGATGATGGCCTTACCATGATTTTAATTTCAACTAATTATGATTAATAGATCGATTGTTTATATTTTAACGAAGCCATTGTTTATTATATGTGGATGTGTGTGTGTTTGTTTTATTGTTAATGATTAATTATTGTCTTTTACTGATTATTTGTTTCCTATTTCTATTGCCATTTTGGTTTAACTATTTACTACCCATTTATTGATTATTGGTGTTTTTCAGTTAATTATTATTAGTATTTTGTTTTTAACAAATTTCCATCCATCATTGACTATTCATGTTAATATAACTGTTTTTTATTCTTTTTTTGACATATTTTTTTCTTGATTATTTATACTCTTCCCGTGTTAAACATGTACTATTATATTGTTAAAGGCACACTGGTGCCGTATATTATGTAATAAATAAATAAATAAATAAATAAATAAAAATAAATATTCTTACATTGCTTGTATGCCTTTTTTATATCCTCGGAAGTATTTCTCGTTTTTTGCATTGCATACAGTTTATTTCTTTTTTTGATCAATTCCATAATATCTGGAGTTAGCCAGTCATTATTAATTCTCATACGAACTTTTTTTATTGTGGTTGCCGATGCCTTTGATTCGGAAATTATCTTCACTAGGTCTTCAAAACTGTAGTTGTTCATTTGTGTTTCGTTTAATCGACTCTGCACAAGCTCCACGAAGGATACAGGATTCACCACAGTTTTCTCAATTAATTGAAATTTACATTTTCTTTTTGACATATTGTTTATACAGGTATTTATTATTTTGTGATCAAGACCCGTCCAATCATGTAATTCTAGATAAAATGATTTTCCCGTACTATCTAACACATGATCAATTATAGTTCTTGATTCGTCAGTTACTCTTGTTGCACATTCGTAATCAATCTTATTAATTATCTTAAAGTCATTTGATTCCACTGCAAATTTATAAGTGCACACTTGTACAGATTCGTTATTCAACAAATCAATATTCGTATCACTGAAAACTATCATCTTTTTGTATTTCTGCAGAATTTCATCAATATCTTCCAAAAATTCATTAACTGGATCCTTTGTAGACGATCTATACAATGTACAAATTTTTAGTCGTTCGCCACCTACAATTATCTCAATTACAATGAAATTATACTTAATGGATTCATATAGCACTTTGAACTTTAATGTGTCTTTGATGTAAATTGCAGTTCCTCCACCTCGGTGATCGGAATTCCTACAATTAAATACACTTTTGTACCCTTTGATATTATAATAACTACATTCATCAGAGAACAGCCACGTTTCATTGAGGACTAGAACATCAGGAGCTGAGAATTCTTTCAACATTATTTCTACTTCGTGCATTTTATTTCGAGTGCTTCGCATATTAGCATACAGGATATTAAATTTTTCATTATATTTTGGAACATCTGGTGCTACTTAACAGTTCAGTCCATAGTCTGTGAGCTCTCTAATTCGAGCATCCATCGCCTGCCACATCGGGCACTCGCGACTCGTGGCCACATGATCAGTAAGATCCTTTTTCCCCTGACAATTGGCACATTTTGGTTTCTCCTCAGATTTTTTCTTTGGACATTCGACAATAGTATGATCCTCTGAACAATATATGCATCTTCTTGGTGCCACACAGTGCCTCTGGGTATGACCATAGGACAGGCATCTGAAACACTGCATCACAGGGCTGTAGTCCTCTACAACCACGCGCTGGAATCCTATGTTCACCTTTCCAGCCCTTGTCAGTTTTTTCCAGGTGTCGGATGTGACCTGGCAAACCAAATTTGCCAGCAGATTGTTCCTATTATTTTTTTTATATTTTATTTTAATTGTCTCCTCTACCTTTAGGTTTTTGTTCTGTTTTTCCATTGACTCATTCATGTCTTTCTCCGAAACTCCCTTAATTAAACCCTTAAAGATCACATACGGGTTTTTCCTTTTCGGTTCTTCTATAGTGAGCTTCATTTGTTTACCAATTTCCTCTTTAAGGGCCACTTTATCATCAATGGTGGGGCAGTTGACTACAAATTTATTTTTCTTTAGTTTTCTGACATTAGCTATTCCTATGCCTTTACTCCTGACATTGACACTTCTTTTTAAAAGTCCTTCAACATCTTCACTCGAGTATTCCTCGTCATTGGAACTCAAAACTAGTGCGTGTTGCCTACTTTCTGGTTTTTTACCAGCCGTTACATTGGCGTATGAGGTTTTCTTTTCCGTGAATTCAGTTGAAAACTTTTCATTTTGTTCCTTGATTGCACAAATGTTAGTTTCAATTCTTTTCAGGGTTTTAATTATTCCATTTTGTGATTGTTTTTCGTCCAAATATTCCCATTTTTGTTTATAATAAGCAGCCCATTGTAGCAAATCCCTAGTTTTGTTTAAGAAATCATCTTTGACTCCCGCTTTTACGTTTCCCCCGGTGTTGATTAGTAGGATTATTTCCTCTTCCAGCTTCTCTGGAGGACTGGAGTTGGGTGGTTTAGTGTCATCTACTACCTTGCCGCTAGCAGGAGACGACTCACGTGACGAAGGATTTGATCTTGTGGCATATCTGCCAACCACGAGCTGCCTCTGTGTTTGTTTCATTATACTACAATATATAGCTACACTGTAGAAGAGAATCTTTGAGTTATACTATGTATACAGATACAGGGCAATTATGTGCAATGCAGTAGTTCAATAGTATAGAAAAGTATCTATTTAATATTCAATGTAGTCACAATATTATTGGAACTTCAACGCACTGGCCAATAAAACCCAAAATCTGGTGGGTAAGTCACTTGAAAAAAGAGTATCTGGGCAATTATCTCCTCACACAGTCCCTCCAGAGAGGTGTTTCCAGTGAGTTTTATATGGTATTTTTTATGCTTTTTCCAATGGTATTGTTTACTGAATTTTTCAAGCAGATTTATGAGCAGGGTAACAACTTTTGCTTGATTGTAAGCGAAAAAATATGTATATACAGGCAATACTCACTCAGTTTTGAAGATGCGGTAAAAGTTATACCAGAAAAGTTATAGAGAATATACCATCTTAATATTTTGTTGTTTGTGGATAACTCCTAGTTCTTTCTAAGTCATGAATTTAATATGTTTTATAAAGGATTTTTTCTGTACTGTCCTAACGTGGCGTTGATTGGATAAGCTAGAGATATAGAGTCAGATTGAAGATGTAGGACGAAGAACCAAGTCACTGACACCAGTCACTGACATTATACTCCGGATACCGACACTAAAGTGGAAATAGGCAGGACATGTGAGCAAGTGTAGAAAAAGTCTTCCAATTTGGAGTCTTTGGGCTACAAATAGAAGTGCAGGACGACCACAATTAAGAGGGAAAGACGACTTGTTCAGACATGTCGGTGAAACCTGAATGCAGTCTGCACAAGACATTGGATCAGGAAGGCAAATGGAGGAGTTCTTTCTCCAGTAGTGTACGCCGTACGCACATGGCATGACGAAGAAAGGGCCATCTTATTTTGAAATCTATGTTTCGTCCTTATTGTATGTACGATTTTCATGTAGATAATAAAACAGTAATGAGAAGGTAATGATCTAAATAGGGACCAAACGGATGGGCGAGCATCAGAAGTTTAAAATTTGTATCCTTAAAAGGGAAAGGGTAAGCTTTGAAAGAAATGGATTTAAGATGCTATCGCTGGAAGGACTGGGCATTGGGCAAGAATAACCAAAAAGAAAAATATAACAAAATTAATAGGGATAGCATTAGATTGATCAGTATTGAGATGGTTAAAGGAGAGATTGGTTGAGAAAGAGATCTTTCTAAACTCATTAAACTGCATTCGGAGTGGGCAATGTCGCATCGTCATAGCAAAGA
The DNA here is from genome assembly GCA_963576895.1 of Ceraclea dissimilis. NCBI lineage: Eukaryota > Metazoa > Arthropoda > Insecta > Trichoptera > Leptoceridae > Ceraclea > Ceraclea dissimilis. The sequence goes on from OY756375.1 coordinate 7,388,192, forward strand.
CAACTACACTGCAATCATTATTTTCTTAATTCCTATTATTTTAAGTAAGTACCTTCGTAACCCGTAGAGTGGAAATGTTCATAATTCTTTACGTTTCCACGAATTTGGGACCATTCCAAAGTCTTGTTCCATGTAATTTCCTTAGTAAAATAAAAATAATAGCGGAACGTCTTGAAAGCAAATGGAATTTATTGTTATGGTAAAATACTCTTGTTATGCAAAACTCAACGATTATCTTTACTGACCTTTAAACCACCGCACACTAAAAGTAGTTAAGGCAATTGTATTTCAGTTTTATTTACTGGGTCCACACGGTTTCTAAATCTTGAAAAGTTATCACAAATTCGAATGTGTGAATTAGGCGTTCGGCTTGGCTTGTGTCTTAGTTCCTAGCATTTGTGGTCAATTCGATCCAGTGTTGGTTTTTTTCACAGATCAAAAGATGTCTAATATGGCAAGCGCTTGTGAAGTGTCTGTACGTTCGTCGGTTTGTTGAGGCTTCTCTTTCCCGTTTGCAATCAATATAGTCTCGCTTTAATAATGTACATCAATACATACACTGAAGGACTCCCACAGGCTTTAGGCCCTCCGCAGCATCCCCGGGTAGCACAGGCATATATAGCGTCCTCTTTACCCGCACTTCTTGGCAAAATATTTTAATGGTGGGTTCAGGGTTAGCCAGAAGGGAGCTCCCCGACAAACCTCACCCCTAACTTACATTCCTTCAGTGTCCTTGTCCAAGGATGGAAACATGTTCATCAATACGAATTGTTTGAGTTGCCGCAATTAGTGCTCGAAAAATTAGCCGTCTAAGAACACCTTTACAGTTTGAGCTCTCTAAACTCGACGCCATGGAAAATAATGATTTTTTATTACTGATTGTTTAACAACCCAACAAAATTTACAATATATTACAAATATCTAGAGAATACTTATGAATAATATCGTCGTCCGTCTCGGATCATTACAGATGAATTAGAATAAGAAAATATGGAAAGGAGAGTTCTTCAATTCGCAGAGAGGGAGATTTCTTTTTGAAATGTTTTTCCCTCATAATATTCATCAATTTGTTCAGCTTGGAGGATCAAACTTTTTTAAATGTAACCATTGGTGCCTTCAGACTTTCTTAAGCTATCAAGACAAAATTCAAGTTCATTCCTACATTTTCAGACAAGAGAGATGCTTATTGAAGCGTTACTGAAAAAAATACAAGACGACTTTCGTATCAACTAAGCTTAAAAAATACAACAAATTGATAAGAGGTCATTGAATTGCAAAAAACAGAAAACAGCAGAAAATTATACTCAACAATTTAATTGTATTGACTCTTATAAGGTTTTGATTTGGACCCAAGCAAATACACAAGTAGATATCCGTCCAAGACATCTTTAGCATTCCCAGTATACTCAATTTTGTACTCTTATTTGTTTGTTTTTTGTTTTTTATTACGTAAATATTTTACTCAAATCTCAGTGAGTAAAATATACAAATACACATAAAATATTCAATAAAACTAACTTATTTTAACTTCTTTGTCTCGATATGAAGTGGGAATATATTGTCTAGGTAAAAGTAGATAATATTTGTGAAGTTTATTATAACTTTAGGTGGTTTTTGAAACAGAACAATTTCTACGTCTAATTACGTCCAAAGCCACATAATTGTTACTCCATTGTTTCCTCCTTTCCCCTATAAATTAACTTTCCTTTTGTTCGTTAGGGAGTCTTTTCTAATAATATTATTATGTTATTATATTATTATATCAAAGTGCCAAAAATACTCTGAAAGAGAAAAGAGATGAAAATACCGATATACTCGTACGTATATAGTACCTGCAGCACAAATATACAGATTCTTAAACAGTATTCTTTGCAGGAAATTGTGAGTTTCTTCTTCAATAATACAGTCATACAATTCATACACTTTGTACATCAGCGCAAAACTACCGAAATGCCCTTTTAGTAAGTAGCAGTTCGACGCATTCGAGTCTTTATGCTCAGAGCAAAACTGACGAGTGCAAGTGCCCGCTAAGGACGATAAACAACAATAAACAATAAACATTCACATTCCGCAATCACTGCTGTCAGAGGATATTTTTTTGAAAAACTCGTACATTTTGTATAAGAATATTTGTTCAACTAATTCCTCCCATATTCAGTTTCTTCACGCAAAGTGAAACACTGCCGTGTGCTTATAACTACTGATTTGGGCGCTTGCGCCGGTGAAACTTGAATATATGGCTGAAGAATGACGGATCGAGATCGAATGCAGTGGAAATGAGACTGAGCTGATTTGAACCAAATAAAATCACACTTGTGTTCGGAATCAAATGCAAATTTTAATTCACGAATTATTCCTGGCACGATTCTTGCAATCTACGCTCAGGTTTATGTCTTTGTCGAATAATTATTAGTAACGCCGTACTGTGAAATCCATAGAGGAATAAAATCTATGTATTGTATTAGTAGTGTATGTAAACAGATGGCAGATAAATTCTCCTTCATGTGACAGCTCAATCCCTTTAACTTATGGCAAACGACACACAGCGTGCATTAACAAATCTCAATAAGTCTCCGAGCAATAAAATCTGAGTATAATGTGTCTAAGTTTACAATAATTAAAGCCGGTATCATTTTATCAAACTTAATCCAGCACTCAGCTTTCTAACTATCTCTTTTGTTGACGAGATCCATATTAAAATACTTAAGTTTTATTGCCACCAAGATAACGTTACCCTCACCCATCTCTTTTCCTCTCAAGATTATCTTCAGAAGAGTAGAATGGAGTAAGTATATCTTAGAACTTAGAAATTTTAACATTTTTTTTATGAAATAATCTGAACAAAATGTATTCTGTGACATATTTTTTGCTCAATTCATTTTTTGTGAGTACATCGGATTTTCTAAAATCTGCATGTCGTAGTTGAATAACAAGTATAGTTGTCTCAACAGATATACGAAGGATCTGAAGAATACATTTTTTATATTTTTTTATTTATTTATACACATGGAACAGATACAGTCACAAAAACAAATATTGACACGTACATTGGTACAAAAATATACAATGCACAAGACCAATAACACAATACGAAGGAAGGAAGGTAGGGAAGAATGAACTTTCACCAGACTTTCCACCACCATTGATCGTCGGCTGGTTTAACGTGATCACTTTACACTTAAGTAAATCTGTTGACAAAACTACTTAATCTGAAACATGGTTTTCGAGTGTCGAGAATATTGAAAACACGAGAGACTAATATATTTAATTTATATTCTATATTATATTTAATTTATATCTATAATTAATTTCGCCCGCCAGGAAGACCACCGAAGCGATGGAGAGACAGCTGGAGTTCCACATCACAGGAGAACAATCCTGTCAATACAGACTCGCTGAGTCTAGATGCAGTTTAAGAAGAAGAAGAAGAATTTGGGTATACTAAAGGACAATTGGAAATAGTGGTCCAAGAGCTTCCACTGTCGAGACTTGAATGAAATGTACCTATTAGTCTTATCATTCTGGCAAAATACTATTTAATTCTGTCCCGGGAGACAAAATACAAACCAAGTTTCGTGTAAAATCATAACATTTGTTCCTGGGACAAAAATGATCGTAGCGAAAATCTACCGGGAAGAATTTGATAGTATTTTGACAAAATGACAAGACATATTCATTAATTTCGTCAGTGGAGACTCATGGACCAAGTTCCATGCATTTTTGTCCATTGCCTTTAACATGAAAAAATGTTGTAGAGGGGAATACATTAAGTTATTCTGAAGACAAACAGATGATTCGAATTGAAAAATCTTAAACGTGAATTTATCTCCGTACCTCAATAAACATGGCAATTAAAATATTTACACAATTATCATTGTCTGGAAAAGAAAATACACACCCGGGATAAATTTAATTTCTTTGGAAATAATACAAAACAAACACAGATGTTGTATTAAAATAAAGCAACATTTTGCGCTTGTTAGAAATGTACACACATATTTTCTACGAATATGATTAATATGAAAATAATGTGTGTTTTTTTTGTAAGGCTTTCGCGCCGTCAACAATAGGATGAACTGCGGAAAGGAATAGCTTTAAAACGCACGGAGATTTCATAGAGCCCATTCAATAGTAAATTGAATGTACATTAAATTTGACAGGTATGATTTTGCTGTAAAACCAACCGTTTAGGAGTTATTTTGAAAATAGAAATTAATAAACGGATTTTTTCACTACCAATCGGAGCGCGGCAGCCCTAGAAGGTCACATTTTTTAACTTAACATTCTAGGACCGGCACTAATAACGTACCAAAAATTCAGAACTACCGGACCTTTTACAAGGCAAATGTCTAATTTTATTAGTCATTATCAGATTTATGGAACTTCTAAACAGTAACTAAACTATGTATGTACGTTAATACTTCTTACAATAACTAGGTACAAAAACGATTTATTCTTACTGCCTCTGTTCGTTGTTGAGCTTCTAACATATTTCTAAAGGCTTCACAAAGCTTTATTGAAGACAAAGTAACTCTTCATACACGCAAATCAAATATTTAACAATGTCACGAATTTCCTACACACTCTTATGTATATTCCTTCCCACTCCATTTTCATATTATATAGAAAATAACAATCTGAATAACATGTTATGTTTTATTGTCTTTTACTATATGTACTCTGAAATTATCTCAATTTAGATTATGTTCTGTGCTATGTTCAAATCCGAACAATTGTTTTATGATCCTATTGTTTTCCCAATGTTCCTCATATAGTTATATCTATCGAGTATCGACATATTATTATAAATACACCGACAGTCTATCTTGATTTGAAGGCAACCCCGATCACCTTGTTCAGAATTTTTAAAAGATTCGAAACGGCCCCCAAAATATTTTAAATACAGGTCTCCTTATTTGACAGGCGGGCGGGGGCGGTTTTGAGAGGATAATCTAATCTCAAATACAGTAAAAAGACTATTTTTCTAGATTGGTACTTAGTGATCTCTCCTATCATTTAACGTAGTTGATTGTGAACAGTGTTCTTCAACGAAGCAATAATAGATGGCTGGTGTGTATAGAAAAATATACCACCCTCTCCCTTCAACAGTGAAAATGGCAACAATACATAGGTACTTAATGTATACGGAATTCGACAACGCGGCCGTCGCTCCTCGTGGTGTGGTGACTATATGCTATAGTGAATATATCCCTACTATGCGAGACGAAGGTCTGGGTTGGAATCCCAGCCGGGGTGAACTGAAAATGTCTAATGTTTCTCGAGTGTAAAGCCCGACAATGTTCATCCTTAATTCGTCTACCTACACTGTTGTAGGAATACTACATTATTTGAAGTCATGCTCATTTTTTTTTTATTTTAAATGCATAATTTGGTACTCATTGAATTTCTTTTTGACAAATTAACCGAAAATCATCAAAACACGGCACAGGAATTTCCTGCGTGAGAAAAAGATTTTTATGTAATCTTTTCATGTCAACACTTTCCACCACAAATAAGTTCACCGTCTTTGTCATAACAAGAATTCCCGTCAATAAAAGCGTCAAGTATTACAGTCAGCGTGATTGATTTGACGGTAAACAAAATATAAACAAGTCGCAGTAAAAATAAAACTGAAAGGGAGCGCCGGGGTAATTCGAGACCCGTGGGAGTATCTCCACTTTTATTTAATTTAGAAATCACTTGATAAATACGTACTTTCCACTTCTCATATTTCAAACAAACAATTTACTTTAGATGGGTAAAAAGGTTTAAACTAAATAGAAATCAGGATTATACTGAAATGGAATTTCTTAGAAAAACTATATCACCGACTACTTTCAAGTAATTGACCTTCTTGTCGAAGAGCTGCACGAGTAAGCGACTCAATACCATAATAATCGATTTTTTTCACTATTTTAACATTGAATTATATTCTGATAATCAATTTGGAATAGAACTTATTTCAAAGCATAAAATGGCTGGATAAGAGACAGTTGATCAATTTTGTTAAAGATTTTTAAGACGATCCATAATGGTTTAGATTTTTTAGACGTGATAGACGACATCGTATTTTCGAGCTTCTGACCTCATATTTTGCTGAAACCTATCACAATTAATGTCTACAACCAATGTATGTATATTGTGTGTAAGTATATTTAAATTTTTATTAGAGAGGAAGATACCTAAATCATTTAGGTATTACTGGCTTTTCATGTCTGCATCTCGCAGATGGCATATGTTGAGAATTTTTATTATTTTTTATATCCGTCTTCATTCAATACCATGATTATCTATAAATAATTAGATATTACTTGTCATATTTTTTTGTATTGTTCGATTTTATGATATTGACTGTCTTGTATTTGTTTTTATTAATTTTACTATTTGATAATTTTTGCTTAGGTTTACTTTCATTTTCATAACTTAATTTACTTTTACATTGTCTTTTTGTATTTATTGGTAATTCGCAGAACCTTCGCTGGTCTATGAAATGGTGACGTTTTTTTTTGTATGTATTTGTTGTGTTGACTGTATGGTTTTTAAGATCAAATTAAATAAAATAGATAATTAATTTTTATATGTTAGAAGAATAGCCGTAGAAACAGAATTATTTTTAAATATACAGATAATTTCCAGTCCTAACTTTTATAAGTGGGGTTACATAGTCTTAACCAAACATAACTTTATAGTTGCGGAGGTTATCACGATCATTGTTTATATCTTCTCTGTATTTCTCGTGTATCATCACCATCACCGGCGCTACAGCCCGCTGTGAGCCTTGGCCTTCTCCAGAATTCTTCGCCATTCCATTCGGTCCATCACCCGCACCTTCCAGTTTGTCACCCCAATTGCCCTGAGGTCCCTCTCCACGCCATCCATCCATCTCAGCTTAGGTCTCCTCACATTTCGTCTCCCATCTGGTCGCGTGCTGAGAATCTTCTTCGGTATTCGGTTGTCCTCCATCTTAGGCGTGTATACCGTGTGTTTCTTTTTGACCTCTAGCTTTCGGCTCTCGTGCTGGAACCATCTTCACTACATTAGTCCTGAACGATTAGGACTAATGTAACTTCAGGATTAATGTAGTGAACTAATGACAATCAAAATTAAAGAAGGGGCGGGCTTTTACTGGCCACTAATGATTAAACAGAAATAATTATGTAACATTACATAAATAATTTAGAGAATTATAATAATCATTACGCACTGACTTAATTAATGAAATTGAATATAAATTTGTGGGTATTTATTATTCGTAATATTCCACAAAACAATAGGTAAATTACTAACTGGGTCCGAGGGATCAAATAATTGAATCGTTAGTGAAATAGAAATGTCCCATGATGATTACATCATCGAAAATGTGGTATTCGTGTTATGTATTGCACAGTACAATTGTATTATAATATGTACATTTTAGGTTAGAATAAGACTTATGGGTTAATTGTTTTCGGAGTAGTTTCAAGAAATGCACACCAGATGGCAGCACACACGTAAGGGTCTAATGTCAAACAGACACATCACCCAGAAGACATGGGACTTGAACTGATGCATACAAAAATTAATATTGGTCGGTTACGTTAGTTTAAATGAGTGACTGCAAGACTGGTGTTGTGACAAGAATGAAAGTAAACAAACTAAGATGGTTTGGGCATGTTGAGAGAATGAATGATGACAGGATGACAAAAAAAGATATATTTGAGTGAGCGAAGAGGGGTTAGGAAGCACGGCCGCCCGAGACTGACCTGGTCTGATCATGTCGACCAGATCCTCAAGGATGGACGCGTTTTGAGTAAAAGGAATCGGAGAGCGTGTATGACAAATTGCATGAATGTGACGGAAGCTAGGAGTGTGTGTAAGGATAGGGCTGTCTGGCGCTCTGTTCTCTCTGCCTACCCTACAAGGGACGTGGCGTGAGGGTATAGTAGTATAGTAGTGTTGAAAAGATTTTTTGGCACGAGCGCACCGGGCCCACCCACAGCCGAGTCAAACACCAAAACCATAATGTTTTTCAATTGTTACATGTATATTAATTATTGCATTTATGTACTCGTAGGTACATGGATGGCTTTCTACGGTGAGTTGTATGGCTTAACCAAAATATGCGTGTTTTTGTTGAATCTTTTTTTTAAGCCTTAATTTTACATTGTCTACTCTCATCTTGTAAAACATTGTCCTCAGTAGTGCTAATCACTTGGCAAATACTTCTTGCTCCATGCAATCACATTATATTTCGGCATTCGTTGCATTCATGTCCACAGTTTTTCGCGTCGATGTCTTTACAAATATAATATAATGTCCCATCCCTAATCACTGTAATGCGATACCCTATAATAGAAATTAAATAGATTGATGTGGACTGTATTGTTTTAAATGACGTAGGTATATTTTATCAACGTTTATTAAATACTTAAAACCAATCATTAAGTACATCCATACAGAGCCACAATACAATTGTCTATCCTAACATATTGAGGCATTGTAAAACATTATTTAAAGTAGAGATAGGTAACGAAATTCGGTGTATTAATTAGTGCAAACTCCCCCCGTCTCCTCATGTTTGACGATCTACAGACAAGGTATTCTTCTTTTCTTATTTTCCGGTTTATTCTGTCCAAATTCCGGCGAAGTCGTAACTGAAAACCAAAATTACTTATACTTTTGTTTACTTTTGTTTTGTTCTGTACGTTTCTTTTAAATTTTATTTCACTACTTCCCAATAGCAAGAGCCTTTTAGATAATCTATGGAGCAGTAGTTCATTCTTTATATTTGCCTTTCGGTCCCTCGATTTCGAGATTTGGGAATCACCAAGTATCTTTACAAGGTCAGAATAATCTAGCTCATCTAGTATTTCACACTTCATAGCCAATATGTTTGCTTCGAAATTTACAGTATTTTTTAGTGAATTTTACTGTTTTTTTTCTGGATTATTGAAAATCACAATTTATGTTTTGCGAGAACATCGGAATTTTCTACGTGTCGTAGTTGAGTACAGCAAGTAGTTATATCCTAACGGATATACAGCAAAGGGTGAACTCTCCAACAAGCTTATGACTGATCGTCGGATGCGGCTTAATGTGATCACTTTACACTTAAGTAACATTCACCAATTCCACTCCAACTCTCCCGCGGCCAGGAATCGAACCCAAACCTGACAAACCGATATTGACAACCAACCACATAGCACAACGCTAAAATATATTATTTTTTGGTTACTAACAAGTTGTAATACACTACTCTACCTATTTGTTATTTACATCAAATTTCCTTTAGGCGAAAATTTCAAGTTCATAATAATTTTCAAAATGGTTTCCCGAAAAAGAAGCTTAAGAGTTTTTCTTTTAAAAAACACGAAATAAAACATAAAAGCTGTACGCTCTCGTTATAGTAGATGCGATTTTGTTTGAAGGACGTATTTCTCCAGATCTTTCAACTTATCACGAGGAACCTAAGCAGGAGTTTGACATACCAACTTAAATATAGTGGCTTTTTAGTAACTGTCAGAAAATTTACGGTGAAATAAATTCCAAATTTTCGTCTCTTCGGCTGATTTCATTTCCTGTAGATTTTGACTACATGAATATTTACCTTAAATTTACTTTCTTTGACTGCAGACTTTTGCTGAAATACTTTTAGTTTTTAGATAAAAAAAAAAACACTTCAAAACACCATTACACTTTTTTATGAATGCCGATTCTCTACATGTCGTAGTTCTAGTCGTAACATCGGCTATTCTACATATCGATATACAGCAAAGGATGGACTTCCATCAGGCTTGCGACTGATGTTAGCGTCGCCTGGTTTAATGTAGTCTCTTTACACTTAAGTAAGATTCACCAATTCCAGTCCTGTCTCGGTCTGATGTCTGGGTTCGATATCCGCCGTGGCAGATGGATAAACTGGAATTGTAAAGTGAGTACACTAAACCAGCCGACGATCAGTCATGAACCTGACGGAAAGTCCATCCTTTGCTGTATATCTGTTGACATAACTGCTATGACACTTTCCGTAAGTATTTCAGCAAATATGTTACTTCGGGCATACAGTGGGGATTAGGAATTAAAGTACGTATACATTTGCCCTACTTTAACATTTTTTCGGGAACATAGGGAGATCAAACTATCAACGTCCGGCGTTCTAAAAACTGTGTTTTTAGGAGTAAAAACAATAAATACAATCAAGTATTTAGATGAGCTGTTATGCCAAACTGATAAATACTCGTAACCATTCATACAAATGGGATATACGAAGGAACAAAATTGATAAAGAGCAATGTTCACGAAAGGCTTTTAAAACAATGTTAATATTATGGCCAGTGTACAGAATGAATTTATTGTATTTAAGAGTATTAAGTTGGCAACCCTTTCAACACCGCTAACCAAATTTACCGAAGTAATTTAATAATAAATCAACTGTCAGTCCGTGTAACATAATATATGTAGGTACGTTATAAAAAAAAAACTAATACGGTGCGCAATTCGTTTCAAATTTGTTGATGATAGGATATTTTTTTAAATTGATTCGTAGGAACATGTTGATTAAATCGCAATTCTTTTGTCATTTCAGGCAGCGTTCGCCAACCTTTTTGGGCTCAAAGTCCACTAATTTCGTGATTTCAATCCGGCGGACTTTAGTTGCTCTAAATTTTACCTTTTCGAAGGCCATAAGTTCTCAGAATTTAAAGCCCTTTCCTCTTTTAATAGAAACCTTATTAATTAAAGATTTTCTTTTAAGGAAAAATACGTAAAAATAAAATACAAAACATTTAGGTGAGGTATAGCTTAGTTAGCTCCTATCTCCGCTATTCCTCACCTAAATAGTTGGCGAAATCCAGGATTAGCTACCTATATGAAAATTGTGGAAGGTTGTAGAGGTTTTTAGCCATAGAAAAATTGGATAGAACTTTAGAAGCAGAAAAAAATTGTATTAACACTTTTTAAATAATTTCGAAAAAAGAATGAAACAAAAGAAAAAATGATAAGTAAGTACGTATAATTTATTTGTTGTTTGTTGGCACAGCGTAGTCGAGTGGTATCTCTATACTTGTATATACCATGTTCAAATTAAATATAGGGGAAAACTTTATAACAATGTTGACGGACACCCGCCGCGAAGGGGTTTTTGGCGGGGGATAGTCGAAATTCACATAATCCAAACAGAAAACTTTTCGCTGCCACGATAGTAATAATATTTACGAGTCGACACGCCTTGGCCGAGGATGGGTTAAGGGCATGGGACCAGGAATGACGTCACAGTCTTTTCTCACGGCATTAAGGTTCAAAATTGCGTGGCAATAGCATGATAAAATGGTAAAAATAGCGTTTTTTTCCATTTTTTGGGGTTAATTTTGCGTCTATCAAATAACTTTTACGGTTATTCCCTAGATTTTAATGCATATTTTCAGTACAAAAAACAAAATTTTAGTCCGCGACTTTCGGGAAACGAGTTTCCGTCTTTCGGAAAAAAGATCAGAGGTGTTTAAAAAAAAAAAATATTGAGAAATCTATACAAGATATGAAAAATATTTTACGGTTATTCCCTAGATAAAGGTTCAATGCATCTACCCTATTTTGTTCCAATGCATATTTAGTAACGGTTGTCGAGATAGAAGGTCTCCCGTTTTTAGAAATTTCTGAAATGTCGGTATGCACACTCTTAATGCGAAATACGCAAAAGTATTTTCCCATAGAAATAAATCAAAGTAAATTAAAAAATGTTTGAAGTTACATCGCTCCATATAAAAAATAACATCATTCAACAGTGGAGATTTATTGTGTACCTAATATTTAGACATTTAACGAGTTTAATAATATGGTTGGTACACTTGTCACGTAAACGTAATTTACACAGTGGCGATCCTGGAGGTTCTATATCAGGCAAGCTGGGAACAATATTTTCTGTATGTCTTTTAGAAATATCATTTTCTTAAAACCCAAATGTTTCTGTTTTAAATGCCGTCCAAGAACCACATGGCTTGGTCATCTATACTAGATTCTCAAGGACGGACGTGTTTTGAGTAAAAGGAATCACAGAATGTGTATGACGAATTGCATGAATGTGACGGAACCCGAAGTGTGTGTAAGGATAAGATGGTCTGGCGATCTGTTCTCTCTGCCTTCCTCGCAAGGGATGCAGATTGAGGGAATATATGTAGCTTAAAAAAAATGTCCTGAAACATAGGGATGTAAGAAAGCTTAGGAGAGACAATTTTTTAAGCTCAACTTCTAAACTTTAACCTCAATACGTGCATTTCTGCATTCTTTCCATATTACAGTTGTTTTTAAAAATCTGAAGAACGATCCTCAAATTCAGGCAAAACATGTTCCTTCTGAAGAAATTTTCAGTTTTTTTCTATTCAGCACTTGAAAGATACTTTTTATTGAACATTTGTGTTTCAAATACGCCATTAATTGTGTGCTGGATACCTCATTATGTGAAAACAAATGTAATTAAGGAAAACATTATGAATTTAATTGGGAAGCATAACAAACAAAATCCTATTTCCTAAAATGAATTTTATAATCTTAAAAACAATAAATTAATTAAAACACACATAATAAGAGTAATAATAATTTAAAGCTACAAAAGCTTTCCCAAAGGGTTAAGTTAGTGCAGGAGTTCCCAACCTTTTTGTACTCTAGAGCAAATTCTCAAATATCGGTAGGGTGACGGGCACCACCTATTTTTAATCGACAAACTCCTTCCATAACTTCTCATTTTCCCATAATTTATTTTCCCATAATTGGTTTTTTCGCTACCAATCGGAGTGCGGCAGCCCTAGAAGGTCGCATTTTTTGAACATAACATTGTAGACCCGGCACTAAAAACATACCAAAAAACGTATTTAATAAACCTAGGCGCTCAAAAAAATTAACTCTAACAAATAAATAAAAATAATTCACATTATTAATTAATGTTTGTGAAACAATTCTGTCTCTGTCGAATAGTGACGGGCGCATACGAATAAATAAATTATTGTCCAAAACAAAAATGCATAATGTTTACAAAAATAAGACAATCGTGTGCCAAAAGACGGACTTATTGCTAACGCAATATCTTACAGTCAACCCGAATCGTTCCGCTTGCGCCATGGTGCCCGCGGGCACGGGGTTGGGAACCCCTGAGCTAGTGTAACAATATTATTATCTCTATCCGCGCACCCGTCAGCCATAAATTCTGAGCGAATAGACAAAGATTAAAGAACTCAGCGGTCAGGGGGTTAATGAAACAATTTAATTCACCAGAATTGTAGACTACAACTAGACAGTGGCGTAACCAGTGGCGTAGCGTGGGTTTCTGCCGCCCGGGGCGGAAATCAAATCCGCCGCCCCCCTTATTTAGGCAAATAAATCCAAAATTTCCGAAAATTTACAGGAATTATAAAGAACTTCTAGGTTGGAGTGGGATAACTAACATTTTGATATTGATATGGCCTAAAAAGAGATACGAGTAAAATAGCCCCGCAGCGCAGGCGAAGTTTTTTCAAGTGAGACAACTAAAATTTAGATATTGATATGGTACAAAAAGAGAAAAATAGCTCCGCAGGCTAAATTTTTTCCAGTTTTTAATGAAACAAATGTGATTTAATGGATTTTTGAAATTTTCCCAAAAAATACCGCCCCCTAAAAAGTGGCGCCCGCGGCGGACCGCCACCCCCCCGCTACGCTACTGGCGTAACCGATCCTACAGGGATCCTTGATGCTTCTTTGTACTTCTTGTGTAAGTGATATACAATGATTAATGATTCCTGTTTCCTTTGTCTCGAATTCTAACTAAATCATAGACAAAAGTAAAAAAATGATGAAATTGTCGGTGTACATTTTAAAAAAAAGTGAGTATTTTCATTATTAGTTTTAACTATCATTTATTAAAAGTGAGTATCCGGGCCTTCGCCCTGATTTTAGGTTTGTTTCAACCATAATACAAATACATGTTGTTTTGTTATTAAAATCGTTTTTCTTTTGAATCAAAATAGGTAAGTACATAATTGATTTTTAATAATAGATAACCACTGAAGATGAAGCATTGGCTTTGAAAGATCTCTGGTGTATGTACTCAAAATAAATAGTGGAAGTAAAAAACAGTGTTTTTATTTTACAAATAATTTCTATGTTATTGTGTCCAGGATTCTACTCTATCGTTACTTAAAAGATGTGGTCTGAGTTTTCTCCCGTATAAAACTTATTCTTGGACTATGTAGGTGACTTATGCCCGATCCCACCAACTACCACCTAGGAAGCAGACCCCTAAGGAATTTCCATACAAAACCACAGATAATTTGAGTGATTATTATAACTGTCATAACCTTTAAGATATAAATCCATACAAAATACAGCATGCAGCTACTTAAGTGAGGGAGATTCTGGGCCGAGATATTTGGCCACCTAACTAAGTAGAGCTGCATGCTGTATTTTGTATGGATTTATATCTTAAAGGTTATGACAGTTATAATAATCACTCAAATTATCTGTGGTTTTGTATGGAAATTCCTTAGGGGTCTGCTTCCTAGGTGGTAGTTGGTGGGATCGGGCATTAGTATTTTACTAAAATATTATGGTCATTTAATCAGATGTTTTTATGTCATTTCTTTATGAAAATATATATGTATTCCTACCTATTACGTGCTTGAAAATGTAGTATAGGAACTTAGTGCAAAACAATCGACATCCAATGAAATATTTGTTATTTTAAATGGGCTCTTTCACAAATCACCCAATTAGGGTGGACTGCCTAATTAAAAAAGGGGCTCTTCAATGCAATGGTCACGGCTCCTCAAATTTCAATAACACCACTGACTAGCAATACTTCTTCTAAATGATATCAGTGGTTCTAGATATTATATAGAGCTTAACCGCATCTGTCAGAACGCTTTGTAGACAGGTCTCAACAGTTTTTTCGTTTTATTATTACCAAAGAGAATTGTAAAATTTTAATGAAATTTGTGTGAAAACATTCCCTTTATATTAAATTTTATCTCTTTTCATTCTACAAATGAAATATTACACAAATCTATGAGTAAGAGAATCATGATAAAATTTTTGTTTCTAATTAATTATCTTAATGCATCGGAAGTAGTAATATTATTAAAATGAAAGCACAGATACTGGAATGCCACGAACTTTGAATTTATTAAATAGGCGAATAGTTTACAGCTACTTTGTGACTTCCTACCTAGGTTCCTAGTATTGGCCTAACGAAGAACACGGAAATGTCCATAAACTAGTCGCCTGTTTAATAAATTGAACGTCTGCGAAAGATTGTAATTATGTACCGTGTTTTCATTTTTATAATTATATAATGAACTTCGACCGAGAACGTTCGGTCAAAACACTCAACATTCGGAAGCCGTAATATTTTGTACAAGCGGTACCGATTTATTTTTCAATTTCAATAAGTGCGTATATTACTGGCACAAATCACCCAGTTAGGGTGGACTGCCTATTTAAAAAAACAGTACCGTAATTTTTAAAGCAGTTTTTCAGTCGAATGGAGAAATGATGCATTATCATCCCTACCGATCAGTCCTGAAGGCAAGAGTCGAAAGCTAAAAGTCTAGCTTAGTACTACTACAAGACAAAAAACATTGAATACAGACATTGATTCTAGCGACCAAGGAAATTTACGTAATCATCTGATTTCTTGAATATGACGTGTCATTCATTGTGCAGTTGGTTTAACACAAAAAATCGGATTATAGAAAATCATTAAGTCTATTGTTGTCCATATTCCATCTTGTATCTGTAGTACTTTTGTATGTCACGCAATTTCATAGACTATTTCTAACCAACAGCAACCAATCGCCTCTGGTTGTAATAACATTGCAACAGTAAGTTGAAGTTGGTTTTCCACTAGGTACAATTCCAATATACAATATGTATAGACGAACACAATATTCACACCAAAGAATTGGAAGATATTGACGCAGATATCGTCAAACTTGTTTACTTTATAAAAAGAGTAGAAAGGTTTTCGAAACGTTTCAGAATACTTCATGATTAACCACAAATACTGCGGTCGCATGGTCTAGCCGCTCGCGCTTGCAGCGTGCGGTCTCAATTAATTGGTGCACTGATTTTCTGAACACTTTGTATGTATTTATTTATCTTAGTTTCTATTTGTATGTATTATGTGTGTATATTTATATTTATATGTATACATAATGTATCTGTATCTTTATATTTACGTACTTTATTATTATAGTATTTAAGTTTTTCTTTCTTTTCTCGGGTTGACTGTAAGATATTGCGTTTGCAATAAGTCCGCCTTTTGGCACACTGCATTGTCTTGTTTTTGTTGTTACTTATATTATATTTACTGGCCAATAAAGATTTATTTATTTATGAAGTATTTGAAACTACTATAGGTACCTACACTAAAAGCGATTTAAACAAAGATCATAGTGAGATTATTAAAAAGATCTGAAGAACACTATATACGAGAAAAATTCAAATATTGACCTTGATTAATCGTCTTTTCGTAATTAATACTAAAGATCAAGAGATCCACAAGAGTGGATTATAAATCGTCAAAAAATCATTTAAAATTAGAAAAATTTAGACATGTCTGACGTAAATCAAAAGAATCAGACTTGTGTCACACAAATACTTTGACTCGTCGAAAGAAAAATGTTGAGAAATTCTGTAGCAAACCTCAGAAATGGATAAACTTTATTTACATTTCGTTTATTTGTACTGTAGTACAAACACGATTTTCTTTCACAATATATACTAGTACTAGTAGTATACCGACAATGTTTACATTTCACTATTTTTATCTTCGATACTCTTCAAAACGGTCCAACTGAAATCTGAAAAGTTTTTGAAAGATCGTCGCCCATCTGTAGTACTCGTAGTATTCCAATAAAAGTTAAGATGTAGAAATATCCGCACTGACTCCGGTCGTCTTTATGACAGTTCAACTTGTTCATCATTTTTATTAAAAAGTATTAAAAGTCAAAACTAAAAAAAGTAGGTCGAATATAAAAATATTATCGAGAATGTTGCCATATATCATCGAAATCTTTAAAACTATCGTATATTTTCATTATAATATTATCCCCTCGCCATAAAGCTGAAAAAATATCAAAGAGTTTCCGTAGATCATGCAAACTTTCGTATTGTAATTTATTTTTCCTGCTGGCAATTTAGAATTTTTATGAAGTAACATGATGAAGATTTGTTTCAATTTCATGAGAGATTAATCTACAATTTTCGGCTTTTGATAAAGGTCGCCGAATCAATATAACCGAAAACAATATACCTACCTAATATGCATTTTCTTAGCAAAGTATTTATTTATCGAATGGCATTTTTGTTAGGTACATCACATCTTAAAATCATAGAATAAGGAAATAATAATAAATAGCACAGGTCAATGTTTAAAATATATTCAGTCGCTGTATACGTTAGTAAGAAGTCTTTGAAATTCCCCGCATACCCTTTAAGGCCGCATTCGGATACAATATGGTGTATGGTCTGTTTCTCCGCCCCGCAGTCACATCCAGTATAATCCAGTCAGCCACACTTGTGGAAGAAATCCGCACGTCTACACTTAGAAAAGTGTCCGTCAATCAATCGGTCCGATGCGATGTGAAGTCAAATACACGGTTCACTTTTAAGGAATAACTCTCCAATTAAAGGTGAAATTGTCGTACATGTACGAGTATATACATATAGGGATGGGGGAATTCCATGATTTGTAGTACCATATAGATATAATTCTAACTGCTGCTTCTGTTTCTTATGTTTCTCCATTTTATCCTTTCATTATGTGTACTATAATCATAGAACGCTGTGAAAAAGAAATGTATGTAATATGATATTTTTTTCTTTTTTATTACTGAAGATATAATAATTTCCTCACATTGCGTCTTACCGGGGAGTAATCCATCAACCCTCTGGCATCAGCCCCGTGGGGGTTTTATAAAGTTTAACGTCACTTTGGTAAGAAAAATTTTCTGCCCCACCTCCGAGCTCGGGTAGTTTATTATTGCTCGGAGAAAATTGAGTATTTTGGTATAGTGGAAATGCTGAACAAAAAAAAAGATATAAAGAACTTTGTTTTATAGTCCCCTTAGTGAGATTGTGATAATATAGTTAGATGAAATAATCCCAGATTGTAGAGTAGGACTTGTATATAAAAACAACAATCTTTTTTACTGTCCTAGCTAGATAATCGGATCCGTATATTTTGCATTTACAATTTGTTTTTTTTTTTTTAATTTTACTGTTTAGATATTCAACCGAACCCAACGTAACGGCAAATCGATAATGTATTATGATTGAATGGAATACTTACTTTAAAAAATTTCGCCGGCACCTAGCACAAATCTAACATTGATGTCTTGATAGAAAACCAGACTTATTTTTCATTACTTATCCTTAACTGTAAAAAAATAGTAGCCGTTAAGATGACTAATTCGAATCCAAAAAAAACTTTAAAACGCATAATTCGTATTTTCAAAACGTCAAAATTCCAAAACAGTAGACTTTACCATACATTAATTAGTATTTTTTTGTGTTACTACCCTCTATCATCCCCTAAAATATTTGATATACGAAAGATTGTTTTGTTTAAAATCCAACTGATGACTTTTATTATATGCGACTAGCGTTCGCGGATTCTCATCTTCTATCATTGCAGATATTTTAGATTTCAATACTACATACATAAGTAATTTTATTTTTCTGCCAATACTTGTAAAAAGAAGTTCCGATTTCCCATTCTTTCTCATTCTCCACATTATCTCTCACCTCTCCGCTCTCCATCCACAAGTAATCCTCTCGGGGTGCATAAAATATAGCGGAAAAACACCCATGGAATATGTAAACATTTGCTGTCTATTACAGGTACACACCATGACGATATCTGAATGGAAATTTTCGCAAAAAATTGCCAAAACATGACTTTACTTAAATATTCTTGTCTATAATTTTGGTTCTATTATTATAATTTTTAGAAAGAAAAGTTTTCAAGACAAACTGTGTGAACGTGTTTGATGCTAGGAATTTGTTTGTACGTTTTTTAAACCAGGGAACTTAACGAATTACTTCGTCGTCAGCCTTGGTCCCTCCACTGCTGGATAAAGGCCTCTTCCATTTGTTTCCAGTTTTTTCTATCTCTTGCCTTTCTGACCCACTGCCTACCCGCTACCGAGGTCACGTCGTCCGCCCATCTTTTCTGGGGCCTCCCGACACCTCTTCTGTTTTCCCATGGCTTCCACTTTACGAGTCTGGGTCCATCTATTTTTGTCTTGTCTTGCTATGTGCCCTGCCCATTGCCATTTATGTCTTGCTGTACGGTCCATTACGTCGACAACTTGGGTTCTTCGTCTGATTTCCTCATTTCTAATTCAATCGCTGAGCTCACACCCAGCATCTATCTCTCCATGGATCACTGTGTGCATTTTAACTTCTGGCAACTTCTTTGGGTGATGGACATAGATGGACTAGAATTTAATATTGTCAACTAATTATATTTCGTACATCTACGCGTATCTATTTCTCCCTCTTTTTTTGGCAGTGTCCAAAAACCGTGTTTAACCCTTCGTGAATTTTCAAAGTTAAGTCAGTGACAACTGGCGGTAAGTACGAGCATAACGCATATAGATACTAAATCGCCTTAATTCTTAATCACTTTTCACGGGGGAACTCTCAGACCACAAATTTTTGAGCAGAATCCAGGCTAGGACATGGACTATTAAAAAATCAAATATGTACCTCTAACGGTTAAACAGAAAAATGATTTTGAAACTGAAACAACATGTAATAGTGGTTGCATAAAACCTAGAATCCAGCCTCAGGCCTGCTGGCCACCAACTAACATCTAAAATTAATTTTTTATGCGATTCCCTATAAGTACTACTATAATAACACGAGGTCCATCTCACGGTGAGATGTTAACTTTCAATAACTTTATCAAGACTAGTCATATTGACATTTCAAATATTTCTAAAAACGGGAGACCTTATATCTTGAAAACCTGACTAAATATGCTTTGGAAAAATATAGTAGATACATTGAACCTTTATCTAGAGAATAACCGTAAAAGCTTTTTTATATCTTATATAGATTTCTCAAAAAAAAGATGTGAAAAACATCTCTGATCTTTTTTCCGGACTCGTTTGATCGCAGCTCGTTTGCTGAGAATCGCGGAGATTTTTTCTTTTCTATTGATAATATGCATTAAAATCTAGGGAATGACCGTAAAAGTTTTTTGATTGAAGCGAAATTAACCCCAAGAAATGGAAACTATGATATTTTTACCATTTTATCATGCGATTGTTCATGTGATTTTGAACCTTAATGCCGTCAGAAATAACCGTGACGTCGTAGTTAGGTCGCGAGCTTTAACATTTACCGTATTCAAGAGTAATTCTTCTAATTCCAGACATGAAAAATGTAGACGAATAAAAGCGATTGTCCTATCAACACCTGAATTTATTTTACCATATTTTACCTTAAATTCATCTTCCCGAGATAAACTTCAGATGCGATGCAAGTTCCTTATTACATTATACGAAGTATTCAAAATAGGTTGGAATATTTTTTGTACATCCAATTCATATGATATATCGCATTATATTCTTGATATATTTGTCGCATTTACATATGTATTGCAATACTTTTTCACATATTTTTTCCGTATATTTTTTATTATTATTGCCAACCGACTTATCTTGAGAAACCTTTCTTCTCTGTACCTATAACAAGATAAGAATGTGTAGGTCTCGTACTATACGAAATCTTATTTTTAATTCTACTCTTTTGAACAAATTTGCTAACCCAAAATATTCTTCAAAGTAATTTGATAAATTGAATCATTTTGTCAACACAATATTCTTGTCGTTCCACCTACAACTTTCCTAGAACTATTTTATTTTTACCATACGATACATATTATTATAAACTACCTTTAATTAAAGTATTTTTCCCTTTTTTCTTCTTCTCTATGTGTCATGTCGCCTCCCCCCCCCCAACGTTGACGACCACTTAAGGAACGCCTCTCAGTCTTGGGCAGTGCGAAACAGCTCCTCCAAAGTCCTGATTCCGGTCCACTGCCGAATGTTTCGAAGCCAGGAAAGCTGCTTCCTTCCGAACCCTCTACGGCCTTTTATCTTCCCCTTCATAACAAGCGGAGAATTTAGTATTTTTCTCCTTCATTTTTTTTCCTTTAAAAGATACATATTTGATTGTTTAATAGCCTAAGTCCTAGCCAGAATTCCGCTCTATCGTTACTCAAAATATGTAGTCTGAGAGGTCTCCCGTGTAAAACTGGTTCATGGACATACGCGATTATTAGTACCTATGAAATCTTAGTATGGTTTCTTAATCTTTTCTATTTCTATTCTTTATATTTTCTATTTCACGCCACATAGCTTCTAGCTTACTGTGTAGTGTGCATAGGGCTGCCACCTCTCCGGGTTTGACCCGGAGTCTACGGGTTTGAGTGGTGTTCTCCGGGCTCCGGGTTAGCATAGTAAATCTCCGGGTTTGGAATTATACTGTGGACCAAAAAAAAAAAAAAAAGGTCAACAATTAATACTCGGGGTCCCGGTCCCCCCCCCCATAGAAAAACTGGGTCTCCGGGTCTGCATAGTAAATCTCCGGGTTTGGAATTATGGTGAGGACAAAAAAAAAAAAAAAGGTCTACAACTAATACTCGGGGTCCCGGTCCCCCCCCATAGAAAAACTGGGTCTCCGGGTCTGCATAGTAAATCTCCGGGTTTGGAATTATGGTGAGGACAAAAAAAAAAAAAAAAAAAAAAGGTCAACTATTCACTCTACAAATTCATTTTTTCCGAATCTCCAGGTTTACGCTCTTACCAAGGTGGCAGCCCTAAGTGTGCACAAAATATTTGTATATAAAAGCCCAAATCCTTTTTTTTAAGTCGAAAATCATAATAAATTTTAATTCTATTCATAATCATCCCTCATGTTTTCACGTGCCCGCCTACTAAAGGTGTATAGATTCCATTAATAACGAACACACAATTATATCTACACGTGAAGTTAAATTGAGTTTACGAACACAAAGCACTACAGGTTCATAATGGCAGGAAATTATTCCAAATTTGAAAATAATAATATTCGTCCATGTTGTTTTATTTAAAGTTTTGAATTGTTCCGGAGTTCCATATTCAAATTAATTCCTCCTATAAATGTACAATTATCTATTTCCTTTATTTTGTAAATGGAACAAAACCATAGACAACACATTTCCGTTGAAATCAAAGGTGATTTCGTGACATCGAACCCTCGATTTTTTTTCACCAAATCATAACAATCTCTAAACACGCTTTCTTAGTAAGATAAATTTGCAGAAAATATCTGACATTCAACATAACTGTATATAGTAAATATTTTTCTATGTAACCATTCCGGTTGCAATCTGGCCGACTTACCGCACCGCTCACGAAGCGTGGTTAGAGCGACCGGATTGCGACCAGAATTTTTACACGGGATTATTGTCGATGATTTTAGGAAAAAGCGTGCACCATTTGAGAATAATACAGTTGAGAATTCTACTTGAGCATAGATTTTAACTGCACCTATTTAAATTATATTACTTAATGTTAATTTCTATAGCATATTCGCCTTATTATTCTTCACATTGTTAAACTGCAACAGGATAATATGACAAAAGATATAGCAGTAGGATTCAGAAAACCAGGCAGACCCTCGACCACTTGGATATCCAAAATAACAAGGGATCAAAAGGAGGCAAGGCTCCGCACAAAGGATGCGGAGGACAGAAGGAAAGGACTTGGAGGATAAACACGATAGACGACCCCAAGAAAATGAGTCAAAGTTGAGGGCAAAGAAGAAAATTAACATATTCGAAGAGATATTAAGGGCATATTCGATATCCCTTCTTCTTCTTCCTCTTTGAGTAGATCTTGGATCTGTTTTATCAGTGCTCAAGTCTCGTTCTTGTGCTGAAGAGGTCCAACTCTCTCTCCATCTTTTCGGTGAACGACCCGGTGGTCGGCGTCCTTCAGAGATCTCTTGCATGACGAGCTTAGGAATTCTTGTGGGGTCCATCCTTTCAACATGATCCCTCCAGAACCGCATTCTTTTCCTGGTCCATCTTACGATATCCCGAACATCTAAAAAATTTGATTAACAATCAGTGATGATTATAGTTTCCCACAACAGTGTAGAATAATTAATTAAGGATGAACATTGTCGGGCTTACGACCGACCTCGGCTGGCTTAAGTGATCACTTTACATTCGAGAAACAATCGCCATTTCAGTTCACCCCGGCTGGGATTCGAACCCAGACCTTCGTCTCGCTTAGTAGGGATCATATCCACTACACCACGAGGAGCGACGGCTGTGTCCAAGGCTGGGTACAAGAATAAAATTTGTAAATCAAAAATAATTCAGTGATGATTGTTGAACAGAACATAGAACAGAAATCTCAAAATAATTGTACAATACATTTTATTTATAATCAGGGACTCCCTACGTTGTACTATAATGATATTATTATTGTAGTTACTTTCTCTTTATCTTGCGATAGTTAACCCCTTGTCGCCGGATAATATTATTTAATGACAACATTAACACCGTATCTGTGTACATTGTAGGTCTTATCTATGGATTCATTTGAATTCAGAACCAACAACGACGGAATTTTGTTTCGAAATTGCTTGAGCTGACAAAATAATCTTCACGTAGGACTTAGGAGATACCCACTTCGTGAAGATAATTATTTACAACAACAAGATATCTATGCGAAAATATAAGATACACAGTGAATATATAAACCGAAAGATACTCATTGACTTGCTTAACAAACATTATTTAAATAGTTGCAGAAAAAAGATCCAATTATTTAATGTTAAAATTCCAGATAATGGCTTTCGGTCTAAATTTCTTTTCCAACGCCCTTTCATACGATAGATACCATGCATATTTTCTCCACATAACCCATGGATAACCTCAAACTCTTTGCATCTTTTTGTCTTCAGCGAAGGTTGATCCAGTGTGGTACAGAATCGAAATGTCATGTAGTTTACCCAGTTGGTGAGAGTTTCGAAACTTTCACCAATTGTGTAAACCCATGTAACCATTCTGGTCGAAATCCGGTAGCCGCTGCCAGAATGGTTGCATAGGTTGCTAGTCTGGAAGTGAGTTAAAACCCCGATTGCGAGATTTGGAGTCGACGACAGTAACAACCAAAACGACGAACAACAACAGCCTAGTCTTCTCCTCCACACCATATCCCATTTATTTGGGGTCGGCGGCTCGGATACTCCCTCTCCATTTTCCCCGATCGAGACAGTCTTCTGGAGTAAGCTCCAGGTGTTCCATGTCCCATGTTCCAACAACAGCCTAGTGAAGCTAAATAAAAGGGTGTAAATCCATAAAGATCACTCAACAATACCCACAAAATACGACTTTAAATTATCAAATTTTAATGCCATCGCAAAAATACTGTACAAACAATACTAATCGTAATTCACATTACGTTCTTTCAGTAGATTATTTTTTATGTACGTTCACGTAATGAATTGTGAATTAAATATAAAATCAATTAATCAAGGATTCTACCCTTGTTTTCCCCTTACAGCAATAATTAATTATTCCAGTACGTGTGCCTGTGGGTTGTCAACTACTGCTGACCTGCGCAGACCATTTCTCACGTTCAGGCAATAAAATATTAAGTTATCTTCATCATGACAATCCTTAACTTCATACACAACGCAGTGTTGCCATATTATATGTAAATAAATAGGGGTGAAGAATATAAAGAACAATCACATTATTTAAAAAACTTGGACCAAAAAGTCTCGCTAAACAGGCGTCAATATTGGCATAATAGCCTGCGTTTTTCAACAGGGTCCTAAAGCCAAAATAACTACTTAATCAATGCAACATCTATCCAAATAAAAATTATTTAGGTTTGAAACCTATTTTAAATTTAATAATTGACCACATCTCTTGGACGACAGAAGTCTTTTGGAGTTTTTTGGTTAAGTCTATTTGCGAGTTAGCTACTTGATTATATCCCTAGTAATTCTATCGTCAAACCTCGAATCCGTGCGATCCATATGACATATAACTCTGAAAATTTGTTAGTTTCGAGTTATAAGCAAATAATCGCCCGTGAATTATAATTTTCGGCATTTTTTCGGCATATTTTGCCATGTTCCGTCACGAAATTTTGTTGGCAGACCTCGAACTCAGATTCAACAACTTAAAACTTATAAAAAAATTAAAAACCCTACAATTTGCCCCACGCCGCTGAATCCGAATTCAAAGTTTGTTGGCAAACATCTTATTCGGATTCAACAACTCAAAAATATATAGAACGAAAAAAATTCAGACTGGCCCACAATTTTCCTGGTAAAAACGCAATTGGCTCGGACTTAAAAACAGAAATAAAATAGTGATTATTCTTTTGCGTAGCAAATTACCCCAGCACTACATGACCAATAAATAAGCCGCTACAAACTGACGATTTATGTGCAAATATATTTCCTCTGGATTTTATATATTCTACATATTTTATACTAGATATAAATGTTTTTCTCCTATGTTTATACCACTGTGCGAATTACTCACATGATATGATATTTATTCTGACATGATAAAGAACCGAGTTATGGGTTATAATAATGTGCTTAGAAAATAAAGTCGGAATAAAAACTAAACGATTTGTCGGGAGATTTGTGACTGAAATACGACCTACGCGTGGAAATGATTACTTGTCGTATTTTCACGTGAAGCAGAAGTGCGTACGATGACTGATGACATTTTTTTTTTCATAGTTCCCACGGGTCCTAGTATACCTTATATTGTATGTAGGTAGCATATACGAGTAATCATCGTTGTCTTTTAAGTTTATCACTCTAAAAAGTTATTCAGTTTTTTGTTACGTAATTTCGACATAAATTGTTCACTCCGCAAAATATTTACTGAAGATCAACTTAATGTTAACTTTCTTGGTGTGTAGCACCGAACAATCCTGGTATGGAGAGGATTTCTGTAGTGATCTTATATTAAATTTGTCTGGTGGTAGGTTACCAAGTGGCTTTGCTCTGGTATGACTGCGGAACCTCCTGGTCTCACTACTACACCACATGGTGCAATAGTAATAGGAGAGGACCCAGCTCACGGTACTATGGATGACATCAGCTCCGGTGCTACGGATGGTGTAAATGGTGACAATATGGTGCAATCACCTCCCACAACAAATACTCTGGAAATTAAAACCATTTATACTAACTTGAAAATCATGCATATGTTACATGGCTCTATTCCCGCTAATAGAAAAGGCCATTATTTCACCCTCGGTTACCCATTATGGCCGCAGTCAGGTTGCCCCGACCACATAGGTAACGAAGACCGAAATGGTCACATAAGATACACCGCTCCTGTTCGTGGAAAGTGACCCTACAACTACACGAATTGCTCAGTAGCCACCACTTTGTGACCTCCCTACGATCTCATGAGAAAGTATAGTGGGCAAAGTAGAATAGAAACACAAATAAGTAGTAATTTATGAAGGTATTTATCATCATCATTATCAATGGCGCTACAGCCCACTGTGGGCATTGGCCTCCTCCAGAATTCTTCACCATTCTATTCTGTCCATCGCTCGCACCTTCCAGTTTGTCACTCCAATTCCCCTAGATCCCTCTTCACGCCATCCATCCATCCCAGCTTAGGTCTCCCCACATTTCGTCTCCCATCTGGTCGCGGGCTGAGAATCTTCTTCGGTATTCGGTTGTCCTCCATTCGCTGGACATGTCCCAATATGATTTTATGTACTTTGCTATGAAGGTATTTACCTTCCCTACTAATGTGATGGATAAACCGGAAGGAAGTGATTAGAAATTGTTTTTCCTTTCCTCAGTCAAGTTAGTGACTGCTGATGGAAATATTGAGATTAATTATTGTTGTTGAAACAACTGCACATACCTATAATACATGTATGTATGGTTATACGTATAATTTGTAGGGAAAACAATATTCAACATAATAATTAGAGAGTACATATATTTGTATATGACGGTACTTATATATCCGAGCACATTTTTAACATATTGACGAAATCTTCTTCTTATCGTGTCGGTCAGCACTCGATCAGATTCCCCTCCGCTCCCAGAAAGCCACAACCTCTCCCGCGTCATCGTCTAAGGGGGTGCGATCCGCGAGGCTCTCCCATCGACGAAATGAAACTGCAATTCACACCATGAATTTTGTAGGAAATTAAATTATCTATAAGATTAATTATGAAAACTTTCTGGCTAAAAATAATCGTAATGCAGCTATCGTGAAGTAAATTGGCATGAAACTCAAAATTGAAAAAAAAATACTAAAATTTGGGCAGTTTCTGGAGCTTGAGAGCTCCCCAGCTATTTATTTTAGAGCAAATTGAATTTTTAAGATATTTTATGATTTACATATCGGCAAATGACTATTTTTGTCCAAATATACGAAACAACGTTATAATGCATATACTCGTACTATAAAGAGAGTGCTGATTTTTTTTTAATATGGGGGAGGACATTCAATTTTTACTTAATATCCCGGACTACGACAGGTACACATCCCTGTAATATCATGTATAATGTATCACCTATTCACCTATAGTATCTAGGTACAGGGTGTACATATAAAATAACTTATTATGTACATCCTGCTTCATCCCTCTGCCGTCACCCCACGTCAAATTTATGACAAGGTGTTCTTCACTTCAAATCACGTCAAACTAGTCATCCAGTCATCCCTCACTATACAAATTTGAAACAATAATACTCCAACCTCGGAATATAAATTATTGAGAGTCCAACACATGATTTTTTTATAAAATTTATAAATTAAAGTAAATTTTTGAACTCAGTCAGCCTTCCAGCCTTCTGACGTTCGTTCCAGCGTTATTTTTTTAACTACTTATGACTACCGAATAAAATTACATACTTTATTACGTGCTTTTTCCTACTTTGGTGAAATCAACGTCGAATCTACCTCGAATCCACGTAAAAATTCCCGATTTAGGTTAAAGTATTCAAAGTATAGGCGTCATAATAAAGGTAATTAACTCGAGAATAAGACTTAAAATGTTTACTGGGATAATACAGGTTCATATAGAGACATTGTTTTGATCCACCATCTTTCTACCATTAGATATCGTGGAAGAATCAAATACATCCACGAATTTTCGTCACAAGTCCATGGATTTTACTGTTACCAGAACTTCTGGTCGCCGACCGCAGCCAATTTCCATTAAAAAAGGAGTAAAAAGTAAATTCACAATATCCTGTGTTTCATTTTTGAACAGATTATTATTTATCGGCATGCTTTGTATCGTCGGTTTAGAGTGTAAACCTGCTATCTGCAACAGAATGAATTTTACAGGGGGCAATAAAAACACTGCCAAAAATTTAAGATATATATATATTCGTATGGCGTCAGGCGCTATAAGATCACATTTAGATCCCGAAGCCACATTCTGGCCTCGGTCGTTAAATTGTTGAGATCCTCCATCATTCCCCCAAATTTGTGTAACAAGTAATTGTGATCGAAGAAATTAATGCCCGATCCCACCAACTACCACCTAGGAAGCAGACCCCTAAGGAATTTCCATACAAAACCACAGATAATTTGAGTGATTATTATAACTGTCATAACCTTTAAGATATAAATCCATACAAAATACAGCATGCAGCTCTACTTAGTTAGGTGGCCAAATATCTCGGCCCAGAATCTCCCTCACTTAAGTAGCTGCATGCCGTATTTTGTATGGATTTATATCTTAAAGGTTATGACAGTTATAATAATCACTCAAATTATCTGTGGTTTTGTATGGAAATTCCTTAGGGGTCTGCTTCCTAGGTGGTAGTTGGTGGGATCGGGCATATGACTTCGTGATTCAGGGATGGCATTTTGTAACTCTGCTCGCTCGCTATGCGACGTGTACACGACGTACAATGTACAATCATTGTTTGTGCGTCGTGGCATAGCGAGCGAGTAGTGTTACAAATACCACCCCCGTTGTCTTCATTTCGTCACATTTCTTAAATTACTAATGTATGAAATTATTGGCAAAGTTTTTATTGTCCCCTGTAAAATTCATTCTGGTGCAGATAGCAGGTTTACACTTCAAGCCGACGACAAGCACGTATCCAAGGGGGGGGATAGTTGGGACCTATCCCCCCCCCCCCCCCCGAAATCTGGCGCATACACGACACAGGACGAACGGAACGATCTCAGCGCGCCTGTTTTTTTTTGTAACGACCTTTTATGTAGATATGATACATATCTACTCGTGAAAAAAATTGCCTGCGGAATTTACACAGTGCCTTCCCTGCTGTAAACAAACAACCAGGTTAATCACTTCACCTACACATCTAAAAAATTTTGCCTGCGGTGCTAATTTTTGGGTACATTTACTATTGGATAGAAAAAATGACAAAAAGTCAGTGCCTACATATAGGAAATTTCTTTCACATAGTTGTTTGATTGAATAATTGTCCCCCCACGAACCAAAAGTCTGGATACGTGCTTGGCCGACGATATAATATTATAATATATACTCCGGCTGCTTGTTATAGCAGAGCGGAGTATATATAGAGCGTACATAGAATATTTAACGAAGTTGGGTGTAGTTTGGTAGGCATTATGTTATTATTATTATTAATCAACCCGAAATCTCGTGCGAGACTGTATAGCTCTATAGGTAAATCGGTTCACTGTGTCGTTCACAATCATGTTAGATTCATATCACGTAATTCACATTAAAATCAAATCTACGTTGGACAAAGCGTGCGGTGATGGGTTACCACCCCTACCAATTCACTTACAATATTTTACAAGTATAAAATGTCCAAACTTTTCATACAACCCTCAATCTAACTAGATATTTATCTACGAGTATAATAACCAATTTCCTGTTAATTTTTAAATATTAAATATGGGTTCCACCAGTCTGCATCTGCCTGCACCCTCGGCTTCCAGAGATTTTAACGGAAGCCACTCCTCTGCCATCCGAATGTGGTTGGAGTGGCCAAAGGTCCTGGAAACTGCAGGTGACAGGGGCCTCTGACAAAGATGCACAGATGCTTTGAACCCCAACCCAATCAAGGATAGAAGGAGAAGAAGATGTATGTATTAAATATGGGTACCAAGGTTTTAAGTAAGCCCCAAAATTTGAAAAAGAGAACTGTCATACAATTTTTTTTTGTGTAGCGATAGAGCAGAATCCTAACTAAAATACAGGCTATTGAAATACCAAAAATATATTACAGTTCAAGTGAAAAATGACTTAAATAACAATACCTATAACATGTATGCAATAGTGGTTGCATAGAACCTAACTTAAAATACTCCGCCCCAGGCTTAAAACTTAATATTTAAATAGAGACGTATGGACGTACCTACACTAAAAGGGTTAACTGGAAGATATCGCTAAATAGCAATAAGATTTATTTATTTATTCATTAATATACGACCATGTAGATCATTTACATTACAATATTATATTTAAATACAATAACCTACAAAACAAAAACTATGTACCAAGCAACATACCCACATCAAAATGTAACATAGTATTTACTTAACAATAACAAACTTAACAAAATACAGGCTCACACAGAGCAGTATAGCGGACTGACATCAATTCGCACTATTGTCTATTTTTTTTATTTTAATCAAGATAATCTTTTAATCAAAATAATAATAAAAGATCGTCCCATTTTCATTTTAATATGTTTGTTTCAGGTGGTCCCACAGTGTTTCCATCGAACAGGACAGTATTGGCTAATGAAGGCAGCAGCGCACACATGTCAGCTGAATTCTGCGCCAATCCTGCGCCCATCAGAGTGATGTGGATAGCTGGAAATAGAATATACAGAATGGGAGATATGCAAGGGAGTATTGTAGTGCACAATGCAACGGTAAGAGAACATTGACACGATATTTCGGAAAAAAAATTGAGAGGCCTTGAAAAAAAAATTGGGAGACCATAAAATATCATATTGCCTCTGGATAGCTTAATCCACCATTGTTCAGCTGTGCGTTTTCTCTAATGAGCTCTTTTCTAATTCTAAAAACATAATAGTTATATTATGGTAAAAAATTAACTTATATTTTTTTCAAAGTTCCCATACATTTGAAATATAATACAACACAATAACGACTGGATTACTTAACACTAATGAACGACAGACTGCCCAACTGCCATCAATTGATTTGATAAATTAATATTATTACTACACTACCGCCATCTAACGAAGATTTATAACAACATTTCTATTCCCTTACTTACTTTTGTATTTTGCTCTTGTTTTTAGAATTCAACCTCACCAGACTGCTGGATGGCTGAATTGACTATAGTTCCTGTTGGCTTACAACACAGTGGAGAATATTCCCTCCTGATCCGCAATGCCAAGGGCTCTACTGAGGCCATCTTCATGCTTGCTGTCACGGCATCCAGAAGAGTCTCCAAATCCGAGAGCATTCTCAACGAATGGCTGAGAAGAAGTAGCAGTCCGTCTAATTTTAATATCGAAAAGTTGTCACTTTTCAACATAGTGATATTTTGGATAATTAATTTAATGTTAAGACGGATTTCTTGAGAGATCTACCAAGATTTTCATTAATTATTAAGTAGATCAAACAAGTATGTATGTAGTGATAAATCAATGGTGTCCTTTAAATTTAAGATAGATGTTCTTATGTGTATAATGGAATAAAAATGTGTCCATTTTCTTTCATACGAAAATTCAACTTGGATTCTGATTTGACATTCGAAACAAATTTACACAAAAAAGTGTGGCATCCATTTTGTAATTATGAAGACATTCACAAAATGGACGGCATATTGGTGTCTCTCGTTCCGTACATTTATTGCATGAGATACTAATATTCTACGAGTATATTAACTTTTTTTATCTGTAAATTGGATGTATATAAAAATAATAAGTGTCTTTAGCTAGAATAAACTAGGCATTATGAAAAATATTATAAAGAAGTACCGACTGCATGGCATGGAATTTGAACTGACATCTAACACAATGGCAATACTAATCTTTTAGTTTTTCCAAATTCAAAAATATGGAAAACTTTCTATATTCGAAAATATGGAAAAAAATTAAATGCATACATGTCGAAAGAATTCGAAAAAGTCTTGCCATTTCAAAAAAATGTTATTCGGGAAGATAGCCGCTATATTTGAAACCTTTGTTTTATGAATGAATTATAGTACTTGTCAGTCACGTATGAAAAAGATAATGATAAAGCAATAATCGGTGTACTCTGATTTGTTGAAAATTAAAATATATATTGTATAAACATATTATGTGTATTATATATGTAGAAATATTTTGTTAATTGTGTGGCACTAATTATATTTATTTTGAATCATTGTAATATTAATAATGTTCATTCATTTAATTGTAATTTGCCTAAAAGGTTTTCCAGTACAGTTTTTTTTTTTTCGATATCCGTCCTTAGAGTTTTTATTGATTTCATTTTGTATGTATTTTGAATTTAGTTCAAAGAAATAACAAAATAATACACAAGTAAGTGGTATTACATACACAAGTAAGTATGTAATACCAATACGAAATTATCATCGGTGCCAATTAGTGGTCCGTATGAAATACCAATGTTCAATAGATTTCATGCATTTTTTCTAACAAACTCATATAAAAAAAGGGCATATTATTCACATTTTTCGCTACCCTGTAAACTTGACATTTCATCACGCAGCATGTACCGATTGCTTACCTTATTTTTGTCAAACTGAGAAATGTTTTGTATGACAAATACATTTTATAAAACTGGTCACCATATAATACTTAAAAACAAGCAATGTATACCAATGAAAAATAATTATTATTTTATTATTGTTTTGGTTGTTGAGTTTATTTAAGTATTTACAAAATATGATTTTTGCACTTCTATGAATAATATTATTTATTGCATAATCTGTGTATAGTAGCAATGTGTGATATTTAGCTAAAAAGTGTGTAGATTTATAATAATATATAATACATATTAACTAACTGGTATTTAATATGTGTACAAAGATATACCTATAATAATGACAATGTGTAACTTATGCTATACTTAGAATAATGGATGAACTTGTGTGCTATGAACGTTTAGTCTACCAATGAAATTCATAAAACATTACTCTGTGGATAACTTACAATTTACATGTCAAATTTACTTGTAACAATAATACGAAATTCCCCGTACATTTTAATGTATCTTCAATTTATCCTCAAAAAACTTTCATACAAAATGTACTAAAGCATAATTCATTGTTACAAAGTCCGATCTCAGAGTAAGGAAATATTTTGCGCTAAAATTTGATTATGTTGCCGCCATGTTGCCAACCTAACGATTAGAATGTATGGAATTCCTAACAATTGCTGCGGCATTTGCAGGAACTTCAGTCTCTGCCTTTTTCATAGCCAAATGTACAATACAAAAAAACACCTGCCGACCAGTCTATACTATCCTTAGTCTGAGATACCTATGGTAATTTTGAAAAAATCTGTCATTTATCATTAATTCAATGTAACGAATTTTCAGTATAGCGTAACATTTCCTTTCGTCCTGTGGACTTCACTATATGGACATTTCACCTGCTATATTGAAAGGACTTCCAATTCATGATTTCGATTTTCATTACAGTTTTAAATATCATCGACAACAAGTCATACCAAATAGTCCGCAGAATACTTCATAAAAATCCATTTAATACGAGTATATTAAGTGAATGTATTAGGAAAACAAATAATAAATGTGATTAAATATTTTAACTTGTAGTAATTCCAATAAATTGTGTAAATATAGAAAGAGTGTTATAGTAATGATATATTATTACAATGTAATAATAATTACGATATTTTAGTTGTAATAATAACAGTGTCCGTCAAAATATTTTGTAATAATAATAAAATTAAATGAATGTTGATTAATGTAAGATTATTTTTGTTATAAAATGATAAAGGATATATAAGTAGATTTATTTTTATTCATTCATGATTCACTGTTAGTGGGAGATATTTTCTAGAATGTTAGAAATCCTCCGAATCAACCTTTACTTTAACAGTTTTGAAGCCATTACCTTACAATCAATCTACAATTTATTTTAAAAACATAAAATTAAATTTAATTAGCATCCCAAGTCAGTCAGATCTTCACGCACTTGTTTGTTCTTGGACAACAAACATTTTATTTGATTGTACCTCAACTCCTTTCCACTACTGTACATAAACATCTTCTAAACTTTTCCAAATTCCTATCTTTGTTAGCATTAACGGTACATAAACTGAACAATTTAATCTGTCCATCTTTTTTGTAGTCTTCCTACTCGTCTTTTGATAATGTCAACCACACAAGAATTTTTTATATTTTTATTATAGCAACATTCACAATGACGTTTTAGATATGCCTAATGCAACGATGTCTTTTACCCACATGAAATATCTTCTCACGTTTTTCAATAGATGGAGCTGTATCACTATTACGAATATTCCCCTGCTTAGGCTAAAATTTAAAGGTGTTACGTCAGGTCAGGTTGATTTGGAAGGATTGAAACATTTAACATTTTCATTTAACATTAAAGATATTGAAATTTGTGTTTTTTGCATGCATTTAATGTCAATGGAGATACGAAATTGTGTTCATCACTAGTACATATTAAAATTTAAATATCCTCTTGAGTTTTTTACTCCATTTCATGTCCTTGAAGGAGATACCCAAACCAGGTACTTTAGAAGTGGTCTATAATTTCTATTCGTTCATTTCTTAGCAGACACTACAAAATCTCTAGCTGTACCTCTATTTTATATATCCTGTCTCTCTCCTTTTAAAAATTTATTGATGACTATCTTTCACAGTATTTAATATTTAGTCATAGTGGCATTAATTTCCTGCAAAACAAGATATTGTAAAACCAAACGAGATAAAAACAGTAGTAGAGTGAATTCTCTCTCATATTCATTGATTGATAATACAGAATTGAATGCCTCACGCGAACAATGTTGCAAACGACAAAATGTATAAATTGATAAAACTAAATTTTTGTTCTCCTTACTTACTAAAATATGTTTGTCATAGACAAACATATTTTTTGCGCTTGAAACAAAAAGCGATGAGTGGATACAGTACATAGAGTCTTATTAATCCGGCACTTCAGTACATCGACAGGTCCAGTAATCCGTCACCCTAAACCACCACTCTCTAATCTCAATTAATGGCTACATATTTTTGTTAAATTTGTTAAGTGAGATGATTGTCACATTGAATTATGTAAGTAGGTAGTAAATAAACATTTATCAGCTTTTTCCTACATATATGTGATGTTTATTTTATTTACCTTGAATTTTCCTACAGAATCCAGTAATCCGAACATTCCAGTAATCTGACACCCTCTGGTTTTTTATAGTGCTGGATTAGTGAGACTCATAGGCTGCGACATTTGTTTATTTATTTATTCATTCACATTAACAGCGTGAGCATTTTACACAACTTATGATACAATAAACAAGTTAATAATATTTATTTAATTAATTGTTCCATAAAATATTGCTTTTTCCTTTTTTGTTGTTTGAAACGTTTTTCACACTGAGGCATTAAATTATTCATATAAGTTTATTATTTTATCCTTATGTCTAATATACTATTATTAAAATAAACCATACTTTAAGCTACATATTGTATTATCTTCTTATATTCACCTATTATCTATATTACCTAATATTATGTACTACTACCTAAATACTATGATTATGTATGTATTACGACTGGTGTCCGGTAAGTTTGTCTAAAATCAATTGGTCTAAAATCAATTGGTCTAAAATCAATTCGTCTAATTTTCAATTCGTCTAAAATCAATTCCTCTAAAATCAATCAGTCTAATTATCAATTCGTCTAATTTTCAATTCGTCTAAAATCAATTCGTCTAAAATCGACGAATTGATCGTTCGGCGAATTGATTTTAACCGAATTAATTTTTGATGAATTGATTTTAGACGAATTGATAATTAGACCAATTGATTTTACATGAATTGATTTTAGACGAGCTTACCGTAAACCATTACGACTTATCCTTTCTTTACTGTACTGTATCTATTACTTATACTGACTATTGTTACATTAATCCGTACGAAATACTTTTTAATATCTATAGACAACTGTAGAAAATAATAAGTACGAACTAAGTTCTGCTGATATATCTGTCAGCTTACAAGTACAATGCAAGAATCAGACTATCGGGAGAATCTAACGGTCTGTTAGTTAGAAGAATCACTGTAAAAAGTCTTATCTACAGTCTGTCAAAAAAACTGACGGTTTTCGATGATTACCATAGATTTTTCTGTGGTTTATGTAGCAAACTGTGCATTTTTTTTTATTTATTTACACTTTTGGTGAACAAAATACTGAGATATGTTAAAATTATGAATATAAATCATAACTAGGACGAGCTTATCGCAGTACTGCGATCTCTGCCAACTCACCCCAAATTTCTACATACAGTTTGTCTAAAAAAGTTGGTTTCAAATTAAATTGGGACTATAATTTTATTTAATGGCAACAATGATGTTTCTATTGAAATTTTATGAGCGTTGACACTAGGTTGCTAAAAACCTACTTGCTGTGCCCATATATAAAAAACCTTTTTCAGGGTGTAAAAATTATATTTAAACATTTTGCGGTAGAACTGAAATTCATCTAAAAATGGTTTTAGATTAAAAAAAATGTTTTCCAAATTGTGATAGATCAAAGCTTATATGTAAGTATGTAATACTGTGACATTCTTCATTATACTTGTAAGCCTATGATAAAATGTCATAACTTGTAGAGGGAAATGAAAAAATACTTGATATTGTCCA
Organism: Ceraclea dissimilis; assembly: GCA_963576895.1. Taxonomy (NCBI): domain Eukaryota; kingdom Metazoa; phylum Arthropoda; class Insecta; order Trichoptera; family Leptoceridae; genus Ceraclea; species Ceraclea dissimilis. The sequence continues at coordinate 7,425,056 of OY756375.1, forward strand.
AACTTTTCAGCAACAAACTAGTCGTATCCTATGAAACCATTCTGGTCGCAACCGGGTCGCCGTTACGCACAGAAAGTTTGGTAACAGCGACCGGATTGCGACTAGAGTGGTTACATAGGATCGGTCATTCGTAAGTTTTATATTAGTATGTGGAATAATATAGTAAATAATAGCAATATATTGTTGACGAACAAAGCAATTTGATGTTACCATCAGAACGAATATATTCAGTTCTATTCCTTATTTTACGGTTATGTCGTTTTGCTTTTACGTCAACGATTATACGACATACTATATGGTTATTATTATATAAATCATTATTTTGTATATCGATGTGTAAATTGATAAAAATGTATTTATAGAAAATATATCTCACAAGGTTAATGCACCAAGAAAATGTTAACTGCTTATTGTTTTTCAGTAGACATTTTTATTATTATTTGTTTTTTAAATTGTAAATTTATTTAATTTTTTAATCTGCGGTCAAAACTCTTAATATTGAGACAAAATAAGGCCATCAACGTATGAAAACGCAAGGTAGGGTACATTTAAAGAAGATGGATCACTACATTGACGACAAGGATAAAAAAAAGGTCTCCTATATTTGCCCGATGATGAACTACTTTCTGAGGCCTCCTAAACAAATTAAATTTTATTAGTAGGTACAAATATGTAGGTAATGAGAGGTTACTACAAATATACCTACCAAATAAGGGCCGGAATAATTTTAATTTGTTTACATTCTGAGAGTCAAACTCCATTTTGAAATAGGCTAAAATTATTATAACCTTACTATGTTGTGTTTTCTTAGATACTGTTTTATTTAAATGCCATTTTAATAAATGTGAAAAATAAAATAAAACTGTAAAATAAAATTGTGCATTATTTCTTTTCTCCATGCATGAATCGGTTGGAAAATGAGGAGATTGCAGTGAATTTCATAAAAATATTTTGAAGGACGGTTAAATTTGACCTCCCAATTTCCTGAGACGAACATTGGAAAACAATTAGATACCTACCTACCTACAAAGCAATATAGAAAAAAAAAAATATTATTTTCTACGCTACATGATAAGTTTAGTAACTAGGTATTTACTATGGTGCGTTTATTATAACTTGGCAGCTTTCTTTTGTATGGAAAAATGAGACAAGTTATAATAAATGCAGTATACAGTCTGTAGAGAGATAGTCTCAGAGTGTACAATTTTGTGTGCCGGCAACAATGACATTTCTATGGAAATTCTACAAATGTTGCCATTATGGTTGCCAAAAAGCTACATGGCGCCCTCATCGATAACCATTTCTTTATGATATAAAGTTTTATATTCCTTCTGGGGTTCGTTCTCGATTCGTTCAAATTCACTCAGTTATTCGCTCGATTGTTTATGGTTCCATTGTTCTCCGTTCTATAATCGGTGCGAGTCAACACGTTGTGCGATTCAACCTCTGTTCTATGTGCACAGTTGACACACTCGGTTGTTGCGAATGTTACCCAACTATTTTGTTAGGTAACATTCGCTCGCCATAGATAATAGGGTGGTCCCAGCGACATAATTATTTTAATTAATATTAAGTACTACCTGATATCTCTTTGGGTGGTCCGCACGTGCTGTTCACTGACTCTTATTAACCCGCGATATGACTATTCCTTTCTACCAAAAAGAAGAGTGTTGTGATATCACTATCTCGATGTATATCTATCAACTCACACTTATTAGTATTCTTCTATCTCTGTTTAACCATTCCAATTGGAACAATCACCCAAATGCGTTCTGCTTCATGCGATAATCGTCCGTTGACTCGCTGAGTGAAAATTTACGGATCCAGAACAAACCCCTGGTAGGTAAGTATATCACAATTGCAAATTTTAAATTTGTGGATTAAAAGTAAAAATCTGAAAACTTGGAACTGGCTGGATCTATGTAGTGGTTTCTCCCTCCTGACAAAAGTATCTATGTACCTACCATGTACCTACATAAAATTTAAGTAGAGGGGTGAGTACCTACCCACTGAGTAGCTATGTTGTAATATCTGCAAATTCTCGGATAATGCATCTATCAACTCATTACGACACTCAACCTGTGGGATAACTAGTGACAGTTGTGCGGATGTGCATTGCCTTAAAGCCAGAAGATCGGTTTATAGAATTGAAAAAAAATACCCCCACCTTCCATATTGACGATTTATGGATTAAGTACCTTCCACTGCTCCCGAGAAAAAGAAACTCAATAAATCTCTTTCTCGTATATTAAAAGAAATCGATTCAACCGGGAACCGCCATGAAATAATAAAATAGCAATAGGTGGGTATCTGGCATTTCTCAGTGGTACTAGCATTTTCTGCATTTTTAATTCATTGATTTGATTTGTTTACCACGTATTATTCGAAACGTCAGTGATTCCATAGAAAAATGGGCAAAATAATGGCGGATTGTTTTGCCAACAAGGCAGAGTATAATGTCATTTCGTTTCAATGTTTACATTTGCACGATTCAGTTTGTATTTGCGTCGCATTTTATTGTGAATTTGTAAAGTGAGGATAATTGTATAATTTAATATACTATAAAAATGTCCTGGTTAAATTTAAACCAGAGTTTGAGCGGCCTCAAAGGTCAATTCAAGAATTTAGCTAGTGAAGTTTTTTCTGAAGGAATTGTTGAAGATACGGACCCATTTACAGAATTGTCTGCTGCTAACGATAAAATTAAGGAATTGCAGAATTTATGTGCAAGTCAAGATGCCGAAGTAAGTACACATTTATATATTTTGCACAACATTATCAAGTTGCAAAAATTGACGCGAACTGTCACTATTTAGAGGTTATGTTCGTGAAGATGATCTCATTTCAAGTTTTGTGTTGTTTTTTTGTTAGTTGTCATTCAAAGAAACATATTGGCAATAAACATAAACACAAATATCCATAATTTGATCCATCTTTCGGTAAATAACTTATCGAAAAAAGATTTCTTTTAAGAATATAACCTTGGCCACAAATTTATTATTCAGTGGCCTTCTTGTTTAGTTGTAAATTTCGTCATGTTCTTTAGTAATCAACGACGCATTCATGTCTGCAACAGTTAATAAACTAGTTCGCACTGCATTTTGATCTGTAATATTCGAACAACATATGGATTTTGTACTGTGGCAGTAGTTTTTTATTTTTCATATGTTACCTAGTCCTTACTAATGAGATCTCCTTTCTTACAGCCATAAAATGTTCCTTGCACAATTTTAGAATATGTCACTTTTTGGTATATTTATGGTTGGGGCCCCAATTGTACAATAGTACCATTTTAGATACTATATTCTAATATTCAGCTCCTTTCCCTGGTATAATTAGCAGTGGCGAAGGGTGGGTTTCTGCAGAAGGGAAGCTAGGGCTAACATTTCTTATGGTATTATGTTAGATAAGACACTATTATACCTATCATTTTTTCCAAAAGGTAACTCGATGGGAATCGTGTTCTTAGGTAGCTTCGCGCCTGATAATTAGCCTCTCATCCATTATGAAACTGCTGGTCTTAAGTTTCGTGTAGAAGAAAGATTAAAAAACACCCTCCTCAAAACCTTTAGGTTATTGCCTGTTGCTCCATTTTATTTGGCTTCTTTATTAGCCCATTGACATATTGTCCTCCGCACAAAATGAAGTATTTTAATAAACTCGGAGCATTATAATTGGTGTCTAATTATCCGTGGAACAATTAAGTTGTAGTTAGCAAATAAATATTACATTTTTATATTAATATCATACAAGCTTTAATAGCCTGTGTTGCACAGTAAAACTTTGTGAAAAACAATTCCATCTATCAAAATTATTCTGAAACTCTTTCAAAACTGGTAGTTAGAAGTGTTAAATATGTAATTTCATCGATTAGGTAATTTTTTATTTTTTATTATTTAAGGGCGCTGTGAAAACCTGTTAAATAACCGATGCAGGTTGTAGTGGAGTTGGTAATTATATGTATACTACACTGTGTACAGATGTATTGATGTATGAATTATTTATTTGATGTATGATATGTTGAGATGAATAAATAAATAAAAAAAAAAATATTTTCACAACAGGACCATATAGATGATTAGCGAGATGAATGATAAAGAAAATAGTATAGTCTGAAAGAGAGCTTGTCTGGAAATGCAGTCACTGAGTAGTGTTCTTCCTGGGACTATCTTAACTTATTGCCGCTGAAAGCTATTGGTGTCGGCTTTTCTCATCCTAAGTTTCTATACTTTTCTATTCCTTATGTCATCTTCATCTAAGCCATTTCTCAGTAGGATCCTGTCGCATTGTGTCATCCAGATATTCTTTGGTCTCTCTTTTGATGGGTGTCGAGGGAGATTCATTGACATTATTTTGTTAACGGTGTGTTCCGATGGTCTCCGCCCTGTGTGCCATACCATCATAATTGCCTCTCTACTAGCTTACTATTAATGCGTGAACCTCTTATTTTATCTTTGAATGATACACCTGCTGGCCACCTGAGCATTCGCATCTCTGCCGTCTCAATTGACAAGTTGAGCTGGAGAAGTGCAAAGTGAGAACGACGAATGTGACGGAAGTGAGAGATGTACGTAAGTAGCCTACCAGCCTACCCCGTAAGGAATACCACATGATAGGGTGATATATAGATAGATAGACATACAGACAGCAGTGGTTTTGTGTATTAAATGAAATGTGAATATGTAATGTGACGTGTCATACAGAATATTGTAATTGTATGTCATAATAATATGTGTATGGTTTATGCAGCTTCCTGTCGTTATTGTATCAGCTGCCTCGCTTACAATACATCATATTTCCATTATTTCCACATATTTATTTTACATATTATCTATTGTATGTATTTTGCATTATTCAGGTACTCGTTTTCATCATTGACACAGTTTTCTTCGTTTCATTCCGTCGCTGTTGTTATTGTGTTTCTCAATCTCCTACATAGATGGCAGTATACACTAGTGATAAACAATTTAGAATATAATTAATAACCTACGATATGACACCTTTATTAAATGGAATAGATATGCAATTTTGGCAGCATTACATAGCTGCTAGTATTGAACACTTGAATCCGGATGCTTTGCCGGAAGAATGAGAGAGGGAATAGCTGTTTGAATGAGGAATGAGTTTTTTCAAGGGTCCACGTTCATATCACTGAATATCGACTATTCCACACTTAACATCGCAAATTATATTTTGCCAAGTTTTTTTTCTACACTCCGAGACAATGTGCGCCTGTATTATTTGAAGTTTGTCCTATATTTTTTGTATAAAAACCGGCATTATTTTAAATGTAGATATGTGTGTCGTATGTGCATCGTTTTTTTACCATAACCATAATATACACACATAAAGAAACTGCCTCCACCCTTTTTTACATTTTTTTTAGTGTTCTGTAGGTGCCATGGATTGGAAAATATTGGAGATAGAATAACATCTCTTAAAATTTGGCAGTGATCATCATACCCTAAAACTTATGGTCTTTATCTAGGGTGCAACGAGACAGCTGTATTTGTATACTAAGATAAGGCAACACCTGTCGCTTGCTACCCCACATTGTGAAAAATGGTGTGATGGTAACGAATATAGATAGACTACATATCTTATTGTTAGTTGAAACAGTTTATTGGAATTAGTGAAGAAATAAATTAGCAGTAGCATATAATTAAAAATCGCATATGATTTGATAATAGCATTATGACTCAATTATGAGTTGCTATTTGTAAATGCTATTTTTGATGATTGCGATTTTTCTCAGGATATTGAAAATAGCGAGCATCAAATATAGCAACCACAAAATTAGCAACTCATAATCCCTTCATCCTACCAGTAATTTATTTTGCTGACTGGGGATATTTTGTTTTCTAATTGTGTTCATTGTATTATTTTTGTGCTGGTAATGTTGTAGCATTGTAATAATAATGGATAAATAAACTTTAGTTAATTAACAATATTAACATAGAACTGCTATAGCAATAGCAAATAACATACCAATAGCAAATAGCATGCTACCCAGTGCAATAGCACGTGCTATTCATATTATTTCCATGACTAATTGGTATAGTATTATTTCACCCTTACATTTTAGGGTAGATAAAAATAGCATTGTAAAAGGGTAGATAAAAATATTCTCTAAAAAGGGTTTTCCCTTCTTGTCTGTAGAATTATTAGAGGATAAAGTTAGTTTGCTCGGTTTAGTGATTTAATATTATTTGGTGTACCTAATGTTATAATGTTAGGCATAACATATTTTGAGTGCTGTGTACACAGTGAGATATTGGAACATGTATTATTATATTACTAGCTTTCAATGCCCGCTAAATTGGCGAGACTAGATGGACTCCCAGACTCGTAAAGTGAAGGCCATGGGAAAACAGAAGGGGTGTCGGAAAGCCCCAGAAAAGATGGGCGGACGACGTGACCTCGGTAGCGGGTAGGCAGTGGGTCAGAAAGGCGAAGGATAGAAAAGACTGGAAACAAATGGAAGAGGCCTATATCCAGCTGTGGAGGGACCAAGGCTGACGAAGAAGAAGAAGAGAAGAAGTGCTGCCAAAATTGATGTGTACCCACTACCGACCCATCCATGGAAAGACAGATGCTGGGTGTAAGCCTCAGAAATAAAATAAGAATACAGGCATGGAATTCAAGTTGTGGACGTCATGGATCGTACAGCTAGACTGAAATGGCAATGGACTGGGCACATTGCAAGACAAGACAATAGTAAAATGGAAACCGTGGGCAAATAAAAGAGGTTGTTGAAAGGCCACAGACGAGATGGGCAAACGACGCAACCTCTGGTTGTATTTAGGTATGAGGAATTTCCCAATATACTTACGAGTATAGTGCGTGTAATATTGCCTAGCTAAACATCTCTCATTGCATGTATTTCAACCATCGAGATTTATTGCAAATTTTTATAACAGGACATACACACATCAAGCGTTTTATTATAATGACAATTATTCAAAAAAGTCTCCCTAAAAAGGCGACGTGACAATATTATACTAACCTCCGTTTTTCAGCAGGGTTCTGGCTGAAAGGTTAAATAAAACAACACACAAATAGAACACCATCCATATTAAAAAATATATATATTTGGGTTTGAAACTTATTATAAATTCAATAATGTACGACATCAAATTAGCGTAACATATATTTAGGTTGTATATTTTTTACAACAGGTATTGTAATTATTTATTTATTTATTCTTTAAGTGAACATTGCATATAATATAAAAAACAAGATAATGTAGGTTTACAATTACAATAAGTGATGCTCACTTGGACGAGCTTATTGCTATACAGCGATCTGTTCCAACTTCCAACTAACTCAAGTATTTTGCAAATTTCAGCATTTTATTTATTTACGGAGTAGAGTGCGTATGACGAATTGCATGAATGCGACGGAAGCAAGAAATGTGTCTTAAGGATAGGAAAGTCTGGCGATTCATTCTTTCTGCCTACTCCGCAAGGGATGTGGCGTACGGGGTTAGAATAGAATGGGTAGAATACACAAAAGCACATTGATGAATCCAGTTCTGTCCCGAGACCCACAAACGTCCATTTTTTGCTTTGCTCGTATTATATTTTTAATATTGTTTGCTCAACCCAAATAGTACCTAGAATATTATTTCGTGAAAAGGTGTTAAATGCGATAATCATACAGGGTGCGACTGTACAGACGTGCCACCCTTTCATTTTGTAGTTCGAGTTTCAAATAACGAAAAACATACCGTCCTGCGTATCACGGGGTATAGAATGCATCGTCAGCATGGGATTCTAAGCCATATAAATTATGTACCTAATACATTTATGTATTTTATTTATTTACACTACAAGTGAACAGTAGGTACGGAATATTACAATTGGTAATGTATCTCCTCCACAGCTTCATGTCGTGAGCTGTGGTGCAGAAGAAGAATATAAGCACGCAATTAGACAACTCATACAAAACTGGTATATAATAATATGTTTGCGTCAGTTGGTGCCAGGTTCGAATCTCAACGCTTTTGACGTATTGCGCGCTTCACGATATTTAGGTTTGTATTTAAACAAGCTCAGATCCTTTTTGAAAAATGATTGCAATAAGTCAACAAAAAAAATAAACAAGTAAACAAATAGGTACATCGCGAAATCAAAAAAAATGCGACAGGTACTGTGCAGGATTATGTAAAAAAAAAGAACACCGTTCAATGCAATGTAGGTTTGGATGTCTTGATGTGAATGGTCCAAAAATACATTGGATCAGGGTATGAATTGTTCTACTCTGTGTATTAGTTAGAACAGAATATAATAAGGAGTGTACCCGTGAGGTATAGGGCAGAGGAGGGGCGGGGTGTGTATACAGGGATATTACTATCTTTATTTGTTCAATGATAATACTTGGATATGGATATACAACTAACTAATATGAACATTAATATCCTAAGGCGGGCACACGGAATAGGTACGTCGAGTATGTTAGCGATAAGGCCAGAGATGGATCATGGTAAATTAATATAATATGTATACTACGATTATCCGCTGTACACCGTTCCTATGCCCCCCAGATCAGAACGATTGCAATATTAAGTTTACTTGGAGATGAAGTGGAGAGGATGAATATTGTGAAAAGGTGGCAAAGAGAATACTGAAATTTTCGAAAGGGGTAGATGTTTGGGTAAACGTAATCGTAGAGTGTGTGTGACGAATTGCATGAATGCGACGGAAGCAAGAAGTGTAAAATATGTATGTCCATTCCAGCGGACATCTAACTATTCTCGTTCGATGCAATCTTGGAAGGGTAGGCAAAATGAAAATCTTATTATACTCTCTCGTTTACCTATCATCATGTCAGCCTCCCTGCGTATATTGTTGAACATAGGCCTCCCCCATTGATCTCCACAGCTCCCTATCCTGGGCAGACCGCATCCGTTTACCTGACTGTCGAATTATTCACTTCCGGTTCTTGCAAATTGTGCTCTCATGTATTTCGTGCTTACTTACTTTACCACGACCGGAGCTTAAAAAAACCGCCTTCGTTAATCTCACAGTATAAGTTTTTTTTGCAAAATTTGGCGGAGAGTATTTTCTCCAGTGCGTAAATTAACCCACCTTTATTTTTTTTTTTCACTTTCAGATCAAAACCTTGAGGAGACAAAACTCCACTTTACATCAGGAGAAGCTGGATGCTTTATGCAAGGTAAGATTTTGAAAATTATTGCTACCTTGGTACTTTCTTATACCATGGGATACTGAATTGCTTTAAGAATTACATATGTTGATAACGAATTTATTTTGTAGAGCTCCATAGTTTAAATGGGTAAAAAGACAAGACTGTTGTGTGGTTGTACTTTTTATTTTGTTATTTTCAGTGACGGGTTTCGGTTTGTCAGACCATTTTCAAACTGCATTTTTTAGTTCAAAGAGCTTTTGTATGATCAACAGAAACTCCTCTTCACAATATTCCATTTATCCGTGATTCGTTAATTTAGTGTCAAATTTACGGAGGCTTTCAGGTGTTTCACAAAAACGAGATATGTGTAACTACCTACCATCTTCGAGTATAGCTAAACCAGATACCTATTCTAATTTCTAATCTTTAATCTGAATATTACAGTACACTAATTATTGGTCATTTCAATCTCTTCAAAATAATACGTTGCCTCATCGGATACCATTCACCCTGTACCGACGTTTAGTGATATTTTTCATTTGTAATGCTAGCGCCACACGATGAGGCATTTGTCTTAGCTCGTGTACGTAACCGACCGTTAACGCCTTTTTACTTAAAATATGCTCACAAAAATTGTGGACGCACGACAAGCGTGTGGATGAGGCATAATACAGCACCCCAAACGAATCATGCATCACATCTTGTGAGATTGCACGGTATCGCCAGGCTTCCTCCAGAATTCTTCCAATGATTGTCGAACTTCGGTGAAAATTCTCGTCAATTCCAAATGGCGAACAAATGAGAAAAAAAATCGTAATATTTACGTATATTATCGTGACAATGATTATCGTCCGATGCTCTATATTGATATCGACTGATATTTGTGTGAAGATCATGAACATAAATATTAAATTTTATCAAAAAATCCAACGGAATTAATTGATAATATTATAATAACACAAGTTATTACATAATTATTACAAACTCGGTAATTAGTTATTTTAAATAATTAGATTTTCGCCAAATCTATACATACCTACATAATCTTATTCGTGTAAAATGCTAGACGTACGTACGTCTTTCGGAATACTTCATGTGCTCTTCTTCTTTCTCAGCCGTTTAAATTCCAACCCTGGACATAGGCCTCCCCTTTGACTTTCCACAGACCCCTATCCTGGGCATGCTGCATCCACTTGATTCCTGCGATTAGCCTCACATCGTCAGACCATCTTACCGGAGGTCTTCCTACGCTCCTTTTGCTTGTTCTAGGTTGCACCTCGAGAATCTTTTTGGTCCATCTAGAATCTGAGCGTCTGGCAACGTGTCCTGCCAAACTCCATTTTAAGGCAGCTGCTCGTTTTACCACATCGTCGGTGACCTTGGATTTCTCTCGTATCCATTTTTTATTTGTCTGCGTGCACTTGGAGCGCACTCGATTGTAATTTTATCTATAAAATTGTCAACAGATGGCGTTTGCCGTGTTTGTGTAGTTCAAAAATTATATTCGATCGTACTTATGTACCTAAACGCTAATTCATTTTTTTTTCATACCTGCCCGACTAATTCGGGAATATTAATATTATGCACCTACTACGTGAAATATTAAAATGTGTACTGTTGTTTTATACCTACGTATATATGTAGTTTTGTATACTAAATACCTAATTTAATATAATACGTATAGGTGTACCTAACTGCAATTTAATGTATTCCGTATATGTAGATATTTTTGTTTATGTATCAAATTTGTTCATTTATATAATAAAAACGATTACCGTGCGTGTATCTGTTGAAAGTTAGTGGCGTATAGAGGAAAAAATAAATAAATATAGTTTTTCAATCGGTTTCAACCGTACACTTAATCCAAATTTTGACTTGGCGATCTCGTCAAAGTGATGCGTTCTGGGAAAATTGGGGATTTTTAAAACTTTCCACCTCTAAAATGCATACTACCTATTTTTAAAAAGTACCTATTTTAAACCATATACTGATTTTACAAGTTTCTATATAAGTATTTCATAATTATCTGTACCTAGTTGATTTTTTATTAAACCTTTCTTCTAGATAGATATTCATTTTCCCTTCAGGACCGAATTGGCACTATGTGACAAGGAATTGAAACTTGGACCATTGCGCCGTTATTTTCGTTTGTTTTAGCAGGCCTTCATATAAACACTAGATTATTATAATAGGTAATACTAATACATGAGGTTACCACGAGGTTACTTAGTCGGGCAATACGGGTCGCTATATAATATAAATATGGTCATTATCAAATGCTTCTAGTAAGTTCTATAAAACAATGTTCATCGATGACAACTTTGTTCTGTCGTGTCACCTGCTAATTGAAATTAACATCTTTGAGTTGAATTTCAGGGGTTGGAATCAAAAGTTTAGTGGTGTGGACTTACACATGAATGTTCCGTACGCATCCTTTTATTTATTTATTTTTAAATAAAAAATGAATCTGCGTTTATCGAAATAAACCCAAATACATCTTTGTACACTTCACAGAAAGCTTAAAAGTTGTGTCCTATTGCCTATGGCCCATTGCCATGGTCATTGGTCATCCTATGTTGTGACAAATGCAGTGATGGTATGGGTGGTGAAAATTGATGGATATAGACTATACGTATTACATATTATATTATGTATTCTCTGGTAATATTCATTGCACTTACTTAGTGTTAGAATCTTATACATAATTTGCTAGTCGTCCCTACGTATATTTTATGGAATTTTTCGGAAGGCCTCGTGTACTCTCGGTCGTTTTCCGTATGCTGTAAACAAATTGATAGATGTCGTCCATTATGAAAAAAAATGTAATAAAACATCATCGATGTGAAAAAGTGGTTGGTAAAGCGCTCTACTGGTAATCCAGTGAGCACGGGCTCGATCCAAGATGCCGACCTACTCCACTTCATGACACAAGCTTTTCAAGCTTTCTGTGAAGGTTACGAAGGTGATTTGGGTTTACTTCGATAAACCCAGATTCATTATTTATTAAAAATATGTATATTTAGGCTCGAAAGTTAGTGTTAAAAATTTAATAACAGACGTTATCTATGATTTTTTTACAACATAAGACAACAGAATACTTGTGTTTCTTTCGAAAAATTACGAAAGACCTACGTACGTCTAGCAAATTATGTATGTATTAGATTGCAAAGGGGGTGTATTAATTACTTAGTAATACATAATATTAACTGTGACAGTTTCCGAAGTAAATAACGATAATAGTAACGGTTCTACATAATATCCCATACAATATACATACAATACTTCAATTATCTCTCTTCCGTTCCATAATGGCTGCCCGTCATTTTGTATAATTCCTACATTACCTGTATTAGGTGCCAGGTATTTCATAAATTCTTTTTTCACCTTTGCCCAGGCGACATGTCTCTCTTTTATATTATCTGTATTCTGTAGTTAGCAGTGGCGAAGAGGCCTAAGAATACGATATCCATCCAGTCAACTTTTTTATTAAGGATGATAAAATGATAGCACTAATCTGACATAATGCAATAAAGATGTTAACTTCTTCAGAAATCCACTCTTCGCCACTGGTAGGTAGTAACATGTACCCATCTAGGTAGGTATGTGTTAAGAGTACCTACCCCATAAAAAGATTTCTCGCGTCTTTAAAGTTCAAAATCGCATGAGGAATTTTAGAAATAGGCCTTTTTAGGACAACTTCGCTGTATTCAAAAAAGTTTAACAGTAATTGAGTAGATTTTAATGCATGTTATGGCTAAGGAAAAATATTTTTTTGCAACATTGGAAAGTGAGATATTTTGTTTAAAAATTTATTTTCTAAGGTTATTTCACAATTTTTCACAGGATCTATACAGCATGTGAAAGATCTGTGGTTCACAGTTAATTTGGACTTTCTCGTCTTGATGATAATTTGTAGTAGACGAATCTTGTAGAAATTGATTGAAAATGACGGGTAGAAATTATCTTATGGTAGTTATTATCGCCGATGTATTTATTCTAATTTACCTACCTACAGGTACACTTGTAGATAGACATTCTGAAATTAACTAAATAAGCTTATCGGACTTGGGGCGGCATTAGGTGATCAGTTTGTATCTTTAATAAAAACAATTATGTAATATGTATGTCAATATGACGAATTTTAGGGGAAGCAACGGCTATCTACCTTCGATAGTTTTATCAAAATTCAAACACGAATTGATTTCAGTTGGGTTCAATAATATATTTGTCGCTATATATACTATACATACGTGTATATGTAAATCAGTTACCTATATTTCTCTTATCTGGATTAGAAAATATGTAGGCCGTTTTTCGATGGGATCGTTCAGATCTCCAGGCAACCTAATCAGTAATCACTCACCACCGATAAAACTATTGATCGCATCGTGACAACACAATAGATATAGAGTTCGCGTCCCCGATTCTATAAAAAGGGATGATGCACATCCAAACTCAACACTCGTTTGTTTCGTGTCACTTTTGTTTCAACTAAAAAAAATGACGTATTTTTTTGTTGTTTAACAGCAGTTCATTTGTTTCACATTGGAATGATTGAATTCTAATTATAGTCCATTAACATAAAATGACGACCCCATTGTTTCGCAGGTTAGAAATTTTAATTATTCATAATCTTCTGTTTGTTTTTTTATTGGACATTTTCATATAATTTTGTCCCTAGGTGTACATTTTTTTTCGGGTCAGGGCTTAACAACCTTTTTTTCTGTATTATTATTTTCTTAATGATGTCAGTTAATTATTTACAAATCGTGATTTAATTTTTAGTACAGTTCTACTGTGCCCTAAAATTTATTGCTATAGCAGACAATTTTTGAAATTTTGTCTATTAAATGGTGTAATTAATTATTTACTTACTATTTTAAAATTTAGAGGCTATAAATTAGATCTATGTGGGTATTTCGGTGTCTCCCCAAAAAATTATGTTCCTAAATTTTGAACTAATTTTGAAAGTACTGTGCATTATTCCTACTGTTTTACTAATAAATAAATAAATTTATTTAACGAAAAATGTAGACCGTGGAATATTTTTTAATATTAAAACAAGAGAAAATGCAAATTCGAAATCCTTTATTTCTGTGATAATTTAAAAAGATTTTTGTCAGGATCTCGGCTTGCATACTCATTTATTTATTTTCAAATGTGAAGACCATTTTACAAAATCGTAACGCTTCTTCTTTTTTTTATTTATTTATTCTTCCCAACTAGGTACAACTGTATTTGGGTCAATCCCTCAAATGCGTAACAATAATAAAACATAAATAAGCCCGCCCTTTGTATGTTTCTATGTACAATAAAAACTTTTTTTTTTTATATTTTAAATAAAATATGACAAAGTAACACGAAATAAAATAAATAAAACAAAATAAAGCAAGATCAAATAAAATAAAATAAAGGTAAGATGGCAAGCAGAGAACAACTCGCGACAGAATTTCTTCTTGTTCTCAATATGGCATCCACTAATTTAGGTACGTTTAATATTGTAACAGGTAATGAGTGGGTTTTATTCTCAAGTAATAAAAAAATGTTGATAGCAACTGATATTTTTTGTTGTAGTCAAATTTGGAATGGAATATATTTTACCTACAACTGTTTAAATTATGTAAAATGCTCCCTTATATAAATTTACACCTTTTTTTTAAGGACCACCCGAAATCTGTAACTACAATTTCCTAAAACTAAATGCTTTTGGACATTTTTAATGTTAAGAACTTATTTTTATAGTATTTTTTAAAATGAATAAGGTATTTAGTATTTTTGTATCGAATTTTACGTAAAAACAGCTTCCTTAATTTGTTCTTGTCCTGTGACCTGTTGGTAGAATATTCGGTAGTTCGACCTGTTGGTAGATTGGCGGATGGAGTTAAATTCTCAACTCTTAAGGGCTTGGCACAAAGAATGACGTCATAGTCTTTTCCCACGGCATTCAGGTTCAAAATCGCGTGAACATTCGCATGACAAAATGGTAAAAATAGCGTTTTTTCCATTTTTTGGGGTTAATTATGCGTCCATCAAAAAACTTTTACGGTTATTCCCTAGATTTTAATGCATACTATCAGTACTTACAAAAAAAATTTACTCTGCGACTTTCGGAAAACGAGTTTCCGTCTTTCGGAAAAAAGATCAGAGGTGTTTTTAATTTATTTTTTTGAGTAATCTCTACAAGATATAAAAAATCTTTTACGGTTATTCCCTAGATAAATGTTCAATGCATCTACGCTATTTTGTTCCAAAACATATTTGGTAACGGTTGTCGAGATATAAGGTCTCCCGTTTTAAGATAATTTTGAAATGTCGGTATGCATACTCTTAAAAATTTTTTTTTTCTGTAAGTACATGCGAATCGGTCGTACGTCACCAACGTATGAATTCAATAAGTAAATATAGTAAAAATTGGAAATATTACCCGTGTATTATAATTATTACAAAATTGTGCAGTCATATTACTAATGAGTATCTATAACTAATGCTATGTAGATGTCATTCAACTATTTAACAAAAAAAAATATAGTGTGTTGAGTTCAAAGTTTCCGGTGTATACATTTTACATAGTAGAGTTTCTATGTTTCTTTATATCTATGTAGGTACATGTTACTATTTTATAATATTGTGCCTGTATGAAAAAAAAAACGTGAGCTACACCTCTATGTACTTAGCTTCGCCCAGTCTTCCGTGCCATGGTGATAATATCATTTAGTACTTAGTGGATAGAAAGTCGCTTAATGTGTGTAGTTACGTGTATTTGCCTAACCGCGTTGTAAAAATAATGTAATGACCTTAGACATTTTCCTGTGTTCCCGGTAAAACGCTGTTTTATCAGAAAATGTTCATTCGTCACTGAGCCCACAGATGTCACTAGCGTAGGTTACCGGTTTTCTAATTTTACACGACCTACGCATAGGTATATCCACGCACCTTCTTTACCATCACCAACTTTTTAGCCGAATTTAACATTTCATCCCTGATTTTCCATGACTTTCTTCCTTTTAACCCTCCCCCCACCAACCATCTTGCTGTTTATTATTTCACTTTTTTGTTCACATTCTCATTTTTATGTGTACTTATGTTTTCTAGGACAAAGACTATTTAAAAATCATGTACCTGTTAATTTTAAAGAGAAAAATTACTTTACATAATAACATGTAAGAATGGGTAACCAGACAGAAACTCACAATGACAAAATCTCAACTGTCAAAAGGGTAACCTACTATTGATTGATCGCAACTCAACACCGGAAAACCTGTTGCCGACAATTTCAATATTGTTGGGTTAGGTTCGTTAGGTTGTTTTTTTTTTTTTTTTGCACACAAAAACAAAAAAAAAACAACGGCATCAGATTTCCCGGTGTTGAGTTGCGATTCTGTCAATAGTAGGTTACCCTTTTGACATGTGAGATTTTGTCACTTGAGATTTTGTCATGGAACCGTAAGAATGCATAGTGCATATGGTTGCGTCAAACCTAAAATCCTGTCGCAGGCTCGCTGGGCACAAAAACTAGTAAGTTATCTAAAAAGTAATGCTATTATTATAATTAGATGCTTTAGAAATCGTCCAATTTCTAATCAGCAGGAAGAAACGTGTTTTATTTTATTTTTATCGTACTACCGTTTCGTATTTTTTCATTTTTGTACGAACTTCTGATAAGAAAATATCCACTATTTTTCTGTATTCTCGTTTGTGGAAAGCATTTTCCCATCATTTGAAACATAAAATAGGCTCTACGTTTTATCAGTTGGTGAGTTCATGCACCTATTAATTTCTACGAAAACTCGTCTAATAAGTCGAATCGTCTTCACTTCCCGTACAATTTTCTACCAGCTACGAAGGTGCATAATTACTACAATGTTTACTTCTACTATACGTATTTTTATTTCAGGTACAAAAAGATTATTCATCAAAAAGTATTCAGCCATTTTTTTTATTTTAATCATGTTACCAACCCATCCTCGCGGGGATTATTTTTGCCATTTATTTTTTTGTTAGGTTAGGATGCTACAATTGAAGTATTTTCTAAATGGGGTTGCTGGAAGAGATCGTATCATTGTGAGATGCTCGCCTTAGTGAACAAACGTAAATTTATTGCTTTTTTTTCAATCATTTTTTCCATTCACTTCATTTCCGTTCACATCAAGATGTATAAATTAAATAAATAAGTAAAACTTGGGTATTGGTTTCGATTTGAAGTATGGTTATTTAAAAAAAAAGAGTAATGTATATCATATACATATTGGAGGTGGTCGGTAGCCTGGTTGCTAAAGCGCTCGACTGTTAATCACTGGGGCGCGGGTTCGGTCCCCGATGCCGACCTACTTTACTTCACGACACAACCTTTTCAAGCTTACTGTGAAGTGTACAAAGGTAAATTTGATAGATTCATTTTATTTTAAAAAAAGTGAACAGAGAAATCCTTTTTTTTTATACACATTTTATTTTACAGTCTGCTTTGAGTGATTAACCCTTATCGAGACCTTCTTAAGGAACGTTAAGGACGAAATGATATCTAGATCTAGTCATAAACATTATGTACCTACTTAGTACAATATTTTTTAAATAATTCGTTATAATATTTCGTCCTCAGAAATCTACGTAAAACTTTATTATGTTTGTGTATTTATTTCTGTCTGTGTTTGTACAAGTAATATCTATTTGGGTATAACCGTCATTTTTATTCGTTTCCTCGGCGTACCTAACATTATCTGTATGAGTGCGTAAAATGTATATGTCATTGTTTACATATAGCAAGGAAAAATAATAATTTTGATCGATCGCAAAATTATCTATCACTAAAGTGCGCAAATATTGTTAGGGAAGATGATATGATAAGTAATATAGATAACGATATGTATTTTTTTCATTCTTAAAATTTATTTATATCTATCACAGTGTGATAGTGATTGAACGAAGTGAACTTGCAAATCATCAATACAATATTTTTTTAGATTAATTATTTTTAACAGTAGAGTGCTTTTGCAGTACAAAGCGTAAGGTATTTTTTCAAATAAGTCTGGGTTTATCTAAATAAACGCCAATAAATCTTTGTACACCTCACAGAAAGCTTGATGAAGTGGAGTAAGTCGGCAAAAACGAAAACAACAATTAAAAATATTCGCCTAAAAAATGAGCGGCCTGCCTTGACAGCTGTGCATATAGTCTGCGGATATACTAACGTATTATGTCGTGCATCAAACAAAATATATTCTAACCAGTTGTCGAGGAGTGAAAGAATCACCCATTTAACGTAAAAGGTTTCGATTTTATACTTATTTTTCTTTTTCGATGTCCTTTGTACCTTGTACATATTACTAGATGTTTCGATACTACTAGAGATTCGTACAATGTGACATTTTGTAAGTTTACCGAATCGAAGAGAGAGGAGATCGCGATATCGCGGAAAGCTCGCCTTGGTGAATAGTCTTCTAGCATCTTCTTCTTCAGCACTCTTTCCTCCACCGCTGGATATAGGCCTCTTCCATGCCCCTCCATTCCTTTCTATTGTTTGCTGCTTGCAGACAGTTTTTTCTCCCCACGTCGGCTATGTCGTCCGACCATCTCTTTTGGGATCTTCCGACGCCTCTTTTATTCTCCCTAGCCCTCCATCTTCTTCTATAGTCTTCTATAAAATTATTTTACAATAGTGTTTATTGCCTGTTTATGATTGGCCCGAAGTTGCTTTAAAAATAAATAAACAAATTCGATGACAATATTTCTAGGTAAATTGTAGACGAGCAGTCGCGTCATTTTATCTGACAATGAGATTTACGTTCATTCATTCATTCACTCATTATCATCGTTATGCAGGAAAGGAAGAGGATGTTTACTCTTCGTAGTGTTACCAGAGTTTAAACTCATTTTTTCTCTTTGTTCTCATTTTGAGATAATAAAATACATAATCATGTCGTCGTACGAGATTTCGGCTAATTCTTTTGACGGCTCTCGCTCGTTCGAAATTTGAAACGAAAACAAAGACAAACTAAAAAGTTACAATAGTTCTTCCGCGAAGCAAGATCGTTAAGTAAGTTTTGTTGGCACCACAAATAGGTAAGTACTAATAGAACCAATTCCTCACTTACGTGGAATGATGACACGTATAGATAATAGTATGTAATTGGTTAATTAATGAGGAATAGTGCTTCCATTCATGTGTTGAATAGGTTACAGTGAAACATGTGGAGTACAGTCATAATACCAGGGATTCCCCGTCTATGGAACGATTTTTTTTGTAACGAAAACTTTTAATGTACATAAATCTCCTGTGAGATGACTGATTCTAAAAGAAGAATTTATGTAAAAGAAAAATTAATATACGTTTTGGCTCATTAATTTGGAGCACCGGCAATCTATGACCTAATTAATACGCTTCCCTTAATAAGAAATAATCATAATCGAATTTATAGTGCTGAAAAACCTTCTGACTGTACTATTTGCATGAAGACATTCAGTAATAGAAACGCTGAGTTCCAGGATTTCCTTACGAACTTTTTTCCTTACTTGAGGATATAACTACCGAATTCGTTTCCATCTATCCATGCATAACATCGCGTACCCATACTATGGGGCAAGATATGCGAAGGTGCATTACGTAAGGTAAGTACTGTTTTTCCAAGTGACGCAGAGGATAAACGCCCCCCTGACCTCACAAGAATAAAAATGGAATTATATTTTTTTCTGACATTACGTGTAGGTGTTCCAAAATTTGCAAATTTGAGATGCGATGCAGATTTCTTACGTACAGTAGGTCAAACATCTCAACCGATCTGATGTTAACGTATTAAGTATATATAGTAGGTATACTTACCTATCTGTGTTAGGCGTGTGACGTCATAGTTTCATCCTAGCAATCATCTAAGTAGGTAATCTTTGGTCTATATCCTAGATACATATATTTTATTAATGGCTTGGTATCAATAATGACGTCACAGTCATTTCCCACAACATTAAGGTTCAAAATCGCGTGAACAATCGCATGATATAAAGGTAAATATAGCGTTTTTTCTATTTTTTGGGGTTAATTTTGCGTCAACCGAAAAACTTTTACGGTTATTCCCTAGATTTTAGTGCATATTAATTTAATGGAAAAAAGATCAGAGGTGTTTTTCACAATTGTTTTGAGAAATCTAAACAAGATATAAAAAATCTTTTACGGTTTTTCCCTAAAAAAATGTTCAATGCATCTACCCTATTTTGTTCCAAAGCATATTTAGTAGCGGTTGTCGAGATATAAAGTCTGCCGTTTTTAGAAGATATTTAAAAATCTAAAACAGCCGATTTGTTAAGATTATAATTACCAGTACTTTGGCTAAATTATACTTTTATATCTGAAAAACTGAACGGAAAATCTTCAGATCTCGTAAATTTTAGGGGTACTTTAGGAATATTTTTTTATTCAAGGAATTTCCTCATCCTGTAATTCTAAAACAGCCGATCTGTAGTCCATACTTTCATCTATCACTGTCTTCAGTTTCAAGATGATTCCCTCAGTATTGGCCGAGTACAATTCAGGGCGCCGAAGCCCAATGACCTTAAGGACTCCGAAGGAAACTTATCGATCCATACACGTGTCATCATTCATCGATATCTTTTCATTGATATTATTGAGTAACGGAATCTACACACGATTTTACCTTCCTTATTTTCGTCACCACGACAATGTTTTCCTACATAACTGTAATTTGATTCATTACTTTTGCCAGACGTCATTACGCAATGAAAGGAGGGAAGGAAAATCTCTACCAAATCATAAGTATTTTGTTTCCATAGTTATTAAGAGTAGCCATATTGACATTATAAAAAAAATAAAAAGCCGGAGACCTTTGATCTCGACAACCTTAATAAATACTTCTATTCTATACCCTCACGCCACCTCCCTTACGGAGAAGGCAGAGAGAACGGATCGCCAGACTTTCCTATCCTGACACACACTTCGGACTTCCGTCACTTTCATGCAATTCCTCATACACATTCTACGATTACTTTTACTCAAAACACGTCCGTCCTTGAGTATCTGGTCAACATTGTCCAGCCATGTGGTTCTTGGACGGCCGCGTTTCCTTACACCTCTTCTTTCACCCAGGTAATTTTTCTTCGTTATTCTTTCATCGTTCATTCTCTCCACATGTCTCAACCATCTCAACTTGTTCACTTTCATTTTAGTCACAACATCCTTTTTACATTTACTCAACTCTAATCATTTCGTTCCTTATTCTGTCTCTCAATGTTTTTCCACACATTCTTCTCAACGATCTCATCTCGACAGCATTTATACTTGATTCTAAGAAGAAGTTTCATCCTTCTTCTTAATAAATACGCCTTGTAAAAAATAGGGTAGATCCGTTGAACCTGTACCTGTATATAGGGAATGACCGTAAAAGTTTCTTATATCTCGTATAGGTTTCTTAACAAATTGGGAAAAACACGTCTGATCTTTTTTCCGAAAGACAGTAACTCGTTTTCCGAAAGTCGCAGGGAATTTTTTTGTATTGATAATATGCACTAAAATCTAGGAATGACCGTAAAAGTTTTTTGATTGAAGATAAATTAACCCAAAAAAATGGAAAAAACGCTAGGTATTTTTAACATTTTATTATTCGATTTTGAACTTTAATACCGCGGGAAATGACCGTGACGTCATAGTTGGGTCCCGAGACTTTTAAAAACAACGCTCTCCCTAACATTTTACCTATTATGCGTGTAAAACCCACAGAATTACGTAGGCATATATGTAGAAATAATGTACCTATATTTGAATATTGTGTACCTATACATATTTCAATATATAATACTAGCTGAGTTAACCGTGCTTCGCAACGGCCCAGTGTCTCCCGATGATTTGCTCAAGACAAAATGTGACTTAATCTTGGATCCTCTCATCATCATGGCATCTCTTAGGAAAAGGTTTTTCTCCAAAAAATGGCGACATTAGAACACAGCATATACATATTAGTTAGGTACTAATTACAATCTATGGTCTGTGACATCGGACATCGTCTGTCTACTAATAATAATCTATGGTCATAAAATTAACTTCAATATAGATTCCAAGATGGCCGCCTTGTTTTAGTGTTCTTCATATTTAGATTTCACAACATAATATCTCTTAAAAAAAGCTTTATTTTTCAAAAATGAAGACGTTAAAACCTAAAGCAGATTGGTGGGAAATTTTTTGTGAATTTTCACAGCAATCCATCGCAAAATGCGTGAGTTTTACGAACACTTACAAAATTTCGGACTTTGTTTTATAAATATAGATTATGTACAACAATACACATTATTATGAATAATATACTACACTATTGTATTAGCTGTTAGTACATAGCACTACATACATACCCACTAAGGTTTAAGTTACAAGCGGAAAAGACGCAACACCACCTATTGAAAACTGTGACATACTGTACGAGGGTCTTTCAATTTGGACGATTTTTATAAAAACGCTTTTCAATTTACGCGTTGGCGTTGTTGCAAAAGTGGTTAAAAATTATACAATAGATTCTAGATCTGAAGGGAGGAGGTCGTTCCAGACATTCCAGACTGCGTACTTGTGACCCCCATTCCATAAACAAGTCACACAATTAAAACCTTTTCTAACCCTTATTACCTATCAAGGCAACTGAATTTAACCCCACCCCCCGTATAAAATTCCTTTTTTTGCACTTGAATTGTACGTTCTTACGATCACATGTTTTCAGTGTGAAAATTGGTATTGTTTTGCATTTGCAAGTTTTTATGTCAGTTTGTTTCGTTATTTTTTTTACTCGCTTTATTACCCCCGCCGAATAGCTGTTTTAACCCTGCGCCTGCGGGGTGATTACCCAGGTGCTTACAAGTGGCTGGTGTGTCCAGTTATTGCCTTGCCATCAGATAACTGATGTGTCAAAAATGTTTTTTTTGACGTAGGCGTATTTTTCATTTTTTTCCCTTATGTTTCTCCAATATACGCGTTTCCATATTTACGCTAACATCACCGAGCCTACGGCCTATGGTAGATACTGCGGCATGTACTCGCACTTAGCATATTACAGTACGAGTTACCTTTTTGTTTTGTCTCTAAACGCGTCGCGCATATGTTTCATTTTTTCAGTCTTCATTCGTTCTCTGTGTGGTGTGGTCGTGGGTCCATGCGTCGGTAACCTCTCATCATTTTTTTTATTCCCTTGAAGGACCCATGCACCAATCAAAACCGCGTGTTCATTCGCGGGAATGTTAAAAAATACCCGCTCTTTTTCGTAGAGTTTTTCCTCAGTTTTTCTATTACAGTTTATATTTTTTGCGAGTAACTTGTTTTTTCTTCGACGTTTGTGCTAGTTGAACCCGTCATCGATTCAATTTACAGGTATTTTTTTTATCCATAACTAGACATAAAATTTAATAATCGGTTCTTCGCAAATATACCTAGTCTTCACCACATTTTCCTTGCGTACTTATTCTACTAACGCCAGAGTTTCCCCTTACACTGGTACATAATCAAATTGTATATTAAATTTTCTTCCAAAACCCGGCTGACTAAATTTTAATTGGAAAAAATTTTAGTGTACATTTTCCTTCTTCTAGTTTAAGCAGAAATGCAAGAGATTTTTCTGACGTAGGACCTCAATTTCATCGTCTGAAACATGTTGTTCGTCCATTCGATAATAATGGAACTTTTAGAGACGATTTTTTCTATACACTACTTGCATTTGACGGTCATTTTTCTTGTCCTGGACTTAACGCCTTAAAATAATTTATTATTTATACTATCGCAATTTTCGGGTGCCTCACGATCGGGATTTTTGATATCTTTGATAGTAAGTCTTACGTAAAATTGTCTATATTACCTACTGACGTGTTCTATTAGTATCTGTCTTTATGATGTTACATACCCGTACTTAATTATAATTGTAGATTTAGATGGATCAGCGTTATCTGATAAGGAAGAAGCGAACTAATGCCGTTGTGAAACATCTTATTATCACATCCGATATTATTCCTAACTTATTGAATCAGATTATTCAGACTTGATTATAGGTCTGCGATAATGTTTAGATTAAGTACCTACTTAATTCTTAATACTTTGTCAAAGAGCAGCGATAATTTGGGCCCCAAACGCAGTCCAGAAATATATTCAGTTTTCCATCGTCAATCCATCTTGATTGTGACGTGGGTTCAAAACTTATTCTACGGATTTTTACAAAACTTAAATTGTCTCTTCTTTTGAACGTCTTGTCATTTTAAAGATAATTCCCCAATGGTAATTATTTACCGTTTTTAATAGCTTGGTTCTTCTGGTATTCTTACTTAACAAATAACCACGCTTAAAACCTAACAACAAAATTACTGCTACTTCGCCCTCTAACGTTCCTTGAAAGAACTTAAGCGGGTCACAAAGTCTCAGGGCGATCTTAGGCAGTACCCTTCCCACTATTGACATTACCACGATTCTCATTTTTGTCCAGTACATAATTCTTCAGGTTAATTATTTGTACTTAATCGGCGCAGTGTCCAAATGCTTAACTTTAAAATCATCGATTCTTGTACTAGAATATTCGATAATTTTTAAACACAATTATTCTTTTGTTCTGTGCTGGCGTGACGGAATACCCGAAGTCCGTCAATTGCAACTGTGTTTTTTCTGTGTTTTACGGCATACGGTTAATGTATAATCCTACTTTCTTTTAAACATACATTCTTAATTTAAAATTGCCCGTTCTTCATATCTTTCAGTTACTGTTTTAAAAAAATGTAGGTATTTTGTATTCAAATTCTATTCCTTAGGAAACTAGGATCCGACCGTTAAAAAAATACCTATCTTTTTTTCAATAAAAATTAGATTTAAATGAAAGTTTTGTTTTCCAAAAAATGACAGGCAACTGCGGAACTGCTAGTCCTGTGAAAAAATGTATGGAGCATTTTTTGTAGGCAATTTAATAAAGATTATTTTTTGTCATTGACAACTTTCTCCTATCGCTTACCATATTCCTTAAAATTCAAACAGGGGGACCTATTCGGGGGGCCTGGGGTTGAAGAGGGAAACTTTGTTTGACAACCATGTGGCAATGTGTGACCCTATGTGTAAAAAAATATTTAAATCACTTTTCGATTATGAAACTGATAGGTCATTTTTAGCGGTCGGAACTTAAGCTGTAATATTCTACACTTGTATTGTTTTATAACTGTGGTTCCCAGAATGACGTGTGATTCAAAATATAAAACAATAATATCGTTGTACCAACAGTACACGTCGGTCGTCCTAAGCAAACACCGAGGCTTTCAATGTTGAAATAGGTGTGTCTGGTCTCCGAGCATATAAGAACAGTTACAAAATAGCAGATTGTAAAAAGTCGCAGTTATATTTTATCGCGTATAAAATGTATTATTCATCATTGGATCGCATGTAATTTATTAGTAATACCAACTAAGAAATTGATGATTGTAGGTACTACATCGTTACAATTCTTTCTCTAACTAGACGTACCTACCTACTGATGTACCTACCAGTGGCGAAGGGTGGATTTCTGCAGAAGGGAAGCCGGGGCTAACATTTCTAATGAGATTACGTCAGATTAGATACTATTATGCCTATCATTTTTTCCAAAAGGTAACTCGATGGGAATCGTTTCTTAGGTAGCTTCGCGCCTGGTACCTACATAAGTGTTTTGCAGGGCCTCAATACCATATTTTGTAGGTATAGGTATTAAAAATTTAAACAAAACTGTAATTTTATATAGTTAAATAGTCAAAAAAATTCTTGAGCAAATACCCAGTTAGTGCGATTCGGAATGGGACTTGTACCTAACTGACCTAACAGATTAATCTTTACCTATCCATGAAAATTTACAGTAAAATTCTCAACAGTGTAAGTTGTGTCTGAAAGTCGCCATTTTTTTAATAAGAAGCTTTTCTTAAAAGGTGTAGGTAATGCTACAAAATTGTATGAAAAATAGTTAAACAGACGCCATTTAAATTCCATGTGTTAACCAACGATATAAATAGGCCAGATGGAGCACAAATTAAGCCCTGAACACGAGAACTCTCGTCATAATATAAAACGTACCTGTTACTTTTTTTATCACTGTTATTAATTCATCTTTCTCCTACGAGTAGTTACATTCCTGTTATGCCTTCTTTTTACGTATGTATTATACGAGTATTATGTAGCCTCTACTATTTATAATGTTTTACATCCACCTGATTTAAACGATTATTTGTTTACGAATAAAAATATTTTCAAAACCGCTGCTTCTCAAAGTGTCGTAGGAAGATCATAATCGGACCACCCGCAAGTAAAGTTTACCGAACAGTGGCGCACGTTATTTTATAGCGTCACCGTTTGGTAACACATCAGCTAGCTTTGATTATTTTGATTTTTTTTTATCGAAGTGGGTATTTCAACCTTAGATACAAGACACCACCACCTCTTAATAAGATTTGCCTAGAAGTGCGGGTAAAGAGGTCGCTGTTAATGCGCCTGAGCTACCCGGGGATGTGGAGAGCCTCAATTTCAACCTTAGATCTATGTATTTCAATCATAAAAAGTCTGACTTTCCATACGTAGTCCCTATTTTCCAACGACGCTATTCCTCGTACGTGTATGAAATTATATGGGCGACACTAGATGTTTTTCGCGATTATTTCAGCTTCAGCTTTTTGGCTTACACGCGGTTCTTGAACACGAGTCTTAAGCAAGAACCAAGAACCGCGCATAAGTTATGACAGCAGTGTTATAATTGTTGGCATTTCTAGTGGTTAGTGCCGTAGTATTTGTTTTTCTTATGTTACCAATTGTTTTATCAGATTCTTCTAAGATTTGTCGAAATATTCCTTCAGTATTATAAAACATTATGATAATGTTTATTGTTTATAAAGACCACCCGTCAATGCTTTCATTCTTCTGACGCGACAGGGCGACACAATATCTCATATTTATAATGTTATTATAACAATCATAACTTTATCGTCGCGTCGCTTGTATCATATCACCATGGGTGAGAAAAAGAGATTAATGCACACAGTATACAAATCAAATCAAATTCCTTCCTCTGTCAGTCATTATTTTATTACAATGCGTCTGCTGTGGCATGTCACCATGGAGATAAAAATGTGGATTAGAATTCTCGATGTACAAGTCAAAACAAATAACAGACAATATGTTTCTATCGTGGAGGTACGTACTTATAGGCACAATGCAATGTCTTACCAATAGTAAAAGTGATTCAGTTAGAGTGTGTTCGATTCCATGATTCGATTTTGAAATAGTGTTCTTATTTTAAATTTTGAATTATTTCGTTCCGAGGAGTCTGTTCTTCGTGGATTGTTTTCGTCGGTTGATTCGCTCGATTGTCTATGGAGACTTCTCGTGATTCATTCATTTCATCGCTGCTGTCGCGATAATGCTTAAGTAAAATAACTTACAACATCGGTATTTTTCTTTTATGATCCTTATCATTTATGTTGTAGTGGTGATATTGCAATAATTTATATGATTCCTCTTATCTTTTGATTACATATTACATAGAATGCATCGTCGATGATTCACTCGTCAAAGGCTTGTCATTATCCAGAATCTGATACATTATATTTGATACTATTCGATATTAATTGTGGTACATCTAGAATAATAGATATGCAGTGAAATTATCTCAAGAGGACGAAATTGCGTAAAAAGTCTTTCCTAGTAACCTAGGACATGATCTCGAAGTGGAGATGTGTAGGTATTAAAGTCTTAGCTTAGACTCTGTTGTTTGAAATGTATTTTCCTTGCTGTATATACCGTTAGGTATGTTTTTTTTTGCACAATTCTTCGTCGTAGAAAAGGCAATGTGACATATCAACTATTAACAAAACGAATGCTTGCCGGTTTCGGCATACGACAGGCTAAATAAACTCTGATTTCATCGTCTTCTAATCTCCTTTGCATCCTTTCCTATCTCCACAAGCGCTCCGAAGTATTTATGACTCTTAAGTGAGATCTCTGTCTTTTCTGAAACATTGTCATTATTTCCTTCTATGACGGCATTTTTTCAAACATTAATGCACTTTAGCTGGATTTCACCAAATTTTTAGGTGAGGAATAGCGAATGTAGGAGGCACCTATCATATTTTTTATACATAATTTTTGACAGGTGGCTCCTAGCTCCGCTATTTCTCACCTAATAAGTTCGTGAAATCCAGCATTTATCGATTTATTTCATTTTTCTGTTCTTGTTTTATGCTTGGAAGATAATATTCACAGGTGATTTTTGTATTGAAGAATTGTTCACATAAAATTGAATTTTTACACTCGCTCACGCATTTATTATCTCGGGAATTTCGAAACCGCAAAAACCCAAACTTAATGGCGGCGTCGCCATCTCTTTCTTTCTATGAAATTACATAATATAATATTTTGCAGTAAGTTTGTAAGCTTGTATATGTTCACCGTATTTTTATATTAACTTTTTTATGAAAACATTTTTTTACTAGGAATTCGTTCCTAGTAAAAAAATAAAAATAAAAGAAGAATCTAACCGTAGATTTAACCAACCAACGAATAACGAAAATAAGAACCGTCTGTCACAATTTTTTATCTAATTTATTTTTATGAATAAAAAGTGTTCTTATTTTGTTACGTTCTTAATTCAAAATTCAAATGTGCAGCACCGTGCGTTGATATTTCTATTGATGTACCTAATTTTTCTTAAAAATTTCGTACGGATTCATTTCAATGAAGCCTTCTATAATGTATCTCGGTTTGTCGATAAAATTGTTCGTTACGTTTTGACCTACACGTGCTATTATTTAAATGTAGATATTTTTTATTTATTTATCACACGAACATGTACGATAGGAAAATTGATAAAATTTCTTACACATACACATACCTATCGTATCAAATAAATGCTTACCTAATCATGTTGTTTCTCACGATTCCATATAACATTATTATAATATTAAATGTAACTTACTTTGTTGCTAGCAACACTTATTACAATTTCCTGAATTTTAACCGCTAAAACGGATATCACCAGATAATATTGTTTGAATAAGGAACAGCGACTCGATGCCGCCATGTTGTTTGTTCAATTTATACACACGTACCTACCGTTGTTGTATATTATGTGAATGTTTAAATTATTTTACAGTATTGTAATACCTAGTTATTTCATTAGAAATTCATTCATTCTTCAAATATAGGTCTTGTACATATTGTACCAGTAAATTCTACGTCCGCTCTCTCACCTATGTATAACCACGTGCTCATCACCAAGTCTTTATATTATAGCCGGTCCACATAATATTATTCCTTTGTTAACTCAATTACTACAGAGACAGACAATACAAAGATTCTTTCAGTTCCAAATATATTAACATTTCTTCAGAATTATTTGGTTTCACAGAAAGTATCACAAATTCTAAGCAGAGAGATTTAGAATAATATATACCTAATGTTAATACTGACGCACTCTTCTTATTTTTAACTGTTTGATATTCAAGGTAGACTGAAAAATAAGATAAAAGTATGAATCGTCAAATGTGGAACTCTGAAGAAAGACTGAAATAGTATGCACCTATTTTACATTATTTATTTATCGTATAGTCGTACAAGTACATCACATCAACAATATCAACATAATAACGATAAGTACATAATAATTAGACAGACACTATACATGTGTATTACACAATAAAAACTGTTTGACAGAGTTCGAAATCGAGTGTCCTTAGGTACGTCGTCGCCGCTTCATTTAGACACATGAAGTCCGATGTTTCACCCCCATATGCCCTGAGAGCACATTCGGACACGGTATATAGGTATTTTACATATTTGGACCTAATGAAGGTAGAAGCAGTGACTGCGACTATTGTGTCATTTTTTTTCTCTTGGAATATCGTCAAATCCTTGTTCTCCTTAGTTGTCACCTCAATTATGACTGATGGATGAGTAGTGACCCCATCCTACTAAATGATCCACAATGTAGCATATAACTGACATACAATGCAAGCAGTGTACCTTATATACTACAACATTACATAATTATCATTATTGTTTTCTTGCGGTGCGGTGTGTGTAGACAATGCTTTGGGTACCTCACATTGAGTAGATCCGTAGAGGTACGCATTTTATTTCACTGAGCAGAGCATTATATGCACACAATGAGGCGATTGCAAGAGTTTGACAATTTCTCCAATGTTTATTATTATGCATTTTCATTGGCCAATCTGGGCAAAACACTAGCAATTCTGTAATGTCATAGTCATAAGGGACCCATTATCCTAAAGGGCCCGGAGCCTACAAATTTCCAATGGGTTAAAGACAGCCCTGCCCATTTCGTAATGAAATTCCCTCTTCAAATAATGACAGAAATAGTAATACGTTAAATAATAGATACGAGTATGAAGGCACCCAAGAGATGGAAGGACAGCTGGACCTCCTCATCCCAGGACAGCCCGCCGTCACAAACAGGTCACCCGACCTATGTAATACAAGAAGAAAAGAAGAGTATGAAGCTTCGTTTAAAGCTTTCACTACCTTGTAATTTGACTTAAGCTGCTGCATGTGATTCAAAATTAAGTGGTGGTTTTAGATGAGTCGTTTCCGCTATCCTACTGTCTTCAGTTTGAATTAAACTTCAAAAAGAATGTTACTCCTTAAAATACCGAAACCCAGCTGCATTCCATCTCTTTGGATATCTTTCGCTAAAATGCTGATTTCCTGGGATTTCGTGGGTCACGGTATAAGGGATTCTGAAGATTTCCATTCTAGTGACCATGATCTTGCTTGCTTCTACTCCATGGTGTGATATTCTCTGACTCAGGGCCATCTGATTTCTTCACCATAGATTACCATGTTACCGTCGTTTTATTAAACTGTTACATTGTAACGTTGCAGTAGGTGGGTAATACTAAACCATACTATGGTGGCCATTTATACTAACGAACCATGTAGAAAACTCTATTTAGGTGCATTGTTTCATGTAGGTACGGTTAATTATTGCAAGTTAGTATGTATAATATTGATTGCTACAGTTAACGCCCTCTGAATCGTTACTTCAATTGATTCGTCAAAGTATGTAATATATTTTGCAGTCATTTTAAACCCAAATCTGTAAACTGTATTCTTGCTCTGCCTCAAGTAACTATTCCTCTAGTCTCCCTCTCTGGTTGCAACGAAATTAGCTTTACTATCTTCTGTAACTGTTCACCTATCTTCTGAAGAAACGTGGAATATCCTCAGCACATTGTTAAAGATTGTCCTCTAAGAGCGTCTCCGGACCATATATGCACTATACAGACGTCCACAATGCCGACCCCAATGCCACATAATGGCTTCATGGCCTGGATATTGCTTTGTAGGGTACATGGTCTCCTGCATATAACAGAAAATAAAACTATCCTATCTTATATTTTATGACGTTGCCACCGATGCACAGTAGATTCTTTCGAGGATTTAGAAATCAGAAAATCATAACAGTCGAACTATCAATAAATTTATATATTTTTTGATGTACGATGATTAAATAGACATTATTTTATAGATATTACGTAATTACACTCAACATGCATGCTTCCGGTACATGCTATGCACATATAACCGTCGCGATGGGCGATGGCGTCAGCCACCCATCGCGATGGGTGGCTGACGCCATACGAAATATTAATATGTTTTTAACCCAACCAAAAATCTTGAGCAAAAAACGAAAAAATTCTGTTAGAGGCAAAAAGTCTCGTTCATTAGTAAAAAATCTCGGCACACACTTTGCAATCACTATGCCAAGTGAATGTATTAGAATGTTATATGGTGAATTGCACCAACTTTTTAGGTGAGGAATAGCTGAGATGGAAGCCACTTAGGACAAATTTTGTATTAAAAATAATGATAAGTGGCTCCTATATCCGCTATTCTTCACCTAAGAAGTTGGTGAAATCCAGCATTAGTCATTCAATGTTTCTTGACTATTGAATTCCATTTACGGTTCACTTTGATCTATGATCCTGACAATTACGTAAATAATGCGGGACTACTGTATGTGTATAATGTATAGAAAGAGGATTTTAGGTCATCAACACCGTCCCTGTGCGACGACAGTATACCTACTCTACCTGATAATAATATAATGGTAAGACGATAGCCCTCTACTGCCACCAACTCGCTAACTCCTGAATCACGACACATAAACATATTGTGGTAACAATACTCTTTTTCCCTTCTGCACTAACAACAGTCTCATGTTTGATGTCTCGTGATGCAATGGAAATTGAAAATATCGTATTCTTAATGTTAATTGTTAATGTCATTATAATTATATGAGAGAGCATTCCACGTCCTAACGAGGTGTCCCCTTATTTTTCGTGACACGACAAAATGTCCAAGACAAAACATCCGCGCTTCATAATGTCCAAACGGCAAAATATCCATAACCTTTAAATTTTCTATGTATCGCATATTCCCCTGCAACTTCACTTACACCTATTACAATTAATGTTGCTGGTTTCAAAGAATGCTGCCATCATCGGCACAACAGTCCTGGGTGGACCCTGGCTGAGCCTTTGGATCTCCTCCATTCCGCCCTTCGGAGGACCGCTGACCTTCAACTCTTTACAGCATATTTTTACGAAAGTGTTTAGACAGCGAGATAACTAAAGTATTATTTTAATTTGAAAGAGGTACTGAAAAAAAAATATAATGCTTCAGTATTGTATCTTACGTCTTCTATCATTCATTAGCTAGTGTTCGAATTTACCATTGTACAATTTTTCCTAGCGTGTGAATACGTTTAAAATTATTTTACCTAGGTATAATTTTATTGTTTTTCTAACTGTAGTAGCTTATTATTTGTAGGTAACCCTCGTTGTTGAATTAATATATCTACATTTACACAGTAATATTTAAGTGTTAAATGCTCGGTAGCTTTGCAGTTGCCTTCACCTGCCCTGTGAAGTAATGTAATGTATTATTATGTAACCAAGTTACTAATCACAGCATAAATTGTACATTACATGTGTATTATTGACAAACAATGGAGTACTTGTATCTATGCACTGTTATTTGTCAGTATACACTGCTCGGATACATCTACCTTGCAGCTGAATGACTTATTACCGAATACTTACCGTGTAATAGATTGTAAGCCCCTTACAACTGATGGAGTATTCAAATCCAAACAAAATATGATAGATGTCTTGTCGTTCAACGATGACAGATGACTTATCTGGTAGCCATCTTAAATGTATACCAAATTGCGAATTTGCAGTCTGTAGTTGCTTTCGGATTATTTATTTTAATCTCGCATTGTCAGGCCTAAAAAAAAGGTTAAATATAGGAACTTAGATTTTGTTTGCTGAAACAACAATAACTCTCCAAGTGGTCCCCACCATGGTTCCCAGATTGCTATACATGCAGTACCTTTAGAGAAAACCGTCCCCTTTCATGACAGACTGTATTTCGCACTATTTTCTAATAACTTTATTTAAAAAAAAAACATGCATAATATAATCTACATCATTTCTCCGTTCTCCCCACTAGTCCAACCTCGATCAAGGGAGTGTGATCTGGTATCGTATAAAATACGGTCAACTTCCCTTTTTAGGTAGATACCCACTTAATGCTTATTTTACCATAACAACTTCTCTACACCTAGATGATTTATTTCAAATTCTATCTGAAACTTCAACAGTATGCAAGTTACATAATTGCAAGCAAAATACCAACTAATATATCATAGTTTTACCTTCTAGGAGACTATTGTAGTGATTATATGACAATTTTATTACTATTATGTCCGCAACACTCAGTGCAAAAACCACACTGCAACCTTCGACTCTGTTGACTTATAATTTATTAAACTTGTTCTTGCTTGGTCTAATTTGTTTTTACACCCATATAATACACAGCACTATAGCAAGTATGTACGAATATTTAAGGTCTTTACTAAGTCTCCCATCGCAAGAGTGTCTTCCTGTTTTTCAATCACCAAAAGTTAATTTTTGTTTACAATCATATATAAATCTCCTTTTGCTCGTTAAAAAATGTAAAATTGCCCTTGCAAAAAAGTCTCGAAAAAAGACATCGTTTGAAACATAGAATTTTGTAACAGAAAGTTAGTCGTAATTTCTTCAATGACCCCAATATCTATTTCATAATTTGCTAGACGTACGTCCTTTACGACTGTTGTCCTATGTTGTAAATTTATAAATAGATGACGTTTTAATTTACACGAATTTATACTCGTTCTATATATATTCTTCAAACCTGAATGTTTTTAAAGGATTTTTGCCTTAAAAACCCCGTTGAAAAACTCGGTCTTTCAAGCCAACATTGACACCTGTTTAGATTGTGAACTAAATGTATCCATAAAATTATAGTAATTTTCTTATGTCATCTTCAGTGTCCTTTGAGTAGGCAGACTACCGTATTCGTCATACATACTCTTCCATTCCTTTCACTCAAAACGCGTCAGTTTTCTGACAAGAAAATCTGGTCGACACGATTGATTCAGGCCACGCATCTTATTGTAAAAAACTGTATTTTGAATAAATGGGACAGATTGTTTCTTCATTGTGTTGATAATTTCCAACTATGCATGGTTGGTACTTCACTTACATTACCTGTATGTTGATATTGTTGATAATATATTATTGTTGTACCTGTACCTGTGTATGTTATGAATAGAATAATTGTTTAGACAAATAACCACATCGTCGGCGGCTGCAATACTTTGAATGATGTATTGCTCAAGTAAGACTATATATTAATATCTACTTTACCTTACGTGGTATACCTACACAGACTAAGTATATCGTTTTATTGTGCGGTGGCATTGCGATGTATCTCACTTTACTTTACCTAGAATACGTAAGCGTCATTGGGAATTGTCAAACTTATTTTGTATAGGAGAATATGTATAGGGAAAACGCTGAGAGATAAGATGAGGAATGAGGTTATTAGGGAAATGAGTGACTGCAAGACTGGTGTTGTAACTAGAATGAAAGTGAATAAGCTAAGATGTACAGGGCATGTTGAGAGAATGAAGGATGACAAAAAAGATATATCTAAGTGAACGAAGAGGTGTGAGGAAGCGCGGCCGCCCGAGACTGGCCTGGTCCGATCGTGTCGACCAGATCCTCAAGGATGGGCGCGTTTTGAGTAAAATGAATCGGAGAGCGTGTGACAAATTGTATGAATGTGACGGAAACTAGGAGTGTGTGTAAGGATAGGGCTGTCTGGCGCTCTGTCCTCTCTGCCTACCCTGCAAGGGACGTGGCGTGAGGGTATGCATGGATGGAATATGTACTTTTGTTGCTGCTTGAGAATGTGTATTTTTGACGTCCTTGGTTATCAGAGAGACGAGTGACTGTAAGACGGTATTAGACTAGAATGAAAGTTAACTGGGGTTAACTGGAAGAAATCGCGTTCGCCCTAGTGAACAACGTTTTATAATCTGTACTATGTCCATTTTGTATATTTATATGTGCTTATTGTTTACTTTAAGTTTAAATAAATAAATAAAGTTAACACGCTTTGATAGAACGAATGAGAACAGAATGACCAAAAAAATATACGAGTTCACGAGTCAAAGAAGAGGTGTGAGGAAGCGCGGCCGTTCGAGTTTTGTGTAAAAGAAATCGGAGAGCGCGTGTATGACAAATTTCATGAATGTGATGGTAGCAAGGAGTGTTTGTAAGGCAAGGATAGTGCAGTTTGGCGTTATGTCCTTTCTGTCTATCCCGAAAGATAAGTACCCAGCCTTCGAAGACCATTCTTCTACATGCTGTGTTTTTATGGAAAGTGGGTAAGACATTAGGAAAATCTTCTAACATTTTTTTTTATAATTCTTCCTACTATGACAATATCCAATTATTGTTTAATGTCTTATTGTGTGAAATACCCGCGAACACCGCGGAATACAAGCAAACAAACAAACACTTGTAAAATGGTAACATTACATAACTAACAGTTGAAGCGGTATCGAATTCAATACAAGTACTAATTTATACCTGCATAACATACGTACGGTAATAATTGAATATCCTAACAATGCCCGGTACTCTGTATTGTGTACTTATTACAAACACAAACGTTTTCGAGATTTTTTAAAAAAGAAATTCATTTTGAGGTCGCTTTCTACAAGTTTGTTAAACCTACATTCATTAGTGCATGCTCTTGGTTTTATGACTTGTTGTAGGTAATATATTTACTTGTTAACATGATTGTAAGATTTAATCTTAATTTGAATCAATTGTTTTGCTCCTAGTCTTCCACGTCTTGATCTAATAACGTGATGTCATATTTGAATACGTTTGAATTGGAATAATTCAGTAGTAAAGTTTGCCAACTTGAAACTATTATGCCGGATTTCACCAACTTCTTAGGTGAAGACGGGAGCCACTTATCATTGTTTTTCATGCTAAGTGGCTCTTAATGGTAGGTACCTCTCCTGTTTTCCTGTTCTGATGGAATATTAAATGGAACGTTAATCAAAATTTTAAATATGGATCTCTTCAATTTGCCGCCCAGAGTCACCAAATGTATTAATGAGATATTAATTTATTATTTAAGTGAACAAAGTACGTACATATAAAAAATGGATATAGTACAAATTATAAAGCATTGTTCACTAGGGCGAACTTATCGCAGAACTGCGATTTCCTTCAGTAAACCCCGACATAATAGTTTTTTTTTAAATATCCAAAACATTTCAGTGTACTGATGTGTCATGTTAAAATTACCAAAAACTCAGGTATGGAGAAAATGAAGATATTTTTTGTAAAAAAGCCGCAATTTTTCTTTGACGTTATTTCCTTCCAAATATGTCTTTATCTCTAATTAAAAAATGTATTTTCAACCCACGTCTAGAGATAGAAAACGACATTTTCTTCAGATGTCGGGTGAAGGTTATTACCTACAATTCAATTATCTCGACGAACAATAGGTCTTTGCAGTTAATAATAATTGGAATACTTAGTAATTGAACAATAATGACAACATTTTATATTATTTTTAGCCTCGCGTGTCTTGCCACTGAAAGTCCATTGCGTAATCTAATAACAAAAGTTAACCGGCAGCTTACTCTTTACTGTTTCAATCCATTACTTTGTATTCTAGCCTGACTACTACCTACATTACTAATGACGTTTTATAGATTTAAAAAATATTTGTGCGTACACACTATTTTAACATCAGTGATCTTCAATTGATACCAAGGGGCGATCAAAGACCACAAGGGCGACCACCTTTCAGGTGGATGGACAACAGTAAGAGGTTTGCCGGACCTCAGTGTATGGAATCGCACAGGAGCGGGAGAAATGGAGGAGGAGAGGGGACGCCTATGTCCTGCAGTGGGCAAACGCGGGCTGATGATGGTGATGATGATCTTCTTGGATGTTAACATTGTTAACATGAGTCGTATCAAAAATGAGCCCCAAAATTAAAACAAAATCCTAAATAATACCTAATGGTTCATATACGTCGTTCGAAAGGAAATTTTCTGCTCCACAAGATGCTGTGTTTACAAGCCTACACTACAAGACATCAAAGTGGAATGTCAGTTAGACGAAAATATGCCTTTTTGACACCACCCTTTTCATGTTAATCGAGGAAGTATAAAGCTGCTCGCGATATTTCCGCAATTAGATGAAGATGCTATGAATGAAAGGACAGGTCTTCGGTGGTCTTTGCGTTTCAAAGGTGGTGGTTTCGACCTAAAAGACATGGAGAATTACCATCGACCAGTGAACTTCAAAGAGGACATCTTAAAACGCTTTATTCATGAAGATATGATAAAAACACCGTGCATTGCTCCATTAGTGTAACTTTAAAAAAAGGACTGATGCGTCCACACTTTGTATGAAAATGTTTGCAACATCTGTACGCTAACAATATCTAATTGTATATTGTGACCGATATTACGTACAAAAAGTGAAATTATATTGTTGACATGTTTTGGAATCATACTTAGGTATGTAGAAGTGGTAGTTACCTATACCTGCCTACAACCTGTGTATGTTGCAGCAGCGTACGTTGTTGAAATTATGAAAAATTACCAACAAATCATAATATTATTATGTACCTACATAAATATATAGGTAAATACGCTATTATGTTTGTCATTATGTGCTCAGAAGTACACGTACATACACACATCACAATCATTATAAAACTGTACATAGGTACGTTAGACATATAATCGTTATGCAATGACAATACATCGCATTAGTCTAATGTACATTGTATTCATAAATTCAAATACACTTTCCTGCACATTTTGCAGTAAGTTAAATGCTTTTGTCATGAAGTACATATCTATTGATATAGATAGTGGTCACCGAATTCGATCCCGACACCTCTCACGTAGAAATTACTTAGACACTTCCTCAACCGTAGGCCCTGTTTTAATCTGCACAGTTTGTTTTTCGTAGCATCGTAGAAATATTTGTTGATATGGTTCTAAACATTCTTGTTGGAGAGAGTTTCTTTCTTTCATGAAATTTCACAAAAGGAATTCATCTTTCATTAGATTTCTTTAAATTTAATCCTTTGAGCTTTGATACTCTCGATTCTTGATCGAACATCAGTTCTGTGACATCCATAATCGATTACTTAATATTCGTAGGATAAACACTTACAGCCTTATTCAATAGATTCGCCTAATACAGATCTCAGAGGTTACTTAGTTAGTTGCCATACTAGGGCTTAAGTAACAGATAAAAAACATTTTATTCAAAAACCTTACTTAGCCGTCAAATAACTAATCGCGAAGTTATTAGGGTTTCGGCTGGGTTTTGATTATGTTTGCTACTGTTTTCCATAGAAATGTCTTAAAAACGTGCAAAATTCCATAGAAATTTGTTTATGGTTATCTTTTTGGCGCTACTTTCCGTCTACTTTCCGTGGTTCTTCTATGGTTTCAATGTGTTTTGACTTTGACATATTTGTCAATTTGTGTTAAAGTATTGTGATGAAATGGATGCAGTGTGGACATAATGCCCGATAAATTCTTTAAAAATTCGCCTAATTACGCTTTGCTTACAGTTGTTATATTTTGTAGTGTTTGTAACACCTTGAATGTCATTCGATTTGTAGCTAAGTACCTACGTAAATTCAATAATATGTCATATACTTTTTTTCGACGCGATCTCTGGCGATCTCAAAACAACTCATCTGTAGGAAACATGTGTGATGGCTGTCATGATTGTATTAAAATGTCAAAAATATGCCTAATTACACTTTGATTAGTGCCCCTGATACCTAGATTGGTTTTTTTTACTCAATTTGCAATAAATTACGCGTGTTCAATAATAATACATTGTTTTTTGGTTGTGCTTGAAAACAAATCACCTGTTATAATCGCTGTAATAGCAGCCATATTGTTCCGTATTAGCGGTAGTACACGGCTAATACACCTCATGGCTTGTATTAAAGTTACGATGCTGAGTAGCGGTTACATAAAGTTAAATAAAGCTTATGAATAATGTTTTTCGCTAGTACACCCTTATTATACTGATTAACTTTTAAGTAAAGTTTATAAATAAGACTGATAATCGCTAAAAAAGCAGAACTTGTGCTTTGAGAAAGAGTAATAATGTGTGCAAAGAAACTTTGCGTACATATGTATTATCGTTTTTTTTATGTAGCTATCGGACTATATTGGGGAAACGAACTTTGAACTCAGGACTTCATGTAGGTGTGCGAAAAGGACTGATCAATGTATTAAATGTATTTGCTGAACCTTTGAACGAGAATACCATAAAACCGTTAATAAATGTGTCTTTACTTAGAGTATTTACAGCCTAGTCCTAGTACCTACCTACTAATAAAACATCTCTGATATTGAATAACAATAATTACAGTAATCTCAGCAGTTAAGTAGTGTGTAGTACCTACCTGTTTTAACATTATTGTCCTTACCTTGTATCAATAGAGATATACTTACATAATACATATAATATTCCAAGCAAGTCCATTGGAGCCTTTCATTTTTAACACCTTCTTCTTCTTCTTCTTCTTCGTCAGCCTATTCCCGTCCACTCCTGGACGAAGGCCTCCTCCATTTGCTTCCACGTCGCTCTGTCCTGGGCTCTTTGGATCCAGTTGGTACCAACGTATTTTACCAGGTCGTCTCTCCATCGTAGTGGTGGTCTTCCTACACCCCTGGTAGTAATTCTGGGTTTCCAGGTTAAGACCCTCTTCGACCACTTATCGTCTGGATCTCTAGCCATGTGGCCTGCCCACCGCCATTTGAGAGATGCGATACGCTGGGCAATATCTGTTACCCCTGTTCTTTGCCGTATCGTTTCGTTCCTTACTCTATCTCTCAGTGTGATACCCAGCATGGCTCTTTTTATGGATCTTTGGGTAACCCTTATTTTTTCGATGCTCTGTTTGGTCAGTGTCACTGCTTCTAGGCCGTATGTTGCAACTGGTACTATGCACATCTCATATACTTTGCGTTTCATGTTAATGGGGATTTTGCGGTTCTTAAGAATGTGACTCATTTTTAACACCTAATTAAAATTAAATTATCTTACGAGTGTGCCAGGTATCGATATTACCTATAGAACGCTCTGTACTGAGTACCGACTCAATTGTGATTGTATACGGTGTGAATTTCAGTCCGTCCTCTTGTCCCGATATTTCAGATATAATAATATACCTATACGTACAACTTTATTAAGTCGTCTTGTGCCTTAGCACCTCGAAGACGCTGTACGCAACATGTGAAATCCTCATCACACACTAGTTACAGTTCTTCAGTTATAATATTTTGCCGACAAAATGAATAATAGAAAATTCTTAAGTTATAATTTAAACAACCTGTTGATTTAAGGCCTTGTTCCTAATTAGTGTCTCACCATCGCCTATACCTAGATACACCGCAGTCCGCACTACAGATATTATTATAATGAGTACCGGCGGTGGTACAATAATAGTAGTTGATAATATCTTCATTTCAATCGCTACTGTTGTCGTAGGTAGGGGAGATCGTCATTCGTAAAATAATATGATACATCATCTACAATGCATTCTGCAACAAACATATAGTATAGAGGCCAATTTAAAACATGACATAAGAACACTGTGATATAATGATCACTGAACAACGATCTTCTTCTTCTTCCCCAGCCTCTCAGATCTATTGTTGGATATAGGCCTCATCCTTACTCCTCCACAACTACCTGTCTTGG
This sequence comes from Ceraclea dissimilis, assembly GCA_963576895.1. Classification (NCBI taxonomy): domain Eukaryota; kingdom Metazoa; phylum Arthropoda; class Insecta; order Trichoptera; family Leptoceridae; genus Ceraclea; species Ceraclea dissimilis. Next base: position 7,466,357 of record OY756375.1, read on the forward strand.
GCATGCTGCATCCATCTCCCTTCGACACATTGTCCGAGATCTGCCGACGCTTCTTCGGCTTGTTCTCGGTCGCCATTCCATTATTATTTCAGTCCATTGTGAATCCTGGCATCTGGCAACATGTCCTGCCCAGTAGTAGGCAGTTCATAACGCTCTTCAGTTTCAAACCCTTCACTCTATTTCTGACTTTGTTTATTTTGTCTGCATTTTTTTTTCAGTACAGAATTTCAACCATAACTTCTGAAGATCAAACGACACTTATGTATGCTGAATTTCCCTAACATTTTAGGTGAGGACCTCAACTATAAGAAGTTTGTGAAATCCAGTATTAGGTGCCTTAAGATAACTAAAATTTATTTTTGATCAAATTTAATAGATTTTTCCTTAATTTAATAGAGTATTGATTTTAGTTTTTCATTTTTACCTTTAAGAATGGACGTCCATCATTTGCCGTAGGTCGAAAATCTTGTAATTGGAATTCTCAATTTGAAATGTGCTTCTGCTGTACGACCTCTAGAGTAGTTTCGCACTTGGTCGTAAGAGTTTAGAGCGGGTCATAAAAAGTCATCGGCCGTAGTTATTATTTGCTTTAGGTACATTCCACTATTTCAATATTGCTAGAAACGTGACAAATGTTAATACGTTTTCTCGTATCGCAAGCGAGTTCCTGAAGTTCAAATCTACCACTAGAAGTGACTTTTTTATTGCTTTCACATAATATTATATCGCGAAGTGCACGGTAAAATTGTTAGGTGCAAGGCGCTGCAGCGATTCATACTCATATTATGTATTACTAGCCTTCAGGCCCGGCTTAGCCCTGCTAGATCAACAGACTATATAACGAGTGTCCTTTTTTTTTTCCTTGTTAGGTCAGGGGACCGTATATCCCCTGAGACAGCGACCAGAGTAGGTCTATTGTGACACCCTTCAATGTTACAGCTCGTCCTCAAGGCCGATGTGTCTCATGTAGCTCACGATCTGTCTTGGTGCGAGTAGTCTTGCCTTCTCGGAGTCCTTACTATTACACAATCTATAAGGTTAGAGACATTAATATTCATTAAGTATATGATATCGTTAGCAATCACAATACTTATTTTTTATAGTCTATGTTAAAAGTCAAGGTTTTTCTTTGAGTATTGAGTCCCTTCATTTGATCCTTTCGTCCTTTCATTTTTAAATACATACTTTCGTAAGCAATAGATGGTGCTTTATTCGTATTTTATTTTTTAACCGAGACCGTCGTGATTATCATGCAGGCCTTCCAGGTAGTGTATGTAGGCCAAGTGACATATAAGGAACTCATGACGTCACATCTTGCGGTAAGAAAATGCACGGGTGAAACTATTCCATATTCCACGTGTTGTCACCAGGACAGGTGTGACGTCACTTTGTCGGTTTGTTGCCGTGGTAATATTGTTTGAATGTTCGGGCCTCGTAACTTCGGCCTTAATTTAACCTTCGATTAATTAAATATCTATTCTCAAATTTCCCCTTCAGGATCCTGTCGAAAAACGCAGGTTATTATATCAATGCCCGACTTACTCCACCTTACAACACAAGCTTGTAAGCTTTCTGTGAAGTGTACAAAGATGTATTTGGGTTTATTTCGATAAATTGAAGTATTCCCACAACAGTAAAAACAAAAAGAAAAAAAAAAGAAAAAAAAATTGTAAATCAAAAATAATTCAAGTTATTTCGATAAACCCAGATTAATTTTATACAAAAAAAATGTATCCCGTTTAACAGCCCTGTAAATACTATGGTAGGCTTACATATTTCTATTTTCCAGGTTTCATATTTTAATAGTGTTGTAACTTGTAACGCACAGGCATTTCCAATCTCCCATTGTTGATTGACTTTCCACATGCGTGGAACAATGCGTCGATCATTGAGTGACACCTTTAACACTTACTATTAGGTAAAGTGACATGGCTTTGCTCACTATAATTATATTATATTATTTATTACAAGGTCGTGTTTTATTGTTCTCACTTGTAAGTATTATTCAAATAGTAACATGTATGTATTAAGTCCATATATGTTTTTATTATTTGTCGTTGTTTTTTCCATCACTATTATTTCACTCTGCCACTCTGCATTGAGGCGCTGAAATTAGTGTTGGAAAAATCTGTTTTCGCTTCCGCATCTGCAGAACGTTTTTTTTTTGTTTATTTGCGTTGCACATTTTGCTACCCCCACTAGGCCATAGTAAAAAAACGGCTATTATTATTATATTATTCTTTACGGCTATCCACTCGTCTGCGAGTGATCTCAAAAATTGCTTATCGAAAAGCCAATGAAAAAAGTTCTAGTGTCGTACCTAATAGAAATACGAGTATATTACTGTTATTAGCGTAGATTTGTCGTAAGAATTAAAAAAAATACCACTAGGAATAGTTCTAAAATGAAAGTGAACAAGTTGAGATGGTTGGGACATGTGGAGAGAATGAACGATGAATGGATAACAAGGAAAATTTACCTGGGTGAAAGAAGTGGTTTAAAGAAACGTGGCCGTCCAAGAACCACATGACTGGACCATGTTGACTAGATCCTCAAGGACGGACGTGTTTTGAGTAAAATTAATCGTAGAATGTGTATGAGGAATTGCATGAATATGACGGAAGCCCGATGTGTGTGTAAGGATGGCGATCCGTTCTCTCTGCCTACCCCGCAAGGGAGGTGGCGTGAGGGTATAGTATAGTTTAGTATAATAATTCTACAAGTTGCGCCATCTATCGTCCTATGTACCCAACTTTGAATCCTTCTTTTATTGAATTGCGTTACATATTGCAGTGCAGGCATACAAAATTCGCATACCGAATCTATCATACCCTTCACATAACCGCACAACGCTTTGCGGTTAATTACAACTAATCGCATCATTTAAGTACATTTGTATCACACTAACCACAGCACAGCTCTATATTTAGTACAGATTGCTTTTATTAATTAATCATTTTCCTCTTCATTAATACCATTTCGATGTTTCTCTCGCATTGCATACCTACATGTTTGATCGCTTTAAGAGTCTGCATAGTGACATTTCAAAAATTTCTAAATACGGAAGACCTTATATCTCGACAACCGTTACTAAATATGCTTTGGAACAAAATAGGTTAGATGCATTGAACCTTTATCTAGGGAATAACCGTAAAAGATTTTTTTATGTCTTGTATAGATTTCTCAAAAAAAATTATAAAAACACCTCTGATTTTTTTTCCGAAAGACGGAAACTCGTTTCCCGAAAGTCGCGGAGTCAATATTTTTTTTTACTGATAATACGCATTAAAATCTAGGGAATAACCGTAAAAGTTTTTTAATAGACGCAAAATTAACCCCAAAAAAATGGAAAAAACGCTATTTTTACCATTTTATCGTGCGATTGTCACGCAATTTTGAACCTTAATGCCGTGGGAAAAGACTGTGACGTCATTCCTGGTGCTATGCCCTTAATCTCTTCTCATGTTTTCATCCCATGTATGAGACAGGAAAACAAACGAGTGGATAAGGAATAAGACCAGAGTTGCGGATGTTGTACAACGCATCGCAGGGCTGAAGTGGGACTATGCAGGTCATGTGGCGAGAGCAACGGATGGCAAATGGAGCAACAAGCTCCTGTTCTGGCGTCCGTGGCTCGGTAAACGCCCTAGAGGCCGGCCACAGATGCGTTGGACAGATGACCTGAAGCTAACAGCTGGCCTCAAATGGACATCCGAGGCAAAATCCAGAGAGAGATGGAGACGAATGAGGGAGGCCTATATCCAGAGATGGAAGCTACAGGGCTTATGAAGAAGAAGAAGAAGATGGGACAGTCATATGTTGACATGTTGAGGATCCCATGGACCGCAAGAAGGACGAATGACTCAGTCCTCGAAGAGCTTAGAATTTTGTATTTTCATTTTCTTCATGTAGTAATCTGACGCTATAGTGTTAGCTCGTATACATTATTTTTTTTAAATATACTCGTAGTTAAACTTGTGTTAAGTTAAAGCCTCGATTCTATTGTTGTATTATATGTACATTGTACAAGGTATGTAATGTTAGTGGTGTACGAGATTGTTTCCCCATTAATCTGAGACTTTGCTATCAATCAATACAGCATCTTCAAGGTTAATTCGACAATATTATATCCTCTTTTACTCGCTGAGTTGTTCGTAGCGTATCGTTGGTTGCAGAGATGGGCACCGTTAATCAAAGAATTAACTTCGTTAATCGATAATCCGTTAACTAAAAAGTTAACTTCGTTAATCGTTAAAGCGTTACATTTTGAAAAATGTAACGGAAGTTAACGTTAATCCGTTAAAGCGTTAATGTAAAAAATCGCGGTTAAATGGCATGAAATAGAACTACGTACATAAGTACTACTGCTATCACATTCACACTATTGCGATGTATCCCAACAAAGTGGGTACACAAATACATACAATGTGCCTACAACAAACAAAACATACAGAATGGGTGGCGAGTCTCATTCTTGAATAAGAAGTAAAATGTCTTATAGAAATTTTACAAACACCTAGCTACATATTAATTAAACAATCAAATACATATTAACGGACTTAATTAACGGAAGTAAAATGTAACGGAAGTTAAATAATCCGTTAACTATTTTTGAAGGTTAGAAAAGCGTTAAATCGTTAACCAAAATGTTGACTTCGTTAATTAACGATTAACGGATTAACGCTTTTCTCCACAGCTCTGGTTGGTTGATAGTGTAGTTGTTGGCAAATACGTAATTTTTATAATTATTTATTACCTGTGATGATGTTTGTCATCGACCTGCCTGTGTAGTGAGTCGTTACATGTTTAGCCATGACACACTGGCGAATACAACAAAGTCCTCAAACCACTATACTATTATTAGTTTTACGGTTAATTAAACTGCAGAGTTTACTTGTTAACTATACCTACATCTGTCTATTTGTCTATCAAACAAGTCTTTATTACGAGATTTTATTAATTATTTTATTATTTTATTAGATACTCACAACAAAGTAATTACAAACACATTTCAATGCGGGTACGTTTCTTATTACACCACGGGAAATAATGACAAATTGTTGATTTATTTGTTGGTACTTAATTAATTATTCAATCGATTTTATTGTATTTCTTTCACAATTATGTTTGTTGGCATAAAAAAGGATTTGGGTTGCATACACAAACCCAAATACTTTCCTGCACACTTTGCACTAGGCTAAAAGCCTGTATCGCAAAGTGTGGAATACATCGCCACCACCGGAGTTTGAACCTGGCACCTCTCGCTTGAGAGACTGCCGCCTCAACCAACTGCGCCAACCATGTACTCATGTTATGTGTTACTTCCGTAAGAATCATATTTAGCGTAGATGAACTATTGCACCTATCTTCTTTTTTATGCTCCCGCCACACGCCCGCCACGAGTTCGTGCAAACGGTGTTCATGAGTAAAAAGGCGTCAACCGTCGGCTACGTACACGTCAAGATAAACATTCCATCCACACTCCTTTTTACTGAAGAACACCACTCGCTCGCGACCCGTGACGAGCATGTAGCGGGGGCATTACGTTTTTAATTTTTATTTAACTTCGTTTGTTGTCTTGAAATCTTGCAATGGTTTCATCTCGTTTCTAGACTAGCTGAATCTCTGAAACTTTCACCAACTGTGTTAGCCAAATGACATTACGATTCTGTAGATTGGGTCAGCCTTCTCCGGAGACAAAAAAAGATGCAAATCGTTCGAGGTGATTCGGGGTATGGGGTCAGGATTGTGTAGGGTCATTTGTGGTATCGTATGAAAGGGCGTTGGGAAAGGAATTCAGATTGAAAGTCAGATTTTGTCCAGCTCAAGCCATCGGGAAACACCGAGGGGAATAGATATATACACAGTGTTACAACTCGTTTGAAATATTTACACGTCATGCCTTAGTTCATCTGTTGCTAGTAAAAATACCAACTGACAATTTAGTACATATTGTTTACGTTTGAAATTAGGGAAATGAGTGACTGCAAGACTGGTGTTGTGACAAGAATAAAAGTAAACAAACTAAGATGGTTTGGGCATGTTGAGAGAATGAAAGATGACAGGATGACAAAAAAGATATATTTGAGTGAGCGAAGAGGGGCGAGGAAGCGCGGACGCCCGAGACTGACCTGGTTCGATCATGTCGACCAGATCCTCAAGGATGGACGCGTTTTGAGTAAAAGGAATCGGAGAGCGTGTATGACAAATTGCACGAATGTGACGGAAGCTAGGAGTGTGTGCACGGATAGGGCTGTCTGGCGTTCTGTCCTCTCTGCCTACCCTACAAGGAACGTGGCGTGAGGGTATAGATAGATAGACGTTTGAAATAATTGAAATAAGTCATTTTAGTCGTGATGCGTGTACCTTGTGTTACATAAAAAAACATAGTATTATTTAAATACTCGGTACAACTTAACATTTTTTTCACCTGGCATGCATTACAATACTTTCAAGCATGTAATATCATTGTCGTATTAACCATGTGTAATATGTACCTACATATATTCCTGTAGAATTTTGATAACCCGCATTATGTCGGTAGTCCGTTTCGTGTACCCTTTCCTAACCAAAGCCAAACGTCCGATAGGGTCGGTCGTTCTTGCACTTTCTAAAATTATTTTGTTTATTTCTAAAAAAGTTCGCTCGATACTCCCTTTCAGATGCGGAACGTTTCCAGCCAAATCTTTTTTATCGCCACTTTTTCGAAGCAAACCTCGGATTTTCTACATGTCGTAGTTGGCAACCTCCTTGGATAAGAACAATGAAGGAATGTAATTTAGGGGTGGGGTTTGCCGGGGGGCTCCCTTAAGGCTAACCCTGGGCCCACCTCTTAATATAGATTTGCCTAGAAGTGCGGGTAAAGAGGTCTTAATGCGCCTGAGCTACCCGGAGATGTGGAGTGCCTTAAGCCCGCGGGATTCCTTCAATGTTGTAGTTGGATAACAAGAAGTTATCAGATATATAGCGAAGGATGAACTTGCCGTCAGACTTATGACTGAACGTCGGCTGGCTTAATGTGATCACTTTTATATACAGCACATTCACCATTTTACCGTAGGCGGGATTCAAACCCAGATGAACCTTAAGGCATCAAATAAGTTGTTTTGATTTTTACTTCATGCCTTACCTGAACATTGAACTATGTACACTATGTCTAGAAAAGATCGTCTCGATTAAATTGAACCTACAATTTTGTTTGCTGGCAACAATAACATTTCCATTAAATTCTACTAGTTTTACCACTATGCTTGCCAACAATCTGCATGTAGTAACGCTCTCAACGAAATTCACCCCTTTTTTGCAATTCAATTCAACAATGATTCTTCTTGAAATGATGACTAATGCCTTGTCTTTCCAAAGCACAAAACAATTTTCAAATGTTACCGTCATGTACAGTAAAAAACATCACAAACATTTTTTTGTCATCCCAAACATTCATCCCACCATTTACGTCTACCTGTATATTATGAACTTCAACACGTCCACTACCACCCATAAAACACGATGAAAGGCACGTGTTTAGAGCCCACATTAAAAATAATACATGTTTCATCTATCCGTACAATAACAATTAACAACAACTAACACCATACCTCTCCGTAGATTTAAACTTTCTAACCAAAGATCAATCCCAAATGTACGTTTTTTTTAAACTTTTAAATGCCGATGACCTATGATGGTATAGCCATAGCGATAGACTTCACCATGGTGACAGGAATTTTTTGTCCGAAGTCTTTCTTATGCCTAGATTTTTTCTTCAATTCTTGCTGTCCCGTTAATTTTCTACTTTTTTTTACACAGAACGAATTAAAAGTACACTTAAAAAGCTTGTTAATTTATTTATTTATTGGACATATTTCATTTTATTACATATTATTTATTTCTCATCTATATATTCTTAATCACTTACTACTTTTTTTATTGTCTTTTAACATTTTATAGCTTAGTATTAAAATGTTCATCGAGGATGTTTTTTTTGTCCGTGTGGGTCTACAATTACGAGTACTTATAATATACATACAGATGATGTACAAAAAAAAAATACTCAACGAATATTATACTTAGGGAATGCAATCCCGATCCCGCGGGATCTCGATCTCGCGAGATCTCGAATCATTTTTCGAGATCAATCCCGAAGCATAATTTGACGAGATCTCGCTCGAGATCGATGGGATATTAAGCTCACGCTGGTTCCAACCAATGTTGTATCAGAGAGGGCATTTTCAGCTGCTGGGTACAAAGAGATGCCGTTTATAAGACAGCACCCCCAATATTCTTCGTTTTTTAAGAATTTATTTCCAAAATCACCCCTAGAACAAAATTTTTCCCAGTGTTCTTTTATTGTTTTTGTTGATGTTATATTAAAGAATAAAGTTTTTTTTGTCTTAATTAACATCATACAACATCCGAATTTAACAATATTTTTTGAGAACTATACGGGATCTCGAAAATGCCGAGATCTCGCGAGATTGTAATTTCTAACCTCACGAGATCTCGAATTTGCAATCTCGGGTCGAGATTGCATTCCCTAATTATACTACAGAGACGGCGACGAGATTTTAGACTAAGGGAATTGACATTTCAAATTTTTTTAAAAACGGGAGACCTTAGATCTCGACAACCTTAATAAAGATGTTTTGTAAAAAATAGAGAAGATTCATTGAACCTTTATCTAGAGAATGACCGTAAAAGATTTTTTATATCGTGTAAGTATAGATTTCTAAGAAAAAAAATGTGAAAAACACCTCTGATCTTTTTTACGAAAGACAGCATCTCGTTTCCCGAGAGTCGCGGAGAAAAAGAATTTTTGTATTGTTAATGTGTGTTAAAATCTAGGGAATGACCATAAAAGTTTTTATTGAAGCGAAATTAACCCCAAAAAATGAAAATAAACGCTATTTTTAACATTTGATTGCGCGATTTTGAACCTTAATGCCTCGGGAAATGACCGTGACGTCATAGTTGGGTCGCGATTTCGTATGTATATATTCAGTATTTTCTGTTTGATAAGTTGACAACTATAATGTTCATATACCTACATTATATGTAAGTAAGTAAGTATAGGTGTTATGCATAATATTTCGTTTTGTCGCCTATTCATCGGTTGAGTTCAAAATTCACGTTGAAAAGACATCGTCGGCAGGGTCGCAATTGGAAAAATATATAAATAAAATAAAATAACCTTTATTGTACAGGAACATACAAAGGGCGGGCTTATTGGCAAATGGCAATTTCTGCCAGCCAACCCAGTATATTGTTATTATTTCACATTGGGTAACAGCTTTCGGTGATTTGACTCAAATCCGGTTAAGTTTATAGTGTATGGAACTATCCAGTATACTCTCGATGGAGTTAAGTACTTGAAATTTTTGGATTTATTAATCATGTCCCTTTTTAACTTTGTGTTTATTAAAACTACCAGTTACCTACTAATCCGCACCAACCATATGACTTATCGTTGAAAATCTTTATGCCACACCCGAAAATCGATTCCAGAACCTAAATCGCATTGATATTATGAGTATCTCGTATCTTTCTTACTTGGAAAGAATTTTACAGTTTCGAATTTTACAAAAGCCTGTTTTCAACCGTTCCTAACTTATTTCAATGTTCTTGATGGCATATCTCTGATTTGATTGTGGCTTTATCTGTGATTTTATCCGTGTTCTGATTCTGTAACGTCTTTGATCATTAGATCTACCTGTACTATTATTACTGTTTTATGTCCTTATTTTAAGATGTGATGTTAAATGTCATACGATAAATAAATAAATAAACGTCCCAGTTTCTTCTGTGGTATGACAAAATGTGGGTGTTTCATCAATATTTTGAGGGTGTTATCCACAAGGCGACTGACGCCCAGGGGCAGCAGAATACCCGGAGAAATATTGCGGTGGAAAACGAAAAATATGTCTACCTATTTTTGATGCGATCCTGTATCTTCAGTTCATTGCGCATGTGCATAAATAATCATAATCGGCGTCGACAGTGTTGGTAACTCGTCTTCCAGTCCCCGGAAACGGGGTCACTTTTTACAATATCGTACGAACATAATTTCTACTTAGTCTGTCGATATACCTAAATATTTTCACCTTCTCTTTAAGTTCCAAAGTTCAGTAAATACATGAAGAAGTCAATGAAACTGCATGTTTAGTGCTCATAAGTCTCGCATCGAGTAGATGGTTGGGTTGGTTGTAGCGCGGATCTTTCAACTCAGAGGTGCCAAGTTCGAAGCTTGCGTCGTGAAGTCGATAACATTAATTACGCCCCCTGGATGTTTCGGTCATCCAGTCTTTCACGCAAAATGTCGGGCGTCATCGTCGATTCGAAGTTTCAAGTTTTTTTTCTCATAGTGATAGCATGCATCAAAATCTACTGAATTTATTTCCCATAAAATTTTTGTGTATAAAGCGAAATTGTCCTTAAAAAAAGTGTGAAACGACTATTTCTAAAATTTGATCATACTGTTGTGCATGCGATTTTGAACGTTAATGATACCGGATACTTCTACCCTAAAACCTACAATGACATATCTCTGGCACATATACCGACATACGTAACGCCACTCCAAACGCCTCGCAATGGCTTGATGATTTGGATGTTGCTCTCTAGTGTCTCCTGGATGTAACAGCGACTCTCTTATCTTCTGACGACGCCACCTTTCAGTGGCTGACGCCAAACGATAATAATAATAACCCCTAAAATATCTCTGTAACATTCGTGGTATTTTCCTCATGTTGGTTTTTTCTTTCAGTTTATATTTAACATCTATATTACTACTAGGTATTATAGTAACTGATATGGATTGTACGTAAGCAGTGTGTTAGGTCGACATAGTAGTTCATAGTGTTCCTACAACAATAGGTTCTCTGTCCGTTGCCCCCAGGTATTATATGCTTACCTACTTGTTGATAGTATTTGCATTCATAAAATACACCTAATATAATACCTACGCCTGTACTATACCTACAACCAAATAGTGCCTACCTACTGTTCGGTTGTTGATAGTGAACTATACACACACAACTGCCTTATGAGAGCGACTCTTTATCAAATTTCTTCAGCGCTCAGTTGGTCTAATGGTAGACTTTTGTTCATACAGTGAATATGTATTATGCATTGAATCTGGATTTATCCTAATGAAACCAAATACACCTTTGTACACTTCACAGTGAGCTTGAAAATCTTGTGTCGTGAAGTGGAGTAGGTCGGCATCGGGGATCGAACCCGCGCCCACTGGATTAACAGTCGAACGCGTTACCAACCAGGCTACCGACCACCTCTTTAAACTGTATACCTAAGAGTCTTTAATTTTTACCTTTAAAAATGGACTTCTACCATGTACCGTCGGTCCAAAATCTTATTCTAAATAAATATGTTTAGAATTATTTAAAGGGAATTTATGAAACTACCTGTTTATGTAGGTATTCTTAACTGATGCACAGCGTAAAATGGGCACTGATTGGAGTTATTACTAGATCGGGTGCAGAATCCATACGTACTCAAAGGTTGATTTCGTAAGAAAGATGAGCGATGTAAGATATTTTTCAAGTGTTAAAAATTCTGCAAATCAAAAAGAATTTAAAATTAATTTGGGCCTATCGAGATAGTCCCAAGTTCGTCTTGATACACTCCCCAGTAAAATAGGAAAGCTTGTAATGCGATAGTGGAGTAGATCGGACACGGTAGGTACATGAACCTCGTGACAGTTTTAGTAAAACATGATTCCGATCCGACCAAGCCACTTCACTTTTTTTTTTTGGATTTTCATGAATACATGCTCCGAAATTGAATTTTGCCAAAGGGGAGTTTCCTACCAAATTTCCGAACACGTGTATTTCATAAATAATTGAAACAAAACATCGTAGTCTTATCATCGATTCTCAGTTCGTACACCTTTATGCAGCACCCACCAGCCACATATCTCGTCATGTATTTTGAAGTTGGGAATTCTTGTGTAAACAGACGAATTTCGTTCGGTTGGCGGTCGATCGTCCGTCGGCCTCTCTCAAAGTTAAACACACACGCGACACCGGTTTTAAAAATGTTTAAAAATAATAATCACCTCGGGTTTATACGTTAGAAAAAAAACGTGAATGGCTTAGAGTAGATTTGTTGAGCACACAACGTTATCAAGACGAAAGTAGTAAGATTACGAAAAGAGCGGACGTAACATATGTTAGATAAATGTCTCCCACGAATTTCCAATGAGTAGGGTTACAATCTAAACTACGTACTTCCTCATTGTGTAACCGAGGAATGGCCAAGTAGCCTTACTTAACCCCGCATCTCCCAGCCCCAACAGACGAAGGTCTAAGGCCTTCTAAATTTAGACGAGATTGAATTTGACAGTATTTTAGTATCTAATGAAGCCTGGTGATGTCCTCGTGTTTCCAAAAGGAGTTCTTTCAAATACCATCTCCGAGTCTTTGACTTTTTGATCTCCTAGTCTATCCCTCAAAGGACGCGTCATTTAGTCATCATAAGAATTTACAATAGTATTTTATTGTTCATTCTTATGACTTTGCGATATCAAATTTTTCATAGAAATTACATCATTTTCTACGAATCTTGCAAGTGACACCGTCGCACACTAATCGTGTTCAAAAATACGTAAAGCACACCTGTCGAGTATTAAATATCCTTTTTTTGTGGTAAGAAATCTGATTGGTAATGGCCAGTTTTAGTACACTCTTCTATAATTACATTATCGAGTGGTTTCAGACATTTTAATATTCAACTACTTGTTGAAATTATCGAAGAAAAAAACGTTCAATTAGAATACTATTAAATTACGTCTATTCAATTAATATGATAAACATTTTAAATGGTAATGTACGGACGGAGTGAGCAATGTTACGTACACGTTTCAATTTATTTATGCATACACCTTTGTACTATTGTAAGTGTAGACTGTAGGTGACTATCGCCGGTGACCTGGCGCAGGTTGGTGGTTAAATTAACATCTAATATGTAAAGGTATATGAGTAAAGAATATTTAATTTAGGTTTATCACACATTAATCCTTATCAAAATACTAACAACAGCTCCGTCAACTAAATAGTTCGTGCATAACAGAACCGGATCGAATTTATCGCAAATGTGTCGCTGTTGATTATTGGAACAAAATATACATACGTTTTATTTCCTTATTCGTTTCCAAAGTACAATAATACTCGCCATTGTATTAAAACAATGTTTTAATTATGAAATCTTTAATACTTTACATCAATAACATTTTAATGTGAGTTTTTCATTATTTGTTCCAGAACAATGAAGCAAACCCAACCATCAAACCACAAGCTGCCGGAAGTGAAGAACCTAGCTGGTTCTGGGATCCACCGGACGAGAAAGCTGCGAGTTATTCACAAAATACAGAAAGCGCCGAAACTAAAAAACTTCACGCAAAGATATCGGAACTTCAAAATGAAATTTCCAACTTGAAAAGTAGTAGTAAACCCGAGTACAAATATGATACGAATACAGAAGAATTACAAAAAGAAGTGAACGTGTTGCGGGAAGAAAATAAAAACCTCACGCTTAGTCTCGAGGACCTGGATAATCAAAATCAAATCGCCATGAATAAAGTTATAACTATTAAAAGGGAACTACAGAAAAAATACGAAGACTTACAAAATAAATATGAAGTATTAGAAAAAGAAAATAATGAAATCAAAATAAGATTAAAGGAATACGATGGTGGGCAGAGTAGCAATCTAAACGAAATTGCAGAAACCAACAAAAAACTAATCAGTGATTTAGACACTCTCCATCACAAGTACGATAATCTCGAAAAAGTTCATCGATTGCTAACTGAGAATACTGAAAAGTTCCAAGAAGACAATATGGAATTGAGCGAGGAAAATTTCCGGTTACAAGAAGAATGTAGTAGGCTACAAAACGATCTTGAGGAACTACAAGCCGTTTCTCAATCGGCACCCAAGAAATACAAAGAACTGGAGAATAAGTTTTTCGAATTAGAAAGAAGATTTGCCGAAAGAGATACTCCTAAATCTGTCGATTCTTTCATGGAGACGATTCACGACTCTAAAGCTAAAGAAGTTATTGCGCAGCTAAAATTTGAAATTGTCGAATTGCAAAACAAATTAAACACCAATGAAGAAATCAAAAGACTCAACCTTGAAATCGATCATTTGAAGAAAGAAGTCCAAAGTCTTTCATCTTATAAAACAATGTCTATTCCTTGTGACACATTTAAAAATATAATTGATAAATATGTTACATTTGATATTTCTGGAATTCAGAAACCTTTTGCCACCTCGACAGATGAACTTTTAAATTATGCGGAGATTTCTTATAAGAATCTTTCTGAAATAAGAAATAAGAATGAAACCTTGGAGATTAGAATATCGGAAAATTCAAAAACTATAAATAATTTACAATCCAACATTGACGAATTGAATGCAGAAATGGAAATATTAAATGGCGATGTACAACACTATGAGCACGAGTGCTCAGAACTTAAGAAGAATAATGATTTTCTGATTGCTGAAATAGGTGCTCTAAAGAGTGTTTCCAAGTTAGAACCGATTCTCGAACACAATGAGGAACATTTAGCTAAACTGCAATGTGAACTAGATGATTGCTGTAAACTTAATAAACGCTTCAAAACGGAGATGGAAGAAAAAGATAAACAATTACAAATTGCTGTAGATGAAAAAAATAAACTAAACCAAGAAATTTCTGCACTCAAAGTTGATCTAAGTAATTTAAAAGAGAACCAACAAGACGCTTCAAACGCTGATGATTTACAGGAAAAATTAACTAGTACTCTTTCCGAATTAGATAAACTTAAAACTCAACTTCATTCAGTTACAGTAGATAATGAGAAAAGTAAAATTGATATTACAATTCTGGATAATGATAAAATTTTACTACTAAGAGAAATCAGTGAACTCAAAGCGAATCTTCAAACAAAGTCAATTGTCGAAGATTTTGCCAAGAAAGTCGAGTCGGAGAACGCTGAACTGGTGTCGAAATTGAATGGCTTTGATGAACTTGAATTATTAGTGGAAAAATTAAGAAAAGAAAATGACGATCTTATTAATAGGCTGTCGTCATTAGACGAATCATCTGAAAGCCATTCCAAACTCATAAACGAGGAATTGGTCAAGTATAAAAATATAGCTATTGAGAGTGCCAAAACATTATCAGATAAGGAAGAGGAGTTGGAGCAGCTAATGTCTAAAGCTTTAGCTGTAGAACAAACTCTACAGGAGCAAAGGAATATTATCACTAACATCAATAGTAAATTCATTATGCAGTTCAAGCGGCTGTCTAACACTTTCTATGTAGGTGTAGTCGACTTTTCAGAAGATACTGATGATCTTACAGTGTGTGGGTTGAATCAAGTTGATGATGTTTTTGAAAAGATTCAACAGTTCATTTCAAATCTAGATTCTAAACTAAATGAAACTGGTAAAGACAATCAACTTCTCACCGAACAAATTGGTAGAAATGAGACAACAATTACAAACCTACAAAAAGGAATAAATGGTTTAGAGGAGGAAATTGCTGATCTTAAAGGAAAACTTGGTCAGTTGGTTACTAAAAACAAATCTGAAGAGAGTGATTCTAGTCATCTAATGGAGATCGTCAACAGTCAAAAAGAAGAGCTACGTCTTGTGAAAGAACAGAAAGAAAAATTATCTATGGACATGGAAGATGAACGTGCCAAGTTTACAGAAGAACTAAACAAAATTAATTTAGATTTGACAAGTAAAGAAACTGAAATTTCAATGAAAAACCAACAAATCGAAATTCTAAATGAAAGTATCCTCAATCAACAAAAAGAATCAGAAATTGTCACTGCAAACAGTCCATCAAACATAGATTCATCTGATGAAATTAAAAAACTTAGCACAAAATTAACAGAATTTGAATCAGAAAGGAACGAACTAATATCAAATGTATCTAATCTACAGAAACAGTGTGAAGAAAGTGCTAAACAATTACAAGAATTTGAAATTATGAAATGTGATGCATTCAAACAAATAGATCAACTCAATACTGAGAAGTCTGAACTTATTAATCTTGTCACACAAAAACACCATGAGAGTATTACATATCACAATGAGATACAAAGGTTGAATTCTATTCTACTTACCGAGAATGAAAGATACAAGGAATTAGAGAGAATTTACGCCGCAACCAGAGAACAACAAAATAGCGGAGCTGCACAGAGCTCCGAAGAATTATATAGGATAAATGAAATGTTGAAAGAAAAGAGTGACAAATGTTTAGAATTAGAGAAACAAATTGATTATATCAAGAGTTGTGGAGTGACTGTCGAAGAACTGGAAAAATTGAGAGAAAAGAATCAGTTCTTGATTGAGAAGTGTGATGTTCTAGGGAAGAATCTGGTCATGGAACAGGGAAATACTAAGCAGATTGCCCAAGAAAAAATGCAGGTACGTTTATCTATTAATTTTAAACTTCATTGACACCCAGGATTTCAAAGAATAGTCCTTTTTCACACATCTCTATCAAGATCAGTAATTGTAAAATGTGTTTTGCTATTTGCAGATCTTGGAGAGAGAACAAGCCATGAACAGAGAAGTGGAGAGACTGAGAGAACATTTGGTGGAAATGGAAGAGGAACATACAAGAGAATTAGTGTCAGCCGAACAGAAACTCCAAGAGGCTCAAATGAAACTAAGTCATGCAGAGGATAAAGTGAAACAGTCCAGTACATTGTATACTTCTAACAGGTTAGTTTCATATTCTTCTTACAGTTCTGAAGACATTGACAACTGACCAAACCTATCCGCCGTGACTATCTGTGTAACCTCACAGTCTCCTTGACATACTGTGTCGATCTGCCTAGTATTCTTTCACTCCCTCTCTTGCTCGCAACTGGGTCCAACATGACTTCCTTTGGGTTGTTTATTTTTTCCAAAATTGCTAAATTACTCCCATATCTCCGCAGAAAAATCTTTACAATCCATATTTGATTTCAGCATAAGGGCCAATCAAGAAGTGGAAACGTTGAGAACGCAAATCAAATTGGTGGAGAGACAGAGGGATGAAATTCAGTCTCAGTTGAGTCAATCGGAAGACAGGAATAGCAAGAATCTTGCTGCATTGACTAATCTCCAATGTGTACTGGAGCAGTTCCAATTAGGTAAGCTGAGATATAAATGAAGCATATCTATATTCTTTTTCCTTGTGGTTATAGCCTATTCTCCAGAGGTTTCCTTCTACTACGAGGTGAATTCCATTTTGTCCTTCCAATTTTTGGGAGATCTTCGATATGAATGAATCCAATGAGGATAATCCATTCTTTGTGTCCATTCTTTGGATATAACCTTACCAGTCCTACCTTTGCTATCTACTCCGTCTTACGATATCCTCAGCCTTACATATCGTGCTACATAATATTCTTATTTTTTTTAATGTATGTATCTGTATCCAATTCCCGTATTTTTCTAATCAGATAAAGAAAGAGAAGGCGATGCTGTAGCCGGTAGAGCGCGCCGCGATTTGGAATCGGCTCATGAAGAAATAACCAAATTACACAAGCAGATATCAGATCTAGAGGAGAAACTTAGAGATTCCAGTACGGGGTTGAGAGCGGCCTCAAGATTATCTGCTCAACTCGACACACGAACTGCACAAGTGCACGAAGCAAAGGAACAAGGTGGGTTAGGTTATGTTTTTCATTTTTTTACAGTACCATCATGTAGTAATGTCGTTGTCGTTTCTAAGTGTTTTTCGTAGTGAAGCAATATTGTCAATGGAAAGGCAATTTGGTACAACCATCAACGCATAAATTTTGTTTGAATAGGTATCCACAATCTAATGTAATCAGTCTTTCACTCGACAATGTTCGTGGGACAATGAAATCAAGGGACACGCTGAACAAAGTCGTGAAGTTTTGTAAGCTTAAAAAGCTTGTCTTGTGAAGTGGAGTAAGCCGGCATAGGGGATCGAACCGGCACCCACCGGTTTTAAGGCCGAGCGCGTTATGGTAAATTTAAATGTATTTTGAGTGTTATATACCTTGTATATACGAGCATTATATTCTAGGTATCAGTGGCGAAGTAGCTTCGTGCCTGCTAGGTATATTTAAGGATTATTTGCTAATATCTCGGGCTTCCATAATAAAATAGAAATTAATTACATTGATAGTTGTTTTAAATTGACTTTCCATTGACAATATGATTGATCTGAGAATGTTTTGAGTTCATTTTTAGCCATAGATATAAATATTTATAATATATTATTCTTTAAGTAATTATATGTCGTTCAATGACAAAATGCTGTAACTTGAGTTGGGTTACAGAGTTTATAAAAATTTGGAGAGAACTTTTGTTTCTAGTTCAGGAAAGGCAGTAACACTATTGACGTTATACTCCGTATTAAATACTACAACAGTAAATAAAATATTCAAAATGCATTTACGGACACTGTTTTTCTTTTTGTGCAGCCTTTTGTCATCGACATTGAATTTTTTTAAAATAATAATGCATATTTTATTTGGATGTTTCATTGCATGTTATTTTCAGTTCATTTGACTTATTATATACCTACATACAATTTTTCTTAAATTTAGATCTAACATTTAAAACAAAGTAAAAAAACTATTTTATAAAAAATATATTTAGTATGTTTATTTTATATTACAATCACAATTTATTTGTTTGTAAATTGATTACTATGTGTATTACTTATATGTTTTTGCATAATTTCATTTTAGTTGCATGTTAAATTAATGTTTTTTAATAGAGTTTTTTTTTATTGTTTTTTACTCTAACGTAACTACATACTTGTACAGTTAGCTCAGCTCGGTGATTGAACTACATAGCGAAATAGCCATTGGCTTGTTCTAATAAGCATTTATTCCTAATCTTTTAGAATTCGGTATTAGATTGTAAGATATTATTGTTGTAGCAAAATGTTCACTCAATTACTACGTATAATTTGGTTTTTGCCTGCTTTTTTTGGGTAGTTCAAAATAATGAAGCTCTCTACAGATTCGGAAGGTTGAGAAAGCAACGAAACAGTTGTATGGATGCGCGTACAAATGTATAAAAGCATTATTTTAAGAGAAGTGATGCAACTTCTATGCCTACCCTACAAGGGATGCGGCATGAACGGATATAACAGAATCTAGAGTTGAAGTAGTAAAAAAACCACCTAATCGTCCTCAATCGTCAATTATTATAAAAACTTGTTTTTTCTTTTCGGAATGTTTTCTGAATGTTTCTCAAATAAGCAGACCCTTTTAACCAAGTCACTACATTCTTTGACTACATTGCCTGGATTAAACACTTACATAATTTATGAAATTTCCAAATGGCTACAAATAAAATTTGCCATACATGCATAGAAATCCTTTTTCTTATCGGAATCATTTAGCTGTAGCGAGGTTTTTATATAATTTTTACATTTTTATTGACTAATCTTGGTTATTTATTTGTAGAATGACTAACACCATTTACTTTATTTATTTATTTATTATTATTATTAACTAAACTTAACCAAATTATTAACAAACTTCTCATCACCACCATCCACACATTGTTTATGGTTTCACGGCTATTTGACTAAATATCAGCTGGTAATTCTGGGGTTATACAATTTAATCACCCAGAATTTCATCTGATATGACAGCCAAGTATCCTGGGTACACTATTATGGTGCTAGGATCATTTTTATTATTGTTACCACGGAGTTTGACATTTTTCCTTTATTACTTTTTTTTTATTATTGTAATATTATTAATTTTTCTTGTATTTTTCTTTGATTATTTGTTTTTGGTAACAACTATTTGCGAGAAAGAATTGTATGAAATGATATTTTAAACTAAGGATGGAAAACATATTTAGTGTTTTTCTTGTTTATGTAATGAATCAAATGTTTTTTTAATTTTTTGAAAAAAGATCTGGGCTTGCATACACAAACTCAAATACTTTCCTGCACACCTTGCACTAGGCTAAAAGCCCGTATCGCAAAGTGTGGAATACATTGCAAGCGCCGGGGTTCGAACCTGGCACGACTTTGACTATCAACTCTCAACCTGCCCAGTTTTTATCGTTGGTTCTTTCCCTACATTTGAGAACTCAAACAATTTCAAATGTGAAATATCTAGAAAAATTGTTACAGTCCATTTTGTCAATCAAAAATAATGTGAAGTGTTTAATACTTCAATAGACATAGCTGGATAAATTAAAAAATACTGACTCTCTGTCTTCAACTCTGTGAGTGACGATCGTCAATGTTCACTGGGGGGTTGGAATGGGGCATGACGAGTATCAGTCATCCAACCAAAATAAGGGCTTAATAGCCCCCCCCCCCCATAGATTATGGGAATTTTCAGGACATATTTTGAGTATTTGAGTTGTTTTGTAGTACATTTTAGTATAAAACAACAATTTTTTTTTAGATACTTATATTTCGATATTGTTTCAACACGTCTTTCTCGTAACCAAAGTTGTTAATTTGTGTGTAAATAAAAATGATTTTTTGAAATTGTTTTTGATTTTTTTATGATTTCAAAATTGATTAAATACCACGACAATTTTTTGTGTTTTTCATCACGGTCTTGAATCACTCATTCTCACCACATTCTGTAAATAATTACTACATACTACTGCACTGTGTTTCAATTGCTTGGCACATTTCTATATGTCTTCATTCATGATTTGCTTTCTTTTTTGTAATAATTGTTAACTACTAAGTACTCGTATTCAAAGAAATTAAAAAATTACCCATCCATGTCTAGAAAATGAAAACTCTAGGCACTCCAAAGAAAGAAGAATTAGAAATCGCAAAATATAAAAAAAAATAGTTGATTAGAAATTCTATACACATTTTTAAACATTTTTTTTTTATTTGTATTCCCACTTGGGAGACTGCATGTACCAACTGTATATTTACTTTAAGTAATCTATATATATATATAAAAGTAAGTCGGTTTTTTTGGAATAACTCACGTATTTTACGATGGATTGCTGTGAAAATTCACAAAAACTTCCATACCGATCTGCTTTAGGTTTTAACGTCACCATATTTGAAAAAAAAAGCTTTTACTAGGAGGTGCCATGATGATGAGAGGATCCCAAGAGCTATGTGGGGTCGTGTGGTATCGTATGAAAGGGCGTTGGAAAAGAAATTCATATCGTAAGTCATATTTTATCTCGCTCAAACCATCAAGGACACCGTGCCGTTGCGAAGCACGGGTTACTCAGCTAGTATAGTATAAAATATCATCTATTCAAATATCCATTGCGACTAATAGTTAATAGAGGTTCTACTGAAATCTGAATCTGTTAAGAATTAAACGATTCATGATAGTGCTATAGGTAGTATTGTTTTTTGTTAAGTATATTGTTTGTCATGTTATCTTATGTTACGTTAGTTAGTGTTGTATGGTTGTTGACGTCACACACAATGCGGCTTACGATGTAATCTCATTTGGTAAACTGTGAGAATTATTCCATATCTCATTTTGCCACGTGGGGTTTTATCGTTGGCTCGCTATGCTTTCATCTGTGAATCGTTAAAGTTTTACTTAATCTTGTTTTCTCTATTGTTTAGAGTTGATATGTTGTTTTGTTTTTAGTGTACATAATTTTTTATCAATAATTTTGTTAACTTGTTTGTCCTTTTTTTTGTCTTCTAATAAAACCCAAAAGAAACTTATTCCTACAGTCCGCCTAGAAAGAGATTGTTTTCGATGAGGGCGCCACTCGTAGCTTTTTGGCAACAGTTGACGAATTTCAGTAAAAATGACATTGTTACCAGCAAAAAAAATGTGGTTTCTATGTAATTTGGAACTGCAATTTTGTATGCTGACGACAGTGATATTTCTATTGAAATTGTACAAATGTTGCCAATATGGTTCCCAAACAGAAAATTCTACAACAAGCACCCTAATTGCCAACCATCTCTTTCTTTACGGACTGTAGTGTTTTAATCTAAAAAAAATAAAGTTTTTACTAAACTTTTTTTTTAACTCTTTTATAACCGTATTGACTGTGTTTTCAATAATTTTCGCATTGTGTACTGTTATTTTCAATCTAATTCGTTTGTTAACTGAATTCAATTTTCGACATTTGAAATGCGTAGAATAATTTTGTTTTATGCAGATATTTGTTTATTTTGATTTAATTCTTTTGTTATTTTTACAGCGTTTGTTATTAATATTATTTTTTTATCATTTGTGCATCCCACAGCATGACGCATCAGTTTTGCATCTTTGATTTATAAATTATGCCACCTAGATTCTGAGTATTACTTCAGGTACTGGTTCGTATTTGAAAATGGAACACCGCGACATAGACATTGAATGCACGGATAAATGAATGGGTCATTAAACACCTCGTACACCATAGAGGGCGCCTTCATCGCTATTTCATATTTTTCTTTATTCTATGGCATGTTTTTTGACTGTTTTTGAATGACTAGATTGTCTGTGGAGCTGGTTCGTTCCGTGTCGCCAGTGCTTGTTGTATACTTTGAGTCTGGGTAGGTTCTAAATCATCGTCACACGCTGGTAACACCGCTAGCATCAACTCAGCATCAAGCAACGTGGAATGTTGAGGTTTTATTTTTTCTGGAATGATTTTATTGTTTTGTATTTTATTATTCTAATTATTGTGCATGATTATAATAGTAGTATTGTTTTTTATTTTGCATTAATTTAGATTTGTTTTAAAGACCCATTTTTAAGCTTATAATTGTCAATTTAAAGTCAAGAGGAATCAACCCTAACCTCAGATTATAGTATATTTTTAAAGTGTTTAATACCACATACAGGGTGATTGGTTCCGCTATTCAGATATTTTGAGAGGTGATAGAGGGTGTTCTAAAAGTCGAGGGTGTCTTTAAGTAGGTTTGTAGAGGTAGTCAGTAGCGAACTATAAATTTCTGATGAAACTTCTATTGAATATGTACTTACAAAATCGAAGATTTTGAAAAACTGGTTCAAAATATGGATAGATAATGTTCGGCATTTTTATTCACAAGGGTCTAGTGTATTTATTAAAAGAAAAAAAAGTACTATGTAGTTAATTATAGTTTTTATTGAAAAAAAATTAAAAGATGTGAAAACTTTCAACAAAAAAAAATGAAATTTTGTTTTGGTGTTTAATTTTAGCAAAGTTATTATTATTATTATTAAATATTTTTGACATCAGTTAAAAGCTTGTTTTATTACAAGACAAAATTTCTTTTTTTTATTAATTTTGGACTCATAGCATCAGAGTTATTCAGTGAAATGTGATGGTAGTCGATGTCGGGGGTGGAATTTTTTTAAAAGGGTGTAACCCCGCAACCCTTGACAATTGGGATGACATCCCTTTGGCAGATCTACGTTTTAGAACACCCTCTATCACCTCTCAAAATATCTGAACAGCGGAACCAATCACCCTGTATTTCACTCTACAAATACACAAAACTGCTGGCTCATTTTCAACATTTTTTTGCCCTTCCTCAATGAAGTATCCTTGGTCATTTATTGTTTCCTACTCCAAATCATTTTAAGGCCTGAATACAATTTAATAAGGATGTTCTCCCATATGATTTCAGTTACCAAATTGGAAGGCGAACTTGACTTGTGGAGAAAAAAATATAAAGATGCAGTTTCCAACCAACAAGATAAGGTGGACAAATCACTGGTGAAAAATCTACTCATGGGATACATTCAGACGTCTAATAATCAAAAACCTGGAGACAGAATACAGGTATGACCGATGCTCAAATGTCATTGACAAGAAATGTAGAAAATATTGCTGGTTATTTTCACAGAACAAGTACTGCTAAAATCTTATTACATCATAGGAAAGGCATTTCAACATAACACAGAAAAGGCATTTTGACTGATTCTGTCATCATGTCTTCAGTCATCTGAGAATAAGTTTTACAGAGCATTAATTTTTTTTTTCAAGGATATTTTATAAACATGTGTTTCATTCCACAGGTTCTCCGACTGTTGAGCACAGTCTTAGATTTTGATCAGACAGAGTGCGAGCGAGCAGGTCTAGGCTCTAAATCTTCTTCGGGTGGTGGAGGATTGGGTGCCGATTCTTTGGCTCAGGAATTCATCAAGTTCTTGGAGAAGGAGTCTCGACCACAGCTAAAAGTCGGTCTGCCCAATTTGCTTCATTTAGGAAATCCTCAAGGTTTGACAAATTTATTTTTTTTTTTTAGAAAATATCGAATAGAATTTCTTTGCACCTCCAGAATTCTTCTCATGAAATGAAATATAATAGATTTTATTGACATGTAATGAATTCTACCTTCCTTAACGGTATAAATTTAATAATGAGGTTTTTTTTCTGATTTAGGTCCTGTAACTCCACCACATACGACAAAATCAGAAAGTCCTATGACTGCATCCAGAGGATCTACAAACTCGCCCCAGAGATTAACAACACCGTCACCACAGCAACCCACAACATCGAAACCAGTCCCAATCGTTCCAATGACTATGTCCAATCCACTACTTTCGTCAGCGACAGTCAGTCCCATTACAGTATCTAGCAGCCAAGAAAACAGTCAAAATGTTAATCCGCCTGCATTAAATAATAGTCTCGGACAGAATGTTGTCGGATTTAATAACAGTTTAACTGGAGGTTTTAGTCTTTTCACTCCAATCGCTAATCCAGACATTGTCGTCAATCAGACACGAAATAATGAAGGCGCTATACTGAAAAACATTCTGAAAGAGCCTCAAACCTAAAAGCAGAGACTCCATAATCCGCATAATGCTATGATTTTCAATGTTTTGTTTTTCGGTGCGCTTCTATGAGCCTTTTGCAAAGAGGCAAATCGGCGTAACTGCTAATGCAGGCATTTTGGATTACTATATTCCTTATTTACCTAAAGAATCCTAAAGAACTTAATAGAATTCTGTTTCTTTCGGTGGTATGCAGTTGTAGAACTTTTACTTTATCTATTACCATGGATGTCTAGTCGCTGTACCACTGAGGCTTAATTTTGTCTGTGACTTATAAATCTGCCATTTGTTTTGAAGTACAAGCAATTTGACATAGAAATAAAAGAAAAACTATAAACGGCTTTGAACATGTATGTCAATCACCCAAACGCTTGCCGGAAAAATGATATTGATGACCCCATATGGTAAACAATATCAAAAATACAATTTTTTCAGCATAGCCAATCAACTAAATTCTGACAAATCTGTATGCAAGTTAAACATATCTTGTTACAATAGCAATTTTACAGTTACAATGTAACATGTGTATAAAATTTATTACATATTAAATTTGCAGCAATTATTGTATGTAGTATATTTGTATTTTATTTCCAGTATTTTATAAATTAAATAATAAATGTCTACGCATTATGTTGCCCTAACTAAATCTACATTATTTTTATATATTTTTTGTCTATGTCTTATTTAAACATTCCGAGTTTGTCAAATAGAATGTGAATATGCAACAGAGTGAGTCACGGAAAAGGCAAAGTAGCGTAACCGCCATATTGATTGTTGCATCGCAATGCCATTTCCGAAACAGAAAATAAATACGTAAGTCACAGAAAAGGCAAAGTAGTGTATATGCTTAAAAAACTTAATTACTTACTTAATTTTTTTCTTCATAATGGGCATGGAATAATTAGACAAAGTTTGCCTTTTCAATACTTGTATATAAATTTTAGTTTACAAAGAAGTTCAGAACACAACAGGACCCATTTTTAATGTAGATTAATTTAGTAAATACACTTTTAATAATAATGAACTGGTGCTTATGAATTTATTATTTTACTTTTAAGATATTCCTTAGGCGTATTATTACTACCTATTTTCATTGACGTAAAGGCACATCGGCGTAACTGCAAAAAGGCAGATTGGCGTAACTGCTGAAAGGCTAATTAGCATAACTGCCAAAATGAGAATATCCTATTATATTTTTGTGTGCAGTAAATTTATCACGAGTCACATTGGAGGTTACGTCATGTCGCCTTTTC
The DNA here is from genome assembly GCA_963576895.1 of Ceraclea dissimilis. NCBI lineage: Eukaryota > Metazoa > Arthropoda > Insecta > Trichoptera > Leptoceridae > Ceraclea > Ceraclea dissimilis. The sequence continues at coordinate 7,492,316 of OY756375.1, forward strand.
GTCAAAATATTTTATAAATTGTAACTTTAGGTTTAATATTTAATTTGTGTTACTTCATATTATGAAATTACTATTATTATTGTTTGCAATTGATTTTACTAATTTATTTATATAGTAATTTAAAACATACCATTTAGTTTTTAATTGTACCATCTATACATTTATCTGTTTTTATTTGTTTCATTATTTTTTTATAGTTCTTCTATTTTTTGCCATATTTTCTTCACATTCCTTCTTAAATGTGTTTAATTTAACTGTGTCAAACTTCAAAAAGTATTTTTTGACAAACAGAGTTGATGAGTGGAATTCTCTACAAGAAATTATAGATGTTAATAGTAAATATGTTTAAGAACAAACTGGACAGATAACAAAACAAAAATTTTGGAACCTTTTATGTTAAATGAGTGATTCTTTCACTGTGTGGTAACAGGTTAGCGCAAGTTTCAATTGATGCACGACGCAATGTTTTAGCATGCGCAGACTAACCGTCAACATATAGGTAATTAAATATTTCAGCTATTAGGATAATGATGCAAATTGAATAATTATTATTTATAAATTTAATATTGTTAGATGTATTACTCTTGTATATATGAATGTAGTTGTATGCATAATATTTACAATAAATTCTTGTCGTAGCTTTGTAAAAATTTTGAATTTTACTACAAATAATAAATTACTATGATCTATGTATTTCTGCTTCATTTCTACTATTTAATCTTAATTTAATACACCCTCAAGCAGTAGATAGTTTGAGTCTGAGAGTTAGCAATGTGTACGATAAAGGACAATGGGAAGAAATATATGGAACTTGAACCAAGAAGGAGCCTCCATTGACTAGACTAGGGGGAATTGAAAGTACATACTTGTTTTATCATTCAGGCAAAATATTATCAAATTCTGTCCCAGGAAAGTCTCGCTATGGTAATTTTTGTCCCAAGAACAAATAATATAATTTTGATAGTATTTTTCTATCTATGGATCTATGCACGTCCCTAGCAGAGAGGACAGACACACACTCCTAGCTTTCGTCACGTCCATGCAATCTGTCATACAGTCTCCGATTCCTTTTACTCAAAACGCGTCCATCCTTGAGGATCTGGTCGACGTGATCGGCCCAGGCCAGTCTCGGGCGGCCGCGTTTCCTCACGCCTAGTATATTTCCAGAATGATAAGGTCATAAAGTATTTACTGCTATCTCCCCAACAATGTAAATTCACTACAATAATGAAACATCCAAATTAAAATGAAGTTTTCATAGACTGAGGGGCGAAATTAAAAAACAAAGTATTTTATTAAAGTTTTATTTATTATACATTATCACAAAATTAAATTACTTAAAACGTTATATTACAATACAATATACTTACTAAATGAGATGTAATGTGAAGCCATAATCATATTTTATTGCTATTAGTACATATATGTATATATAGTCCGAGTAACAAAGGATTTTACCTTGCAATAAGAGTAGTATTTCTGATTTTTGGATATGTTATAAAGGTCAGTCTTGGGGTTCAGAATCCAAGTTTGTGACCTCCCCACCATTGTGCGTTTACTAGGGTGAGCCAAAAACTGTCGAAATTCTGGCCGTTTTTCAGTTTAATGGTTATAACTTTTTACAGGTGCACCCTAAAGAAAAAAAAATTAAGTAAGGTGCGTTAGGGTAAGATCGGAAATGGGGTAAGACCGAAAAAGTGAATTCGTGATGAACTCCGGTCTTACCCCAGTATTTTCCGTTATTCCTTATGCAACACTCTATCGCCACATCAAATCTGGATCCACAACGAAGTTGGGTCGTTTTTCTACAATTTTTTTCCTCTGAACAGGAAAATGAACTCTGCGATTACTTGGTGAAAATGGAGAGCATTTTCTACAGGTTAACGCGTTGTGATTTCCTTTCATTGGTGTTTAACGATGCTAATGAAAATAAAATTCCACATCGTTTTAAAAAGGGAAAAGCTGGAGAAGATTGGCTCCATAGATTTCAATTAAGAAATCCGTTGATATCGTTACGTTCTCCGGAAGCAACATCAATAGCCAGGGCAAGAGGATTCAATTGTCCTCAGGTAGATAGATTTTATGATACTTTGTGCCATGCCAGCAGAAATTTTATGGCATTCTATCAAAAAATTAAAAAAAGTCGATCGACACAGTAGTGCAGTAAACAAAGCGATGGAAAATATGTTTGCATATCTGGCCGAAATTTCCTAGGAGTGTCAGTTTTCCATTCAAGAACTGATGGATCAAGTACATAAAAGGAGATTTCCGCCCAGATATGAGAACTGTTAAACAATGTCTCTTTAAGAAATATGGAAGTGACATTATCAATAAAGCCGCAGTCGTCTGCTTCAAAAATGCTAGATTTAAAATTCTTTCTGATAATTGGTATGAGAATAAAAAAAAATCAGAAAGAAGAACGCCTAAGAATTCTTCAAACGGCTGCAGCAATTATTCTGGAAGATGTCCGCTCTCAAGTTTACAGCACAACACAATACCCTCCATCAATTTTTATGTGATGTTGATGACGTTATTCCAAATACACTGCTATCATTTTTTCAAGCTGTGGTAGTTACCAATAACAAAGGATCTATTGATAAATGGAAAAAAAATGTGTCCCTCTATCACATGATGTAATTTCAGCTGTGAGACCTCGTTCATTTCGCTCTTCTCTTCTTACAGGGTTACATGTTAACCTGTATAAAAAATTCAGGTCAAAGCAACTGATTAATATACTATCTGCACTTGGTTTTTCATCAAGCCAGCATGAAGCAGTGACACTTGAGATGTCAACGGTGCTGCAACCTAACGCCCAGTTGATTGATAAATCGGCTACTGATGTGTTTCTGCAATTTGTCTTTGATAATGCAGATTTTAATGTCAACACTCTTGATGGTTTCAATACGTTCCATGCAATGGGAGGAATTACGCCAATAACGCCGGCAACAGCCATAAAAGCTGAACAACCCGTGAAACGCTTAAAAAAATGAGTTCATCTGACCTTGTTCAGCAAGCAGGTAAAATTCGACTGCAAAACTTTCAAAAGACTGGCGCTGCCTATGAACTCATCTGAAACATACGGTTTTCAAGCCATAGAAGTCAAGTCAGCCATCTCAATCGTTGCTGCTTGTTGAAGGCACTGACGAATTAATATGCCGTAGTCAAAAAACTCCACCTCCAGACTTTTGTTTTTTTAATAAATAAAAAAAATTAAAATGCGCACTCTTTGTGAATCCAAAAATCAGAAATACCACTCTTAATGCAAAGCAGGGTATCATATTCAGTCTTTATTTCTCGGAGTAATACAGTCAGAGTAGGAATCCTTCCTATTTAGAGTTTTAAAAACATAATTGAACCAAAACATGAAACTTACGAAAGATAACTTCATTCTAAGCATTCCACAATCCATGCTTTTCATTCTACATACCTGTTTTTACAAATTACAATAATGGAACGTATGTAACTATCCTGTGATAAAAAGGAGCTGTATTTTTAGTACATATTGGACAAAAATTCAAACTTTTTTTATGAGAGTATGCTCAAATTACTTTTCAATTTTTTTTTATTTTTACTTCAAACTATTTTTATGAAAGTATGCTAAACACAGGGTTGCAGGAGAATATATAGAAAAAGAAAAATAATATTATATTTTTATCATGTGTCCTTATCTTTCTTAAAAACGTTTTCTCGTAAGTTACAAATAAAATTAGTTAGCCAGGATTGAGCGGATGAAAAGGCATAAGAAACTCTCCTTAAGCAAACCCGAAAACACCGGCTTAACTGAGGCGAGATAAAGGCGAAGAAAGAACGTCCAGCTGTACGCATATGGGTAGGCGATGTGAACGGGAGCGCTGTGGTCGACACAGGGGGAGTTCCTACATTGGCAACACCAATATTCGAAAGCGGATTTAACATTGAATCAACGCGCATGCATCGTTCATCGCGCCACTTTGATGGAAAAACTGACAGAACGTCAGCCAATTACAGGCGGCGAGTGAATCTAACGTAGCCGAGACTAGCCAAAGAAGACATTCAGCAATTTGAGTATCTCTAACAACCACGCCAAAAAAGAAGCGTCATTTATCCGACGATTTTGCAAAAGGGCGGCCCTGTATTAAAAGAAAAAAAAGTAATACGAAGCATTATGTTCAATTTGCAATATAAGTCATGGTGGAAAATCAAGCATAAGAGACCCGAGTCAAGAGTAAATCGGGAAATCACAATGCCAGATTAATGTGCGCATCTTCATCAATGAACATATCGTCATTTCTGATAACACAAAATTCTCTATCCCTGTCGGTAGTCGGACATTTATTGTTTGACAGACATAAGATGAGGCATACAAAAAGTAAGATCTTCATTTCAGACCATCTTACTCTAAGAAACAGCCTTTTGTACAGAGACATCCGTGCGAAAACGAAGTCAAAGATTTGGGTAAAAAATGTAAGAATTTATGTTCGACGAGCCTGTTATAAAATTGGCTAATGTTTGTTAGTGCAAGGCAAACCAAACCAAGATTATCATAAAGATATGAATTTAGCGAACTACAAGCGTTGGATAAGAACGCAGTTAATTCCCAACTTAAAACCAAACTCAGTCCTGATTATTGACGCTTCCTGCCACAATGTCGTTGATAATCCAGCCCCATCTTCCAACTCTAAAAAGGGGAGATGCTGCAATGGCTCCAAGAAAGGGTGTCGCCAAACCTTTTAAAAGCCAAACTCTACCAAATTGTTTTGCAGCACAAAGAGAAACACAAAACCTACAAAATAGACAAAATTTTAAGGGAACATGGGCATGAGTGCCTTAGATTGCCTCCTTACGATCCAGAGCTGAATGCCATTGAAAAAAATTGGGCGTTACTCAAGGGATATGTCGCGAGTAGGAATGTGGATCTCAATGGAGAGAACGTAAAAAAATTAATAATTGAAAAGATTGGTACGATCTCACATGAGTGGAAGGAGATATGCAGACATGTAAAAAAATTGAGAATGATATGATGAACCAAGGAAATCGCACACAATATTGTTTTGACAATTCTTAAGAAGGAATACAAAAAAAGTTTCGCAAGTTTCTTAAACAAAAACTTAAGTATGTTTCAGACAAAAATAAAGGATATGATGCCCTATAAATAATTAATAAAGTTCTGAGCGGAAGCTTTGAGGGTACTGCAGACGTGCCTTAGACAATTTTGGAACTAGTAGGCGTCTTTAAGTACGCTCCCATTACATCATTTGAAGTGGAAAGATCTTTCAACCAATAAAGGCTATATTGGAATGGATCTTTTGGGTAGGGAGCGCCCCCAATTCCGATTTTATGAAAAAAATATTTATTATAAAAAAAAAAATGTTGTGGGCAATAAACCCTGCCGACGCCTTTGATCATGACTATGCGAGAAGCGAACGTTCTCGCAACAATTCGATTCCCAACCAATAAGACAGGAGATAGGATACAAGCGGGGAGAACTCAGAAGACACACGAGAGCGGCCATTCTTTTCCGTGGACCGATGAAAGTCGGTCAGTTTTTTGTACGCTCTGGATTGAGCAGAGGGCCAAGCCCAGAATATTTTAAAATAAGGAAAAAATCTCGAGGACCAAGAAACAGAAGTTAACAGTCGGTGTGATTGCTATCAGCAGTATATTTTGTAATAAATAGAGTCAGTGAACCTTTAAACAATTTCAGCAAACAGTAAGGTGACATTCACATGAAGGTCATGTCTAAAAGCCAACCAACTAAGAAGGAAGGAAGTATTCCAAGATATACAATCCAATAATAACTTTGAAATAGGACATCCAAACAAGGACCCACAATATACCAGGTCAGATTCACTTTATTATTATTGTAACGCCTTGCCAAGAAGAGGGTTAAAGGATACCAAAAATAAGGGTGAATGTTGTCTACAATCAAGTTACAAAGCGTCGATACCGGGAAACGGGGTTTTATATATACACGCGTGTATAGTGTAATATTTAATTTATAAAGCCAGACTTATTATATGTACATAATCATTATAAAGCATGTTCCATTATTAATTTATTAAAGTGTCAAATTGTACCAATCGTGTTCTAATTTCTAGCCATACCGCTGAGGGGTTTGGGCAAAGAAGCACGCCTCCAACCGTCACGACCTGGATTCCAGGTTGGGGAAACGCGTGGGGTCTTGGTCAGGCCTCTCAACGAGATAAACCCCTGGAAGGTGGAAACCTACCCCCTGAGGTACTGAGGAAACTGTGAGTCTTATCTTTCCTTGTCCTTCTCTCTCCCAAGTCCAGCTGTAGGATTGGGTGGCCGTGGTAGTCTAACCCGGCCAAAAGAAAACCATTCCAATATTTAGACCAAATTGACAATGTTTTAATTTCCATGTCGAGGAAATCTGTATGTTTTGGTTCAACATATTTATGTGAGTCAGCATTTTCCTATTTAAAACAAACAAAAAATAAACACCGTTCTCGCTTGACAGACGCTCATACACTGGATTCTTTAAGGTTGGCAATTTCCAACTACAAACCTGATTTTGCTAATCTAGCGGAAGATGCTCAGACGCAGTGCTCACACTAATATACATATAAGTATGTAGTTACTAAGAATAATTTTCAGCTTTATGTTTTCCCTCTTAATAAAATAAAAAATACTACATACTTAATTGTGTACTGAACTATGCTGTTTCATTTAAAATTTCAAGAAGTATGTAGTAATTGGTAGATCGCACAGGGCTTCCTCAGTAAACAGTAGATCTTGGATCTAATCAAGTTGGCTACCCCTGGTTTAGAGGAATTAAATATGACAGATAAACCCAGTCAAATTTGGAATCTTGATGAAACCTATTTTTGTCAAGATCCAAAGAAGACAAACATTGTATGAATTGGGGGAAGTGGGGAAAATTTTCCACCCTTAATTATTTTCAAAGGAAAATATATTTGGGATACTCGGACGTCCGAAAGTTCTTATGAAGGCATCACATATGTTAAAGTTTTATTACGTACATCTATCGTACGTAACAGAAAGCATACGAACCTTGCTGAACAAAAAAAACGCTTTAAAATCAAATACCCAAATAAACCAGAAGTTACATAGTTGTGAATTGCCCCCCTTCGGGAGAGGCTGCACTCCAATTTAGATAAACATTTACGTAATTAAATAGTACGTAATTACATTACCAAACCAATGGTACTCGCCAGGACAGACTCGGGACAGTTTCTGAGAACTTCATGATTAAATTATTTCTTCCAACTATTTCAACTGCACTGGAGGAAGGCCGACGTTGTAGCAATCCTCAAACCGGGAAAACAACCAAACGACCCAAAAAGTTTTCGCCCAATATCATTACTCTGCCACCTATACAAAACTTATGAACGCCTGATTCTAAATCGTCTACAATACCTCGATGACAAACTAATTCCGCAACAAGCTGGATTCAGGGCATCCAAATCATGCACAGGTCAGATATTAAACCTCACACAACACATCGAGGATGGCTTCGAGAAAGGAATGGTAACCGGGGCGATCTTTGTGGACCTGACTGCCGCTTATGATACGGTAAACCACTCGGTTCTTCTCGAGAAATTACGCACTCTGACTCAGAACAATAAACTAACCAGGGTTATTGCCTCTCTTCTGCATGGTCGTAGATTCTATGTCTCACTGGATGGTCGACGAAGTCGCTGGAGGAACCAAAAAAATGGACTCCCACAGGGAAGCGTCCTGTCTTCACTGCTCTTCAATATATACACAAATGACCAACCAATCCCACAAACCACCAAGCACTTTGCGTACGCGGATGACCTTGCGATAACAGCCCAAGCAAAGACCTTTGAAGACGTGGAACTAAGACTGATCGCCACCTTAGAAAATTTGTCCAAGTACTATAGAGACAACCATCTGAAACCAAACCCAACTAAAACGCAAATCAGCGCATTTCATCTCAGGAACCGAGAGGCAAATAGACCCCTTAAAGTCAGTTGGGAGGGGATACAACTGAAACACACGAACAATCCAATCTACCTTGGGGTAACATTAGATCGCACACTTACATATGTATAGGGCACGCTGTCACAATGTTAAGATGAAGACGAGCGCTCGAAACAACCTGTTACAAATAATGACAGGAAGCACCTGGGGTGCGAAACCGCATACACCCCGTACAACTGCACTGGCACTGTGCTACTCTGCTGCAGAATACGCATGCCCAGTATGGGCCCGCTGCGCGCATGCAAAGCAAGTGGACGTAGCGCTAAATCAGACATGCCGACTGATGACCGGCTGCCGTAAACCAACTCCGGTTCTAGCAGGAAAATTCGACGAATGGTACCATTTAAAAGACACACTCCGATCTCTCATCGACACAAATGAAAGTTTAAATTACTTTAAAAAATATCACTACCTTATATGTTCTTCAAAACATGACGCTGCTCGTCTAATATCGTCTCTAGAGGTTTCTGAACAAAATTACCCTATAGCCTGGGATCTACTAAAGAATCGATATGAAAACACAAGACTCACAGTGAACAAACACATTAATTCTCTTTTTAACCTAAATTCTATAAAGACAGAATCACACTATAACATTAGAAAGCTCATTGATGAATGCCAATTACACCTACGTGCCTTAGAAAATTTAAAATTAACAACACAGAACTGGGATGATTTAAAGTGATACATATTGTGTGTAATAAATTGGATCACAACACAAGATCAGTGTGGGAAAATTATAATATAAGTGGTGAATTGCCTACCCTGCAAGAGCTTTTTAAGTGTTTAACCGAGAGAGCAAGAATATTAGAAATGACAGCTTCTTCAGCCAAAAGAGATGTCAAATTCAACTCAACCAATCACCTGTCAACAAATTTAATTACCAATAAACCCATAATAATAATATTAAAAGGAATGAGGTTATTAGGGAAATGAGTGACTGCAAGACTGGTGTTGTGACAAGAATGAAAGTAAACAAACTAAGATGGTTTGGGCATGTTGAGAGAATGAAGATATATTTGAATGAGTGAAGAGGGGTGAAGAAGCGCGGCCGCCCGAGACTGACCTGGTCCGATCATGTCAACCAGATCCTCAAGGATGGACGCGTTTTGAGTAAAAGGAATTGGAGAGTGTGTATGACATATTGCATGAATGTGAAGGAAGCTAGGAGTGTGTGTAAGGATAGGGCAGTCTGGCGCTCTGTCCTCTCTGCCTACCCTACAAGGGACGTGGCGTGAGGGTATAGATGGTTAGATAGAATAATATTCAATGTGCTGTATGTTCCGCAACACATATCGTCTCTCAGGGCTTGCGAGTCAAATTATGTGGCATCCACTCTAACACAGAATATTTACATCTTATTATTGAAATTTGTAAAAACATAAATAAAATAGCATAAACAGTGCAACGAAAATAGAAGAAATCACATCAAGTGTATCTCATGGATTTAAGAGTTAATGTCTACCCCCTCTGTGGTAATTGGAACGCCCCCCTCTGCCTGACCCCCCTCTTTCATAATTAGTATTAGTTCTATCATCATGTTCATTACGATAATTCCCCCCTCGACCACCCCCTCTATTTGTCTGGTAACCTTGAGTGGGCTGTTGATATCCTTGACTAGTTTGATAGCTTTGCCCTCCTTGATTAGACGAGTATTGATTGTTTTGGTCATTTTGTACAAAATATGTTCTACTTCCTGCGTAACCGCCTGTTGTGGCAGAGTCGCGATTATCTTGGTAACCTCCTCTGCTATTTTTGTTATCCTGATAACCGCCCCTATTGTTGTCCTGATAGCCGCCCCTGTTGTTGTCTTGGTAGCCACCTCTATTATTCCCTTGGTAGCCGCCTTGATTATTTCCCTGAGCATATGTGTTAGAGATGGCTGTCCAGTTTGTAGAAGAATCTTTCCTATCTGTAACACAATATATACAAAAATAAACCAGTGAGTATTACATCAATTTATTTTAATAACAAATAATTTAAATAAATTAAGAAGATTTCTAAATACTGGTTTTCAGGCATAATTAGTTTTACGCTCCTCGCATTTGTGCCTAATCCTCTGATATTCGTGATATCTGGATAGGTGAATGTTTTCCAGTAATATTAGGCCGATGGGTTTATATATACGCAAATCCTGTAAATCTGTTGGCAAGTCCTACCTCCGTGCATAAACAAAACTATGAGCTGGATAGTCATCGAATACAGTTACTAAGTTTAAACAATTCCGAACTCTGGTAAATTGAGGATTACTTAAAACTGAGGGCACCAGTGAAGTTAAATACTACATGGATTCAAAAAATATGGACCATTAGTCACCTTGATTATTGCCTTGATAGCCGCCTTGGTTACCATCTTGATAGCCACCACGATTGCCACCCTGGTAGCCACCTCGTCCCCCTCTGTTGTCTTGGAACCCTTGATTCCTACCACCTCTTTGATCCCCCCTGAAAGTCATTCATCATTTTATTACAATGTGATAAAATTCCATAAAAATCACTTGCGAAAAAACATTCTTCTTCCGTTTTGTAACGAAAATTGAATGGAATTCTGTGTCTGTTATGTAACGATGTAGAAATAGTATAGAGGTACAGAAAAAAAGGCAATGTCCGGAATAAAGGGTTCTATGCATACCTTTGGTCCATGGGTTGGTTCCAGCCACCCTGGACTCGACTGCCCCCTCCAAAACCTCCGCCCCTCCCACCTTGACCACCCCCCCTTCCACCACCACCGCCCTGTAGAGAGACGGACAAACACAGAATATGGAATGAGTCTCACAAATTATTACACAAACATAACAAAAATGTATAACAAGACATAACATTACAGTTGGACATGTGGAGAGAATGAGTGATTGTTACAAAGTGGAAAATATTTGGAAATGAAGAAAAATCCTTCACCAACTCCTATTTATGAAATTAATGTTCTCATTTTAATTGTAGATTAGTTTTTCCTTATTTACTATGTTTTCGTATAGATGGCTGCTTGGTTTTTGAGTGAACCGTGTAAACCAGGGAGAACATCTGGAGAAGAAGACGCCAGCAGTAAAGTCGAAACATCTATCAAAAGCCAATCTACACACGGTTCGCTTGACAACCAAACACTCATGTCAAGTGTTCGCAGTGAAAACCTTCAACAATTACTGACATTAATTAGGGTACCTATTATTTACGCTCTCCATCTTTCTAATGCGTATTAAAATTGTTTTCCTATGCATTCAATGTCCATATGTGTGCTTCAAGTGAAATAAGTAGTGTAATCTTCAGAAAAGGAATAGCGATTTTTATTTCCCAGGCCTGATTATGGCACCATTCCCGTCATCAGACATAACAACTGCATGACTTATATACTCAAGGATGGTACCTGTGATCTCTGTTGTTGCCACGAAGGCATTTCAGGAGGTGGGGGCTGTTGTTCTGAGGGACGTCCTCCTCTGTCTGGTACCTGGAATTACATAACAATATACATTATCATCCTATTTTTTTTTATTTCTACCTTAGGGTCATTCCATAGTAACGGTCGTTACAATTGCACATGTTTGCATACACTTTATTTTATAAAATTTTATCATTTATTCAACATTTTGACATGAAATAAAAAAATCCCTTATCGCTGGCTAGCAGAAAGTATTTTTTTTAAAGGAGGTGGTCAGTAGCCTGGTTAGTAACGCGCTTGACTGTTAATCCAGTGGGCGCGGGTTCGATCCCCGATGCCGACTTACTCCACTTCACGACACAAGCTTTTCAAGCTTACTGTGAAGTGTAAAAAGGAGTATTTGGGTTTATGTATTTCGATAAACGCAGATTCATTTAAAAAAAAAGCCTCACCCGTCCAATAACAACTTTATTGACTTCACTTCTCGTGTTGATTCTCACAGCAGCATCGGACGTCTTCCTCATGGCCAGCAGGGAACTCCTGGCTGCCAGGAAGTCGCTCAACTTGATGGAGGGGTGCACCTTCATATGTTGCCTCAGGGGACGGTACACAGTGTGGATTTTGTTATTCTTGTCGTTACCTTTACCACCTTTCCACTGAGAATAAAAAACAGTACAATCAACATAAAAGCGGGGTTAATTGGAAGAAATGGCAGCATTGCGATAAGTTTGCCCTAGTGAAGAATACTTTATGATTTGCTACAAGTCAAATTTGTATTGCATATATTCTATTCTTCTTCTTTGGACGTAGGCCTCTTCCATCTCCTTCCATTCACTTCTACTCTTCCCTCTTGTCAGGTTCTTCCAGCTTGCTGAAATGTTATCAGACCACCTTTTGGGAGGTCTTCCAACACTTCTACTTTCGTCGTATATTCAGTTCACTTTAAGAAAAAAAAATACACAAAAGTAATTCAGTTCTCCATTCTATTCTATCCCCTCAGGCTGCGCCCCTTGGGATGTAGGCAGGAAAGGCCAAATTTACATATTCTTACACACACTTCTTGCGCCAGTCATATTCATAAAAATTTTCCACACATTCGTCCATTCTTGAGATTCTGGTCAAGTGATTCTTGGACGGCTGCATTCCCATACACCTCTTCTTTCTTTCACCTATGTATATTTTCTTTCCTAACCTTTCATTTTCTTTGTATCCTTTCATAATTCATCCATTATCTCTACGAGTCCTAAGCATCTCAATAATGATTAGTCTATTCAATACAAAGAATACCATTCAGAAGTCGCATTATGATCATCTAAATCTTACCTCAAAACTTTGTATAGTGCAATCAAGTCGAGTAATTAACATCTCTCTTCTGAGTTTGTATTCCTCCACCAACTGATTATGTAACTCCTCCAATTCTTTCCATTGCTTCTCGGACACGGCTTGGTTATAAACAGGACGACCAACGAAATCACCTCCTACAATCAAAACACACTACTCAAATGCTGGTCTACATGTCTGGGGATCTCAGCATAAATTACCCATCGTGACGGCTCATTTAAATAGTAAACCACCCTGCTGACCAGTGCATTAACCATGACGTTGGCTCTACCCGAAATACACAAAGACATACTATCAGTTATGTGCACAATGCGACACTCCATGCTTGCGAACTTGAGGGGAGCCGATCTACAATGGCCGGATGTGAAGACCATGGCCCAGGACAGAGACCAATGGAGAGGTGTTGTTACCGCCGTATGCTCCCCCAGGAGTTAAAGGAATTAATGATGATGATGATGTTCACAATGAGCTCTGAATTATTTTACGACTGTCTTATACAAAGTAGGTACAGGCACAATTTCTGCATCTTTGAAGTGACTTAAGTCAGATTTTCTTGGGAATTCAGACAATAATAAAAAATAAAATCTTTCGATGAATATTTTACCAAAATGTGTGTTTGCGTACAGTGGCAATGCATCAGACTTCCTAACCCTTAGCGACGAAGCAATACAATACATAAGAAATCTAGATTTAAGTCTCTGACAAGCAGTTCACTCTGCGCTTTTGACTTTTATTTTTACACTTTGACATAACAAATGTTATATGATATAGGCGTGATGTTGGCCATACGATAAATAAATAAATAAATGATTAAATTTCCTCACCTCTCTGTTGAATAACACTTTTCAACTTGTCCTTTAACTTGGTAAAGAGAAGAACAGTAGAAATATTGGCAGGTGGTTGAGTCATTTTCAATGCAGTCAGTATTGTATTCAGATCTTTTGCAGTCGGTGTTTCTTGCTGTGAAAAATTAAACTCATTATGGTAATTACCTCAACAAATATACAGCGAAGGATGGGCTAAAGAAATTCATCTTTCTATCTATCCCCTCATGTTGTGTACCTTACAGAGTAGGAAGAAAGGACAGAATGCCGACCGTCCTATCCTTACAAACTCTTTGCTTCCGTCACATGCTCTCTCTTGACTTGCTTTACTCAGAACGCGTCCATCCTTGAGAATCTGGTCGACGTGACTGATCAGTCTTGGACGACCACGCTTCCTTGCACCTCTTCCTGTCATCATTTATTCTCTCAACATACCCAAACAATCTACATTTATTCCCTTTCATTCTATCACAACAGTGGATTATCTCTCTAATAACCCCATTATCTTTATACTTTAAAATGTTAAAAAAAATGTGTTATTTGTCAACTTACGATGGTAACTTCCATAAAGGAATCAATCTCCTGAGGTTTATCCACAGCGAGGATTCTGGCAGCCATCAACTCAGAAAGCAAATACTCCAGTAACAAGAGTTTGTCAGTTCTACTTTGAAGACGAGAGGACATGTGACCTAAACAAAACAATAAAATTACATTCTAACACTTTATTTTTTTATTCAAATGAAATCTGCAGACACTCGAAGATAAATTCTTATTGAACATGTTCACTGCTACTGGAAATACCTACTGATTTGCAGAAATTTAACCATCCTCAAAAAACCCCAAAAAGCATGTTGTCTTAAAATCAGATTACTTTCTAGTACCATACATTGATATTGCAGTAGTCATGGACAATACATGACATAAGATAGATTTTTATACTCAAATATCTGTGTGCTTTACTTCGTAATCTCACATTAAAGAGTTAAATAAAATTTCACACGATATCTTTGTATTTTTAAAGGCAACATAAATTAGTATGACTCTGCAAAAAAATTTAATGCAACAAATTGAAGAAAAATTTGTATGAATCTGTCAGGTCTTTTGGAACTGCATTACTAGGGGCGCTGCATTCACTTTACACCCGTATTGGCTAAAGGCGGCTGTCAGTGTGTTCTGACAACTTCTGACATATCAATCTAACAATCAGATCAATCTTACAATCAGCAGATGTGTGGAAGATTGTATGCATTTCCGAGCTTCCAAAATCTGAATATTGAATGTTAGAGTATAACTTTCCACACGTGTGTGATAGCCCTACACTCTACAGGTACACAACTTGACAAAACAAAAGTTGACATGTTGCTTTGTTTAATCAAATTTAATTAAAATATCTCACCAGTAACAAGAGATAAATAGGGACATCCAAGTTCCTTGAGGAAGGAGCTCAACTCCAATACAAAATGGCTGGCTTCTTCAGCCCCAGTAGTCTCACTGACGGCCTCGTCTAAATGACACAAGTCTTTAATCTCAGTAGAGAGGGTGTGCACCAGGGCAGTGTACTCTGTGCTCTTGGGACCACCTTCCAAGGCCTTCTCCAAAGCCTCGGGACTGAGTAATGGTCCATTGTAACTGAAAACAAATAAATGAGAGATGTAGAGAGGATGAAAAATTAAAGTATAACAACGAAAATATACCTGATGAAATGCGTATTAAAGTAACCAGAGGTTGTGTTGGTTTTAAGTTTCAACAAAGGCGTGATAAAAGTATAACACTAATAATTCAATTCATACAAAATATCATCATGGAGCCCTAAAACTGCTCATAATGTGTCCTGTGTATTTAAATACAAGTTTAGAAAAGTAAATATTGATTCCGCTGACGTTTCCACAGCTAATCATCGTTACAGACCCCACGTATATCGCGATAGAGTATTTGCCAATGTCGACAGCAGATATTACTAATAAACTCCATAACCCTAAAATTGAATGCCGATTTCAAACGTTTAATGAGAGGAAAATACAACAAATCTACTCACCCTATGTCGCTCAAAGCATCCAAAACGTCGTTTTCCATATTTATAGACTACAATATGTGTAAATCTTATTCACCTTTACACAAAATGCGAAGGCGGCGATATTTCCAACGCACGCAAGAATCACCAAAAATCACAAAATGTCAGTCAGAAGAAAAACGCCGCTGTCAGCCATACTTATAATGTTGCCATATAAAATATTACTCCTTGTTGAAATACGAGAATATCGTTACAATAATATTATTTCTAGGTCGACTGGATAGATTCACGCATTGATTTCATTTATTTTCCTTTTTTATTGATTTTTTTCCGTCTAGTAATAATACTTTAGTAGAAATCGTCACAACTTCCTGTATTTTTTTAATTAAAAGATGGCAATCTTTTTTGACATAGACAAAAAGAAGCCACAGTTTTGCACTTCGCGCTAAATTCAAATCAAATTTTAGATATTTCCATCAATGTGGTATCATCTTCAAATTAAAAACTAATAATTCCGGATATGTTTTGGTAGCGAACGTACCAAAAACACGTGTTTTGAAAATTTCTTGAAAAAAAGATATTCGAAGGATACCCCCGAAAAATCCTAAAAAATAATGTACCTATTTTTCACCAATAATTTTTCGCATGCTGTCTGTACTTCTTGTTGTATTTTTTTTTTCAGAACAATACATTTATTTTCGAACAGTTTAAATTTTTAAAATTAGCAGTATTCGAATTAATCGAATTACTGAAATTTCCAAAAAACATTTGTACATTATATATATTTTTTATGACTGAACATTTCGAATCAATTTTGAAATATTGATTTAATAATAGATGAAGACCATAATATAGAAAGGGATCGTGCATGAAGTGCCAATATTTTCGCGTGTTAGGCCTTTAAATTTATTACATAATAAAAAACAGCTAACGACAAGTGAGTAAGCACTGTTTATCTAAAAGGTACCTAAGTAGAGGTAAATGTACTTCGTGTAATTTGGTTAATTCTTTTATTGGTTTCTGGCACAACCGTACCTAGTGCGACATTCGTGAATGTATGCTTATGATCACAGGCGTCGTCAACGCCAGGCAGGGGGCAGCTGCTGCCCCCCACCCCCCTCATACTTTTACCTGCTAGATAATAAAAAACTCACAAAAAAGCACATTATTACCACACAGTTTTCTTATCATTATAATTATTCCATAAAACAGTTTTATTGTGTTGTGGTACAATTAATACAACAATGTAAAAATAACAAGAAAAGTAGGTAGTAAACTGCAGCAGACTTCGGAGTCTAGTAAAATTTTACCAGATAGTTGAGCGACTAGTGCCTCATAGCATGTTTTGATTTATGTATGTATATCAAAATTCATTGTTTTTTAATGTTGTTGTATATCTGGAATATAAATTTCATTCATTCAAATATTTTGTTTGCTATACAAAAATGTTTTGTTGTAAGGACCGAGCATTTTGTTGGAGGTCCAAATTTTTTTTTGTTATAAGCAATGAAACAAAATGAGTAGGTAGCGTAACAATTATTTCGGTAGTCACAATAATTTGATATCTGTAACAAAAAACATTGTTACAATTTAACTTTTTTTTTTCAGTAAAGCAATTCACTGGAGCGGATTTATCGCAATGCTGCCATTTCTTCCAGTTAACCCACGTTATGCTACATCTCGTATTAAAATTTTAGTTCCCTCCGTTCTGCTTCGAAACAGCTGTCGACGCCCATGCTTGTGATTATGACTCTCTTGATCTACATTAATATTATCTGTGAGTGTTGTACGTTGTAGCTATGTTATTATTGTCCACTAATTTCATTCAAAAGAGTTTGTAATGGCGAAGGCACGATAATGCCGTCACGAAATTATATCACAGATAAAAATAATGTTGTCTTAAGTTAAGAAATACTTCACTATGTTAGATTGACGCCGTTACTATTATAATATAATAAGAATAACTAGATCAACCAAATGATACAAATTACATTTTCCTATTGTTGATAACTTTATAGTGATTATCTCGCGTAGAATATTGCAGTGGCGTATATAGAGGGGGGGCCGAGCCCCCCCCCCCCGAAATGTCAAACAATGATGTACCATCTGCTATACCAAGATTCCAGGCTCATCACTTCACCCAGTCTGTGAAAAAAATTCTATTACGAAATATTGCGAAAAAATAACAACTGGATGTAATAAGATCAATATTGGAGTACATGTGAAAAGTTTTGCATCGCTCCATAAAAAAATATTTTGTAGTATCTTATGTGCCCAATGACCTATATGTAGGACGGTCTGAAAAACCTGAAAGAAGATGAAATAAAAAAAATACTTGTCTTTTGTTTATTTAGCATTGAAAAACAAAAAATCAATTAAACATTCTCTGTAGGAAAGCTATGGACATATCTGGGTTAATTTTAATTCGACTACAAATTTGGAAATACAATGCAGCTAAAAAAAAGTGAAAGACCTATCTAGATTCCATATATGTAGGTATCTAAATAAATTGTAGGTAGGTACTATGTCCATAGATTTTAAAACGGAAATGCGGCGGAAGACGTATTATTTGTATCACGTTGTAAAAGTGTTCTATTATTTGTTTTTGTATCAATGTTTTCCCGCTCGATTGTTTTGTTCTACTATAATACTTATAGAATAATTTTCCGGAAATTTCAAATCGATTCGAATATTCTCCCCGGTGTTGCTAGCGCACGGACTAAATAAATCGATTTAATGGTACCCACTTTCGCAATTCTATATTTTAGTTTTGTTTGCAGCATCACATTTTGCAATGCGAATCTTGTCTACATTTCATTCTATTCATACCTAATACCTATCCTACAGTTTTATCTGTGTAGTGTATACTTTTTACTCCTCGATGTAATTGCGCAAGGTAGACATATTTTCAATAGATGGCGATGAAAATCTCTTCCATTTTTAAAATTAAAATATAGTGTACATCGACATTTATCCTCTTTTTGCCCATTTTTCACCTTTTTTTTCTTTTATTGTATTTTTTTTAAAGGATCTGGGCTTGCATACACAAACTCAAATACTTTCCTGCACACATTGCACTAGGCTAAATGCCTGTATCGCAAAGTGTGGAAAACATCGCCAGCGCCAGGGTTTGAACCTGGCACCTACCGCTCGAGAGAGTGCCGCCTCAACCAACTGCGCCAACCATGTACTTACTTTATAGACAATAATTTTAATACCAACCTAAAACACGTCCTTTTTCACACATCCTCACGAAAAATTCCACCCGCAGCGCTATTGCTTTTTTTAAAACGTCTGGATCGGCCCCCTCTGAAATGAAAAGCTATATACCCTACTGTGCAAAACTACCAATTTTTTTTTTATACAAAATACCCATCAGTTCGTGCGGGTCGCACTAGGGTATTCTAGTACCACTAAGGAGTATAGTTCTTTATGAGAATTTAATTACAGACAATTGGACGAATCTAATCATTGATTAAAGTTTCTATTATTTCTTTAGTAATGATTAGTTAGTCG
The DNA here is from genome assembly GCA_963576895.1 of Ceraclea dissimilis. NCBI lineage: Eukaryota > Metazoa > Arthropoda > Insecta > Trichoptera > Leptoceridae > Ceraclea > Ceraclea dissimilis. The sequence continues at coordinate 7,511,348 of OY756375.1, forward strand.
CTTATATACATTAATTAGGAATTTCATTGCAACAGAACTTAATAATTCTCTTATTTAATTAATAGATAACATTCCAATAAAACTAGAGCTAATTATTTGTAAGTATTGGTGATCGTAGAAAAAAAATATATAGAAAGTTATACGTACTAAATTGTCTCTGTGACGCACTTTCGGCTTATGAGATTATTATGAAACCCGATGAATATATTTTGACATTTTGTACTAATTATCAAAAACATAGATGCATATTTGGGAAAGCAAAAGTGTTAGTGCACAATGCTGTCTTGGTGCCGACCCTAATGTATGCTTGTGAGACTTGGACGTGGATGAATCAGGGCTAAAGGAGAAATCAGGGCTAAATGCAGAAGAAATGCTGTCGTTAAGAAGAATGTGTGGGAAAACGTTGAGCGATAAGATAGGAAATGAGATTATTAGGGAAATGAGTGACTGCAAGACTGGCGTTGTGATGAGAATGAAATAAAACAGATGGTTTGGGCATATTAAGAGAATGAAGGATGACTAAAAATATTTGTGAGCGAAGATTGAGTGAGTGAATAGGTGTGAGGAAACGCGGCCGCCCGAGACTGACCTGGTTTGATCATGTAGACCAGATCCTCAAGAATGGACGCGTTTTGAGTAAAATAAATCGGAGGGCGTGTATAACAAAATGCCTCCTGTTTAAGGATAGGGCTGTCTGTAGCTTTGTCCTCTCTGCCTACCCTGCAAGGGACGCCGCGTGAGGGTATAGATAGACACATAGATAGAGAGAATCTAGAGAGGTTTTCTCATAATCGAAAGAAACCATTATTGAAATACAATAATAGGTCAATCAGGTATACTAAATTTATAAAAAATATGATCCATTATGTGGTTCTTTGTGTCACATTCATTATTATCTCATTTATCATTGTGATATTTATCTTTGATCAGATTAATCTATTTATCCATTCATCTGTCATCATACCTACTTATACCATGGAAACCATTGATCGCACGATTTTTTACATCACAGATATTTTAATATTTCTGCATTATTCTATGGAATTAATCAAATTTGTATTAACAAACGATTAATGACACATTTTGGTAAAGTTAATGGAAGATATTTTTTTGATAATTAGGACAAATAAATATTGAATTCAATTATCTTTTTAACTAGCTATTTATCTACTCTATTAATTACTTATAGGTAAGTATATTTGTCTAATTTGTTAATGAATTGGCATTCGGAAATGAATCCATACATTACCGTAAAATACATTTAGATCTAGGTACTTGTCCCATTTTCAAACACCCAAAGAAAAGAACTTGGAATAGAAGCCAAAAGAAATCTTGCACCTCTATTTAATGCACTTGGCCCAGTAGTCTCCTGAAATTTGCTCATTTGTTTCATGGGATGTAACCTTGTTGCTATGTATGATGCTTGCTATGTATAAATTTACTATGTATGATGTTTGTTATATATGATATTTTGCTATGTTTGCTATGTTTGCTATGAATATATAAATTCAGGATCCCTCCCCACACACGAGACTTAGAGGGAGGTATCTCGAAACATGTATAGTTTTAAGTAACCATATTATTTGTATATGTAAAATATTGAAAAAAAATAAAAAGAATTTTGAAAAAAAAATGTAGGTTATCGATGACTAAGTATAAAGACAAAACGGCAATCCAAAGAAACACTTTACAGGTGCGCCACAGGGACATAGAAATCCAGTGACGCCCAAAATTCGATGGATAGATTCTGTACCCGCTGATACATCCACATTAGAAAATACAAAACTGAAAGACAAGTAAGCAAACAGACAGGAATGTAGGAAACTCCGGAATGGTACTTTCTATTATTTCACTGATTATTTAAAAAACAATACTTTTAATTTTTAATATCTGACAATCAAACATGAGCTATTATTGTGAATTGATATTGTAATTTATCTGATGTACTAGAAATGACCATACGATAAATAAATATTATTTCACTCACGTGAGTTTATTTTTACTATCACCTCACCTAGTTTTGAAATTGGTGTTTCTGGATTCAGCCAAGGCCCACCAGGGACTGTCGAGTTTATAATGATGATGATTATAGGTTATTTAATTACTAGCTTGATATAACAACGTGGGGCTATTGTTTGGTTGTTTGTAAAAAATGACGATTGAATTGTTTTTCCATCGCGGAGGTTAACAATAATTAATTTGACAGACCGGATGCATTAAAATCTACATTAAATTACATACTTTAAGACGTATTAAAATTAAACAATATTATTTTTATCAACACATTAAGAGTGTGCATACCGACATTTCAAAAATTTCTAAAAACGGAAGACCTTCTATCTCGACAACCGTTACTAAATTTGCTTTGAAACAAATTAGAGTAGATGCATTGAACCTTTTTCTTGGGAATAACCGTAAAAGATTTTTTATATCTTGTATAGATATCTCAAAAAAATTAATTAAAAACACCTCTGTACTTTTTTCCGAAAGACGAAAACTCGTTTCCCGAAAGTCGAAAACTCGTTTCCCGAAAGTCGCGGAGTAAATTTTTTTTGTACTGATAATATGCATGAAAATCTAGGGAATAACCATGAAATTTTTTTGATAGACGCAAAATTAACCCTAAAAAATGAAAAAAAAACGCTATTTTTACCATTTTATCATGCGATTTCACGCGATTTTGAACCTTAATGCCGTGGGAAATGTCTGTGACGTCATTCCTAGTGCTATGCCCTTAAGACGTATTAAACAAAATTATTTTTATCAACACATTAAGTACAGCTTATTCCTCGCAATATTAATTTTATGCATAAATCATATACGCGGATACAGAGTTCATTATGTTAATGTTAAAAGTACTTACCCTGTGTATGTAGGAACATGAGTATTGTTAACAATATGAGTAAAAAATAATATTTAAAAAATAGCATCCGTAGTTTTAACAACAAACAATGTTTGTTCGCTACAACGGCGATGAATCAAGGTACTCACAAAGTAAATAAAAATATTTTTGAATGCACTTTTTTTTAACCTGCATATTTTCTTTTTATTATTTTTGTTTATATAAGAATAAGTACTATGAACACACGATTCAAAATAGTTCGTTTCCAATGCGTATCACCTTTCCCACACATTTCCTAAAGTTCTGATCTCATCATGCTAGTTTTCATCAACTTCTTAGGTGAGGAATAGCGGAGATAGAGGAGCCACTTGTCATTATTTTTCATACAAAATGTGTGCTAGGTGACTCTTATCTCCGCTATTTCTCACCTAAAAAGTTGGTGAAATCCAGCATCAGTGTCTTTGGAACTGTGTAGACATTTTGTGAGGTCGAGGTGATCATTTTGGCGCATGTGGTGTAGTGTTAACATCCAGTGATATAACATTAAAAGGGCTATTCGCGGCCATAGGAAACTTCGTGGGTAGAAAATTAGTGCTCTTTTTTCTGAATGTCAAAATTTATTATTTGATTTCTTTAAGTAGTTGAATACCAAGTAGTTTTCGCAACAGCTATACGCCGAAAGAATGACTTTCCATCAGGCTTATGAGTGCTCGTCAGCTGGTTTAATCTGATCACTTTACACCGCTTTCTTAAGATTTTAGGACAATCCCATCAGATTTTTTTTAAATGGCACACCCATTGTTTCTCGTATAAGTCAACTGCACTACATTTTCCTATAAAAAAACTCGTACGATAGGAAAATATTGATTGACTGTGATATTTTCAATTGATTAATTAATTATTTCAGCGACAGTTTCTCATTGCGTGCAACCCTGCTTACAAAAAATCATATCACATTATTATGAAGTCAGCTTCTGTGTACGTAGGTAATAAGTACAGTACCTAACCTACAGTCTACATACATTCTTGCCGGGAACTTCGTGGGTATTAAATAATTACAAGAATAATAATATGTTAGGTCTGTTAGTGGCAGGGAAATCCTAGAGATGGTAGCGATTTAAAATAGCACCAGACAAAATCATCAGCATCAGCCCTCAACATACGAGTATATAGATCTCCCCACAGTAAAGTTCCCTATATCCAGAGCAGACCCCATCCAACCGTCTCCCGCTACTCTTCTGGCTGTTTTTATTTCTGTGGTTCTAGTCCCATGACCAGCATAGCTCCATTTCTGGAGAGCTATGTAACGGTATAAAAGAAAAATAATTTCTGTTATCGCATTAAGACGCTCCTGCTAGATAACTCCAAATCAATTCATAAGCATCAGAACATCGCATTTTTTCTTATTGTGTAGTAGTCAGCGTCATTCGCAAGCATGTAGTAATTTTTACCAGAGAGAAGGTCATTAAAAGTGGCCCTAGAATTTGAACTTTATGAACCGTAGCATGCTAGCATCGCTACAAAAAATTTACACAATTTTGTGTACCTAGCATGTGTAAATTATAACTGTCATTCGGGATTACTCTTTCTGGTAGCTAATATAATATACCAGAAGGTGGTCGCTAACCAGGAAGACCAGCAAAGAAGTGGCCTGACGGTCGGAGCTCAGAGACCCCTGGGCAATAAACAGATCCTCGGATCTAACACAAGATAAAGAAGAGTTTTCGAAAATTTTCTCGAGATAAATTTTATAGTCCAGCACATAACAACGTATAAGTAGCACATGATTAATTGATTACTAACGAAAATCACAGTTCTTCTCAAGAATATTTTCACGTAGCAAAGTATAGAAATACTGCTTGTAACAATTACTGTTATTTTTCACAGTTACATATATTAACAAACATCCACTAACATCGTGGGAACCCCTATACAGTATGAACTGTGAATATACAGATACACTATAATAGGAATAGGTAACACACATTCATAGTAGTTATATGACTAAGTATAAAAGACAATACATGCAATTTTTTAAGTGTACACACAACAAAACATACACCCAGATTCCGTTTACTGCGATTTCAATTAAGCGATTTCGCAATACCTTAGACAGCAGTACCTATACTATTTTTTGTGTGGGAATTGTGGACGTCCTACTACTGTTACATATTATGATATCTTTGATCTAATGACTCAATGGAAAATGTTTTCCGCTGTCTCTAAACAAAACAAAGTGTAACAGAGAAATGACTTTCAACTCAACGTGTGATGTGATAGTGATGTGACTTGTATTTTAAAGAATTGTTACAATAGTACATCAATGTTATGATTGTTGAAGATGATTACTTTTGAATGATAACTCTGAAATATTAGCTAGCAGAGATCGCAGCATTGCGATCATCTCGCCCTAGTGAATAAATGTTATAATTTATATTTTAAATGTTAACATGTCCCTGTAGTTTGTTCACCAAAAACAAAAATAAACAAATATTGAATTTAAGACCGAGGAACAGGGGATGAATATGGTAAGTACCTTACATTCCAAAATGTGATGTAAATATTTCTGATTTTGGGATATGTTACATAGGTCGGTCTCGTAGTTCACAATCAAGTTTGTGACCTCTCCACCTTGTGCGTTTACTAGGGCGAGTCAAAAACTGTCTAGGTTTGGGTCGTTTATTGATCATATCTTTAGCTCATATCCACAGAAAGATTTTTTTTTTATTTATTTATCTATTTACGGCATAAGCCATTTACATTTCATTACAATTAGTGTTAATTATCAAAAATATATAAGCAGATACACAATACAATACAAAAAATTAAAATTTTATATACAGGGTGTTTGATAGATGGATGTATATATCTTCAGGGGTGATAGTAGAGGTCATTTGGGATCTTTTGAGCCAAACTTAGCTTAGTCCAAAGTCACACGGTTCTCGAGTTATTCGACATTTTAACTTTTTATCGAAAAACCCCGAATTACTAAAGATTTACCCAATAGCTTCGTAAGTATAGGTACCTACTCAGTTCTGTAATTATTTTTTTGTTTCTTGAATATGTGCTTGATCTATTAAACTCATTAGTTTCAATCTAAAGATACAATAATGATAAAAAATATTGAATTTAGGTTTCGGTAAATGGTTATTTCAAAAACGTGTCACGACTTTAGATGAGATTTTCCTTAAGAAGAAAATTACCTAAAGATTCAGAAAATTGGAAAAAACTTCTCTGATTTATGCTCTTTCAAATGATGTACAAAACATAATAATAAAACATTTTTTTCATAAAGATATGATACAATAACTTCAAGAGGTCACTACAAATTTAAGCAAAATCCATACAAGTTTGAAAACAAGAAATCGAAAGAAATGTACTGTTCACTATGCAACCTGTACCTGTGGTAAATTTGTATGGAAATTTCATTAAATTTGAAGTGACCTGTTGAAGTTATTGTATCACATCTTTATGAAACTAATGTTTTATTATTATGTTTTGTACATCATTTGAAAGAGCATAAATCAGAGAAGTTTTTTTCCAAATTTCTGACTCTTTAGGTAATTTTCTTCTTAAAGAAAATCTCATGGAAAGTCGTGAGACGTTTTTGAAATAACCATTTATCGAAACTTTAATCCAGTATTTTTTATCATTATTGTTTCTTTAGATTGAAACTACTGAGTTTAATAGACCAAACACATATTCAAAAAACAAAAAATAATTACAGAACTGAGTAGGTACCTATACTCACGAAAATATTGGGTAAATCTTGAGTAATTCGGGGTTTTTCGATAAAAAGTTAAAATCTCGAATAACTCGAGAACCGTGCGACTTTGGACTAAGCTAAGTTTGGCTCAAAAGATCCCAAATGACCTCTACTATCACTAATGAAGATATATACATCCATCTATCAAACATCCTGTATATCTACATAAACAAATACTCTACAAATCGTTTTCGAATAATAATAATAATAATATTGAACAAAAAGGTGTGAAATTGTAATTAAAACTGTATAATGTTAAATTCCCTACAACTTAGGTCTATATGAATAGGCGATAAGCTGTTGTACCGGCTAGTGTATATTGTATTCAAATAAAATAAAAATATTATAATATCCTGAGCCATCTGAAATGCTCATCATTGAGAAGAAGAAACGGTATAGTACCATCCTACAGGTGCCTACAACAGGCATAGTACTTCTTCCCACATCTTTCCTAACGACCATACAGGAAAGTATACAATGGAATGAGCGGTATATTGTGTACTTTCCTATTTATTATCTACACTTCCTATCAAAATTAAATTATTGTGAGCGCATAATATATCTACATACACAACCGAAGGTTATAATAAAAAAAATGTTTAGTAGTGTTACAAAACTTCAAAAAAATCATTCATATGTTCCACTTTACAGTATAAAGTAGATCTGATCGATAAACATAAGAGTAAACACATTAAAATTTCTACCACAATACATTAAACTTCTACTAGTGGGTCCCGTGAATAGTATATTCACGAAATTTGACATTTATTATTGACTACTCCTTGTTTCATATAACTTGGCCACTGGCTACATAGTAATTCTATACAAAAAGTGTGACAAGACGGATGAAACGAAATGTAACTACTCATACTGCCACTCTACCACGCTCTTCAAAGTTCTTCGAAGGAACATATCAAAGAGGGTATTGGTCTAACCTACTTTCCATACTAATTCTACATACGTACCTACTATACATATGTACCTACAGTAAGTATGATTACTGAAAGAATTCGAATTGCATTCTCTATCAATAATATATCGGTATCGGTAAGTAGGTATATTTGACTACAGAAGTACCTAATCAAATTATTTTTTGGTAGGTATGTATGCATACTGTAGTACTTTTACGCAGAAAATTATTTTCATTCAAAATTTCATTAGTAGGTACATTCGATATTTCAAATTTTCATTCATAAAAAGTGAGACTTAAATAAAAAAAAATAAAAAGAAGAATATTCATAGAACATGCAAAATTTGCCAAAGGGCCATCGTTACAAACATACATGACTCGGCTTTTACCAGTATTATGTAATGGAATAAGTTTCTTTGTTATTAAGTAATGCTCTCTTGTGCTTATGGACATCGACAATAGAACTATATAAAAAAACTTACATGTGGGTGTGACAATCGCTCTAACTATTGGTTCATATTACCTACGTTGTTCTGTAATAAAGAATATGAAAAAGTGTTTATAAATGTATGATTTAATTTTATAATAACGAATATTACCCGAAGGCTGGATCATACCTACAATCATTTAGATATAATCACTGACACCTGCACTGTGTGGCCAGTTGAGAAATAAGTGAGTAGAATTGAAACTACGTAAATTATATCAGATAGGATTTCTACAGTTGTTAGTAATCCACGCACCTTTCATCGATAGCCAATGGCAAGTTTTAAAATTACGATATTACTAAGTAAACGGAAGGTGCAGGAAAGGGAAACTTACATAATGGGGCATGGGGCCTTCACTGGTTTGCTTTCTGTTTTTGTTTAATAGTTAACATGTGCTGTTATAACTGTTTGTGCCCATGTGACTAAATAAATAAATAAATAATATCCAGCCTTTAATACGTACCATACCGAGTATGTTCTCCAACTCCAAATTCCAAAGCAGGGACTGATTTTTTTATTGCTGGAACTTGGAATATTACTAGGTGCCAGTGGCGACTGTAGGGTTCTAGCGGGGTTTCAACTGACAAGACTAAAAAAAGAATATGAGATGAAAATTTCAAACACTCGTAATATCTTTTACATACAGATGGAACCTTATTAATCACGTTATTTTCACATGAAAAGTCGAATCCGACAAAACCTCAAAATTTGTTAGAACATAGAACTATGCTATTGTTTTTGACAGTCCTATATTTGATAAATGTGCTACTTGCGCAGTGTCCCGTTAAGTTCCTGATCAAGATCCTTATTTGTTTTTTGGAAAGCTTTAGAGTAGATCTTCAGATCAGATCTTCAGATCGACTCATATTCTCCGATCATTCGGTCTTTCGTAGATTACACTACATCTAGAAAATCCAGTGTTTTTTTTAAATGAATCGTGATCTTCAAAATGTAAAAATAAATCTAAAAAGATGTTGTATAATTAGGAGACCGGAAAAGTAATCCTCCTGTCTGGAAACAAATTAGGATTCGTAAGAAAAACTATAATGTTCCCGAAATGTCTAAAGTGAAGAGAGTATAATATCCTCATAGGCCTCTCTCGACACAATATAATATGTTTTCTGTAATAATGTTTTTGTCTAGACATTGTCATCTCCTTCATATGAGATTTATTACACGGTTTCCTATTACATACATATGGGACTACATCATTATTCATATTTCTTATGGGCATATGGTGAAAAATATTACAGTTTTTCCGTCTGTCTATCTACAAACCCAGTTTTACTCATCAGCGAAGGGTATAAATCTTACTTTATTCTCGAGAAACGGTCACCATTCAGTCCATAACATTGAAAACATAGTTCTTTGGCTGGGAATCGAACCCAGTACCTATGGCTGTTAAGTAATGCCACTAAACGTCCGTCCTGTGACTAGTCGTAATTATAAGGTGCCTTTGTCGTTCATTTACCATTCACACTTACACACATTCACACAATGCTACTATAATTTGTATTTCAGTGTTCAGGCCTATATGAAATGTTCAAGTAGGTCTGGATCGTCTTACCATATGTACCTTCTTACCTCACAAATTATGGACAACCCTAAATCCGATTCGAACTGGCCATGGGCGATGCTAGAGATGTGGACACATTTTCCATAAATGAGGAAAGAGGGAACATTCTTATTGCGATGTGGTGTGATCGATTCATTTGATCACATTGTGGGGCACTGTCCTAACAAGAAGTTCGAGGAAGATTTTGGGAAAATCCATGAGGTGACGGCAAGGGCAATACAATAATTGACGCGGAGCTTTGACTCTCAGATACCCTTTACAATGGTCGTTCACATACGAAAGAAAAAGAAGAGAAGCGAAGGTACCATACGTTCAGTCCTAAAGCTAACAATTTTTTTTTGTTTATTCACGGTATTTTTTATATAAAATAAATATATAAATGGAATCCAAACCTATTAATACTGTTATCAAATGATTATATAAAGAATACTTAAACTATTACGTTTTTAGTAAACGTATAAGTATATAAATAGGTATGTAACAATGGGAATTCTGTGATTCGATTATAAAAACATTCCCAGACCTTGATCACATAGGTACATACAATAATGTAATTGAGTACATTTTTATGTCTATTTAAAGGCGATGTCCGTCTTTTTAATCGTAATTTCAGGATATGTTTGTTTTTTCGTTGTAATTAAAGTAATTAAATTAAAACTAATAATCAGATAATGCGATGATTTTAGATGTTGTATTGTTTATCAGGATATTATGGAAGCCGCTGATTCGCTCTCTAATGTTCCTCCCGAGAGAACACAGGGAGGTGACAAGCTCTTCCACCCATCAGGCTGTTTTGAGCAGTGCTTTTATTTCCTACTAGCTGAATTACCCGTGCTTCGCGACGGCAAGTTTGGTTGGTGAAGTAGAACAATTGCAATGTCCGATTAACTTTAACATCTACGGAGGTGCATTTAAGAACTTTTAGCCAAGACTGTAAATTTCAGATTCTTGCATAATTTAATCGTACAGAAGGATTAAGTTTAATACTGCGAAACATAGTAAACAAATATGTCTGTTTTTTAGACCACATTTTTTTACAAACAGCAGCAGTAAACACTTCTAAATACGTTTGGTAGGTATTACAGTTGAAACTATGGCAAATATTTTTCCTTCAGTGAATGTCAAGTTTGAAATTAGAACATTACTCTGTTTCAAATAATTTTTACTCTCTGTTACAAATAACTTGTCCACTGGATACTTGATTCTTATTTATTTATTTATTTATTTTACATATAAGGGACACTGACAGAGAGCTAACAACACATACACAACAACAAACATAAAATATGAAACGCGTCAACCCTCCAATTAAAAGTGTCCACAACTTACATAAACATTCTATATCTATAACTACATATATACGTAGGTATATACAACTATTATTCTACATCCACATCTTTTATTTTCAAATAAAAATATCAAACAAAAAGACAACAATAATAATTAATAATCATTGATGGTGGGGCAACAGCCAATGTTACTAGCAATATAAAAAATGTGAACCGATTTTTTTATTATTTAGTAGTAATTCAATGAAAAAATGGTGTATCCACGGAAACCCATGAGATAAATAATGTGAAACGGAGAGTACGTGATACGAATAAATAAATTTACGGACTAAAATATTTATGTGGGATTCATTTCATCATCTGAGAATATAACAAGGGAGATAACTGAGAATATAAAATTAACAAGAGAATATAACTGAGAATACATTTTTTTTTAAAACTGAAGGTATAATTAACAGAAACACTCTAATGTGATAAGTAAAAAATGTGAGTGTTTGAAATTTTTCGTCTTGTCAGTTGGAATATTTTTATTCTCAGGCGCCGTTATAGGAAATAAAAAGCATTGCCCAAAACCTCTGCAAGAATATATTACTAGAAGATATATCTATAGGTACATTTATATAAAATAGTTAGATACCTATACCTAATTACATACAGATTTCGGAAACAATTAGTAAGTGACCCTGGCAGGTAATGAAAGGACAAATAAATTGGCTAATTTCTTTAGAATAATGTATGCATTAAATTAATAACAAAGCAGAAATAACGTATTATGGTGATTACTATAGCAGGGTCAATTAGGCATATTTGGTATTATTGTCTCGCCTACTCGCTAACGAGCTGACGTATTATACTAAAATTTACGATTATATAGTATTATAGAAATACTATCAATAGATTGAAATAAACACTTAGAAATTGGATAGGTATAAGCAGGGTTTGACTCATGCTATGGGTTTAGTAAACCATGGTATCATATATGGATCAAGTAGAATCATGGCTTTGACGTAGGGTTGATATAAAAGAATATCTGTGATTGGATTTTTTATTGATTGAAACTGGATGGATTTTTTTTTATAACTAAACTTTCATAACAATTTATTTTGACTTATTTTAAACCCTATAATTTATATTTATACTTTAGTATCTAGACTAGATCCGTGGAATAACTCAAAGGAGAGAAGAAGAAGACCCTGCTGAATAATTAGGTCGCTGTATGAAGAACAAATTGAAAAAAGCCGAAACACAAAAAAGGAACGAAAAAGCACGAAACCAGTCCGTTGTAAATTCTGCCCCTACTACATATTTTTTACTATTGAAATTTATAAAAACAGGCATAAGGTGATATAAATAGGTACATGATTTTGTAGTGTAGAGTGTCTTATTTTTACATTAAAATTTTCGTTTTTCTTTTAGGCTGTGAGTGGAAAAATAAATATTTCTTTACATAATATTTTAAAATTGCGCCGTAAACAATTAAAATGGTAAAAATCATTTAATCCAATTTTTAAAACCGAACTATCTATCAATGTAACAGAAATATGTAACAAACAGTTAGAGTTATTACATGGCTTTATTATCATCCTGTATGTGTGCGATTTCAGTGGTTTCCAAACTCTTATACGTCTTTTGACTGACGACATCATCTAACAACGACATAAACCAAATGAAGAAATGGTTTGATGCTAATCTCCTTTCCCTTAACGCGGACAAAACCAATTTTGTCAAGTTCTCCTTAAAAAGTTTTCAAACAAATACGACAAACATCATAATAAAAGTGCACAATAACACATGTGATAATGATAACCAAGGAGATTGTATCTGTAGGGAAATAAAAGAGACTAAACATATAAAATATTTAGGAATAACCATTGAAGAGAATATGAGCTGGAAAAAACAAATAGATATAATCATGAAAAGAATTAGAAAATTAATATATATTTTTCTGAAACTGCGAAACATCCTGAACATAAAAATAATAAAGAAGGTGTACTATGCTTTCGTGCAGTCTATCCTTCAGTACGGAATAATTGGATGGGGAGGTGCATATCAGACAAATCTCTTACCGGTAACAATTTTACAAAAATTAATAATCAAAATTATAATGAAAAAGCCGAGAATTTACCCAACGGATTCTCTATTTAAAATTTTCCCTGTGCCTAGGTTTCATGATATATACCTGAAAAATGCATTAATACAGGTACATAAAGAAATTGTATTAAAAGCTGCAGATAACTCTGGTGTTTACATGAGTATGCCGAGGTCAACAACTAAATTGAAAATACCTAAATGCAGAACCTCGGCTGCTCAGAATCACTATATGTACAGGGGAATAAAAATGTATAACAATCTACCTCAAAAAATTAGAATTATTAAAGAAAAAAATAAATTTAAAAGTTGCATAAAGAAATATATTGATAATAAGTACGGTCAGAACCGAACCGATTGAGATACGCGGTGTGTTGTAATGTAATTGTGGTTGAATGTTGGGTAGTGTATGTATAGTGCATACTGCATAATATATAATTATATGTAAAATATTGATATAATGAATAAGTTTTGTCACAATTTTGTATCAGCGGTGTAGCTGTAAATAAATTTGGGTACCTGGGTACGTATGTTTGTGCATCGTCGTGTTGTATGGTATTGGTACTGATATTGTGGTACTATATAATGATGTATTATGATGATGTTGGGTTTGTACTGCTGCTGAAATAGTTTGTAAGAATGGTGCCTCTATAATGGGTAGGTACCTACAGCAGTGTAGATTATGTTATTTTAGTTATTTAGTTGTTAATGTTATTGTTTGGTTGATACCTACTGTGTAGGTTATGATGTAATAATATTATAATATTTCAAACCCTGTTAATTACGGGATACTCCTCCCCCTTAACACAAGTTTTTACTTTATAAGGGGGGGTAAAACGTTATTATATATACTTTTAAGATCTGTATCCTCAAACACAAATTTAATCTGTCTATTTATTGTAATAACACATGTTTTGAATAAATATAAATAAATATATTTTTTTGAATAAAATATATTTTGTATGAATTTGTGATCCTGCCAAAGAATACAGAAACCTCATACATATTACTAGAAACAATATATAAGTACAAAAGAAAGTGTCATCACAGGTGTGAGGTGACACCAAACAGCTTATCCCAGGATGTTACAATTGAAACGGATGCATTGGTTTTGTGTCAAAAGTATCCACTAAAAAAATATTTTTTGAAATTCCAACCATAGAGTTGGTGTTAAAATCAGGCCTAAAATTAACCTATATTTCAATTAAAAAGGGTTAATAAACAGGGCTCTTATCCTTGCTTTGACATGGGCTTGCCAGTGCGTTTCGAAAAAGGATAAAGACGCCAAAACGTATTTTATCATCAATTCCAAGGAATTATTTTATTTATAAAGAACCAAATTTTTCAAAAAATACCAACCCTGAAGGAGGGTAAACGTCGAGGAGTTGTTTTTTTAGGGAACGATATCTCAAAAATCAAACGATTTGCTAATAAATCAATTCAAAACAAAATTACCTTTGAGAAACTGTGACTAAGACTTATGTAACATTTCCCACAATAAACCTCCATCAATATATTTCTTTACTGAGTATCTAAATTACAGATCACAGACTGTAACTCACTCAGTCTTTGGTTACTCGCCGCACTAAACATTACTTAAATCGTTACCTTAACTTATCTACAAATAAATACCGCATCACAATTAAGTTCCGCTTAAAATATTCACCCCCTATAAACGAGGTATATTTATAAGGTACAAAACTATCAAAATTTAAACCATAGTTTAGTGTATGATTGTAGTTTTAACTTTTTAAACTTTGTGTGGTCGTAGTTAGGGGTATTTTGTGTTTTGATTTTACGAACTTTCATGTGAGTTTAAACTTTACTACTTGTAGAGTTTTACTGAATTTACTACTTTTAACAAAACAACCCTTAGGTTTATCCGTGATTTTGTGATTTTAAGTTCAGTTCTTTTTTAGTTAATTATTTTTATTTTGCTTGCCAGATACATCAATTGTTCACCAATGTAAGTATCCATGGATTTCTTAATTTTAATTAAATCTACTTTTATTAAAAGGATTGAAAAATTAAATTTATTAAAATAAAGATATTTTCTATTTCTTATGTATTGTATAATTATTGGTTTAACTAACGCGACAGTAGTTGTAGGTGTGGTTTCCAATTACCTAATAATTTATACTTTTAGGGCATTCAATATAGGTGGCGAGCCTTATTACTGAAAAAAACTATTCAAAATTCTATGCACACGATACAAAAACGATAAAAGAGAGACAGATAGATATATGCATTCTTATACTTTAAACCGTTGGTTTAAGTGATCACATTTTGCAGATCTATCAAAAATGGTCTGTACCCGGGTTGATAACGCGCTCAATTACTGTTAACCCAGTACGCCCGGGTTTGATCCCGACACAAGCTTTTCAAGCTTACTATCTATTTACCCATACCCTTACGCCGTGTCCCTTGCAGGGTAGGCAGAGAGGATAGAGCGACAGACAGCCCTATCCTTACACACACACGCCTGAAACGGATCCATCCTTGAAGATCCGGTCGACATAATTGGACCAGATCAACTCGGGCGGCCGCGTTCCCTCACGTCTCTTCGCTCACTCAAATATATTGTTTTAGTCATTCTGTCATCCTTCATTATCTCAACATGCCCAAAACATCTTAGTTTACTGTGACAACATGTTTAATGTGAAGTATGCATATAACAGAATTCGGCTTTGTTTCGATGAACCTAGATTTATTTTTAAAAAAGAGTAATATTATATGTATGTATACTCGTACATATAATATATTTAAAATAGGTATCTCCTACATTACACCTACGTAACTCGGTTACTATGGCCTATTAAGGGCTTGGCACCAACAATGACGTCACAGCCCTTTCCCACGGCATTAATGTTCAAAATCGCGTGAACAATCGCATGATAAAATGGTAAAAATAGCGTTTTTCATACATTTTTTGGGGTTAATTTTACGTCTTTCAAAAAACTTTTACGGTTATTCCCTAGATTTTAATGCATATTATCAGTACAAAATAAAATTACTCCGCGACTTTCGGGAAACGAGTTTCCGTCTTTCGGAAAAAAGATCAGAGGTGTTTAACACATTTTTTTGAGAAATCTATACAAGATATAAAAAATCTTTTACGGTTATTCCCTAGATAAATGTTCAATGCATCTACCCTATTTTGTTCCAAAGCATATTAAGTAACGGTTGTCGAGATATAACAATCGCATGATAAAATGGTAAAAATAGCGTTTTTCATACATTTTTTGGGGTTAATTTTACGTCTTTCAAAAAACTTTTACGGTTATTCCCTAGATTTTAATGCATATTATCAGTACAAAATAAAATTACTCCGCGACTTTCGGGAAACGAGTTTCCGTCTTTCGGAAAAAAGATCAGAGGTGTTTAACACATTTTTTTGAGAAATCTATACAAGATATAAAAAATCTTTTACGGTTATTCCCTAGATAAATGTTCAATGCATCTACCCTATTTTGTTCCAAAGCATATTAAGTAACGGTTGTCGAGATATAAGGAATTTTTTAGAAATTTTTGAAATGTCGGTATGCATAATCTTAATAATAAATATGCATAGCCTTGTGCAATGTGCATATAGATTAACATTAAGTAGAGCAGATAAATTCTGAAATTATTATGTCATATAAGGAGGTATATGTTTATTTTGGCTTAAGTCCAGTGGCTTATCTCTTCTAAGGTATATTGTTCCGCAGTTCTGGAAGTTTCGCTTGAAGTTACAACATTGGAAAATAATATTATGCATCTAATACAAACTTTTACGAGGAAGTGTTATACAAGAAATAAGTGGCGAAAAACTATCAAACATTTCGTATATAAACATAGCGTAGGTATCACGGAAAAAAATATTATAATGTTCTGGGCTTATCAAAATAAATCCAAATATATATTTGTACGTTTCACAGTAGAAATGAAAAGCTTGTGTCGTGAATTGGAGTAAGTCGGCATCTGGGATTGGACCCCCGCGCTCACCGGTTCCACAGTCGAGCGTGTCACCAACCGGGCTACCAACCACATCTAAAACCTATTTCGCGTTTTAAGGTTCAAAATAGTATGCACAATCGCATGATCCAATTTTTTTACGTTTTTTGGAGTTATTTAATCTTTATTCGAAAAAGTTTACACTTTTTTATTTTTTTCTCCACGAAAACACCAGCATATTACTGGACTAACAGTAATTCACTAAAAATTTAATGCGTATTATCACTACGAAAGGGATTTTTATTTTTGCGACTTTCGGGAAGCAATCACTGACTGCAACAAGCGAACATAGTGTTGCATATTTTTCCTGTTCAAAAAGAGGCGTAAAAAGTTGCGCCTTTTTGAGAGATTCTACAAAAATTATGTATACACTGAAAAAAATTTAAAGCATCATTTTTATCAAGCAATATTTTATTACCGACATAGAACAAACATCGTTAGTACCTAGAATATAACTAAATAGGTTGATTGGTAGATACGTGAATTAATTAAGTTCCCATATTGTTTACTAATAATTAATCTAGTCGATATGTAATTAAGAGCTAAAATAATAATAGGTACACCACCCTACTAACTATGAGAACAATAGGGATGCCTATCACTACATATTACGTAAGCGATTATAAAGTTATTCCATCGATGTAATCATTTCATTATCTTTTTGTTTTATGCCCACGTTCGCGATGGTTGTACTAACTACCGCAATTTTCTATTTAGTTGAGAGGAATATTTACTGTCAAATTCTATTATATCCATGATCCTTACTACTATTATATAAGTTAAAAAATAATGATAGTATACATATGGTATAAGTACGATTTCATGTGATCAGTCACGTGATCGAGATCGCGTTCGATTTGGCTGCCCGACTCTACTACAATTCCAAAACAAGCTTCTCTATCTCGCCGTAGAATGTAAAAAAATTGTCGTAAATGTAGTAAGCTTATTGAAAAAATGTATCTAAGCTTATTTCGACAAGCCAATATTCGTCAAAAAGAAAAATAAAAACATCTTAAGAATATAGTCAGCTGAAAAGAGACTTGGCCATCGTAAACATTCATGGATCGATGATCTCCATCAAATCCTCAAGGATGGACGCGTTTTGAGTAAAAGAAACTAGACGGTATCAAAAATTGGGCAGTAAGATACGGAAATCTAGGCAGAAAAATATATAGATAGACTAATGCAGTATTTGAGACTATTAATTTCCTTGTCGTGTGAAAAACGTCAATAAGGATGTGAATCGATAAAATTACGCGACGATGATTATGCACTTATTCGATCGATGTAATCGATAACAATACATTCGTGACATGCATTGTCGTTTTTTCTATTATCTGTGAAAATTTCGTGTGAATTCACTCCATTTTTACATTGTACCCAATATAAACTTTTAATTGTTTTTTTATTTATTATTCTACTCTCGATTGACAAATATACACATCATTCAATAATCATTGTTTATTGTTATATAACTCCCTTTTTACACGACAGTTTGAATGCCTCAATTAAATTGTGCCAATAAAATATCACTATTTGGCTTCCGCTCTCACATTCAACAAAAAACGCTTTAGTTTAAACTGTCTTTTCATCTTCCTTCTTTAGCCCTTCTCCCTCCACCGCTGGATGTAGTCTTCTGCCATCCCTATCACTCGTTTCTTTTCTTCCCCTTCGCGTTCAGGTTCTGACAGCTTGTTGGACTATGTCGTCAGACCACCTTTTAGGAGGTCTTCCAACACTTATGTTTTACGTCCAGGGGCTCCACTGTAGAATTCTGGGTGCCCATCTAGTATATCTTTCTGTCTAGCCATATGTCCAGCCCACTGCCACTTTAGTCTTGCAACACGGTCCACGTCCATTATCGACAACTTTTTTTTATGATTTTTTAAAATTTAAATTATAAAAAATTAACAAAAAATTTGTTCTGCGTTTGAACAAGTAGTTATCACAACAGAGAAACAGACAGAGAGTGAAGGGTAGACACTCCTAAGACATATAGAAAATTTGATGTTGTCACAAAAAAGTAATATTAAAGAATAAATACACAACGTTTTCTTCAAAACATGTTTTTGAAGGTCTTGTGTCTTTTTAAGGGTTTATTCACTATGAGCAATATTCTTATTTGTTTTTCTCTAAATTAGTGTCTTATTGTGCTAAAGATGTCAAATTGACACTAACACACAACACTGTTAAAGAGTAAACATCATCATCATCATCCAAGTCGGTCTCTCATTCCTGAGGATCGTGACCTTCATTAGTATTTGATTCAGCCCACTCTGGCCCACCCCGGTCTGTCCTCCGCCCGCCGTAGTGCCTCCGCAAACGTCGCACCACTGGCCTCTGCCACGTGGTCGGACCATCTCAGCGGTATCCGACCGCGACCTCTGCCTTCCACTCGGCCAGTCAATATGGAATTCTCCAAGTTGCCTGGCTCACGTCTTAGAATGTGCCCAAAGAAACCAAGCAGTCTCTTCAGAGTTCAGACACACTAAACATAAGTACCTACAAAATAGATATAATAAGATTTTTTTTATTTTATATATCTAGCATCGCATCTTCCAATCGTTTTATTATTATTGACTTTCTTAGATATTCTATTATTAGAGAGATTCAGAAAGTGCTCCTCTGCAAACGATGGTAATTTACATATTTGATTTCATATTCAAGTAATAATAATATTCTCCGTGGCACCTGACAATCCATACAGAACTTTCCAATATACCTGCAAACTTTGGAGTCGTAACGAGTTATTTAAAAAAAAAACTTTCAGAGTTCTCAGAGATTGGATTATGGATTCGATTTTTTTCAAAAATGAATCGTGAATTTGAATATCGAACAAACCAAGTCCAATTCTGTAACTTTTGGAACTAAAGGAAGTTTTTTTATTTATTTATTTTACTATGAAATAATTGGAAAAGGACCTCCTATTGTAGTTAGCACGCACTAGTTAGATACAGTATTGACCCCGGTCGGTCCAATTTTATAACTTTTCTAAGTAAAATAAAAGTGTTCTAAATAAATTTTACTACAAAATAATAAAATTGAAAGTAGAACGGCTTATTTCAGTTAGTATGCACTACACACTTAATTAATTACAAAATTGGACTCAGCGTGATAGGTACCTATATTCGGACGTAGTGTTGAAATTGTAACTTTCTTTAACCAATTATTTTTTACTAGTATATGGTCCTTGCATGTTTTTTTTTTATTTGGTTTTCGGTACATCAACTATAAAGGTTTTCCAAAAATTTGAGATTTTAATTTCTTGTCTTTGTGGATATATTTACAAAATAAAGTCTCATATTCGACTCCAGCGCAAAAACACGTCTTTGACTGGCCACCATATTGTGACGTCACGTTCCCCAACTCATCCATATATCTCTGACTATGAATTTCGTAGGGTTATGACGTCACAATCACGTTAACCGGTGAGCGCTCGTTTCAGAGCACCTGATAAAAATGGGTCAAATTAACATTAATTTTCAATTAATTATTATAAATTAACGGCGAATTAAAATTACATTTCATTATCTTATATGTAATTTTAGTAAGTAAAACGATTTAATATATTTTTCGTTCGATAAAAAAAATGCAATTAGATCCCAAATGTTTATTTACTATTATGATAAAAATATATACATCGCGCTAGTAATATAATAATGTATCTCCACACAAGCAAATATAGGTACAAAATTTCACACGGCACGGATTATTAAGGTACAATGACATGAATTTTATTGTATTTTAAGTACTATTACTACATATTGTTGTTATGTGGAACTTTTTATTACGGCGTAGATACAATAGTATTTTATTATAATATCTAGTGTGAACGTACCTTTATGTCACTATTTAGCAAGCACGAAGCTACCTAAGAACACGATTCCCATCGAGTTACCTTTTGGATAAAATGATAGGTATAATAGTGTCTAATTTGACGTAATCCAATAAGAAATGTTAGCCCCGGCTTCCGTTTCGCAGAAATCCACTCTTCGCCACTGCAGTATTTTGTATAGAAATAATACACTGCGTTAATAACTACTGGCGTGGTTGAATTACGTGCGTAAATGTTCCGTCAAAATTTATACAACAAATATTCTGTTTCACCCATGTACAGCATTTTTGCCATTCTATGACTTTCATTTTTACCCTTTCACTTCATTTTTATCATTCTGTAACTTTTATTTTCACTTACGTAGGTACCCCATTTTTGTCATTCTGTGGCTTTAATTTTACCGATATATCATTTTTGTCATTCGGTCACTATCATTTTTACCTATCTACACCAATTTTGTCTTTCTGTCACAGTGGTCTTCACCCATGTACACTATTTTTGCCGTTCTGTCACATTCACCATTTTTGTCATTCTATCACATTCATTTTCACCCATGTACCCCAATTTTGTCATTCGGTCACGGTCATATTCACCCATGTAGGTACCTATAGTACCTCCCACGTACCTCATTTTCGACTCAATTTTACAATACAATCTTACATACTGCAGTACAATCACTCAACATTATAAAGGAGAATGCTTATTTTGTTTGGGAAAAAAACCCAGGCCCGGCGCAAACGAAATGTAACTCAAATGATAGGTAATAATTAGTAATTAAATACTGCATAGGGGGCATCATCGAAATCAATGGCTTAATGGGTGAAATACCTATTCAAAGTTTTACAGGGGTCACAAGAATATATAAGAAAAGGAGCATTAAACAGTTACAATTGATATTCAAAAGTATATAATAAGATGAGTGTAAGGTGGCCCCCCTGATCTTTCTTTTTTTCATCAGCCTTGATCCCTCCACTGCCGGATTTAGGCCTAAAGGTAAAATGCTCATGAACTATGTAAAAAATAAACATGTCCGGCGCAAACGCAATATGACTCAAATGATAGGTAAAAATGAGTAATTAAATACTGCATAGGTCGCATCATCGAAATCAATGGCTAAATACGTGAAATACCTATTCAAAGTTTCCCCTATACAACTTCGAATAGGTATTTCACACATTTAGCCATCGATTTTGATGATTCCTCTTATGCAGTATTTAATTACTTATTTTTACCTATCATTTGAGTTAGGTTTAGTTTGCGCCGAACCTGATTTTTTTTTACATATTTCATGAGCATTTTCCTTTCGGCTTATATCCAGCTGTGGAGGGACCAAGGCTGATAAAGAAGAAGACGAAGAGTATTATATTATATATATTATATATAATTATACTCATCATATTATATGCTTTTAGACCGCAATTGTAACTGTTTAATGCTCCTTTTCTTATATATTCGTGTGACCAATGTTAAACTTCGAATAGGTATTTCACCCATTAAGCCATTGATTTCGATGATGCCACCCATGCAGTATTTAATTACTTATTTTTACCTATCATTTGAGTTACATTTCGTTTGCGCCGGGCCTGGGTTTTTTTTTAGCATTCTCCTTTAAAAGACAGTAATATGTACTGACTACTGAGTAAAAATCATTCACATCTACTCATTTCCTTAATTCCTAATTCGATCTCTCTTATTTTTCCCACATATTCTCCTCATCATCGACCTTATTTCAAGATGTCAATAAGCTAAACCCATACACAGGATCTTCCTAGAAGGAGAGACTTACACGACTTACATAATCATTACTATGGTAGCATTTTGTAAATAAATAAATATAACTATCAATAAACTTTCATTGCGTTATATTCTGACAGACATTGTTAATTAATTCACACAGTGTCATACTTTGATTGATTCAATTTACGACTCATTTGGTTGTTGGATAACAGAGTTATATATTTCATTGACATGACAAACAATATTTGTGTGAAAAATATACCTAAGCCTAATATAATTAGTATAATTTCTCATAACAATTTTCTGCACGCTATAAAACTACCAATTCTATTCATTGTCTTTTGCCTAATTTGCCTATCATTAAAATGTCTATTTTAGTAATAAGTACACAATAATAAAAACAAATTGTCTATTTTGATAAAATTTATATGATTTAGAAGTTTTTGAACTCAGTGTCACCATTTATTTTTTATTTTGTAAAATTAAATTTTACGATTTATTATTAAGGTGGCCTTGTTTTGGCTTTTGTCGTTTTGTAAAAACACCTACATTAAAACAAACTGAGGCTTTGTACACCTTTCCAGTTTCCATAAATAATTCGTCCACTTCTCAAATTCTATTCTTACCCTTTATTCCATTTCCTCCTTTTTCTTCTTATTAGCCCTCGTCTCCACTGCTGGATATAGGCCTTTTCCATCTCCTTCCATTTCTCTTCGCGTCCAGTTCTGCCTAGCTGTTTGTTGGGCGTTAACACCAGGCCACATTTTGGGGGGTCCCCCAACATTTCGGATCTTCATCCAGGGCCTCCATTGATGCCCATTTACTACTGCCGATCTGTTCCTCTCAGACTACTGAGTGTCTTTCGTCTCACTGGCTTAATTTAATACCTATTTTTTTAATACTAATTTTACGATAACAAAATGTATCATTTAGTAATACAGAAATAAAGTATGAGAAAAAACAAGATACCACATTAATCCCTGGTTTATGTACTTCAAAATTGTATACAAAACATATCTAATAACATATTTTTTCTTAAAACAAAGACAGGGAAAAATAGCCAAAGAGGTCAGTTCTAATTCTGTAAAATTACTTCTCATATTCTAGTGATTCTATCTGTCAATTTGTATCTACGAGTATAGTATAAATTAAGTATTGATACTAGGATTAAGTAAGTAGATGTTAATGTGTTATACAATACAGTGCACAAGTAGAATGTTCTAACACAATTATGTATTTAACAATGGAATAGAATTATTCTTTCCAAAGGTCGTATGTTTTAATCAGATCATTGGAGTAGATTATACAAATTAGATTAATATCTCAATATTATGAGATCTAGATTTAGGGTCATGCCATGCTAGTATTTTTTTAATGAATCGAAATAGACCCAAAGGTGTATCTCTAATCCAAATACATCTTTGTACGCTTTACACTAAGCTTAAAAATCTTGGTTCGTTCTTGGTTATCAGGGATCGAACGCATTCCTACTCGATTTTAGATTATGATTTTTATTTTTAAACGGGAAGGAGGATCATGTAAATTTCCTTATAGATCATTTTAAATAGAAACACTTTTAGTAGATTTTTACCTATTTCCCTATCTGACACAATGGTGCACATACAGGGACCTATCGAAACATAAAAAAAGAAACGTCTTTTATAGGCTTTTTTATACCAATTTTGACATAATGGTCCACAAAAACCACCGCACAGCATAATTTTTATGACTATAACCATATAGGCTTCTTTCTAAAGACGTTTTTTTAAAGAAACAAATCATTTATAGCTTATTTTTAAAATATTCAGCTTTGAAATCATGATTGTTTTCTAGAAAAATGTGCATCAAATAACCCTGAATAGTTCAGAATAATATTAGAAGACATTCTGAAAATAACAGTATAAAATATATACTAACATTATAATATTGTTTGAGAGACGGTTTTATAAAACTCCATTTTAATTGTAATTGTTTTTTAAAAATGAAAAAACTCAAGAGTAGTCGAATTAATTTTATGAATTATGAGTTACGCGTTTCGGCCTACGCAGCCACAGTCGTACTACGTAGGCCGAAACGCGTAACTCATAATTAATAAAAATCATTAGAAAACTCAAAGTTTTTTCTTTTTAAAAAAACAATTACAATATACCTACTAACATTAATTTCGTGCATTAGTTACGTATTACGTTGATGTGGCAACCCTATCATTGTCTTAAAAAATTGTAAACCTACGTATTGTTACCTTTTCGACATTGAGGCGTTTACCTTAAATGGTTGGAATAAAAAAATAATATCTATGATTGATTGACCCTAGTTTAAAGTAGTGTGGGCTAACTGTACAGTGATACCAACCAACAATTTATTGTGAATAATATATCATACATATAGGTACAATATGTATCGGACACATGCTTTATGCAGACACCTATAAAACAGATATTTAGATAGATAATTACGATTTCGAAATATCTTTAAGACATTGATATTAGGACAGTAGAGTTATATGGAAATTACACTTTTTTAATGTGAATTAATGAGTTTGAAATTACGTTAATGACTTTACTATATTTATTTATATAAAAATATGTACTGATTACAAAAATATGATATATTTTTGTAATTTATACATTTTATAGGGCCTACCGGCATGTGATATATTATTTTTATAATATTTTTTTATCGCAAGGACAATATTTTTTCATTATTTATTAAGGTACTTACATATTGGATACAACAGAAAAACAGGTTAAAACAATTCGAATTGATAAACGTATAACATCCAACATATATTTCATCCAACTAACCTAAACGGAATAAACCTTCATTTATATAATAAATCGCTTACTGCCTGATGTGTTTGCAATAATGTTTTTTTTTTTCAATATATGTATGTAGTCCAGGTAATGGAGAGTTTTAGCTTACATTTTGTATAGTAGTTCTGATTTTTATAGTTATATAGGTCTGTCCTGTGGTTTAGAATCCACGTTTTCGACCTCCCAGCCCTCGTGCGTTCACTAGGGCGAACCAAAAAGTGTAGAAATTTCGGTAATTTTTCAGTTTATTGATCATAACTTTTACACAATGCATTTTAGAGAGAAAAATTGTAATTGCAAATTTACAATTGCAAAGAACATTTTCCGATACTACGTACCTACCGTGCTGGTAAAAAATTAAAAGTGGTGAAACATTTTTTTTTCGTAAATAAATGTGTGTAATGTGAAAAACACCTCTGATCTTTTTGCCGAAAGACAGAAACTCGTTTCTCGAAAGTCGCGGAGATTTTTTTTTTGTACTGATAATATGTATTATAATCTAGGGAAAGACCGTAAAAGTTTTTTAATGGAAGCGAAATTAACCTCAAAAAAACGAAAAAAAACGCTATTTTTACCATTTAATCATGCGATTGTTCATGCAATTTTGAACCTTAAAACTGCGGGAAATGACCGTGAGGTCATAATTAGGTCGCGAGTCTTAACATATTGCTGTATTACATAAATTAGTAAAGAATTCGTATAACGACCGAAAAATGTCTTTCTAATGACTATCTTAATCTAGATTCTAGAATAATCTAAATAAGGAAATTATTCACTAGATTTTGCTGACCTTTGTCAGTTTCCTAGACGCCATGAACTATCCACACCCCGGATATAAAATAAAATAAAATAAAATATATGGTAATATAAAATTACATAAGTTATGTAACGAAATTAGAGTAAAGTATGGAATTATTTTATGATTACTTATGATTATTTATGATTAATGATACAAACACCTACACTGTTTAATTACTTTTTGTTTATATGTCCGGTTAGTACGAAATACGATATACTATAAATTATAATTATAAACTTACTCAATTCTAATGATTTTTCTATTTAAAGCTCAAGTAAATTATTGTAAACAGACTAAATGTTTATTATTATTTATTAGGTACGAATTCCAAAAATTATCTACATATTTATTTCGGTCTAGTAAGGCAGTATAATTTTTTCCCGGATAGTTGAAGTAACTTTGTGCAACATGTTCTGATTTATTTATGTAGATACTTATATATTATTGTGTTTATATTCTGGAAAAAATTAATTACTGCTAAACGGGTTTGAAGAAAGTTTGCGCAAGTTAAAAAATTGGGTTAAAAAAAACACGACGCTTTCTTCCCAGAGTAGACAGAGAGAACAGAAAGCCAGACTTCCCTATCCTTCTTGCTTTCTTCACAATCAAGCACTTCGTCATAATTATATCATTCGATTCATTTTACTCAAATCACGTCAGTCCTTGAACATCTGGCCGTCTTTCTACCTCGTATATTTTTATTTTTAATCTTTCATCGTCCATCCTCTCTACATGTCCCAACCATCTAAACTTTCTCTCTCTCATTCTAGTCACTCTGCTCTCTGATCACTTCATTTCTTATCCTATCTCTCAACACTACAGATTACTGATTATATTTTGGTATACCTACATCTAGACTTGACTGAATATTTTACGATGTGGAAAGCCGTGATAGTCCAATTTAGTATTGAATGTCATAATATGGACTAATAATCCATTTATATTATCAAATATATATCAATCTGAACAAAATTTATGCGACTATATACTGACTGTAGCAATGAAATACCTCGTATCACACATCATTCAAAACTTTATTTTACTTTTTCTATCATAGTCATAAAATCAATGTATTTAACATATTAAATTTGTGAAATTAAATTTAGTCTAATTCTGAAACTAATTAGGAGCGTTATAACTAATTTAAGACTTTTTTTCTATTATTGTATAGTAAAATGAATTCAGTAACGATTAAAAATATTAAAGAAATTCAAATCGCACTTATTTTAATATCAAGATTTTAGACCGATGGTATACTGTCTTGTTTTTGTTATTATATGTATTTACTGGCCAATAAAGATTTATTTATTTATATGGTCGATGGCCATTTCTAAAAAGAAGGTACTTATTTTAGTTCGAAAAGTTAAAGAATGGAGGCGTCTTTGATTTTTTTCGCCACCAGAGTGCGCTGCAGTAAATGGAGGTCCGCACAGATACGGCAGGTACTATATATTATTATTCTATGGATAATAAACAAATGGTTTGTTTTGTTATGACAGTATTGACAGTTGTGAAGACCTCCATTTACTGCAGCGCCATCTAGTGAGTGGTAAAAAATACGCCCCCATTGGACCTATTGTACCAATATTGATTCTTCTGTCTGGACGCGTGGTAGAGTGAATAACATTTCGTCAGTATTAGGTGCTTCAACAGAGATTCTCCATATTATTATACTATGTAATGGCTATATCCCACGGAAGGTGAATCCTGCTTCGTCCGTAGATTCGCATGCCGTGGGAAGGAGTGAGTCCGTGAATCTACAGACTTTTTCATAGCGATTTGTATGGCGGTACGTAATATCGCAGACGTGCACGGATCGTGGGAAATAGGTTGCCTGTGAATCCGCGGACACGCCTTGATGAATCCAGATGAATCCGTCTAATCCATAGCGTTTGGATAACTTGCAATACAAGTGTTGAATCCAATAAACATATACGTAGATATTTCTTTAGGAAACATCCCAAACAGACAGTTTTTTTCATTTTATTTCTTCTTCTCTATTTTAAAATGTATTTTAATTAAAATTAAACTTTTTTTTCAATTATTTCAATGTTAATTTATAGTTTGATAATTACAAAATGTGTAATATAATTATGTGTGTGTGTGTGTGTGTGTGTGTGTGTGTGTGTGTGTGTGTGTGTGTGTGTGTGTGTGTGTGTGTGTGTGTGTGTGTGTGTGTGTGTGTGTGTGTGTGTGTGTGTGTGTGTGTGTGTGTGTGTGTGTGTGTTGATTCTCACAAAATAAAAAACGTTTTATTAAAAAATATAATTATGTATATATTTATGTACCTATTAGCTTATTACGTTACTTCATTTTCTATAGTATAACTATTAAACGTAATACATATATATTCCATTTGTCGCCGTCCACAAGTTTTTTGTGTATATGAGTAAAAAGGCGTGTGGATGGAACGTTTATCTTGGCTCGTTTGCGTAACAGACCGTTGACGCCTTTTTACTCATGAACGCAAAAAACTCGTAGACGCTCGCAAGCGTGTGGCGGCGACATTAACTTTTACTTAAAGTATTATACCGAATCGGTAGGTATTACCTATATAATTGGCACCAGGAATGACGTCACAGTCTTTTCCCACGGCATTAAGGTTCAAAATCGCGTGACAATCGCATGATAAAATGGTAAAAATAGCGTTTTTTTTTTTTTTTTTGAGGTTAATTTTGCGTCTATCAAAAAACTTTTACGGTTATTCCCTAGGTTTTAATGCATATTATCAGTACAAAAAAAATTTTACTCAACGACTTTCAGGAAACGAGTATCCGTCTTTCGGAAAAAAGATCAGAGGTGTTTTCCATTGTTTTTTGAGAATCTATACAAGATATAAAAAATCTTTTACGGTTATATAAAGGTGCAATGCATCTACCCTATTTTGTTCCAAAGTATAATTAATAACGGTTGTCGAGATAGAAGGTCTCCCGTTTTTAGAAATTTTTGAAATGTCGGTATGCATACTCTTAACATTACTTACTGTAAATTAATACTGATTCAAAAGTTATTCATAGGTACAAAAATACATAATACAAGAATATGATACTAAATTGATAACATGTAGCTACCTACATTAACTGAAAATAACGTGTTGTAATTTTTGCTAGTCGGGTAATTTGTATATTTTTGTAACAATTTTACAATAAAAATAATTATTATTCGATATATTTTCGGATATATATTCACTAACAACGAGGGTTGTCAACCGTACTAGAGTATAATAATAATATTGAAAGTGAGTTGCAAGAAATATATGGATCGCAAAATACTATATATTTTTTTTTTGGCAACAACTAAGAAAATATCAACCAAATCCGCTTCACTTGTAAAATTTAAACGTAGTTTAAGAATTATACATTGCCTGCAGTTTTCGACTGACGAATGAGTGTGTAATTTACATTAATTTGAAAATTGAGAAAACCACACTTTTCTAGCAAATAAAAATATTATAAAATTCAAGCAGTTCATAAAATGACAGTTTTTATTTAAATAGATAAGTAGATATTTATTTATTTATTGCACATGGAACAGATACAGTCACAAAAACAAACATTGGCAGGTACATTAATACAAAAATATCAATACACAAGACCAATTACATCCGTTCACAATTAGCACACACGCAAAACAAATAGATTACATTACATAGTTAAAAATATATATCTTATATCTATAAAACATTTATGGTAGGGAAGGAGGAAGCATGGGAAGAGGAAGAAGAAGAGGAAGAAAGGAGGGGACAATGAAGGAAGCAACAAAAAAAGAGTTAAGAACTGATATCAAGAACAATAAGATAATGTGTATGTTTTCTTTTATTTTCATAAAATTATCGAATTACACCCTGATACATATTTGTAAACTTCATAACAAGCTTAAAAGCTTGTGTCGTGAAGTGGGGTATGTCGGCATCGAGGATCGAGCGCGTTAGCAACCAGGCTTCCAATAACTTTTTAAAATTACTTATTGATGCAGATGGAATAATCAGCTGAAAAAATGTTGACAACCCTACTTACATGTTTCAGCGCGTGTATACACAACGGTTTCCGAAGAAAAACCCATAGGAGTATTTACGATGATGTAGTATGAACCCCAAAAAACACAAAAACCCTTCAGAAATATGACGTACTTAATGTAGTTCTGGACAATTTACATCCAGACCTGCATTAAATTGTACCACAAATGTGTTATAGTTTTGTATTGTCTATGTGTTTATTGCTTTCATTCTTTTTTGTTGTGTTTATTGATTTATTGCATTTGATTTTGTGTTTGTAAACCTGACGATTCCAAGTGCCTTAAATATGGTCTACAGATGATTAAAAACCAATAAAAAATCCTCAAATAATAAAAGCTTAAACTTTTTAGTTGGATTTCAGTAGATGAATTATTTATAAAATGTTGAAATCATTGTCTATCCCATTTTAGATCCGCTTGCTTATTCGTATTTTTTAATCTATTCTAGTTCCTAATATAATTTACTCGAATACTAATCGATACAATTAATTTTATTTACAAAATTCAATTAAATTTGTGCTTTTATCCCTAAAAAAAATCCTGTGTGGCTTTTGTACGACTTTTGTGGGGTTTATTTATTTTGAGCAATATGCTTATGGGTTTCGTACTGTTACAATATACAACGAGAGTGAGGGAGACAGACATACCCGCATAATTCGAAAAATAAAATCAAAATAAATAATGTATAAATTTAGATTCCCCAGTTGCCATAGAGTGGGGAACATTATATTTTCTTATTATTTATTGAATTAATTTTTCTGGAATTTTGTTACATCGAATTATAAGTCCATGTGGTGCATTTTATCAGTATGATGCCAATCTTTCAAATGTCTCCCTTCAAAAATTATGTACCTAATCTATTAGTCTAAATAACACACGAATGATAAAGAAATTATTATTTTATTTAAAATGAAAAAAAGTTTAAGGTACCAATCATTATATTTTTCTAATACCACGGACCTGAAACAGCACAATTTTTGCACTGATACTGGGCCGGTATTCTTTTATTCTGATAATATCGACATTAATAATATTAAAAATAAATAAATAAATTATTTAATGGGTTCTCTAATTTCCAGTTATGGTAGACATTTTTTCCCGTACAAATAAAATATAATGTACACCCCGACACATAATGCGCCCGCTACACGCTCGCGAGTCACCGCGACCTTTTGGTGTTCATGAGTAAAAAGGGGTGCGGATGGATCGTTTATCTTGACATGTACGTAACCGACCGTTGACGCCTTTTTACTCATGAACACCAAAAGGTCGTGGTGACTCGCGAGCGTGTAGCGGGCCCATAACGGGACTGAAAGAGATTAGCAGCTAATTTGAGAAAAACCGGTGTTGAAAAATAACGCGTGATACAAGATACAAAAACTCCGTGTGACAAACTTTAAAAAATATCACCCACAAACAAGTTTAATTAATGCCGCAGGCAATGCTTTCTTTTATTTTTTTTTTTACTAAATTACAATTAATATTGGTGTAAAGACAATAATTTATTCTCGTACCTGATCGATCTAATTTTTAAACACAAAAACAGAATTAGTATATATTCAACAGTATGACAGAGATAATTATTATTATCTATTTATTATATTATCTATTTATTTATTTATTGCTTCAACGGACTCAAGATATTTTCAAAATTTACAACGTTAAAGTTAAAAAGTTAAAAATATTAATACAATGAATTATTATATTATTATAAAAATAGGGAACTATTTCCCCA
Source organism: Ceraclea dissimilis (assembly GCA_963576895.1). Taxonomy (NCBI): domain Eukaryota; kingdom Metazoa; phylum Arthropoda; class Insecta; order Trichoptera; family Leptoceridae; genus Ceraclea; species Ceraclea dissimilis. Next base: position 7,543,233 of record OY756375.1, read on the forward strand.
TACCCCGTGCACGAAATCATCCATCCGGAAGGGATTAATCCAGATTCGCGTACGAATCCGGATTCACTTGTCGTGGGAAGGCACCCTAACAGACTAGCAGTAATGGCTATATCCCACGGTCCGTGAATCCTGCTTCGTCCGTAGATTCGCATGCCGTGGGAAGGAGTGAGTCCGTGAATCTACAGACTTTTTCATAGCGATTTGTATGGCGGTACGTGATATCGCAGACGTGCACGGATCGTGGGAAATAGGTTGCCTGTGAATCTGCGGACACGCCTTGATGAATCCAGATGAATCCGTCTAATCCATAGCGTTTGGATAACTTGCAATACAAGTGTTGAATCCAATATACATATACGTAGATATTTCTTTAGGAAACATCCCAAACAGACAGTTTTTTTCATTTTATTTCTTCTTTTCTATTTTAAAATGTATTTTAATTAAAATTAAACTTTTTTTTCAATTATTTCAATGTTAATTTATAGTTTGATAATTACAAAATGTGTAATATAATTATGTGTGTGTGTGAGGTGTGTGTGTGTGTGTGTGTGTGTGTGTGTGTGTGTGTGTGTGTGTGTGTGTGTGTGTGTGTGTGTGTGTGTGTGTGTGAGGGTGTGTGTGTGTGTGTGTGTGTGTGTGTGTGTGAGGGTGTGTGTGTGTGTGTGTGTGTGTGTGTGTGTGTGTGAGAGAGAGGGTGTGTGTGTGTGTGAGGGTGTGTGTGTGTGTGTGTGTGTGTGTGTGTGTGTGTGTGTGTGTGTGTGTGTGTGTGTGTGTGTGTGAGGGTGTGTGTGTGTGTGTGTGTGTGTGTGTGTGTATGTGTGTGAGTGTGTGTGTGTGTGTGTGTGTGTGTTGATTCTCACAAAATAAAAAACGTTTTATTAAAAAATATAATTATGTATATATTTATGTAGGTACCTATTAGCTTATTACGTTACTTCATTTTCTATAGTATAACTATTAAACGTAATACATATATATTCCATTTGTCGCCGCCCACAAGTTTTTTGTGTATATGAGTAAAAAGGCGTGTGGATGGAACGTTTGTCTTGGCTCGTTTACGTAACAGACCGTTGACGCCTTTTTACACATGAACGCAAAAAACTCGTAGACGCTCGCAAGCGTGTGGCGGCGACATTAACTTTTACTTAAAGTATTATACCGAATCGGTAGGTATTACCTATATAATTGGCACCAGGAATGTCGTCACAGTCTTTTCCCACGGCATTAAGGTTCAAAATCGCGTGACAATCGCATGATAAAATGGTAAAAATAGCGTTTTTTTAATTTTTTGAGGTTAATTTTGCGTCTATCAAAAAACTTTTACGGTTATTCCCTAGGTTTTAATGCATATTATCAGTACAAAAAAAATTTTACTCAACGACTTTCAGGAAACGAGTTTCCGTCTTTCGGAAAAAAGATCAGAGGTGTTTTCCATTTTTTTTTTGAGAAATCTATACAAGATATAAAAAATCTTTTACGGTTATATACGGTTATATAAAGGTTCAATGCATCTACCCTATTTTGTTCCAAAGCATAATTAATAACGGTTGTCGAGATAGAAGGTCTCCCGTTTTTAGAAATTTTTGAAATGTCGGTATGCATACTCTTAACATTACTTACTGTAAATTAATACTGATTCAAAAGTTATTCATAGGTACAAAAATACATAATACAAGAATATGATACTAAATTGATAACATGTAGCTACCTACATTAACTGAAAATAACGTGTTGTAATTTTTGCTAGTCGGGTAATTTGTATATTTTTGTAACAATTTTACAATAAAAATAATTATTATTCGATATATTTTCGGATATATATTCACTAACAACGAGGGTTGTCAACCGTACTAGAGTATAATAATAATATTGAAAGTGAGATGCAAGAAATATATGGATCGCAAAATACTATATATTTTTTTTTTGGCAACATTAAAACTAAGAAAATATCAACCAAATCCGCTTCACTTGTAAAATTTAAACGCAGTTTAAGAATTATATCATTGCCTGCAGTTTTCGACTGACGAATGAGTGTGTAATTTACATTAATTTGAAAATTGAGAAAACCACACTTTTCTAGCAAATAAAAATATTATAAAATTCAAGCAGTTCATAAAATGACAGTTTTTATTTAAATAGATAAGTAGATATTTATTTATTTATTGCACATGGAACAGATACAGTCACAAAAACAAACATTGGCAGGTACATTAATACAAAAATATCAATACACAAGACCAATTACATCCGTTCACAATTAGCACACACGCAAAACAAATAGATTACATTACATAGTTAAAAATATATATCTTATATCTATAAAACATTTATGGTAGGGAAGGAGGAAGCATGGGAAGAGGAAGAAAGGAGGGGATAATGAAGGAAGCAACAAAAAAAGAGTTAAGAACTGATATCAAGAACAATAAGATAATGTGTATGTTTTCTTTTATTTTCATAAAATTATCGAATTACACCCTGATACATATTTGTACACTTCATAACAAGCTTAAAAGCTTGTGTCGTGAAGTGGGGTATGTCGGCATCGAGGATCGAGCGCGTTAGCAACCAGGCTTCCGATAACTTTTTAAAATTACTTATTGATGCAGATGGAATAATCAGCTGAAAAAATGTTGACAACCCTACTTACATGTTTCAGCGCGTGTATACACAACGGTTTCCGAAGAAAAACCCATAGGAGTATTTACGATGATGTAGTATGAACCCCAAAAAACACAAAAACCCTTCAGAAATATGACGTACTTAATGTAGTTCTGGACAATTTACATCCAGACCTGCATTAAATTGTACCACAAATTTGTTATAGTTTTGTATTGTCTATGTGTTTATTGCTTTCATTCTTTTTTGTTGTGTTTATTGATTTATTGCATTTGATTTTGTGTTTGTAAACCTGACGATTCCAAGTGCCTTAAATATGGTCTACAGATGATTAAAAACCAATAAAAAATCCTCAAATAATAAAAGCTTAAACTTTTTAGTTGGATTTCAGTAGATGAATTATTTATAAAATGTTGAAATCATTGTCTATCCCATTTTAGATCCGCTTGCTTATTCGTATTTTTTAATCTATTCTAGTTCCAAATATAATTTACTCGAATACTAATCGATACAATTAATTTTATTTACAAAATTCAATTAGATTTGTGCTTTTATCCCTAAAAAAAATCCTGTGTGGCTTTTGTACGGCTTTTGTGGGGTTTATTTATTTTGAGCAATATGCTTATGGGTTTCGTACTGTTACAATATACAACGAGAGTGAAAGAGATGCAGACACCCGCATGATTCGAAAAATAAAAATCAAAATAAATAATGTATAAATTTAGATTCCCCAGTTGCCTTAGAGTGGGGAACATTATATTTTCTTATTATTTATTGAATTCATTTTTCTGGAATTTTGTTACATCGAATTATAAGTCCATGTGGTGCATTTTATCAGTATGATGCCAATCTTTCAAATGTCTCCCTTCAAAAATTATGTACCTAATCTATTAGTCTAAATAACACACGAATGATAAAGAAATTATAATTTTATTTAAAATGAAAAAAAGTTTAAGGTACCAATCATTATATTTTTCTAATACCACGGACCTGAAACAGCACAATTTTTGCACTGTTACTGGGCCGGTATTCTTTTATTCTGATAATATCGACATTAATAATATTAAAAATAAATAAATAAATTATTTAATGGGTTCTCTAATTTCCAGTTATGGCAGTCATTTTTTCCCGTACAAAATAAATATAATGTACACCCCGACACATAATGCGCCCGCTACACGCTCGCGAGTCACCGCGACCTTTTGGTGTTCATGAGTAAAAAGGGGTGCGGATGGATCGTTTGTCTTGACATGTACGTAACCGACCGTTAACGCCTTTTTACTCATGAACACCAAAAGGTCGTGGTGACTCGCGAGCGTGTAGCGGGCCCATAACGGGACTGAGAGAGATTAGCAGCTAATTTGAGAAAAACCGGTGTTGAAAAATAACGCGTGATACAAGATACAAAAACTCCGTGTGACAAACTTTAAAAAATATCACCCACAAACAAGTTTAATTAATGCCGCAGGCAATGCTTTCTTTTATTATTTTTTTACTAAATTACAATTAATATTGGTGTAAAGACAATAATTTATTCTCGTACCTGATCGATCTAATTTTTAAACACAAAAACAGAATTAGTATATATTCAACAGTATGACAGAGATAATTATTATTATCTATTTATTATATTATATATTTATTTATTTATTGCTTCAACGGACTCAAGATATTTTCAAAATTTACAACGTTAAAGTTAAAAATATTAATACAATGAATTATTATATTATTATAAAAATAGGGAACTATTTCCCCATACCCCGTGCACGAAATCATCCATCCGGAAGGGATTAATCCAGATTCGCGTACGAATCCGGATTCACTTGTCGTGGGAAGGCACCCTAACAACACATCATACAAATATCACCTGGGGGCATTTATAACAATAACAAAACCATTGATTGAGCATGAGTAGGTTCACTGTAAACTACAATACAACTACACTTTTACGAACATCAATATTGTTTTATTGTCTTCTATCGTCCGTAGGCCCATTCGGGCACCTGGACTCGTCAATTTTTACAATTATAGCATATTATCAAACAAAATAACAAAAAAATAATTATTATATGATCAATGCCAATCAGAGTGTAAAGGGCTCTGATTGACATTTCGTCATACGTAAAAATAAATTATTCAACATATCGTCACAATGGAGTAAAACACTTAATAACACAACAATCTTTGAGTCTCACAGTGAGTACTTAAGGGTATTTTTCAAAAAGTGTTAAGGACAAATATCTCAACAACCTTACTAAACATGATTTGTAAGAAATAGAATAGATATATTACAGATCTTCCGAAAAAGAAAAGAAAAATACTTCTGAACAGATTTTACAAAGAAAATTTTACCATTCGCGAAAGTCGCAAAGAATAGCATTCTGTCGTGAGATAATTGATAGTCTACTGCATTACCATCAAACTTTTTTGGATAAAGCGAAACTACTGTCCATCTGAAAACCTCTATTTTTAAAATGTATACTATAGCCACTGCCTCCCAACATACTATGTCTAGTGAGACAGAGTGATTTTCCAAACCACCACTTTATTTTATTACGTGTAATCTACTGTGCCTATGTGTTTCCGACTGTTAATATTGTATGTTTTTATTGTGGTCTTAAAAATAAACTTCATTTCATTTCAACTGTGGAAATATCCGTTATTTTATGTAGATAAAATTTACAAAAAAAATCATCTGTCAATCAATTGTAAAACGAAACGACGTAAAGAGGAGACGGACTGTTTTCTGATTGTTTTTTTTATTATAGTGCTCTATTTTTAGTATGTAGGATAACAACTTGAACATTATATTCATTGTTTTTACATTATTATACACAATTTAACATTATGTAAATGGTCGAATTCATTTTCGTTATTTAGATTTTCTTTCTAAAATCCACCTACAACTTTTACATAAAATTATTTAAGAGTATGCATACTGACATTTCAAAAAATTTTACAAATGGGAGACCTTATATTTCGACAACCGTTACTAAATATGCTTTAGAAAAAATAGAGAAGATACATTGAACCTTTATCTAGGGAATAACCGTAAAAGATTTTTTATATCTTGTATAGATTTCATCTTTTTTCCGAAAGACAGAAACTCGTTTCCGAAAGTCGCACAGAAAAATGTGTTTTTTTGTATTGATAATATGCATTAAAATCTAGGGAAAACCGTAAAAGTTGTTGATTAAAGCGAAATTAACCCAAAAAAATGAAAAAAACGCTTTTTTACAATTTTATCATGCAATTGTTCACGCGATTTTGAACCATAATGCCGTAATGCCGTGACGTCATTCTTGGTACCAAGCCCTTAATAATAAATATGCATACTGCATAGACTTGTGCAGTGTGCAATTGTGCATATAACACTAAGTAGAGCAGATGAACCTTAATGCCGTGAGAAATGACCATGACGTCATAGTTGGGTCGCGAGCCTTAATTCACCAACAACTGCGTGCCATGAATTCATCTTCTCTATTTAGGTCTAATTTGAGCATTTACTTTAATTTTCAGATTGGTGCCATAATCAAGTACACACTACACAGTTAAAAGTGATATTAAAATTTATTTTAATTAAAATTCATCAAAGTTGCTAAAAAAACATTTCAAAAATGAATAATTTACAAAGTGTTTTGGCTCTGATACAACTGTGTTTGATGACTTTAAAATGTTCAGTGCTAAGTTTGGAAACGGCGTCCCCAGAAAAGTACCTCCTTCCCAGGAATTTCAACCCTCATCCATATCAGAAGAGTGGCGAGGACATTGACGATGAAGAAGCGACCAGCAGATATATCCAAAAAATCACTAGAAAGCATAACCAGGTTTTTGGAAGGTAATTTATTTTGTTTAAACGATTTAGTCATAAGCATTACTTAATCCAATTCTTGCCGTTGATTTTAATTTAAGATACAACAAACTGAATCTACAAAATATTTTTACGGATTTGGATTTATAACAGCCAAAATTTTTCACAATAAATAATGCCGTATCGTGAAGTCCAGAATATATGACCGCTGATTCTATTTCTGACCAAAAAAACCCTTTTCTGAAATAAACATAAAAAATACACACCTCAAATATACCTACTAGTTCTACACCGCTAGATTTCTGGTGTAAATTTCAAATTCTACCTGACTCTTCTAATCGATTATTTTTTTATTGATGGATTCATCCATACCAGAATATGTATACAACTAGCTATAATCTTTATTAAAATATCTGTGCACCAATATTCAGCTCCGTCACTTGTGTAGTTTCCGAGATATACGCCTGTTTTTAAAAACTTTAAACTCTATTTTTAACCCCCTTAGGAATGGAATTTCAAAAAATCGCTTCTAAGTTAATGCTTTTGATATACAATCTATACATAGTTTAAATTTTAACATCCTGGGATAAGCGGTTTGGGCTGTGCGTGTACACTTTTTTTTATAAATATGGATTGTACTATTGTTTCATTTCATATGTCAAAGTTGGGTTGATTGGCAGAAATCGCCAACACACGATAAATTCGCCCTTTGTGTGTAAATTTATGTGCAATATAGTTTTTATTTATTTATTTATTTACTATGTAACCATGCGAATGTAATAATCGTTATGTTTCAGGAAAGGTCCAGTCGTATTCCCAAACGCCGACGCCCCACCTCCAAGAACTCCACTAATCGTCACTTCTCGACCTCTCCTGGACGACATTGCAAGAAGTGATCAAGGCGGTAGCATACTAACACCAAAACCTCCGACGGCTATCGAAAGCATACAAAGAATAGCCGATGAAGATTATAGAAACACTTTACTAAGTAATGGAATAGTTAATGACGTGAATGGGGAGGGTGATTATTATCAACCAACAAACACAAATACATACCCTTATCGGAATAATGTTGCACAACAAACTTATAATGGGTATTTGAAGCAACTCTTTGGCACCAGACCAAATCCACAACTCTCGAAATTACTGAATGTTAACACTATTGCGAATCCTAATTCAAACAGCGTCTTAGATTATCAAGACGCTGTCTATGGTAGATTAGTAGTTCCAGGTAATGATGGACAAACAAGGAATATTATTTATCCAATATTGAGGAATCGTACTGCACTCCTGGAACGACATCCTTATGCGGATCTTGCCAGAAAGTCTCAACTATTGGGGAATGAAGGAAGGCCGGGATATGACATTGTAGAAGTAAGTTTCCTTTCAAATTTTACTATGAAACTCCAGTCATGGAGTTTAAAGATCATATTGATTGTTTGCATTGCATATTTTTCACAATATTCCAGATGTCAAATCTCTCCATATGGGTTGATATTTTTTACAAATCGTCACCTTCTCGTAAGTTTACAAGTCGTTTAGAAAAAAATGTATTCTGCGTCTACTGCTAATGCGAGCTTATCCCGATTTCTTCCAGTCAATCTTGTCAAATATAAATTTTTAAAACAGTGCATGCCAAACCATAACTAACCAACAGATTCAATGCTAGGATTCTAGCTAGATGGAGAATGTGCTGGACTATCCTGTAAAAAGTCGCAGTTAGAATCCCGCTGTCAATCATCCGCATTAAAATGTAAACGTAAACTAGGTTTTTACTCCAAAAATTTTCTTCCTCATTAACGCAAACCCACCTTCATCCTTGGATCTTTCAGGAAATTCAGTTCTTATACCATCCAGATTGTTTCATTTTTCTTCTCCAATTTCAGGAGCAGACTGTTGTTCCACCCATTTACCAGGCACTTGGAAAGTACGCCAACAATAAAGTTCTCAGGAAGGCCAAGCTGAACCCATCCTGGAAGGAACAAGAGACCAATACTGTGGAGAATGCGCCTGACCACGATGAGGACAACGATGGAGATACCTACAATGACTACTCTGACAATGTACGTATTCATATTAAGATTTTCGACTGACGGTGCACGGTGGAAGTCCATTTTTGAAGTTTAAAATGAAAGACCATTATACAGTTCAAAATCAACGTAATAATGACTAATAAGTCATATTAATAACAGACTAATAAGTCATAGTAATAACACCCGACTAGTGTTTGAGGATTTTCATCTCATCATCACAAAATAAGTCATTACGCGAATGTTAAACTGTCTTCCATTTTTACCGTTAAGTAGGTACGTCTATCTACAGGTAAGTACTTATATATTTTTGGTCATCCTGATGTCGTCATTCATTCTCTCCATGTGTCTAAACCATCTAGGCTTTCAGGTGAACTTTCATTCTAGTTACTACCTTACAGTCACTTATCTACTCTGAACCTTATTCCTTATCCCGTGTTTCAGTGTTTTCCCACACATTCCTCTCAACGACCTCATTCCGAGCGCATTTAATCCTGATACCTTTATGTACCTATATGTTATTTCGATATCTACTGTTTCTATGTATAGACATATATTTATACGAGCATACCTGATACAGGTTTAACTAAAATTATCAGTGTTGAAGCAATTTCGCTTTTTTTTTTAATTAATTCGAATTTTAAAATATAACAAAAAAACTGACGAAGCGCCAACCACGCAATTGATATAAGTACCTACGCCCGTAATAAATGTTAATGGCATCCACAGAATGAGAGGTAGCTTAAAATCACAGTCACTGATATATTTACACTGTTACCCTTTGTGTGATTTCTAAAAAGAAAAGTTGTCTGCTATGACAAATCATCTGCTATTTTAAAAGTGTTCGATATAGTTACAATTTATTACATTGAGTACATTACACTTAGATACAACTAATGCAATACCAAAATGGAATAGATTATAATCGCAGTCATTAAATAATCTAGTCACAATCACATAGTAGGTAACTATAAAAAATAACAATAGCAGGTTCAGTGATTGATATGGTTGTTTAATTCTTTGTATTTTCCACTGCTGGACATACTAATGGGACTCTTCTTAACTTTTCCAATATTTTTTATCTTGGTCTATCTGCTGCCATCTACGACCCGCAAGCTGAACAATATCATCCGTCCACATTTTTGTGTTTTTCATTATGTATTCTCCATGTTAAGGGCGGCTAAAATCACCATCACCAAAAACCTTCGAATAATATTATATCGCTGTTACTGAAAGTTCACTATAAAATCAAATCGTTGAATCGTCAATTTTTTTAAAAAATTATACGATTTGATTTGACAACAAGAAAAAGCAAATCACATTTGAATAGCAACTGTTAATGTTAGTTTTAGTTGCCGTCACATTCCTAATTTTGACTCATTTACAAACAGCGGTGCAGTTTGCTGAATATTTTTATTGGTCCGTAAGAGTTTTGTATTAGGAGCGGTTGAGTGGTGAATTTATTATTACGGAACTACTAGGTGTGTACACAGGTCCCCCCAATCCATAATTCATAGATGGGGGTGTGAATCTATTGGAAATCCATTTTATTCAAGTGTTCAAAGTAGAAGGACACGAAAATAATGTGCCTTGAATTTATCCGGCATAATTTATCAATCTGTTTTTTTATTACTGTGTTAGAACAATATTGATATGTTGCATTAATGTGGCACTTATCTAAAATATAAAAGTTTTAGAGAAAATCGAAAGATTCGAATGAGTGGATATGTTTTTTTTTTTGTTATCATTTTTTTGTTGTGAAATAAAGTGCAAATTTTTGGTGAATTTTTTTTAATAAAAATGTTTGTGCTTGTATTCTGCTGCTGCTGCTGTCGTTTATCCTCATGACTGAGGGTCGCAACTCTCACTCCCGCAGTTGATCTTCCTCCTCCATGAGACTCTGTCCATCGCCAGATGTGCGGCCTCGTGTAGAGTGGTATTGGTGGCTGCTCTGCCTAGCATTATCGTTCATTCTAGGTTGGTCTCTTCGCGTCTTCGTAGATGTCCGAAAACAGACGTGCTTGTATACACAACCCCAGATACTTTCCTGCAGACTTCGCAGTAAGCTAAAAGCTTGTGGCGTGAAGTGCAGAATACATCGTCAAATAAGAGTAAGTACGTGGTTGGTGCGGTTGTTTGGAGCTCGAACTTCTAATAGGAGGAGCCGGATTCGATTATCAGTGTTGACGATGTATTCTACACTTCACGACACAAGCTTTTAGCATACTTTGAAGTATACACTATACATGGATGTATTTGGGTTTGTGTACACGAACCCAGATCCCTTCTCATAACTCATAAAAAGCGGATAAGGTATTTTTACCCTCTACTAGACTTACGCCTATCAGCGCCACGGATAATTTTTACCTTCTGAGCATATAGTACCACAATGTAAAAGAAATGTAGATGATTTATCTACACAAACACATTTTTTGTGACCGGTGAATACTTTTGACCTTTCTGTGTTCCCGAGGGGAATATCAAAGAGTTAACCGAGAGAAGATGGTAACAGAAATGGGAGCGTTCCTGAGATATTATTTTCACAAGTCATGATCATATGATCATATCTAAACAGACACTGAATCAACACAGTATAATTCTATTATATTCCATGTTTTATATTAAGGTTATAATAATAATATGATATCAGAATTCACTATGCATCTAATGATTTCAATGACGTTTTGACATTTGACAGCAGTGTGGAAGTACAGTACTACTTATATCACTTGGCAATCAAATAACCGTTGAACTAATTTGACACGTCTAATAAATTTAATATGAAGTTTCCTTTGAAGGAACAAAAATGTGTAATATCTTTGTTCTGACATACTTATTGCTTACCTGTTCAAATAGATTAAGCAGGAACTCATCATCAGTCTGTCACTCCCGAATTACTTTTTACAAAATTGAACATTCAAAACGCGTATTTCGACTGACGTGTTTGTGACAATCGTAATGAAACAATGTAATATTTATAAAGATCTCTTCTTGAGTCCCAGCGTCGAAAAAAACATTTTATGTAAGTAGGTTCTAAAATCACGGTGACGGAAAAATGAGATGAAAACATGGGTTCTACGTCTGATTTCCCCATTTCTATTTCTATCCCTAAGGCCCACACCGAGCATCTAGATCGTTGTGTATTCTTTTAATTATTCTTATTTTTTATTCAATCGAAAAAACTCCAAATACATCTTTGTACACTTCACAGTAAGCTCTAAATGCATCGTAATCGAACCCCCTGTCCACCGAATTAACAGTCGAGCCCATTACCAACCCAGTTACCGACCACTTCAATATTATTATCTAGTTATTTAAAATTCTCCAACCAAGTTACAACTGCATCAGTGTATAACATAATACTCTCCCATCTAATTTGAAAAGTTTCCAATTTGAAAGTTTGAAAATGGAATGCGATATTCTCTCAATCCGAGTGATTTCAATAACGTTGATTGGCTTAAATATTTTAACGATTTTATGACATCACAACACGAAATTCATTTTGATATTGTCATAAAATGATCTAGGTACTCACTCCCCTCCCTATAATTCTTCTTCTTTTTTTCTCAATAATGTTTTTTTTGCCAAGAAGCGGTCTAGGCAGCTGTGTTAAATAAAAATTATACATCCATCAGTCAATTGATTTTGAATATTCGAAATTGGAACAGATGGAATATTAAAAAAAAAATAAGCGTGAATATGTCCATGTACCCACAAGAGGCAAAATTAATAGATCTAATTCTATATCTTTTTGAACTAAATAAGTTCACAATTTACGTACCTTTTACCTGACATGTACAAGTGAATCGTCAACGTACCTTTTCATAGAAATATTGATGGCAAATCGATTTTAAACCTCATTTTTAAGAAAATTTAGGCGAAATAACCCCAGTTGAAGGTACGATTGTTTGGCAATTTTGTTTAACCTAGTTAAGTTAAGTAGGTATTTATATAGTTTTTATTAATCGATGTTTTTTTTGTCTACACTTAATATTTTCCTGGGTTACATCGGGTACTAAAGTTTGTCATTAATAATACAGTGTTGCCCTGTTTATTTCAATTCACATAACGTCATGTATTTTTTTTAATATTACGGAAAATTTTCGAGCTACTGCCAAATCCCAACATTAGGACTCTCCATGCAATTTTTAGTAAAATACTGTGTTATAGGTACTAAATTTTGTTATGTGTGTGTAATCCCTGCTATTATTATGCCAAGCACAGACCTACCTAACAGCGCCGCAGGCAAAATATTACATTTTTGCAGAAAATGTGGGTTGAAGCTTTTTTTCACGATAATATTTGCTAAAATAGAACATAACTATGAATAACGTCATACAAAAAGTATAAAAAGCTCGAATCGAGTGTAATAAGGAAACTTTCTCCCGTGCGGAAAATATTCAGAATCAATTAGTAGTGGGATATTGAAAAAGTTTTCTATTGAATTTACCGCCTTATAACTTCATATTAATACTTATATTATTTGCTCAAATATTTCACCTTGAGCTGAATATTATCGAACCCGTTAAAAATGACGCAGTATGCGGGGTAGGCAGAGAGAACAGACCGCCAGACTTCCCTATCCTTCAGGTTCGCTTACACGAGGCAATAAATTGCTACAGTCGTCACAATGACGTCACGACAACATCAAGTATATTGCGTTGTTGTGACGTGAAATCGCCCTGAGTTTAGCAATTTAGTTCCTCGTGTAAGCGAACACGTGCAATTATTGTACCTACATTTTAGGGCAAATTATTTTTTATTTAGCATAGTATTTTCTATTACACTTACATTATAATATTTGTGCTACAATATTTACTTTAAGTTGAATCAATTATAATAGTCCAAGAGCCCGCTGCTTAATTTATGACGTATCTGTTTTTTGGTCGAAATGTGGTGTAAATGATAGCTTACCAATAGGGTATTATATCGCACTAGGGTTGCCAATCAAAATCTTGCCGCAACCCCCCTTGCCCCCCCCCGAAAAGGTCCCTCTTCGCGGTTTTTCGCATTTTATAGGAATATGGTAAGAGATAGGAGAAAGTAGTCAATGACAAAAATAATCCTTGCTAAATTCTCTACAAAAAATGTTAAATTTTTTTTTTTGTAGAACTAGCAGTTTACCCGCAATGGCCGGTCCAAAACCGAAATTCATTTAAAATACTAAAATAATGTATTTAAACTAAATTGGTTGAAAATTGATAAGAGCTACAGGAAAATAGTCAGAGAACGAATTAATTAGCATAGTCTTAGCTACAAAATGAGCTATAACTTATGTTCATACATCTAATAATTTCGGAGTTATTGCAATAAAACTCAGTGACAAAAATTCTTAAAATTTAGTTTTTTATAAAATAACCAGTGATATAGCGCCGCAGGCCAAAATTTTATTTCCATAAAATGTTAGTGATAATGGGTGGAAGAATGTGAAAGGAAAAAAATCAAACTTTTTTTTTTTTTTTTTCACAAAATATCCTGTTTTTTGACCGGCCATTACGGGTAAACTACTAGTCCTATGAAAAAATTCACTTAACGTTTTTTCTAGAGATTTTAGCAAGTATTATTTTTGTCATTGACTACTTTCTTCTATCTCTTACCATATTCCTATAAAATGCGAAAAACCGCGAAGAGGGACCTTTTCGGGGGGGCAGGGGGGGTTGCGGCAAGATTTTGATAGGCAACCCTAGTGCGATGTAATACCCTATTGGTAAGCTATCGTTTATACCACATTTCGATCAAAAAACAGATACGTCATAAATTAAGCAGCGGGCTCTCGGACTATAACCGGCGAAAACAGTCATAAAAATGTGACCGAGAAGGGACGACGACCTGCTTTATTCGCACTTATGGCTCTGGCAAGTCCTTTCTCGGTCACATTTTTATTACTGCGTTCGCCATTTTGAATTAATTGGACTATAATTGTATTTGAACTACAATAATAAAAGGAGGTGGTCTGTAGCCTGGTTGGTAACGCGCTCGACTGTTAATCCAATGGGCGCGAGTTCGATCCCCGATGCCGACCTACTCCACTTCACAACACAAGCTTTTCAAGCTTACTGTGAAGTGTACAAAGGTGTAGTTGGGATTCCGCCCAGATTCATAAAAAAAAGCCTGGTATTGACATTGTGTAGGATCATAATTTCAATGAATACCGAAGGTTGTGGTCGTGTGGATAAACGATATGTATTATATTAGGTACGCAATATTAGGTATGTCAGTGAAAAGTTGTATTACCAAAAAAAATCAACTCTAGGCGAGAGCGCGGCGATCACTAAGTGTTTCAAATTCCGAATATATTCAAACAACTTTCAGAAGTTGGCACGGTCTTGCGTTACATTCTTACCCGGTTTTCATGAAAATTATGCAAGATGATGTTATGAAGATTTGGATATAATTATGTAGGTAAAAAATATTTCTATTTCGATAATTCACCTTTGTTATATACTTACATTTTTTTTCTTTTCATCTCATTATGTATGAAAACGTGTATTATAACGTGAACGGACAAAAACTCATAAGAATATTATTTTGCCCAAGGCCACAGGAGATTATGCCCACAGGACAAAATCTCAAGTCTAGGTAATTGGATTTTGGGGAATCGTAAATAAATTAATAAGATCATTCGTGCAGGTGGCGTTAAATATATACTCAAATAAAAAAAGGTGGAAGTATAACGCTGTAGACCTAGGGCCGCGGGCCGCATGCGGCCCGCCGGAGGTCAGAATGCGGCCCGCGGAGCAGTGGGAAAATAAAAATATAATATCAAATCCCTAGTGAACATGAATGACTGATGAAAACAGTTGGCACTACTGATGGTCGTGAGCATCTTGCAATATAACCGTACGTATTGCCTGTAGTAGAAAGACAATCAGATTCATCACTTCGACCAATTTTCCCATAAAAATTTCGCCTGCGGCGCTATTTGGGGCAATCTTTTCAATTAGAAAACGGTTTCCATACATATTTTTGTGAGCCTTCTCCATCCAGTTTCACACAAAAAAAAACGCCTGCGGCGCTGTTTCACTTTTGTAGGCTATAACAATATTTTGATTTCTGTTGCGCTCCCCCCCCCCCCCCCCCCAAGAACATATATATTTTTTGTTTTGTATAATAAAAAAAATGGTTGTGCGGTCCGGTACGCAATCTCAATTTCAGAATATGGCCCGGCTGCTGAAAAGTTTGGCCACCCTTGCTATAGACGATAAAAATATCATAATTTTTTTAATTGAATCCAAATTTAAAGTTTGAGTTTTTGTCCGATGACCATTTGAAGTCTTGGGGTTTATTCATTGTGAATTTCATTATTCTTCTGGGTTTTTCTCCGGGAACCTTAATAATACACTTTTTCTGAACGTTTCAATAGCTAATTTAGATGGCTTCAGGGGATATTTTCATAATGTTTTGTATTTTTATTTAATTTGTATAAATAAGGAGTCCAAATTATGGAAAATATACCCTCGTAACATAAGAAAATATTATTTTAGTCTAACGCTTGCACGTGGATACTCAATTTCTACCTATATACCTACATTTCATAATATATTTTTCTTAAACAGTATTTAGGTATTTGTTAAAACTTATTCGTGTATACTGGTAAAATTTCAATACCCTAAAGTTAAATACCTTATCCCCGTGGAATGCCCGAGTCGTAGAATTTTCCCCACTCTTCCATTCACATTTTTTTCTAGTGTCTTGCTAAAGTCAGTTTTTTTGGTAAGCCCTTATAACATGGACGTGATTTACAATTATACTGACCATGTATATTTATTTATTACAGGAGGAGAAACAATACGCCTTTTCCTACTCTGTCAAAGATCACGAAACCGGAGACGATTTCTCTCATTCTCAGCGTCACGTTGGTTCAGCCACTAAAGGAGAATACAGAGTTAAACTACCTGATGGAAGAATGCAGATCGTGTCTTATACAGCTGACAATGGAGGATATAAAGCTGACGTGAGATATGAAGAAGATCCAGAAGCCAACTCTCAAAGGAATGACGAGAGAAATGATGTCAACTATCAACGACATGTCCACCAAAATATAAGGAATGACAACAGTAGAAAATATCTACCGAACAAATCAGTAACATTGGGGAGAATTGTGGTTCCAAGTCAAGAAGAATCTGATTATCAAGACGTTGATTACAATAACAATTACAACGATATATCTTCAACTAAAGCACCATTTGATTACAGAAATTACGTTACCAATTCTCTGAAAGAAGTTCTCATCACAAGTAAACCCGGTTATCTCTACACCCCAGCACCAACACAAGACAATCTGATTTATAACCAATACAGATATATTCCAAATGTCACGCCAGCTCCAAAGACATATCTTTTTGGATCATCTTCAACGTACAGTCCACTGGCTCAAGGAAGCGATCAACATAATGTTTACAGCACCACTACAAATGATCCGCAAGAAGCGAGCAAAACATATTCCCATTTTTACAATGCAGAATCGGTGAAATTTGTAAGCACTACTCCTAAATACCGCAATTATAGAAGACAGCCTACACTTAAATCTACGACGAGAATTCCTCCAAAAGCAAAAAGCGAAGAAAACGATAGCATAATGAGCACTCCTGAACCAATGAAATATGAACAACTCGATACACCTGATGTGGTCAAAATAGAACCGAGACCAAAGTTGACTGTGAGTTACACAACTTTGGCTCCGTTGCTCTTCAACTCAATTGTAGCAAACAGCGGGTCATCTACAACTCTGAAGCCTGAGGTCACTAGTAACAGCATTGTATCCAGTTCAACAAAGTCTTCCATAAATCCAAAAGAATCTGGTCAAGGTGCTGGAAATTTCGGTGGATTAGATATAAGGAAATATTTTACATTCACAAAACGATAGAGAACATTAGGATTAATTCAATATTTTTAGGAAACCATTGTCAAATTACCAGAAATTTAATGTTTAAGAAATTAGTGCTATATTATTTTTTATGTACATAAGAAACCAGTAGAATAATTTAATGTACCATTAGAAATTATAGTTATTATTCATGATGTAAGGCGAGCTGCGGGAGGCGGTTGGATGCGGTTGCCCAGGATAGGGAGCTGCGGAGATCAATAGGGGAGGCCTATGTTCAGCAGTGGACGCAGGGGGGCTGACATGATGATGATGATTCATGTGTTGTCACAAATTAATCTAAATGCAATGACGCATATTGTCATTTGAAGTAATTGAGATGTATGCACCCTTAAAGAAACATTAGAAGCCCGAAAATATATCATTCATGGCAATCTTTCCTGGATTACAAATTTCGGTGAGCATTTTTTTATGATATGCTAAATATAGAATTCAGGCTTCCATAAAAAAAAAAGGAATTAGCTTTTGTATTGAAACTGAAACCGGAGATTAGTTTAAGAAAATATTATTGTGATAGGAAAACTAAGTTTAAGTGTATTATTCTTTATAAAATGTTACCTACCTAATAGTTAGTGAAAAATGCTTAGTGACGTTTATCTTCAATGTAGATAATTTCATTTTATAGTCATTATTCTTTGGTACATAGGAATAAAATGATGGACCTTTTAGTGTTATAATTGCGAACATAAAGAGGTCGTCAAAGCTATATATGAGTTTTACCACTTTTTTCGGCAATGTTTACAGAATATCTCTGCCCACTTTCACGTTGGCCTCAATTATTCTTCCTATTGATAAAAATATGTAAATGTTGTATCTTCTTGTACCAAATATATAAAATACTTTTTAAACTACTGTTTCGTATTTAATCATTTGTAAAAGAGGGACTTGGGAAAATTCTGGATTTTAGACGTTTATGAGTCATAGAATGGCGACTAAGAATAAGCCGAGGAAGCGTCGGCAGACCCCAGGCAAGGTGGTCTGACTATATATAGAAATGTGCCGGAGGAAGATTGATGCAGTGTGCCCAGGACAGGGAGTTGTGGAGGGTCAAAGGGGAATATATCCAATGGACCTGAGAGGCTGAGGAAGAAGAAGAAGATGAGTCTTTTTCTTTTCTCCTGGTATTCATTTTCTCTCCAAGTTGGCCATCACTGCGCAATAGAACATCTCTTACACCAGAAAAGGCTCACCACTGAGTTTTACTTATTTACGTCATCGTCCAAATATTAAAAAGTTAAACAAATTATAATCCATTTTTCCTCTAGGGCGAAATATGTCTGACAGTATAACAAATGTGTAGAAGATTTAGCTACACGTATCTTACATATTATTTCATAAACGATGGAAAAGAATGATTGAGATTTACATCACATGGAACGCCCATGTTATAAATTGCACAAAAGTATTTCATCATATAAGTTGACAAAAAATAGGGAGCTGGATGATACAAACCAGGTATTCACTGAAGGGTTAAGGTTGGAATATAGGGATGCTAATAAGGGAAGAATCGACCCAAATCCATCACAATTCCATATCAGGGGGTTTCTTTACATACTCGTATAACTCCCAAAGTTATGCTCATCAAAAGAAATCGTATTTTGTGTAAAAGCAACTATAAAAAGATTCATCAGCATATGTGACCAAGTTTTCTTGAAATCACTTCATTTTAACAGGCACCGGTCAGTCCTGGAAAGGAGTGATGGAAAGTCCATCTTTTGTTGAAATTGAAATAGATATAAATATTTTTACCAGAAGTGTGATTTGCTACACATCATTATGGAGGGGAAAATTGAAGGTAGTCGCGGCGTAGGGAGAATGCAAATGTCCTGGCTGAGAAATATCAGACAATGGACCGGAATCCAGAGGGTGGAGGAGTTGTTCCAGCTAAGCCTACGCCAGAGTGTAGCCGACGTCGGGGGGACCAGAAATGGCACTCGGAGAAGAATATATTTAATGGCCAATGATGGCCAATGAGAAAACGATGAAATCCATACTAAACAAGTCGTTGATCTACTAAGAGTCATCCAACTTCCTTGACTCGATCGTTACATCGTTCCTCGATGTATATTTGCAACCTCTATTCACGCACAAAAGCTTTTTATCGCCCCTAATATAGGAATACCGATCATTCTAGAAATGTGTACGTATTGTGAGAGAATTCCAGGAGACATCTATAACCCTAGAGATGTGTCATATTAATATATAGATCGAGCAATACCTATCTTTGTAGAAATGCCTTTGAAGTTGTATTTTTTGATATTTTACATATCTCCTGTTCAACTATGCGTTATAATCTGAATCTTGTTGGATTTCAAACTTCTTCAGTCGGGTTCCGAGATTCTTCAGGCATTAGCACTCGCGTGCCAATACATCGTCACTGGGTTTAATAGGGAACGTTGATAATCTTCAAACTTGTCTACAATCTGATAAACGTATTGCCAATTTTCGTTTGTCGACGATGCCAAATGAATATATCACTAAAACAGCATTGATTTTCTGCATATAGGTTCTCAAATCATCATATCACCACGCATATCCATCGTTACTCAAAATATTATTATGTAGTCTAGGAGTTTTCTCGTTTAAAACTGATTCCTGGACATAGGCGATTTAGTATTTATTTATTTATTTATAGAAGTATTTATTTAATCTTTAAGTGAACAGGAAAGCTGGCGGCGCAGAGAAACCCAACAGTGACAACCCAGGACAGGAGATCCTGGCGCCTACGTACGAGAAGACCCGACCCTGGATGAACCGGGACAGAAGCGCAGGACAAAGAAGAAGAAGTGAACAAGAAATACATATAAACATAAGAAAATGGACATAGTACAGATTTATTTAAATCGTTGTTTACTAGGGCGAACTTATGGCAGAACTGCGATTTCTTCCAGTTAACCCCAACCTATGCAAGATTAACTTAAATATTATGGCATAACACGACATCTTACGAGTGTAGGCAATTAGTCATGTTCATGTATAATAGAAATCGAACACCAAATTTTTCAATAGTTAGAAGAATACTCTTTATGGTAAGATCCATCATTTTTCCTTTATTCCTAATATCCATACGATGTCATGGAAGGGCTGTTTGATTCGTATTTAAATAGGGTTTCCTAACATGCACTCCGTTTCAATGTTCGGGTTTGTTCGGCAATCGTACAGCATCGGCCAAGTACCGAAATACATGTTCTGAATGAATCTTTCATTGCTTCAAATGAAATTGCTATCTACTAAAGTTTATCAAAGAAGTAAATCAAAATGTCTTTTGAAATCCATTCATTACTAGCCATTTTTACTACCGTATTTCATATCTGAAGAACATCTACTTCGGTACTTGGCGACACTGTACGATTGCCGAAACATCCCGAACATTGAAACGGAGTGCATGTTAGGTTACCCATTTAAATATCACCCCATATCAGCGGATGTCAATCAGTCATAAGTCTGACGGAAATTCATTGTGAATTGTATACGAGTATCTCTTTAGAAGTTGAGAGAACTACTTCGTTAATTGTTTTTATCACAGAATTATTATCTAAATGTAAATATCGATTATATTGTTATTAGATTACAAGTTACAACGAATTATTCGAAGCTATTTCACACACAATATTACGTACTCTCTGTATAGATGCAAGTTCCGAAACTCTCGCTCGAACTTTCTCAAAGTATTTCCAATATCTGCCTTTGACATCTGATATTATTTGGGATATAGGACATACTCGTAGGACGTAGGTATGTATGTACGAATGTCCTTTAACTATCATTATAGTAGATACACAAGGCAGGGTACGTTAAAATACTATCATATTTCCTTGTATTTTATCCATACACCTTTCTTTTGATGCACAAAACAGTACCTAGGCATCAAATTTATATTAAGGTATATGCATGCCATTGTTTAGCCATTGCAGGTACGAGATGAACATTTAGAAAGATTGTGATTTTGTCTCGTGATGTAATTTCATTCCAAGTGATTTTCTCTCATGACGTGATTTCATTCTATGTGATTTCGTCTCATGGTGTGAAATTATCCCAAATGGTTTTGTTTCATGACGTGAATTCGTTCTATGTAATTTTGTCCCATTACTTGAATGTGTGCATCCCATATGATTTTGTCTCATGACTTAAATGTGTGCATCCCATATGATTTTGTCTCATGACGTGAAATTGTCCCATATGATTTTGTTTCATGGCGTGAATTCATTCTATGTTATTTTGTCTCATGAAGTGAAATTGTCCCATCCCGTATGATTTTGTCTTATGACGTGATTTCATTCTATGTGATTTTGTCTCATGCCGTTAATTCATTCTATGTATTTTTATCTCTGTGGGATTTCGTCCTGACACGGTATTATTGACGTAGTGATTTGAAGAGAAATTGAGAAAAATAAAACAACGAAATGTTTAGAAAACTTCATTTACCCTTTAGGTCCCAATCTGCTTTTTATTTCTTACAAGAAATTCCCATGCAATGTTTGTGGAAATATGCGAATGGGTTAAATGAGAAATCTCGACGCACATACATACCATCACAATATAAACAACTACACTGTTATACATATTCTTAACCCTTTAACAACAGCTACGCATTCACATTTCAAACAGTATATTTTATAATGCAGTATTCTTACAACAGTGTAGAATTGAAAATGAACATTGGTTGACTAATTACGACCGACCTTGGCTGGTTTAAGTGATCGCTTAACACTGAGAAACATTCGCTATTTCAGTTCATCCCGGCTGGAAATCGAACCCAGACACTTGCCTCGCATAGCGGGGAATCCACTATGTAGATTTGTTTTCCGGGTTTATCGTGTAGTGAACAGATGTTCCGACGTTTCAGCAACTACACCACGAGGAGCGGCGGCTGCTGTAGCGTTGTAGGAATACTGCATTACAGTGTATACTACGAAATGTGGAAAACAAGAATGATATTTTAAAATATAGAAAATCAAGTATATTTTAGTTAAGGTGATCAGCTCGTGAGATTAGCAGCATTCTTCACAACTCAAATACCCCAATCGTATTGATCGTCGAGATGAAATCAATGTGAATTCCGAGTATTTCACACGTTAAAAAGAATTGGTGACAGTTTGCAGCCTTGCCCAACACCTTTCAAGAGGCCTCAGAGGTAAGCTCTTTAATTCTGACGTGAGCAATTTGATTGCAATAGAAGATTATATAATCTAACCCAATTTTTTCATCGACGATTATAAGCATACGTACACGTTTTTATACCTTGTTCGAGACATTGTTGGCTATGGATTTGGAATTACTTATCATGCCCCTTATCCTTTTTCTTTTTTATTGAGGATTTAAGGAGTTCTTGGTCCACTAGCCCTCTGCTTTTCTAGCCACGTGTCCTGCCCATTTCCACTTTAGGGATGTTATGCGGTGTAATATGTCAGTCGCTTTGGCCACAGCTGAGATGGTCCGACAAGTCGGCGCAACCTGGATGCAGTCTGCACAGGACAGGACAACATGGAGGCAAATGGAGGAGGCCTTTGTTCAGGAGTGGACGGGGATAGGCTGATGATGAAGAAGAAGATAGAATAAAAATAAGATGTGTGTTTGAAATTCTACTAATAAACGAAACGTTTGTACGGAAAGTTAGTTGGAAGTTAGAGGGTTTTATGCCAAGTTAGAAGTTGTTATGGGGTAAAAAAATAATAAAAAAGGGATTGCTTTCTTTAAATGAAAACATACGCAGGCGTGACGACAAATATTAAAGAAATATAATATAGCCTATGTGTATGCATATGTGATAAAGTCAAATCTTCAACACTATTTGCAAGCCTCGTAAGTCATATTTTGTAAATAGTCATCAAACCTTCCCTTCTCATATAATTTTATTCTATTCCCTCATTACGCGTCACTTTCGGAGTAGGCATAGAGAACAGATTCCCATCAAACTTCCCCGTCTTGCACACACTCCTTGCTTCCGTCACATTCATGCAATTCGTCACACACTACGATACCTTTATTTAATAAAAAAAAACGCAACCGTCCTCCCCAAACTCCCGTATACTCGTATAGGTACTGAGTTTCTCCACCCAGTGTGTTTCACAATTTGAAACAAGTAAGAATGTAAGACCACTCGCAGACGAGTGGAGGGCCTTAAATAGAATGAGTACGAAGTAAGGTAATGTTTATCAACATTATTAAACACACATGCCTGATTTATAAATAAAACCCATTATTTTTAAAATGACGAATAGCTCGCTATTAGCTTTTTTATGATCACTTTTAAAATTCCTATAAAATTGGACTTACGTGATATAACTGTATTAATAATATGCCGTCAAGTCTTTGAGAGTAGGAAAACTTAAGATGAGTAGGCTCTTTATACAAGGGGACTCATTTGTATGGGTAGGTAGTACTAACTCACTAGACCTAATATAGGGTACCTACCATGGGCGTAGGCCCCCCCCCCCCCCCGAAATTCCTCAGCCAACCCACCATCTGATACATAGGTGAAATAAATCACATAATTACCACATCGTCTTTTCATCATGTCATTAATTTTTATTATAATGATTGTGAAAATCCATTAAATCACAGTTGTTTCTTAAAAAAAAAATACCTGCGGCGCTAATCTTCTTGAATTGAGGCCATTGAGGGTTTATTCATAAAAAAAAATCGAACTTGTAAACGATTCTCTTTTATCTGCTTATGTTTTCTGACAAAATTTTAGACTGCGGCGCTACACTTTCATCGTGTTGTAACTTGTAACCAAGAAATATATATAGATGCCCAACTGTTGAGAAATAACCAGGTTCATCAATTTACCCATTTTAGAAGATTTATTCGCCTGCGGCGCTATTTACTAGTTATTATTCCATATCAAAAATTTAGTTGTTCCCCCTAGCTTCGAAGCTGGCGACGCCTATGGTTACTACTTATTGTCTCTGTTCTAGAGCTCGAACTCCCCCCGAAATGAATTCCTGGCTACGCCCCTGGTACCTACTTACCTACGAGATTACTCTCATGTCATCATCATCTTGTAATATAGGTATTATGTATGACACCTATATGACAAGGAATTGATGACAGAGAAAATGTCTGCATGATAACTGGGTGATGAAGTAGCGATACCTCCTCACCTACTGCTAATTCTGTTACCCTGATACTTTCTCTACAAATTTGTATGAAAATGAGTCAAAAAGTCCAATTTTATTGATTTTCAAAAATAATTAAAGTTAAGAAATGTGTTCACACTGCCATCTAGCGAATTCATCGTGAACGAATATCAATATTAAACTAGGTTGCAATCAACAATGGTTGTTCACCACACTATATAAGACAATCAATCAGATATTGTTTCCTAACTTATTCAATAGATGTCGAAAGTGTATCTAAACAAAATTTACAAAGATGTTCAGTTCTTTTTTTGCCGCACACCTCCGTCCCCAGTGAATGAAAGTGAGCAAGTCGAGATTGCTAAGACGTGTAGAAAGGATGAATGATGAAAATGTACTTGTGCGATGGAAGCGCGGCTGTCCAAGAACCAATAATTGGTTCAACCACGTCCACCTCAAAAAAGGATGTGTGTTTTCAGTATTTACCTTCTTCTTCTTCTTCTTCGTCAGCCTTGGTCCCTCCACTGCTGGATTTAGGCCTCTTCGTCTTTTCGATCCCTCGCCTTTCTGACCTACTGTCTACCCGCTACCGAGGTCACGTCGTCCGCCCATCTTTTCTGGGGACTTCCGACACCTCTTCTATCATGGCCTCCACTTTACGAGTCTAGGAGCCCATCTATTCTCGTCTTGCCTTGCTATGTGCCCTGCCCATTGCCATTTGAGTCTTGCTGTACGATCCATGACGTCGACAACTTGGGTTCTTCTATATATGAACTGTT
This sequence comes from Ceraclea dissimilis, assembly GCA_963576895.1. Taxonomy (NCBI): domain Eukaryota; kingdom Metazoa; phylum Arthropoda; class Insecta; order Trichoptera; family Leptoceridae; genus Ceraclea; species Ceraclea dissimilis. The sequence continues at coordinate 7,568,435 of OY756375.1, forward strand.
TTCTCTGCTTACCTCGCAAGGGACACTACGTGAGGGTATAGAATAAAATATACCCCGAGCATGACAAACCACACTGAAATACTCGTCTTTGAAGTGTGTTCACTGTGTAGATATTTATTCATTTTTGAAATTTATTCAACACACACATTATTTTTGTTTGTTTATTCTGAGAGCAGTGAAGTCATAAGTAAACATGAAATGCTTTTATTTTTTATTTTATTTTCTCTCGCCCGTGTCATACACCAAATACCGCACAAATATTTAAACTAAATAATTAAAAATCAATAACGTGTAGGTACATTTTTTCTAGTAATTTTACCAACGATGCGGTGGTTCTTAATTTTATTGAATCGTATAGGTAGGTATCGTCTGTGATACAGAGAATAAAATTGTCTCTTAAGGGCTTGGTACCAAGAATGACGTCACAGTTATTTCCCACGGCATTAAGGTTCAAAATCGCAAGATTAAATGGTAAAAATAGCGTTTTTTCCATTTTTTGGGGTTAATTTTGCGTCTATCACGGTTATTCCCTAGATTTTAATGCATATTATCAGTACAAAAAAATGTAACTCCGCGACTTTCGGGAAACGAGTTTCCGTCTTTCGGAAAAAAGATCAGAGGTGTTTTTCAATTTTTTTTTTTGAGAAATCTGTACAAGATATAAAAAATATTTTACGGTTATTCCCTAGATAAAGGTTCAATGCATCTACCCTATTTTGTTCCAAAGCATATTTAGTAACAGTGTTGTCGAGATATAAGGTCTCCCGTTTTTAGAAATTTTTGAAATGTCGGTATGCATATGCATGCATATATGCGGGCAAATGACCCGAGTTCCGGCGGCTAAAAATATGACCTATCTGTTTTTTGATCGAAATGTGTTTAAAATGATAAAATCCTGCCGCAACAAGAATTACAGAATGTTACCCAATGTTGCATAGATAAGAAGTTTTCCTAGGAATGAATTTCGATAAACCCAAATTCATTAAAAAAAATAGGGTGCCCTCCTTATAGTTTAGGAAGGAACAACAGGGGCAAATGAACAAGAATACATGGATTTATCAAGATAACATAGATACTATGAGGAAGATAGTACCTCCCTACATAGATTTAACTTGAGATAACTCCGTATCAAATGCATTGCTAGTAGAAGTAGGTATATGTGGTCCCACATAGGTAGCTACCTACTATACTCGGAGTAATCCAACAGGCTGTGGTGTTCCTTATTTAAAAATAGCCAATTCCTCTGTGGGGAGTCAAACCGTTCAATAAACTTACGAGCACGAATAAACATGAAAAAAATATAGTGAGTATACCTGCCTATAGAACATTTTCTGCAGAAAATTGAAAAAGGATTTGAGATATACTTACCTAAATTATTTTAGGTATGGAACCGGAATTTATCTGCGTTGCACAGACGGAAATACATTACAGTTTTTTCCACAACAGAGACGAGAGGCATATTCATTCACATAATGTAGCATTATGTGAACTCCCTTGGGGAGGAAGCAGAATGGGTGTTCCGACGCTTACGAGTCGGCTTTGGCGTAAGCGCCGGACTCGTAAGCGTCGGAACACCCATCCTGTTTCCTCCCCGAGGGAGTTATGTGAATGAAGATGCATCTCGTCACTCTTGAGGGAAAAACTGTAATTAATAAGGATTATATTTTTGATTTTTGTCATTGACTGCTATCTCCTTCTCTTAACAAACTTATTCTAAAAACAAATGTGAGAAAACGCGTAGGGAGATCTATTCGGGCGACCAGGCGTGCGGGAAAATTTTGATAGGCAACCCTGTGACGATGTATAACCCTGTGTGTAAACTTTTATTTAAATAACATTCCATTAAAAAACAGAAAGGTCAATTTTTGTGGTCGGATCATAGGCTAAAAATTTGATGCTAATCGTTCCTGGTAAATTTTTGGACATAGAGGATTTATAATTACCTACAAACGTAGCTACAGGATTGATTATGAAAAATATATTCATACATAATGTAATAAAACACAAAATAAAATCAGTATGCAATAAGAAACTACATACAATGAAATTTGGTGACTGATAGAAAGAAACAAAATTAGAAATACTAATAGAGATACCACGATTCAATTATTGAATGCGATTCGAAAAGCTCAATAAAAACTCGACCAATCACGAGCTGTTATTCTGTTGCACCTGTTCGAAAATAAACCAATCAAAGGAAGCGAAGACTGTGGAGAGAGAATCACTTCATAAAGTAGTAAAGTACCTACCTGGTTAGGTTATCGCATAAGGCCGGCCTCACGCAGCCGGAATGCCTCTCCGAATTCATAATATGAATTTATATTATTGATTAAAAAAAAAAACTCATAGTATTGGACTATGCTCCTTATAGGTAAATACATAACATTCGTGAATTTTACAGATCGATCTATTACAATGAATAATGATACTGACGAACGTTATGTATCCCGTATTTGAAAATTTAAAAATTTGAATTCGGAACGCATGTCTTTCCATACATTTCTATAGAGCGAACACACTCACACAACAATCACATTATGGTTTATTGCATATTTTCTTGCGAGCAGTGCTTCCAACTCGAAAACAAAAATAATACTAAATTAGGTACTCTTCAAAAATGTTCCACAGAATGCCTCTCTTCTTTCTACTCTTTAAAATGGCTAAAAAAGTTGCCGCGAGTCATCCAAAATCATATTGAAAAATAATTATGCCAAATTTTGCATTTAATATGCCAAATTGGCAACGCTGTGCATTCCTATATTTACCATAGACGTCCACCTTCCCATAAACTGATACTCAATCTGATTTTTTAAGACATGTATGAGACAATCTACCGGATTTCAAATTATGAATATTCAGATTGTGTTTTCAGAGAGATTCCGGATGTGTGAGGTCAGCCTAACACGCCACTATAGGATATACGGCGATGTATGGAACTAACCAGTTTTATTAGTAGTAGGTGCTCTCTGGAGGAATATTTACTTAGGTGGTTCAAATATTATTCCATTTCTGAAATTTGAATATTCGTGGAACACATTCTTTTTTTATTGTATTTATGTGTCTCACTTGTTTTTGTTTGCAATGCACCGATCTATTTTGTTCTTATTTATTCAGTTCATTTGAGAATGGACTACATTTTGTGTTGTTGGACACGGTAAACTAACTTTTTTTTTTTTGTTTTTTGGTATGTACAATAATAATTTCAACATTGATGATCTACCTGAACTTACCGCCTTCCTGCCTGGAGTTAACCAAGAAAAAAGTTTTTTTAAAAAAAAAGGACTTTGACCGATCATTGTGGGTAAACTGCTAGTCCTATAAAAATTCTGTAGTTCATTTCTGTAGACAATTTAGTAAGGATTGTTTTTGCCATTGTCCACTTTTTCCTATCTCTTTCCACATTCCTAAAAAATGCAGAAAAACGCGTGGCAATATTTTGCTATGGCGATGTGTGCAGTGTGACCCTTTGTGTAAACTTTAATTGAAATCACATTTCGATTAAAAAACAGATAGGTCATGTTTTTATCGGTCAAATCTTAAGCCAATATACACGGTTAACTTTTGCATGGATCATCGTTTTCATAAATTAAGGAATTCCTCAATTCGTAAATACATGTACAGTAATTCGTGTGGTGATCGCGACACTTCTGTGTTAGATGTCTAGTTTATCATTGGATGATTTCATTTATGATTCAGGAATTATTCCGTAAAAGTGAACCGTGTAATATACATACAGGCAAAAATAGGCGTTGAAAAACGCGTGCACATATAAATACCCAGAGAAAATAAGAGATATTATTATACTGATAAAGGGACCCAAGTCCTTTTTGAGATATCGGAAATCCTAACAGCATTCTTCACCAAAGCCACCGACAACAGTAACATTCTCATCGACAATGTCCTCAATTTCCTCTCTTTTATCTCCTCATTCTTCCGTAATACAACACACACTCTCTATTCTGTATTCACAATACTTTTCTTTACTTCCCAATACTCCAGTAGGTACACCAGTCTACCCTTCCTGACCTGACCTTTCTTCTCTCCGTAATATTATTTACAGGCTTCTTATACTTGTCGCCTAACAATATTTTAAACCCTTTTGCTATGTGAAACCTGTAGGTAGGTATATCCTATAGGTAAATAAAATTCTAGAGGTACGTATGTATGTCTTATCGGAAGACTTCGTGTGTTGGCTGTAATTGAATTCATGCATTAAATGTAGTCATGTTTATGGAGTTCCAAATTTATATTAGGGTCTCTCAATAAGAGGGAGGGATGGCGAAAACAAACCTCTTCCCGATAGTAACTGCTCGAATGTCACTTGAGAGTGATCTGCGTAGAAGACCATACCGGTACCCATCAAATGAACTGGGGGGGTACTTTGTAAGCTTTCTCGCCCTAAACACGCAGATAAAATGTTTTAGGAAAATGACCCTTATGACGATATACATAAGGTCGTTTTTCGTGTGCATTTTATCTGCGTGTTTCGGGTGAGAAACCTTTAGAAAGTTCCAGTACAGTTCTCGAAGTTTGGAGTCTTGGATGTGAGACAGTACTGCATAAGGACAATAATCAAACATTTGAACTATTATATTGTGGTTAGTATTGCCCCGAAACAGGCCTAGTGGGGCAATAAAATCCAGTACTTGTCTTTTGGCTTATATTTTACTTTGTTAAATGCTTTTTTGGATATTAAGTCTTAAATGAAATGAAATATTTACTGATAAAAAATAGCTTTGGAATAAAATCTATAGGTGGATTGATTTTTTTTCTACTACTTGTAATTATATACCTAATTATTCCGTTATTTGTGAATTATCATCTATCTATCTATCTATACCCTCACGCCACATCCCTTGCAGGGTAGGCAGAGAGGACAGAGCGCCAGACAGCCCTATCCTTACACACACTCCTAGCTTCCGTCACATTCATGCAATTAGTCATACACGCTCTCCGATTCCTTTTACTCAAAACGCGTCCATCCTTGAGGATCTGGTCGACATGATCGGACCAGGTCAGTCTCGGACGGCCGCGCTTTCTCACCCCTCTTCGCTCATTCAGATATATCTTTTTTGTCATCCTGTCATCATTCATTCTCTCAACATGCCCAAACCATCTTAGTTTGTTTACTTTCATTCTTGTCACTACACCAGTCTTGCAGTCACTCATTTCCCTAATAACCTCATTCCTTATCTTATCTCTCAGCGTTTTCCCGCACATTCTTCTTAATGACCTCATTTCTACTGCATTCAACCCTGATTCATCCTTCTTCATCCACGTCCACGTCTCACTAGCATACATCAGGGTCGGCACCAAGACAGCATTGTGCACTAGCACTTTTGCTTTCATAGACACATTGCTACTACTAACAATCGGACCGAGCGCACCATTCGTCCTAGTACCGGCCAGCTTCCTTCTTTCAATGTCTCCATCACAGCGTCCATCTCTAGTAAACAAACTTCCCAGATATACATACTCATCCACTTGCTCCAGACAGTCATTACCAACCTTTATCACACAATTTGTCCTTATTTCCTCTCTTTCGAACACTAATACTTTCGTTTTATTTACATTCATTTTCATACCATTCATATCGCAGCTTTCGTACACACAGGATACTATCCGTTGTAACTCACATTCATCATCAGCCATCAACACTAAATCATCTGCAAACATTAACGCACATACTTTCACTCCATTTAGGTCCACACCAACATTCAGCTCATTCAGAGGACGCATGCAGTAGTCGAAGAACAGGTTGAACAACCAAGGCGACATGACGCAACCCTGTTTAACCCCTTTTGTGAGAGTGAACCACTGCGACAACGCAGCATTCACCCTGACACAAGCAGAGCTCTCCGTATATAGAGACGCGATTGCGCCAATCAGTCGGTCGCTCACCCCATATTCCGACAGTACACGCCACAGTCTTTCTCGGTCCACACGATCGTATGCCTTCTCCAGATCCACGAACGCGCAGAAGAGCCTCTGGTGTTTAGCCAGAAGCTTCTCCACGACCATCCGTAGGGAGAAGATCTGATCGGTGCACCCCCTGCCACTCATGAAAGCACCCTGCACATCCCATACTTTACTTTCAGTCACTTTTCTTACTCTTTCAATCAATACCTTTCCATACAGTTTGCCCACAGAGCTCAGCAAACTGATAGCCCGATAACTGCCGCATTCCAACCTTGAGCCTTTCCCCTTGTACAAAGGGCAGATGACTGCCCTCCTCCAATCCTCAGGAGTGCAGCCACTCTCCCAGCACAAGTTGAAGAGCCTCAGGCACCACTCGAGAATCTTCGGGCCACCTTGCTTGATGAACTCTATGGCCACACAGTCATGTCCCGCAGCTTTACCATTCTTTGCTTTTTTCAATGCAAGCACAACTTCATTCATACGTATTTCCTCGTCCTCAGCAATATTTACATTCATACTATCTGCTACATTCGTCTGGTTTGTACTAGTACCACTTTCATACAATTCTTCGAAGTATTCTTTCCATCTTTCAACAACTTCTTCTCCATTCATCACTAAATCACCATTCTTATCTTTGATGCAATTCATACTGTTTTTCTCACTTCCAGATCTCTTTCTTTTTACTTCCTTCCAGAATATTTTCAAATTCTCCTCGGCGTTCCTCGATAATTTCATACATTCCTCTTCCTCGAGTTTTCTCTTTTTCTGGCAAACCATTTCTTTCACTTCTTTCCTACACGCTTTATATATATTCTTCTTTCTTTCTTTCTCACCTCCATCATCTGGTTTCGCACCAAGCACATCATTCCACGCTTTCTTTTTCCTCACTACAGCATCCTTCACCTCATCATCCCACCACGCATCACCTTTTTTCCTTCCTACCAACGCTTCTCCACATACTTCTCTTGCACTCTTTACTAGCACCTCCTTCATAACATTCCATAGTTCACTCGTTGAGCGTTCCTCATCATCATGTACTTCTAGCCTTTCGTTAGTCAGTCTTTCATATTCATCCCTAACATTCGTCTCTTTCAGTTTTTCGACCCTGATTCTCCGGACAGGCTCCAACTTCCGAGCCCTCGAGCGCCAACCGGAGAAAAGATCAATCCTTGTTATCACAAGGAAGTGATCCGTCCACAGTCCGGCGCCCCGAAATGCCCGGGTGTCCTTTGTCGCCTTCCGGAGCTCAGAGTCCACACATACAAAGTCAATCATCGACCTTTCAATACGATCAACTCTCTCTCTTTGCCAAGTGTACTGGTGGATCTCCTTGTGTGCGAAGAATGTGTTCGCCACAAAGAGATCCAACTCCAAACATACTTCTAACACTCTTTTCCCGTTATCATTCACCCTATCATCGCCATGCAATCCCAACACTCTCTCAAAATTCTTCCTTCTGACACCGACCCAACCATTCAGATCACCTGCCAATATTACTTTTTCATTCGCTCTTCTTTTATCCGCTGTCTCCCGCACTAAGTTCCAAAACTCATCCTTCTCATCATCCAAGGCATCATTCCCTGGACCGTAACCTATAATAAGGAACAGCCTGGTCATGCCTACCTTGAAACGAATCCAGATGAGTCTCGGTCCTACCAGTCCATACCCATTACGCTTCACCATACATTCAGTCATTCTTTTTGATAATATAGCACCCACTCCCTGACGTCCATGTTCATTTTCAGGCACTCCAGACCACATCTCTGCCATTCCATTCACCACATCACAATCTCTATCCTTTCTTTTCGTCTCACATAAACACAATATATCTAAGTTCCTCTCATGCAAAACATCACGCAATTCATTCATCTTACCTTCCATATCTCCTCTTATATTCCACACACCAATCCGGCATTCTGCCCTCCTCTTTGCGCCCTCCCTGGTACTTGACGCGGCGTGATGGGTGGCGAGCCTCATCGACTCCATGCGTCAAGACCACCACCTAATTTCTCACATCTTAGGACCTATAGGTCCCGTGTCTTGGTTTCCCTCCACCATGTTAGTAGAAATGTATATATATACAAAATAATATAATAAGAATAGAAATATAAATAGAATAAATAGAACTACCACCACCAGAAGTATCCCACTACCAGCCGTTGAAAGTCCTCAAGGTCAGCGTTTTCGTCGGCCGGCACTGAGTGGGTTTTGAGTAAAAGCACTCGAAGACACACAAACACGATTTTGACTGGAAAATCACTGAAGGAACGACACAGAAGGTGGAATACACGAAATAGTATTAACGACAATATCGAGAAGAAACACGTGCGGTCACGACGGATGGTAGAGGGCTACTGATTTTGCGTTCAGTGGACGCCTGGGGACCACGCGTATGGAATAGTATGATAAAATGGCGTCTGAAAAACAGAGGACAAGATGGCGTACGAAGGCAAAAACCAGTAATACTAGGGGAAAAAGCTTATTAATTCCGGCACTGAGTGGGTTTTGAGTAAAAGCACTCGAAGACACACAAACACGATTTTGACTGGAAAATCACTGAAGGAACGACACAGAAGGTGAATTATCAGTGTTATGAAAATTGACCTTAAAGCGCGAGAGGCCCGACTTTGGTGGTATGGACATGTGCAGAGAAGGGACGAGGATTCCACGCTGAGGAGGGCAACGGATTGGTCAGTGAAAGGACCAAGGAAAAGAGGACGTCCGAAGAAGTCCCTTGAGGAGACCATCAGAAGGGACATGAAACACCAGAAACTGCATCGATCGGGGAAAATGGAGAGAGAGGCTCCGAGCCACCGACCTCAAATAGTGTGTAGAAAAGAGATCTTTGAATTAATTAGTTATAGGTATATACTTTGACATAAGGACCCTGTTGAATACAAACTCTCCTGAAATGGAACCCTGAAGGAATCTGCAGTACAATTGAAACATAGCTGTATTATGAAAGAAAACATATAAAACTGTTTTTAATTATAGGAACAGTGCACGGTGCTAAAGAATATACATAATGTAGGATAGTTTAGTCTACGCCAGATAGCTTAAAAAAAATTGAAACAAAATACTCTGATTTTGGTTTGTTTGGTTTAGTGTTTAGCTTTCGAGATTGAAGACAGTGAAAAATGGCTTCATTTCCCATTTAGGTACTCGTAATTCTAAAAAGCAGGTAACCGTGTGTTTCTGGACAAATAATTGGTATTAATGTTGGGTACGCAGTTTGTAAAAGGTCAACAAAATAAGGTCACATCTAGACAAGTACTTACCAGTGGCGAAGGGTCCTAAGAATTCGATTCCCATCGAGTTAACTTTTTTTATTTAGGATGAAAAAACAATAAGTCTTATCATTATAAATGCAATAAAAATGATAGTCCCGGCTTACCTTCTATGGAAATCCACTTGTCGCCACATTATACCTATACAAATTCTTAATGGTAATATGCAACTTCAGAATTTAGTTTTTTTTTGTTATGAAAAAAAAATCTTTATTTAAACCCCTGGAAAATGTTTTATCAGGAAATATTTAAATTATAAGTAGTACACAAAGCGAAGTTTCTTTTCTATTATATTTATTTATTTATTTATTTAAACTTAAAGTAAACAACAGACACATATAAATATACAAAATGGACATAGTACAGATTATAAAACGTTGTTCACTAGGGCGAACTTATCGCAGAACTGCGATTTCTTCCAGTTAACCCCAGGAAAAAACAGAAAAAAAAAGAATTTGAACAAAAATATTGGAAAAAAAACAGAAAAAAGAAATTGAATAAAAGAATGTACAAAGTAGAAAATATAAACATACAAACATATGTGAGAAAAAAAAACAAATAAAAACGGAATAAAAAATAATACACAAGATACAGAATGTATACAAACATAAAAACATATATAGTTGAAACTACAATTTAGTCCTAAGATTCGGATTCAGATGCCGCATTCGACGCCAACATGCGCAGGTATAAGCTTACTGTAAAGTGTACAAAGCGATATTTAGGTTTTCAATTTTAATTTTAATAATACGTAGATAGGTACTTAGAAAGTGATTTATTTTGTAGCTTTCCCTAGGAAGTTAATAACAGAAATATTTTTACTTTATAAAATAAATAATGAATAATTGGTTTTATCTAATTGCTTTTCTACCGACCCAATTATTATAATTCTAAATGAAGCAGACGGTTGCGGCGGCGGTGCGGCGTTACGAAAAGATTTGATTTTATTTTATTATATACATGGAGATTGTTATGTTCTTGTGTTCTGAGGTTCGTGCGGCCAGGCGTTTAAAACAAAGAGTCTTTGGTTGTATTTTACTATTAAATAACTTTAATGTTTCAGCAGTAGATCGTAGTGCGTCAGCTTGGTCTAGGTAGAGAAGCAAAGAGAAAGAGGAAACGGAAAAACGAGCAAACGCCATAGATATGATGTCTCAGTGTTGCCACTACTTAGAGAATGATAATTCAGACAATTTTCTTACTACCAAGAATATTCTATCGTATTTCATCACCTTGCTCTTTACTTTTCCTTACAAACATTACTTATAAAATATGTACTTAACCTAATTATATCGCTAGTACCACAGAGGCAAGTACTATAAACAAAAACCCAGTGCAGTGAAGCTGCAGCATTTCGCTACCTTCAATAATAAATAAACGACTCGACCGTATCTTCTATGGTCGTTCAGTTTGGCATCTGTCATTTAAGATGACAGATGATGCTTAATGTTAGATGGATATGCAAGGTTATGTGTGTTATTAAAATGATAATTTTGTGCTGATGAGCCTTCAAAAACAAACCCGTCACATCTAATTAATACCGTAAACAGTGAAAATGTTACAAAAGTTCTATAGTGACCGGGTTCTATTGTTGAACGCTCACCGCAACAAATCTAAAAGCAGCGCACTTGGCACTATGACAAACATTTATTACAGGGTACTTGTACAATTCTTAACATTCTGCCACCCAAAAACAACAATTGAACATGAATACAATTGGGGTTTTTTTTATCACTAATAGATATACGTTAATAAGAAAGAATTGAAGTTATGTATAAGTACCAACCCCACTCTAAAAATATATCACTAAACAAATAATAAACATGTAATGTCACAACAGCAAAAAACAATAAATGTTCAATCCATGAATAACACTTGATATTGTAATCTTCCTTCACTTAGTCTTTAATTATGCAACATAGCCGAAGTTGTCATTTTGAAATAGTTCAATCACAGGGAATAGAATACACAATTGTTTAGGTAATAATCTCTTTAAAGGAACATGAAAGGTTGTTGCATTTTTTTTTTTTAAATCTGAACGTATACAGTTATATGCACTAAGTAAAATGTATATATCAAGTTATGTAAATAACTTTGACTTAAAACACCAATGCAACAGAAAACATAACATCTTGTATGAAAGTTTGTATGAAAAACTTCGTAGGAAAAACTGTAGTTAATTTTTCTTTACAACCTGGTACAATGAACAGCACAATGAATGAAAATTCCACTGTATAGGATATTAAACTTCGTCTTCAATTGGCAGTAATGCTAAGTTGTGTATAGCTCTCTTCAACAATCCAGACCGAGTCCTCAACGTGACCACTCTGGTGATGTTGTCAGGTCCTGGATGTGTCTGCACCACTCGACCAAGTTTCCAAATCATAGGAGCCGTCTCATCCTTGATGAGCACCAAGTCTCCTTCTCTCAACTGTCTCTCGTTGCCTTCGATCCACTTTGTACGTTGTTGTAACCCTTGAAAGTACTCCTTGTACCATCTTTCCCAGAATCCCTTGAACATAGAAACAATTTTCTGGTAGTGAGTTAAGCGACTTGTTGGCAAGTGTGACACATTTGGATCGGGTAGCTTGGCCAACGAGTCACCTATCAAAAAATGGGATGGAGTCAGAGGATTCAAATCGGTAGGATCGGACGAAAGACTGGTTAGGGGTCGGGAGTTAATACAAGCTTCAATCTGGCAAATGATAGTTAACATAGAATCGTAATTTAATACCTGAGAATGCAGTACTTTTTTCAATGGGGTTTTTACTAACTTGATACTAGCCTCCCATATTGCCCCAAAATGGGCTGAACGTGCGGGAATAAACTTCCATTCTATCCATCTTTCGGAACAGAAGTTTACAATTGCCTCCTCTTCGGATCTAATCTGTGCATAGATCCTGGCCAACTCATTGCTACTACCGACAAAATTCAATCCGTTGTCGGAATATAATTTACTAGGATGACCACGGCGAGCAATAAATCTCTTTAGTGCATTCAAGAAGGCCTCCGTGGTCATAGAAGTAACTACCTCTAAATGGACAGCTTTTGTTGCAAAACATATAAACAAACAAACATAACACTTTACGACCTTTGCGTTTCTGGTGATCCCAGACTTGATGTGGAAGTAGCCAGAATAATCTACTCCTGTCACCGCAAAGGGTCTTGTGACGGTAACTCTTTCTGCCGGCAAATCTCCCATCTTTTGGTAATTCACTGGCATCTTATACCGGAAGCACAGAATACAATTTTTGAGGACTCTCTTTACTGTGTTTTTTCCTGAGAGTGGCCAGTACTTCAGTCGTAGCTGCGCCAACAAGCCCTGCAATCCAAGGTGCAAATTATTATAATGATAATGTCCTACAATTAATATAGAAAAGGTGTGTCCAGCCGGTGACAGTATAGGATCCTTCTGCTGAATGGGTACTTTACTATGTTTTATTCTGCCTCCCACGCAAAGTACACCATCTATCAATATTGGATTCAATGATTTAACACTGCTGTTGGTGGCCACTTGTCCCGTTTTCTTCATATTATCCTTAATTTCCTTGGGAAAATAAGTACTCTGAACTGATTTACATAGAACCTCATGCGTCTTATGAAGTTCGGATACCTGTAAAGGTCCAACAGTGTGTTTTGACATCCTACGAAATCTTGTATTAGTTATAAATCTTATCAAATATGCAGTAATACGCAACATGTGATTGAATGAAGAATATCTTGAAATCATGGTGGAGTCTGTAAAAGGCCTGGTTGGCTCATTCTGATACCCCATATCTTCCTTAATGCGTTTGACCAGTCCGGCCAACCAAAGGGCTCCTGACAGCTCCAGTGTGGACATGGAAAGTTGCTTCAGTGGGGCCACTCTGGACATGGTACAAAGTAAATGAATCTGTACCTTACCTTGATCGTCCTTGAACCTTAGGTACACTGTACAACCGTAAGCCTCCTTAGATGCATCCGAAAACCCAATGACTTGCATGTTTTGATCACTGGATGCCGATGCCATCTCTCTCCTTGGGATACTAATCATATTAATATCCTGTAAGTCTCTCCTGTACGTGTTCCAGGCGTCTACAATGTCCGCTGGCAACTTCTCTTTCCAAGCGATCTGCAATAACCAAATTTTTTGTATTATTATATTAGCTCTAATTATTACCAGGCCAATGAGTCCTAGAGGATCGAAAGTTTTTGAAACATCTGACATCATCGACCTCTTTGTATACACAGGACAATTGGACTCCATACTGATATTACTTTTATGATGAAAAGTGTCTTTGCGACTGTCCCAATAAAATCCCGGAATTTTGCTCTGAACAGCCTCTTCCTGATTTACTGAAACAAAGGATACCTCCCTGGGTACGTTGTCATCTCTGGGCTCCCATGGAACACTTCCAGAGACTACATAACCAAACCTTGTTTGATGCATCATTGGCTGCAGGTGCTGAGCCGGTAAATGATGTTCCTGGGTGACCTCCCAAAAGATTTGAGCTCCCAATAATAGATCTACTGGAGCAGATTTGTAAAACTGTGGATCGGCCAGCTGAATCTGGTGCGGCAGGCGCAGACGACGTATGTCGACAGATCGCAGCGGCAAATTAGCCGTGATCACAGGCAAGACCAGACTGTCAATGTTCTTCCTGTAATCAGACAACAAAGAAACAATAGTTATGTCAACCTTTTCTTCAATATTCGTGACTTGTCGGTGTAGTCCTGACACCGGCAAGTGTATTTCTTCCCCCTGCACCTGAATCCTTTCACAGAGGGCCTTAGTGATGAAATTCGATTGGGCGCCCGAGTCCAAGAGGGCCCTCGCCTTATAAATGCTGCCATCAGTGAGCTGGATCCCCACCATGGCTGTGGACAATAACACTTCCCCATTGCAGGGCGAAGCATGATTAACCACAGAAGACACCTGAACAGATGATCTTACAGTATCTGAAATTGCTGTAGAATTGTAAGAACTTGACTGATGCAATAAGGTATGATGGCCCTTATCACATACCTTGCACATAATTTCCGATGAACACCTCTTGGCAATGTGGTTGCCCAAAAGACAATTATGGCAAAGCCGATTTTTCTTTACCAGTTCCCATTTTTTCTGTGTCTCCATCGACTTAAAACGATCGCAGTGTATAAGTCGATGCTGTGAGGAACACAATGGGCAAGCTGGGTTTGTGCCGATGTTGGCAACCAAGCTGACTCCTGACCGATGGGAAGAGCCGGGTTGCTTGAAGTTTCTATTATTTGACGTAGTTTCCAAGATGCGTGCTCTCTCTCCTATACACTGAAACAACTCCTGTAAAGTAGGAAGCTCATCTTTGAGTTTGTAGGATTCCCAAAGATGGCGAGATGCTATATCTAATTTATTGGATATAACATGAATCAAAAGCATGTCCCAACTTTCTGTGGGCAAGCCTAAACTTTCCAACGCACGTAGATGCAACTGACAATCATCAATCAATCTTCTCAAAGATTGATGTGAATCTACCTTCACTGTGTTCAAGTTAAAAAGGTAGTTGATGTGTTTATCTACAATCAAACGTGTATTCTCATACCGCTTTGTCAAAATATCCCAGGCTATTGAGTAATTGTTTTCTGACACTTCCAAAGACGAAATTAATTTCAAGGCTTCTCCTTTTAAGGAGCTCAACAAATAATGATATCGTTGTAAATTTGATAAAGAATGGTTACTACCTACCAGTGACCGGAATGTGTCCTTGTAGTGCAACCAATCTTCATAATTGCCGGTGAAACTTGGCATTTGGATGGGGTGGAGTTTAATTTCTGAAACTGCCGGTGGCTTTACCTGCAATAGAGCCTTAGCCTTAGCTAAGGTTGTAAAAAACAGTTGTTCAAACTGGTCCCTGTATTCCACCTCCCTCTCATCCAACTCCTCTATCTCACCCTGCAACACTTCAAACTTTTCTAAATTTCCCTCCATTTTAGAGGTTCTTAGCTGTAGCTCATCATTATCTATGTTAGTCTTGCCCAAATATTCCCGGAAACGTGTTATCTGGCCCTTTATCACACCCCTTTTAACAACCAAAACCCTCAAATTATCAACCTCCGAATCGGTAGACATTTTCTGCTGTCTCGGTGTGGAGGCCTGTTTAATTGGAATGTTTGCTTCCTCTTCTGATAACATAATCGTGAATTAAAACGTGGACCTTCAATAAATGCACTAAACAGACAATGTATATGTAAAGCTGGGTTAGAGTTACCCCAGATACAACAATTTTCATAATATTACCCAAAATTATGCACAGAATTTTCCGAAAAACAATTTAATATTTAAAGATTACTGATTGAGAGTTGAAGCTTGCATTAAATAGGAAAGAAATGAAAAATATAGGAAAATGATAAGTGACTCTCACGTGGCCGCTGGTAATGTATCTTGATTTTTCCGAATGAAGTCCTGTCACGGTCGCCAATGTTATGTTCTTGTGTTCTGAGGTTCGTGCGGCCAGGCGTTTAAAACAAAGAGTCTTTGGTTGTATTTTACTATTAAATAACTTTAATGTTTCAGCAGTAGATCGTAGTGCGTCAGCTTGGTCTAGGTAGAGAAGCAAAGAGAAAGAGGAAACGGAAAAACGAGCAAACGCCATAGATATGATGTCTCAGTGTTGCCACTACTTAGAGAATGATAATTCAGACAATTTTCTTACTACCAAGAATATTCTATCGTATTTCATCACCTTGCTCTTTACTTTTCCTTACAAACATTACTTATAAAATATGTACTTAACCTAATTATATCGCTAGTACCACAGAGGCAAGTACTATAAACAAAAACCCAGTGCAGTGAAGCTGCAGCATTTCGCTACCTTCAATAATAAATAAACGACTCGACCGTATCTTCTATGGTCGTTCAGTTTGGCATCTGTCATTTAAGATGACAGATGATGCTTAATGTTAGATGGATATGCAAGGTTATGTGTGTTATTAAAATGATAATTTTGTGCTGATGAGCCTTCAAAAACAAACCCGTCACATCTAATTAATACCGTAAACAGTGAAAATGTTACAAAAGTTCTATAGTGACCGGGTTCTATTGTTGAACGCTCACCGCAACAAATCTAAAAGCAGCGCACTTGGCACTATGACAAACATTTATTACAGGGTACTTGTACAATTCTTAACATTCTGCCACCCAAAAACAACAATTGAACATGAATACAATTGGGGTTTTTTTTATCACTAATAGATATACGTTAATAAGAAAGAATTGAAGTTATGTATAAGTACCAACCCCACTCTAAAAATATATCACTAAACAAATAATAAACATGTAATGTCACAACAGCAAAAAACAATAAATGTTCAATCCATGAATAACACTTGATATTGTAATCTTCCTTCACTTAGTCTTTAATTATGCAACATAGCCGAAGTTGTCATTTTGAAATAGTTCAATCACAGGGAATAGAATACACAATTGTTTAGGTAATAATCTCTTTAAAGGAACATGAAAGGTTGTTGCATTTTTTTTTTTTAAATCTGAACGTATACAGTTATATGCACTAAGTAAAATGTATATATCAAGTTATGTAAATAACTTTGACTTAAAACACCAATGCAACAGAAAACATAACATCTTGTATGAAAGTTTGTATGAAAAACTTCGTAGGAAAAACTGTAGTTAATTTTTCTTTACAACCTGGTACAATGAACAGCACAATGAATGAAAATTCCACTGTATAGGATATTAAACTTCGTCTTCAATTGGCAGTAATGCTAAGTTGTGTATAGCTCTCTTCAACAATCCAGACCGAGTCCTCAACGTGACCACTCTGGTGATGTTGTCAGGTCCTGGATGTGTCTGCACCACTCGACCAAGTTTCCAAATCATAGGAGCCGTCTCATCCTTGATGAGCACCAAGTCTCCTTCTCTCAACTGTCTCTCGTTGCCTTCGATCCACTTTGTACGTTGTTGTAACCCTTGAAAGTACTCCTTGTACCATCTTTCCCAGAATCCCTTGAACATAGAAACAATTTTCTGGTAGTGAGTTAAGCGACTTGTTGGCAAGTGTGACACATTTGGATCGGGTAGCTTGGCCAACGAGTCACCTATCAAAAAATGGGATGGAGTCAGAGGATTCAAATCGGTAGGATCGGACGAAAGACTGGTTAGGGGTCGGGAGTTAATACAAGCTTCAATCTGGCAAATGATAGTTAACATAGAATCGTAATTTAATACCTGAGAATGCAGTACTTTTTTCAATGGGGTTTTTACTAACTTGATACTAGCCTCCCATATTGCCCCAAAATGGGCTGAACGTGCGGGAATAAACTTCCATTCTATCCATCTTTCGGAACAGAAGTTTACAATTGCCTCCTCTTCGGATCTAATCTGTGCATAGATCCTGGCCAACTCATTGCTACTACCGACAAAATTCAATCCGTTGTCGGAATATAATTTACTAGGATGACCACGGCGAGCAATAAATCTCTTTAGTGCATTCAAGAAGGCCTCCGTGGTCATAGAAGTAACTACCTCTAAATGGACAGCTTTTGTTGCAAAACATATAAACAAACAAACATAACACTTTACGACCTTTGCGTTTCTGGTGATCCCAGACTTGATGTGGAAGTAGCCAGAATAATCTACTCCTGTCACCGCAAAGGGTCTTGTGACGGTAACTCTTTCTGCCGGCAAATCTCCCATCTTTTGGTAATTCACTGGCATCTTATACCGGAAGCACAGAATACAATTTTTGAGGACTCTCTTTACTGTGTTTTTTCCTGAGAGTGGCCAGTACTTCAGTCGTAGCTGCGCCAACAAGCCCTGCAATCCAAGGTGCAAATTATTATAATGATAATGTCCTACAATTAATATAGAAAAGGTGTGTCCAGCCGGTGACAGTATAGGATCCTTCTGCTGAATGGGTACTTTACTATGTTTTATTCTGCCTCCCACGCAAAGTACACCATCTATCAATATTGGATTCAATGATTTAACACTGCTGTTGGTGGCCACTTGTCCCGTTTTCTTCATATTATCCTTAATTTCCTTGGGAAAATAAGTACTCTGAACTGATTTACATAGAACCTCATGCGTCTTATGAAGTTCGGATACCTGTAAAGGTCCAACAGTGTGTTTTGACATCCTACGAAATCTTGTATTAGTTATAAATCTTATCAAATATGCAGTAATACGCAACATGTGATTGAATGAAGAATATCTTGAAATCATGGTGGAGTCTGTAAAAGGCCTGGTTGGCTCATTCTGATACCCCATATCTTCCTTAATGCGTTTGACCAGTCCGGCCAACCAAAGGGCTCCTGACAGCTCCAGTGTGGACATGGAAAGTTGCTTCAGTGGGGCCACTCTGGACATGGTACAAAGTAAATGAATCTGTACCTTACCTTGATCGTCCTTGAACCTTAGGTACACTGTACAACCGTAAGCCTCCTTAGATGCATCCGAAAACCCAATGACTTGCATGTTTTGATCACTGGATGCCGATGCCATCTCTCTCCTTGGGATACTAATCATATTAATATCCTGTAAGTCTCTCCTGTACGTGTTCCAGGCGTCTACAATGTCCGCTGGCAACTTCTCTTTCCAAGCGATCTGCAATAACCAAATTTTTTGTATTATTATATTAGCTCTAATTATTACCAGGCCAATGAGTCCTAGAGGATCGAAAGTTTTTGAAACATCTGACATCATCGACCTCTTTGTATACACAGGACAATTGGACTCCATACTGATATTACTTTTATGATGAAAAGTGTCTTTGCGACTGTCCCAATAAAATCCCGGAATTTTGCTCTGAACAGCCTCTTCCTGATTTACTGAAACAAAGGATACCTCCCTGGGTACGTTGTCATCTCTGGGCTCCCATGGAACACTTCCAGAGACTACATAACCAAACCTTGTTTGATGCATCATTGGCTGCAGGTGCTGAGCCGGTAAATGATGTTCCTGGGTGACCTCCCAAAAGATTTGAGCTCCCAATAATAGATCTACTGGAGCAGATTTGTAAAACTGTGGATCGGCCAGCTGAATCTGGTGCGGCAGGCGCAGACGACGTATGTCGACAGATCGCAGCGGCAAATTAGCCGTGATCACAGGCAAGACCAGACTGTCAATGTTCTTCCTGTAATCAGACAACAAAGAAACAATAGTTATGTCAACCTTTTCTTCAATATTCGTGACTTGTCGGTGTAGTCCTGACACCGGCAAGTGTATTTCTTCCCCCTGCACCTGAATCCTTTCACAGAGGGCCTTAGTGATGAAATTCGATTGGGCGCCCGAGTCCAAGAGGGCCCTCGCCTTATAAATGCTGCCATCAGTGAGCTGGATCCCCACCATGGCTGTGGACAATAACACTTCCCCATTGCAGGGCGAAGCATGATTAACCACAGAAGACACCTGAACAGATGATCTTACAGTATCTGAAATTGCTGTAGAATTGTAAGAACTTGACTGATGCAATAAGGTATGATGGCCCTTATCACATACCTTGCACATAATTTCCGATGAACACCTCTTGGCAATGTGGTTGCCCAAAAGACAATTATGGCAAAGCCGATTTTTCTTTACCAGTTCCCATTTTTTCTGTGTCTCCATCGACTTAAAACGATCGCAGTGTATAAGTCGATGCTGTGAGGAACACAATGGGCAAGCTGGGTTTGTGCCGATGTTGGCAACCAAGCTGACTCCTGACCGATGGGAAGAGCCGGGTTGCTTGAAGTTTCTATTATTTGACGTAGTTTCCAAGATGCGTGCTCTCTCTCCTATACACTGAAACAACTCCTGTAAAGTAGGAAGCTCATCTTTGAGTTTGTAGGATTCCCAAAGATGGCGAGATGCTATATCTAATTTATTGGATATAACATGAATCAAAAGCATGTCCCAACTTTCTGTGGGCAAGCCTAAACTTTCCAACGCACGTAGATGCAACTGACAATCATCAATCAATCTTCTCAAAGATTGATGTGAATCTACCTTCACTGTGTTCAAGTTAAAAAGGTAGTTGATGTGTTTATCTACAATCAAACGTGTATTCTCATACCGCTTTGTCAAAATATCCCAGGCTATTGAGTAATTGTTTTCTGACACTTCCAAAGACGAAATTAATTTCAAGGCTTCTCCTTTTAAGGAGCTCAACAAATAATGATATCGTTGTAAATTTGATAAAGAATGGTTACTACCTACCAGTGACCGGAATGTGTCCTTGTAGTGCAACCAATCTTCATAATTGCCGGTGAAACTTGGCATTTGGATGGGGTGGAGTTTAATTTCTGAAACTGCCGGTGGCTTTACCTGCAATAGAGCCTTAGCCTTAGCTAAGGTTGTAAAAAACAGTTGTTCAAACTGGTCCCTGTATTCCACCTCCCTCTCATCCAACTCCTCTATCTCACCCTGCAACACTTCAAACTTTTCTAAATTTCCCTCCATTTTAGAGGTTCTTAGCTGTAGCTCATCATTATCTATGTTAGTCTTGCCCAAATATTCCCGGAAACGTGTTATCTGGCCCTTTATCACACCCCTTTTAACAACCAAAACCCTCAAATTATCAACCTCCGAATCGGTAGACATTTTCTGCTGTCTCGGTGTGGAGGCCTGTTTAATTGGAATGTTTGCTTCCTCTTCTGATAACATAATCGTGAATTAAAACGTGGACCTTCAATAAATGCACTAAACAGACAATGTATATGTAAAGCTGGGTTAGAGTTACCCCAGATACAACAATTTTCATAATATTACCCAAAATTATGCACAGAATTTTCCGAAAAACAATTTAATATTTAAAGATTACTGATTGAGAGTTGAAGCTTGCATTAAATAGGAAAGAAATGAAAAATATAGGAAAATGATAAGTGACTCTCACGTGGCCGCTGGTAATGTATCTTGATTTTTCCGAATGAAGTCCTGTCACGGTCGCCAATGTTATGTTCTTGTGTTCTGAGGTTCGTGCGGCCAGGCGTTTAAAACAAAGAGTCTTTGGTTGTATTTTACTATTAAATAACTTTAATGTTTCAGCAGTAGATCGTAGTGCGTCAGCTTGGTCTAGGTAGAGAAGCAAAGAGAAAGAGGAAACGGAAAAACGAGCAAACGCCATAGATATGATGTCTCAGTGTTGCCACTACTTAGAGAATGATAATTCAGACAATTTTCTTACTACCAAGAATATTCTATCGTATTTCATCACCTTGCTCTTTACTTTTCCTTACAAACATTACTTATAAAATATGTACTTAACCTAATTATATCGCTAGTACCACAGAGGCAAGTACTATAAACAAAAACCCAGTGCAGTGAAGCTGCAGCATTTCGCTACCTTCAATAATAAATAAACGACTCGACCGTATCTTCTATGGTCGTTCAGTTTGGCATCTGTCATTTAAGATGACAGATGATGCTTAATGTTAGATGGATATGCAAGGTTATGTGTGTTATTAAAATGATAATTTTGTGCTGATGAGCCTTCAAAAACAAACCCGTCACATCTAATTAATACCGTAAACAGTGAAAATGTTACAAAAGTTCTATAGTGACCGGGTTCTATTGTTGAACGCTCACCGCAACAAATCTAAAAGCAGCGCACTTGGCACTATGACAAACATTTATTACAGGGTACTTGTACAATTCTTAACAGAGATTATTAACAAGTAGATTACATTAGCAATTGAAATTAATGTGGGTCTCCCACACCCCCCTGCGTAGTCCAGTAGGGATGTAAATATTAATTTATGCATAGGTACTTATTTATTTATTTATTTGGACTTTCCTGTACTCTACTACTACTCTATGTCGTGTTTTAGATAATCAAGTGTTTTCTTGAACTACTCGCAAAGGAAAGATTTCAACAGATCTAATAAAAATGTGGTCTTTTTTCTCATTAAATGATAGGGTCTTCTGAAAACATCATAATGAAGGCTAAAGTCCCTGAGAAATCTGAAAGGGTGTACCGTGTCTTTTATATGTTGTATAGATTCCTGAAAAAAGTTAAGAATACCACTCATTCATTCATTTTCGGGTCCGAGCTACCCCCCACTAGGCCACCCCACTCCAGAAATTAGCAGCCATAACGGCATTGTCAGAGACCATCATCAGGTCCCTCGCATCGCACCTCACTGGCATGTCTCGACATACGAGGAGGTGTTCGTCAGTCTGGGTCTCTCCGCAATCGCAGGAGACATCCTCCTCCACCCTTATACCCCACCTGTGCATGTTTTCCCTGCACCTGGTGACACCTACACGTAATCTATTAAGTGCCTTCCATGTTAGGTAAGGTAGTTGGTGTCCCGGACCCAAACTTTCCGACAGGTTGACCTGATCTCCACTGTATTGTGATTGCCAGAGATCTTTCCTTGCCCTGTCTGGTGGTAGTTTCAGGGCGGAAGTGGTTCTAAGGAAACTTTTCCTTGATTTTAGTCTCGCTGCCGGTGGTTTGTGTCCAAACAGAGGATGTCTCGGGTCCGCCTCCTGTCTATGTCTCTCCGCGTCTGCAGCGACTTTCCTCCTGATGTTCGGAGGGGCAATGCCTATGATCGGGTATATTTCACTTACACGAGTAGGTTGTAAGCATCCAGATATTATTCGTCCCGTCTCATTGATAGCTATATCTACTTGCTTAGCATGCGGTGAAGAGAACCCCACTACCACTGAATTTTTTTCATATCTATCCATATATATCTCGCTACCCAAACGAAACAAAGAAAAAAAATCGTAGTGATAAAATGCGTTAAATTCTTGTGAAATGCTGGAAGACTTTTTTGAATAAAACGAAATCGTCACCAAACGATAAAAATCCATATTTTTTAAATTTGATCATGCGATTTTGCACGTCATTTTGAACTTTAAAGACTCGGGAAATGTTTTCGGGATATTCTTGATACACATTAAGTGATAAAAATTGTTGATGGAAGAAAAACTGCAAATTTA
This sequence comes from Ceraclea dissimilis, assembly GCA_963576895.1. Taxonomy (NCBI): domain Eukaryota; kingdom Metazoa; phylum Arthropoda; class Insecta; order Trichoptera; family Leptoceridae; genus Ceraclea; species Ceraclea dissimilis. Next base: position 7,591,541 of record OY756375.1, read on the forward strand.
TTTTGTAGCTTCGCCCAAATTGACTCATAAACAAGCCTATTTTTGTTCACAAACCTCTCCCACATTACTGTGGTAGTTCAACTTTTTTCTCATAACCACTTGCACATTTGTGGGCCAGTTCACCTTTTCGCATGAATTGTCAGGTTGTCATAACATTACATAATTTGACTAATGCTACAATCAAACGTCACCCCCATTCCCTCTCACCCCCTCATGCAATTTACACACCACACCCTTCAGTCTGCAGGCACTGATGCATAATGTGAAGTGATGATTTGATTGACTACCGCTGTACCTCTATGATACTCGTCCATGATGATTTGAACAGTTTCATAAACCATATTTAAACAAACAATTAAGTGATGTTCAAAGTATAAACTTACTCCTAATAATAGTTCTGTAAATAACTGTTATTTTTCATGAATTAAGATTCCAAATTCAATGTAAAGGATTTCGAAAAAGTAACCTAGCAGTCATAGTGAACAAAATATAATATTATGGTGTTTTTTTTAATGTAGGTAATCAGGCTCCCTCACATTGTGCTCCATGGCCAACCCCAAAGTAGGCGACCCCCGAGCAGACCATCAATGAAATGGATTAACATACTGGAAGTAGACCTCGCAGGAGGCTAACTCCTCTTAAATAATAGGCCATCAGGCCTGCATTAAGATTAAGAAGAAGAAGAAGACTCGAAGATATTTTTATATTTCGTTCACATAATCCAATATTGGGTTACCAGGTGGAAATAATTTATTTTTGTGTTCCCATGATGCTCAGGCAAAATAATGCACTGGTCGTAGATATTATTTACATCGACAACCCATCGAATGACAGAAAACTAATAACATTTTTTTATGGCTGTCAGCTGGATCACAAAAGTCAGGAAAAGATTCATTCTTTTTGTGATCGATTCATCACTCTTCAGAATGTATGACATGCATTATTAATCCACAAAATCAGTTGAAACGAATAGTACAATCCACGATGTGTGGTAAAATCTGGCCGTAATTGAATAGACCCAAAACAATCGCGTTATTGATATCTATGACGGCTAATCAACAAATCACATTAGACTTGTTGAAATTACGTATTATTATTGAGTAGCGTTGATGGAATCGGTATGTGTAATGATTGTTGGTATTCACGCCAGAGCAAACATTGACCGATCATATTCTGCTGATTGGATGCTGGAGCCAGGGGTGCAGGTTGAGTTTGATGACGTAAGTGAAATGAACGTGAAAGTCTCTATGACAGGACTGGGTACAAACTAATTAGTAATAATATGTCATGGGATCCTCTAAAATCTCGAGACAAATAATACTCGAGCTCCTGGAATAGATGGGATCAGCTGTTGTACTCTTGAAACTATCTTTTCTTTTTCAGGCCCCTTCGACGTAGGCTATCACTGTGGCGTAGGTTTCTAAAGCGTGTAAACTTCGCTTCGCCACTACTACTATTACTAAAGAGGAAGACAACCGTGAGTGTGGTGCTGTACAGGATCACAGTCACCTGTTTTCATCTCCCCAAACAGGAGTGACATGCACGCCCGAGGACGCACTACTGGCGAGTGCCAGGGGTGTCCGGGTGGCCGAACATTGGAGATACAAAATTTGATAGTGTTCCAGACACGGAAAGTAAGTAAGTATTACTATACCATCACGGTGTATGCAAATGGGGTACCCAGTGAATGCTGCATATGTATAAATACACAATTCAACGCGCCAACATTTATAGGTATTGTGTCATTTATAATGGGTGGCAACCTCACCACCGACAGAGATTTATTTATTTATTGTTTAAACGGCCTCAAGCCTTTGGAAAGTTTACAATACAAATACATGTCGCAGGACACTCAAAAGTACACTGTCACAGGACACTCAAAAGATATTTTTATTTTACATATTATTTACTACATCTACATAACCTACATTGGTTGTATTATCTTAAATTACATAAATTTATTTGGATTTATATAGATGAAACATGTTTTGCTCTCTTACCTACAAGGCCTTCAAAGGAGAAGACAAGGTAATAGATAATAACATAGACAGACAATAGGATGTTAGTTTTTACCTACTGAAATATCCTACTTTATCTTTCATTTTCCTTCCGTTATCTCTCAACGTCTTCATTCGTATTTTCTCATTTCGTCATAAATATCACAAATGTTTTTCCTTAAGGCCGCGAAAATTTCGCCAATTCGTAATGGTCAGCAGATGTCATTCAAGAACAACTTGAAGTATGAATTTTAATAGACATACAGTCTGTCAAGAAAGAAATTACTTTCGACGATTGCGCAGCATCTCTTTGGGAACCATAGTTGATTGAAGATTTCAATAGAAATAGCATTGTTCCCAGTAAACAAATTTTTACTTCTTATTTTCTTACTAATTCTGAGTAAAAGGAATTTTATTTTTATATTATTACAAATACAAGTACGTAACAGTCAGCAACTATAGATATAAGTACATTCATAATTCAGCTGTCACCCACAAGCATGCGCCACAGTTAAATTAAAACATATAAGTTCATTCCGGTCGTTTCACACACCCATACACAATCTCGCTCACACACAGAGTAGTTATAGGGCATGTATGACGAATTGCATAAATGTGACGGAGGCAAGAAGCGTGTGTGAGGATAGGTTTGGTGATCTATTCTTTCTGCCTAACCCGCAAGATTTTAAATATTTATAAGTTGGTAATTGTTGAGCCTTTACTGGTCCACTTTTTGATGATGTTGTACTGTTTATAATTTTTGTACGACTGTCGGTGTTCTAAGAAAATAAAAATAAAATAAAATAAGAGATATGCCGACATCGGTAATTCTATCAATTTGTAACATACTACTGGCTCCACCTAGTAAGAAAAGTACGTACTAATATTTCACGAGCTTTGGAAAATGTATACGTACCTACCGCAGAATATTTTGATTCGCCTCAGCGACCAACAACACCCAGTAAACAGTGGAGCTTCGTGGTCATTAATCATATGAGCTATATGTCATTATTCTATTTTTTTCGTTCATTTCTCCCTTCCACTCTCAAAGCACGTGTGAGTGTATATAGGTACAACATTAATATCGTGAATTATTGAAGTAGGTGTCGATAGACTAAACAGTTCATATTGACGTTCGAAATGGAAGATGGCAAATACATTAAATGATATTGTTTTTATTAATTGAGGGGTCCTGTAAAAGTCAGAATTTCGTATAACTATCCCAATTCGTTTAATTTATTTTTTTAAATGAATCTGGGTTTATTTCAATAAACTTATTTCAGCAATTCATGCGATTCGCCACTCGTTCCCAATGTAACGCAAATGTTTGTTGTGCGTGTACGATTTATTGGTTACACAATTAAGAAAAAAATATGAATTATTACAATTTATGGATTAAAACTTAAGAAAAGTCCGGATGCCGTTGTTTCTGTAACAAAACAGCGATATATAGAGAGAGACGTTATTAATATTTTAAGATTTATTTATTTATCCTATGGTCAAAAGAAGTATATCACATCCCGCAAAGGAAAAAGTTTGAAGGTTGGGCATTGGACAATGACAAATTTCGCAAGCAAGCTTGGTCGTCAGAAATTGAATTGAACGTTCTTTATATATTCAGTCGTTGGCTCATTCAGGTATAGGAAGTCATCGAAGGTGGGGTGTAAAGCTAGTTCGCCACCAAACGGTGCACCCTGGGTAACGCTAAATGAGCTAGCACATTGGTCGCCAGATTATATTTTCCATCAATCTCCAGGCGTATATCACATCAAAGAGAAATTTGAAGAGGAAAATATAGACGCAGATAACACATAACAGACAACGGGAAATGACAGGTGAAGTTGAATAAAAAGCATGAAAAACTACGAATAATATAAAAATTGAAAACTCGAAAATGGCAATGAAAATAATATGTAACAATAAGAACACACAAATGCTAAAGGATATATTTTTATGGGGAAAGTTTGGTGAAGAAGTGAAAACAATTTGCCAAGTTTCAAGGTTTCCTTCTTTCTCTCATCACTACTAGCTTCAAGACAAGAGAATTTGAGGTAGGTACTCTGAACTGGATGAAGAATATTTATCAATGGTGGCAGGAAATTCATACGTTGTTTGCAACACAAGCGGGAAATATCTTTAGAAAGAATACCCATACCTACTTCCGCTACCACTTACTTTTTTTTTCATCCATTTCTTCTTCTTTCCTTTAGCAAGACGACTGCTACAAGTCAAAACCAATTTATCACTTTCCTCGCTTTACGCTATAACGATTGATTTCTAGTGAAAATATACTCGTAACTCGATTTACATTTTTTCATTTAGATTCCATTTTTGGAAGCATTGCCTTACTCATAATCCTTCCGGATTTTTCGGAAGACTTCGTGTGCACTCGATTGTTGTGTGTACGTTGTGAAAAATTCGATAGATTTCGTCCATTAATAAACTCACTCCACTTCACGACACAAGTTTTTCTAGCGTACTGATGTGAAATGGACAGACAAATGTGTAATGCTTTAAGTGATCAACATGCGGATGTGCTCAAAAAGAACACATATTAAGTGAATGAATGAATGAAGATTTATTTCCCATATGTACATATGCATATACACACTCATAATATATAGACAACTGAACAAGATACATGGGAAATTGTACTGCCCCACTAGGCCAGAGTCTGTTCTGGGGCAGTAGACACATAGGTGAATATTATTATATCTAACAAATAATATTACACTCTATTGCTATATTGGTTATGCCCTAGTAACACATAGGTAATTTGTTCACTTGAGCGAGCTTATCGTAGGCTGCGATCTCTTCAAACCTTCAATGAGTTTAAATAAATATATTTTTATTTATTAATAAAACTAATAGATGTCATAACATCTATTCACTAGGGCGAGCTTATCGAATTATTCGATCACTTTCAAGCATTTTGAATAAACGAAATGTTAGTAGAAACGATAAATTGTCTTATTAACGAAATACAATGTGAACGTACGTACGAAATTCGAGTAATGATTGTAGTTAGATATGATAGTTTTTCTCCCTACTCCTCCCTCAACTATTAAGCTACCTATATATAATATACCACATACCTTTCCTCATCCTCTACTCGCGATGGCTACGCACCGCTACGATTCCTTGTTCCTATCTACGTTAATGTCTACGACCCGTTATCGACGTGTAAAAACAACAGAGGCGTCTTAAAACCACATTCATTTTGGAAATCATGCCTAGGCATTAGGGGATTTGAAGAAACAAATCGCAAATTCTTATATTCAATTATTCAAATAATAATATTACCTCCAATTGGACAAGAAGTATTGGATTTAACCAAGTTTTCTATAGTCCTGTGACAAGCTATCCCCAATAAGGAATAAGTTCACAAAACTTTTGCATACTTATTAATAACCTTCGAATTTTGACTCTGAAATCTGTCCATCATATAGTGATATGAGTTGAAGACGACCTTCCAGCTTTGATTATCAGGTATTCTAGAACTCTAGATCATAAATACCGCATATAAATACACAACACTGAATAATGTTATTTATTTCTTTAATAATAATAATAATATTTGGACAATTTTAGGCGCCGTTTAGCGATAAAATCGCCCCAAGGGCACCTTTCATTTTTCTTTTCACCATATAGGATCGTCACAAACAGTAAAAATGATAGATAGATTAAACACCACATAGGATCGTCACAAACAAAAAATAAAAATGAATCTAACCCTTATTATCATTCTCTTCTTCTTCATCATCAGACTTCTTCCCTCCACTGGTGGATATAGGCCTCTTCCGTCTGTTTCCACTCGTCTCTATTCTGACCCTTCCGCATCCAGGTTCCTCCAGCGATTTGGACAATGTCGTCGGTCCATCTCTTTGGTGGCCTTCCGACGCTCCTTCTATCTGTCCAAGGTCTCCACTTCAATATTCGTGGCGCCCATCTGGTGTCACCCATCATTACTATCAACGAAAAACGAACACGGGTGGTAAAGAACAAACAAACTATGTGAGTTTACCATAATATGTTTTAAAATGTCTTAGACTGGGCGATAAAATTTCAAAACGGTCTCTGCATTCGTAAGAATTGCTCGGGAAATTCGGGGGTACGATCTAGAAAACAATGGCCATACTATCTGTAGTATGGTAGATTTCGATAAGTATTAGGTACGTACAAATTATTATTATAAGTCGACGACGAAAACAGAGGTTTTGTAACTAGTTGTGTAGTCATAATAATAATACCAAGAGCCCGTTGACTAGCATGTCTTTAACTCCGAAGAATCGCTGCCACGTCATTGAGATTGGTCCTGCCGACGATGCCATTGAAGGTGACTATGGAGGACGATTCTGGACATGCAGACTCTGTCAGACTTTGGACAAAGCTGCTCCTCATTTGTAACTGCGGGTGGTTCTGTTTTGCGGGCCAGTGTAGTTATTTATGATCACATTATTTTGTTGACTATATTGTTCAGATAGTCAGTGTTAGAATATCTTGTTCTTGCCAATGAGGAGTCCTGGATCATACCATAAATTATTTACTGTTAGGTATATGGTTGAAAATCCATGCAGTAATGATTGTCACGTGGATTTTGAACTATAATATAATCTTCCATTTTTACACGCTTTTATTAAACTTCACTTATCGTTGTTTTTATCTCCAAATCTTGCAATCAATTAACCCATTTCCAGACTGGCTAGCTCCAAAACTTTCACTAATTGTATAAACCAGATGATAATACAGTTCAGTTCAATACAAAAGAGATTGAGGGGACCCGAAGGTTGTGTGGCTAAATTAACGTGTACGGTATCGTACAAAACGGCGTTAGAAAAGAAATTCAGGTCGAAATTCAGATTTTGTACAGCTCATGCCATCGGAAGACAACGAGCGATAGTGTCGTGTTTGATGTCATCATAAATTCATTTTAGGTACCTGTATTAAATTCGTTACACGACTTCTATTTGTCAGAGTTTTGGAATCTTTGGTAAAAGTTCGTATTAGGTTAGGGGCAGTCGATTTAGTAGATAGGTTTCTATTGTTTGATAAGTTGGTAGATATAAAAATAATAATTTATACCTAAGTACCTACCTTAAATAGTTGTCGATATTATTATTATTATTATTGTGTAATTATTATTATTATTATCAGAATGGACCTAATGTTTCCATTTACCAAGCGGATTACATACTGGAAATTTTATCTCTTGTTAACGTCAAATGCCCGACGTCACCCGGTATTTATATTTTGTCATTTCTTCAGTAATTCTTTATTTATATTTTATCTAAGAATCTGGGCTTGTAGTATACTTCAACAGTAAGCTAAAAGCCTCATGTACCCATTCTGGTGGCAATCCGGTCCACTTCTCCACACCGCACACAAAGTGTGGTAACGGTGACCGGATTGCGATCAGAATGGTTATATGTGTGTCATGGAGTACAAAATACTCATCAACACTGAGATTTGAACCCGGAACCTCCTGATTAGAAGTCCGTGCTCCAACCAACTACACTTTCCATGTACTGTTTATGTATGGAGACTCTCACAAAGAACTAGTTAACCAAACATCCACAAATCAATTATAGACATAAAGCATAAAAATCAGGTCATTCCTTAAATTAAGGGTGTCCACAGTGTGCACGAAATATTACAAAATATTGTAATTTTCTCCCAAAGAAAAAAAAATAACAAACGAACGAAAAATATCGTACAGCAAATCATATAAATAACAAAATATAAATGATATAAAAATAATAGTAGTGAAACAACATACAGGATACAAATTCCTATTAATTTCTCCAGAGCAGCCATTAGCGAAGGTAAAATTCATGACTTCTATAAATATAATATAAGAGATGTGTACATCCATGTACCAATTTATAGCACAATATTGGGCGATATTACGATTCATCCAAGAACTTCATGATCTACGTAACATTTCCTCACCAGGTGGCACTAGTTGTGGGTATTTAATGTACGTACTGTTTTATTCTATTATGTTTTATAGCTAAAATACTATAACTCGTATGTTCAGGAATCAGTTTGAGAAAGGAGAACTCTCAGACTACACATTTTTAGTAAACATAGAACAGAATCCTAGTTAGGACATAGTTAAAATTATAAATTGTTCTCTTCACTTTTGAAATTTCACTACACTTAGGTGCTGGAATCGCCATCACTAATATCAGAGTTGGAATGTGACAGAAGCAACAAGCAAAGGGTGTGTGGCTCTTGGTCATTTTCATCTAGCCCATAAAGCCCCCAGTGTGTACATATGTAGTATATGCAGGCACATAGGTTTAATAAAACTATCGATAATAAAATATTGTATAACAATTCCATTGGTTGCCGATACCTGTCCATGAAATAAAGAGACCATCATGTCTGAAACGCATTCATAGGCTTGCCATATTATAATTTAGTTCTATTATTGTGTTGTTTTATATTTATTTATGTTAGGTATTTATTTATATTTTACTAGTGCCGTCTTTGCTCACAGATATAATTTAATGGATGGCGCTGCTGTAGCCTACAATTACCTACAAAACTTATTATTCAGAATGACGTTTTGTTCATATAGTAAAAACTTCAGCGATGAAAACTAATGATCTATTTTATTGGCAAGTAGATTCTGATGTTATTTTATATTAGTAGCTGTATCTATATACAATAGCAAAGTCATGATCATATATTACACAAGACGCTTCCGTACAAAAATCATTTCCGCACAATTAGCTTTTTTTCATCTCTCTAGCACTTATTAATAACACTCTCAGTGTATATAATGTACGATACAATACAACATGAAGCGGGATATACTCGTATGTATGTAATAAACGAGGTGTAAGTGTTAATATTGATACGAGTAAAATAGAATCGGCAGCTAATATGTTTAATGCCTCATACACACGCTTGACGAGCGGCGGGCGAAGCGGGTGCTCATGAGTAAAAAGGCGTGAACGGTCGGTTACCTACACAAACCAAGACAAACGCCCCTTCCCATGACTTTTTACTCATGAACACCCGCTCGGCCCGACGCTTGCCTTAAATTAAAAAAAATATATATGCCCTCATAAAAGGTAAGAAATGTGATTAAGCTTTTAGAATTAGAGGGTTTATAAAAGCCTGCTTAACTGGCGGCAATATATTGGCATAACAACCTGCGTTTTTCAAATCCTGAAGTCAAAACAACTATGTTAATTATAAATAAGCACCATCTATTGCTTCCGAAACTAATTTTAAAAAAAGGTTTGAAACTTATACATACCTATTATTATACATATTATTATTATCAGCTGCAGGTATAATACCGAAAAAGTAATTAAAAAAAATAGATTTAACGGAAAATTTATACCTACGAGTACATAAAAATGCAAAAATCGGTAATAATTAATACTTGCAATATTGTAAGACGATTTCTAAATACTGTTATTTCAGGCACAATGCTTGTATTTTAGGACCCGCGCACCTGAGCCTAATCCTGTGATATCCGGATAGGTGAATTTTTCCCAGTATTAGGCTGATGAGTTTATATGTGAATCATGAATGATAATATGTAGACTGTTCTGGCTGATAATACTGAGAAGTGTGTTGGCAAAGTCATGCCTCCGCGCAAATTGAATAATGTATGACAAAATACCAAATGGCATGAACGTGACGGAAGCAAGAATTGTGTGTAAGGATAAGACAGTGTGGCGTTCTGTTCTATCTGTATACCCCACAAGAGACGCGTCCTGATGTTAAATTTGTAGTATGAGAATTATTACAAAATGGAGCCACATAAATTTGAGGAATAATTTTAATCTATTGGGATGGCGCTATATAAGACTACGTGGTAATATATTATTAGAAATTCTTCACTGACTTTTCATAAATATTATTAAACTCGCTAGGAAGAATGAGCGATTTAATATATTAGGAATTATTAAACTTCGCTTGAGTAAGAATTTCTGCAAAGATTATTGAAAATCCGTTCAAGAAAACATCGTGCATATTATTATTCGATATATGCGTCATACGTACGCGGTCCCTCTAGCTAGCACTAAGCAAGCATACTTCAATCTTCGCTAGAATGTAGCAGATGTCGTAGTTTAATCATGAAATTGGTACTATCATGAAATTGAAGGTCCCTCCTCACACCCGAATAACACAAGCGCCGGTTAGGCCCCTTTTTCTTCGCTCTTTCAGCCCAAAGTTACTCAGACGGCTCCAGGGTTAGCCGGAAGGGCACCCCCCAGCGACACCGTCCGGGATGACACCTTCAATATCCCTGCTACAAGGAGGATAACAAATAATGAGCTAAATTTGATTACATAATCACTTAGACTAATTCGTATCATGAAGCGTCTAGCCATTTTATGGAATGGTAACATTTCATGATCTGCCTCCTGATCAGCCGGGCCACGTATTTACGTTTCCTTGTTCAATAGGAGGCAGTACTGCCTCGAAACCCATAAGGGTTTGTAACGCTAAAACCATTTCCAAATCCGTATTCAATTCGAGGCAAGAGTCCTCCACTCGTAGTAATGGTCATTTTTATGCATGTTTTTTTTTTTAAGATTATGTATATAAATAACGTATTTTTTTTATATACATATTAAAACCATTAAGTGATGATATGTTTACAATATTAAGTCATAATAATGAGATATTTAAAATTATTGAAAATCGCTGTTTCGTGAGTGGAATTTCCACTATGGCCGATTTCGGAGGCAAAAGTTTTTTTTAGGATTCACAAAATAGTAACAAAAAACGTTAATATTATGTGGTAGAAGAATCTCGTAGTATTTAAATGAGTGTATTTTTTATGTATATACCATTTTGAAAAAAAAAAATAGTTGAAACATCACTTCAAATGGGGAAAAGCACTAGGCGACATGCCAAAAATGAGTGTCTTTTCAGCTTTGCACTGTTATTATTTATACTATTAATTATATTTTAAGCGACTAATTATGGATGAATATGCACACAAAAATAATCATTCTACATAATCAAATCATTTTATAAGCAATAATTGAACGAATAAGATAATAATTTAATGTTAACTTTAGTAGGAGACATAGCAAAAATCGATATAGATAAAGAATTAGGAAATTTCTGAAATAATAATGACATACTTATACAAAGTTAATGTTTTTTGGCAGGAGGCTCATTATCATTAATATTTGAGTGAGATGCAAGCGGCGAAGTTTACGCGCGAATTTACGGCTGCGTTCTATGCCTCGAATTGAATACGTATTTGGAAGAACAGTTTGCGTAACAAACCCGAGCGCGACTGGAGGACGCTTGCCTCGAATTGAATACGGATTTGGAAAGGGTTTTAGCGTTACAAACCCGTATGGGTTTCGAGGCAGTACTGCCTCCTATTGAACAAGGAAACGTAAATACGCAGCCGGGCCGTTTGTTGTTTCTTGAAAGCCTTCTTCTTCTTTCTCAGCCGTTTTAATTTCAATGCTTATTACTAAAATTTTATAACTATCCTTTTATGAAACAATTGAAATTTTATCCCTACGAGTATACATGATTATTGAAATTTATAAATAAATGCTGGACATAGGCCTCCCCTTTAACTTTCTACAGATCCCTATCCTGGGCATGCTGCATCCACTTACTTCCTGCGATTCGCCCCACATCGTGGGACCATTTTGCCTCAGGTCTTCCTACGCTCCTTTTGCTTGTTCTAGGTTGCCACTCGAGAATCTTTTTGGTCCACCTAGAATCTGAGCGTCTGGCAACGTGTCCTGTCCAACTCAATTTTGCAAGCCGGCTGTTTGCAATTACTTATTTTTTTGGGACAGAGCCGAGTGGTGTCTACATTCATAAAAAGCATCAGGATTGTGTGAACGGAAAGACGCAGGATTTAACCAGCCTAAGCCGATTCGTAAGGACCGGAACGCCCATCCTAGGTCTTCCCTATTCACTTCATACAAGTGGATTTTGTGTAGACTCTGTTGAGGAAAACTGTAATGTGATTTCAAATGCACAATGCATGTTAAACTGAATACTTAGGAAGGTATGGTCAATCGAAACATTTAACACATAGTGAAAATACTTGAAAACAAATAATTACTTGAAGAAACATAACTTTTAGGATTTTTAAAACACATTCCATGTAATGACCGGGCATGTCATGAATTGTCTGAATTCACGATCGATGTACGACATAAGCACCCGTAGACATTTACTAAGAAATAATATTTTATATCTAGCGGAGTGTTCTAAAAAAAGCTAAACGATTAAGCCTTAATAGAGTAGGAAAAATAGATCGCATCGTATGGGAAACTTGGTATTCATTGATCAATGTAGCATTCACTGGTTACCCCATTATTGGGATAAACCGTGATAGTATGGCAGCAATTGTAGTTATTTATTTATTCTTTAAGTGAACAATGTATCCTCCTCTACGGCTGCGAGTCATGGCACTTAACCAAGGCTCAAGAGCGTAAGATACTCAGCTTTGAGAATAAGTGTCTTAGGAGGATACTGGGTATCACATGGCAAGAACGTAAAACCAACGAATACGTTCGACGGCGTTCCCAGCAACGATCAATCCTGTCAGTAATACAGGAAAGACGTTGGTCGTGGCTGGGCCATGTTTTGCGAATGCCCAACGACAGCTGGCCAAAGAGAGCGCTGTTTTTCCACCCACAGGGGTCCCGACGCCCCGGAAGACCCTCTTTCACAGTGCACCGTTCCTATGACAACGAGATCAGAGCGTTAGGAATGACGTGGAGAGAGGTAATATCACTCGCACAAAATCGCTCTGAATGGAGACGCCTGGTAGCCTCCCTGTGCTCCCGAATGGAGACATAAAGGGCGTAGTAGTAGTAGTAGAACAATGTATATACATTAAAAAATTGACATAGTACAGATGATAAATCGTTGTTCACTATTAGGGAGAACTTATCGCAGAACTGCGATTTCTTCCAGTTTACCCCATATGATTAATAAATTCTTCTTCTTCCGGTGTCGTGTTAGGTCTCCCAACGTTGACTATCACTCGAGAGAAAGTGCTCCTGTCCTGGGCAGCTCGAAACAGCTCTTCAGCACTCGTAATTCCAGTCCAGTCTCGTATATTGCGGAGCCAAGAAATCTGCCTTCTTCCAACCCCTCTACGACCCTCTATTTTGCCCATAATGATCAGGTGGTGTAATTTATATTTTTCTCCCTTGAGCACATGACCCAAATATTATATCTTCCGTACTTTGATATTTGTCAGCAACTCTCTGTTGGCTCTAGGTCTATAATTGATAAATAATAATACAAAATACATATTATACTGTATACATGTATTCTATAGACCTACAACTATGGCAGTGGCGTATATAGGATTTCATTTCGGGGGGGGCCCGATCTAATATTTGTACAGTATAAAAATTATAATAGCGCCGCAGGCAAATTTTTTTCGTGAATGTAAGTGAAAATGGTCGTGTTTTAGGTTGGTATCAACATTTTGTGCAGAAAATACAAAGAAAAATAGCGCGAAATTTTTTTGAATAATGTAAACTTGAGTAACTTTCATGTTTTATAGTATCGTTTTTTAAAGAATTGTCCAACATTTCGGGGGGGGCCCGGGCCCCCTCGGCCCCCCCCTTATATACGCCACTGAACTATGGGGAGGTTGTACCTAAATACCCATGTATGTAGTAGTTAAAAAGGATATAAACAATAACTCATCCATTCATCAAATCTAGACATATTCTCTTATAGCCTCGGGTAAATCATTAAGCCTACAAGTTCACGGAGTCCTGTTGAAGGTTAAGACGATTTCACCTATGCGAAAATATGGTTAAAGTGCGTTCTGCAAGTAATGATAAGACAACAGGCGTCAGTCTTCGCGATGGAATTAAAAATTAGGAGGTCAAACGTCGACCAAAGGTTACTAACATCGCAAAGAAAACAGCAAAGATAAAATGGCAATGGGCTGGGCATGTAGCGAGACATCAGGACAGTGTTAGATGGTCGCCTAGAAGCCTGAAATTGAGGCACTGGGACAAAAAAAGAGGCGTAGAAAGGCCTCAAAAAATGTGACAGATAACTTTGTCCTGCTTGTAGGCCGTAGCTGGCGGCAGATAACCCAAGATAGAAAATATTGAAAAATTACAGAGTACAAAAATTAAAATGAGGCCTAATACACCTTCCTATGTCTTCGTGACCCCAGGGCCAAAATGGATAGCATATTAGTAAATTCTAGTGGTGAACAAAAATCGCATACGCAGAGGCAATGATTGGTCGAACATGCAATATAATGAGGTCATTATTTTCCTATACTGTCTCTTTCTAGCGTCGTGGAAGAACATATTAGTATAAAAAAGATGGGAGATGAACGATGAATAATCGCAGGTTGGTAATGTTAGGTTTTTCTACTAAATGCGTTCAACTGATGGGCATCCTTTAATAATAACAATCTTATACATAAAGATAAAACGTACTGTGCAATGTGCATTGTGCATATGTCCAACTGTGAAAATTTTTCAACGATATAAATTGTAGTAATTCAGCAGTACGAATTTCACTTGACGCCAATTTACAAGCACGATCTTTTTCTTTTTCAGGCCACTTCCGTCCACTCCTGGACGAAGGCCTCCTCCATCTGCTTCCACACCGCTCTATCCTGGGTTCCAGAGATCCACTTGACCCAATGTACTTGACTACGCCGTCTCTCCACCGTAGTTGTGGTCTCCCTACGCTCCTGGTAGTCGTTCTGAGTTTCCGGGTAAAGACCCTATTCGACCACTTATCATATGGATCTCTAGCCATGTAACCTGCCCACCACCATTTGAGAGATTCGATACCCTGGGAAATATATCTTACTCCTGTTCTTTGTCGTATAGTTTCATTTCTTACTCTATCTCAGGGTGATACCCAGCATGGCTCTTTCCATGGATCTTTGAGTAACTCTTAATAATGACAATAATTCTAAAGTTTTTGTGTTACCAGAGTATTCAGAAAATACACAGTACTTTTCCACAAAATCTAAATTTAATAACCCAAACGTTTTCGGTAAGCTGACTTACCATTGTCAAGGCTAAGAAACTTTTTCTAGGAGAGTTTCTTAAGACCCTTGACAATGGTAAGTTTGCCCAACTTTTGTAAAGAAACCATTCATGTACTGACAACATTTTTTCCTGTTTCGCAGCCCTTTATAAACACTAGTAACACACAATGGCATGAAAATGTAATAGGTAATCATATTGTATTTTGTTATTGGAAATGGAAATATAATTATTGCAATAAATCTGGATGAGAACACGCACGTTATTCGTGGAAGGAACTGTGGTTTCTATTGTCCTCTTAACCCTGCAGTGAATAGCCTGCCATGTGTGGTACATTTGTGTATTCAAACATTTTCATATGAGGGTCGACTGAAATCTTCGGAGCACTGGGAAAAAAAAAAAACAGCTACATAGCCAGTTTCAATTTATTACCTATTGATAAGGAAAAATAAACCTTTTCAAGGCAGAAAATTTGGTATCAATGGCAATAAGCTGGCATTTTTTGGCATCATTTTGAAATCATCGGTTTTTGTCATTTTTTTTCAAAATGACCAATTTTCCAAAAAAGAATTTAAAAGGGACAGTTGTCCCAGTGCCTCAATTTCAGGCTTCTCGGTGACCATCTAACACTGTCCTGGCAAAGGTGACGGAAGCAAGGAGTGTGTATTTACGAATAGGTAGTGTGGCGTTTTGCTCAGTTGGCTGGACATTTTATCTGGATGAACCGGGTATGAATTTATTTAAGCTTACTATCAAGTATGCAGGAAAAAATTGAATTAGTGTATACATGCCCAGATCCTTTATTTAAAAAAAAACTCCTCGTATCGATTTTTAGGGGAGCTCTTTTCAAGTAGCTTGGTAAGTAGCAATAATAAACGGGAAATTCGGTATGCCTATTCTATTTCTGTCACAGATTTTCCATAATACCCCATAAATGCAAATCAAAAAGTCAAAAAGACGCATCTGATGCACAGACGGATATCCTGAAGATAGGGGGATGAATTGATATGGAAAAGATACATTTCAGAGATATAAATATAAGGGTAGTTTTAGTGAAAACTGGAGAGGGCGGGTATAGGGATGTGAACACTTCACCACAATTTAATTAATTAAAGCATCGACCGCGAAAATAAACTCATTTTATTTTCGTCATGTTAATAATTTGTCAATACAGTGGTTGGCAAACTACTACTAGCGGATAAAAATCTATTAAAAAACTACTATATACTAGGCGCATATTTATCACAGTGGCAAAAAAAGTCATTTTCCAAAAATGGGGATTAGTACATCCGATGACTTTTGTGCTCATCTTGAAAACACTTACTTGAAAAAATTCATTTCGGTTCGAACGATTCGAAGGTTCGAACTCCGGCGCTGGCGATGTATTCCACACTTTGCGATACAGGCTTTTAGCCTAGTGCAAAGTGTGCAGGAAAGTATTTGGGTTTGTGTATGCAAGCCCAGATCCTTTAAAAAAAAAGTATAAAATTTCGAACATCTCATTAGTAGAAGAGTGAGACTTTCTGTGATCTCCCATTGATTATGTAGACATGGTTATACCAAAAAAACATCGACATTTAATAATAAATCGACGAATCAAAGAAATCATTTACTTCCCTTGGGGTAAATGTCATCGCACCATATTTATTATTTAAGGAGCCCGGGACTTAGCCGCAGGTTTCAATACCACCCCAACAATACACCCTTATAAAAATATCATCGCAAAGTTAGTAGGTATCTGAAACATTACGTTTCCATGAATATTTGCCAATATTGTTTTAGGTAGATACCTATTCTCAGAATGTGCGGAGCATTATTCCCTGAAAAAAAAAGGTTACATTCATCCCTATTGATGGGGTAAAAAAATTGTATGATTTTACGACATAGAGGATTTTTGCGAATTTGATCGCGTTTTTTTGATCTACACACAAAAACTACGTATCCAATACGGTACCTAATTTATTTCCAATGTAATAAAACAGTGGGTGGATCCTGGACCTTTGACCTAAAATGTCCCATCAACTTAAAAAAATGGGTCGCTAATATTTTCGACCTACCGACGTACTGTACCTATAGTCTACATTATAGAAGTTCATTTAGTTCATACCGTAGCACAAAAAATAGCTTGTCATTAAGTTCAATAATGTGGTTCATGACTCATTCTGAATGTCTCCATTTTGAGATACCTACGACGAGGCAGACAAATAGAAATATATGAAAGAATACAGACGTCATTGTGCAGCTAGTAGACTGAAATGGCAATGGGCTGGACACATAGCAAAACAAGATGAGAGTTAAGTAGGTGGACAATGGACACTAAGACTTATAAAGACTTTCTGTTTTTGTTTAATTGTTGATATGTGCCGTTATAACTGTTTGTGCCCATGTGATTAAATAAATAAATAAATAAATAAATAAATAAAATGCAGACCATACAGGCAGACCAACGAAAGAGGTGTCAAGCATTTTTTTGGTAAATCTTCAATTTGTTTCATCAAAAACTCGAACAAAATAATTTCGCCTAAAGTACTACTATTTTTTCTCTGTGTATACCATATTAATTTCACAATTTTAGTTGTCCCTTCCGAAAAAACTCGAAGAAACTTGCTCTATTTTTTCACTTTTTACGCCATTTCAGAATCTAAATTTTAGTTGTCCCACTCAAGCCTAGAAGTTATTTGTAAAATTCCTGTAAATTTACGAGAATTTTGAATTTATATACCTAAATAACGGGGACGGCGGATTTGACTTCCGCCCCAGGCAGCGGCAGAAATCCACGCTACGCTACTGTGTCAGAGTCAGTAGACCACAGAAAAGATGGCTAGACGATTATCCTCCGTATAGCGGGCTGACAGTGTGTGAGAAAAGTTAAAAAGTCAGAGAAAGTATGATGTCATATTTGACTTGATCTAGTTATTTTCAAAAATTCTTTGCATTTAAGTTATGAGTTATGAGAGATGAATGCATCGATAGTCGCTTCCGAGGGCAACCTGTAGCATACCCTTTTGCCAGAACACTGAACACAGTGAGAAGGTATATACCTTCATAAAAGCAATTAAGATATTATCTGCACATATTCTTTTAATAATCCACAAGATATCGACAGGAAATCATTGCTAATTATATTTTAATCTCATGATATGACGGATGTAGGTATACTCGCAATATTATGTGTAGTTGATTGAATATAACATGGAAAATTAAAATAAGTAGCGATATTCCAACCAAAGGACATCCTTTGACAGGAAATTGTATAGTATGTGAACGATCTGGGCATCCGAAATTATATAGGTGAGATCATATGAGGTGATTAATATATCAATTTATCACTGATTCCTACAGTGGTATTATAGGATGAAATATGAGGTGTTTGGTAGCTGGAATAGTAACGCGCTCGATGTTTTAATCGGGTGAGCGCGGGTTCGATCCCAATGCCGACTTACTTCACTTCAGGACGTAAGCTTTTTAAACTTACTGTGATGTGTGCAAATATTATGTATTTTCGGTTGTATACGCCCAGATGCATTAAAAAAGTTACCACCAAAAAAATTAACAGATGCTATAGGGTTGCAGTATTCCTACAACAGTGTAGAAGAATTATGAAGAATGAACACTGTCGGGCTTACGACCGACCTCGGCTGGCTTAAGTGATTACTTTACACTCGAGAAACATCCGCTATTTCAGTTCAACCCGGCTGGGATTCGAACCCAGACCTTCGTCTCGCATAGTCCGGATCCTATCCACTACACCACGAGAGGAGCGACGCGACGGCTGTATTGTAGAATTCCTTATACATTAAGTATTTAGATGTTTTGTTCATGTTGCTATTCTTACTGTTGAAAGAAGAAGGTGATATTTTTTTATACACAACCGCCATCTTTACACAGTACTTACCGAAAATAATTCATGTTATTTGGTGGACTGTAAAATATTGCTTTTGCAATAAGGTCGCCCTTTAGCACACTATGTAGGTACTATTGTCTAAACTCTGTGTTTTCCTTTTGCTAATAAAGATTTATTTATTTATGTGAAGAAATAAAGTTCATTTATAATTTGTTGTAAAAATAACATAATATTATGTTTATAGTACAATTAATAAACAAAGAAGATTCAGATTCAATCCATTCACTATTATATCTTTCATACAGGATATCAGGCTATTAAATAAACCCATGGTAATTACTACTTTTTTTTAAGTTTACGACACTTCGCACGAAAGATTGCAAGCGTAGTCGCGCCCTTGAGGTCGAGACTTAAGAGCATCCATACCGACATTTCAAAAATTTCTAAAAACGGGAGACCTTTTATCTCGACAACCGATACTAAACATGCTTAGGGACAAAATAGGGTAGATGCATTGAACATTTATCTAGGGAATAACCGTAAAAGATTTTTTATATCTTGTATAGATTTCTCAAAAAAAAAATTGTGAAAAACACCTCTGATCTTTTTTTCCGAAAGACGGAAACTCGCTTCCCGAAAGTGGCGGGGTAAAACTATTTTTTTGTACTGATAATATGCATTAAAATCTAGGGAATAACCGTAAAAGTTTTTTAAAAACGCTTTTTAGAAAAAAACGCTATTTTTACCATTTTATCATGCGATTGTTCACGCGATTTTGAACCTTCATGCCGTGGGAAATGACTGTGACGTCATTCTTGGTGCCAAGCCCTTAAGAGTTGGTATATCTTTGATGGAATATAATTACTTGTATTGTAATTGTCATATCGTTTTAATTAGGTATACATCTTCATTGATCAGTTTTTTTATGGAAACCTAATAAATTAAGAGAACGAGTATCCCAAAAGCGTTTCCCGAGATTGTAAGGTTCAATATCGTGTGCACAATCGCATGAGCAAATGTTATAAATAGCGATTTTTATAATTTTTGGGGAAAATTTCGCTTTACTTCTAAATTTTTTTAGTCATTCACTAGATTTATATTATCATCACTAAAAATATTTTTTCTTTATGACTATCGGGAGATGTATTTGAGAAAAAAAAATAAAAAATTAAATTTTTTAGGACCATGATATGAAAGATTTGTTATGGGCATTCATTACTAGAGGAAGGTTCGATGTATTTACCCTATTTTTTACATTTTTTTAAATTTAGTATGGTTGTCGAAATCCAAGGTCTGATAAATACCTTTTTTTTTTCAATTTGGCGACCTGTCTCCTATTAAACAAAAACGTGCAAATAATAAAGTTTTTATATTGAAAATTTTTAGTTACATTTTTTTTAATGAATCTGGTTTTATTGAAATAAACCCAAATAAATCTTTGTACACTTCACAGAAAGCTTAAAAGCTTGTGTTGTGAAGTGGAGTAAGTCGGGGATTGAACCCGCGGCCACTGGATTAACAGTCGAGCGCGTTACCAACCAGGCTACTCAAAACATAAAGGTACAGTAATAAAATTGAATAATGATTGTATGTATGTAAGTATGTAAACTAAGTAAGCACCTTTTATAAGTCTATGTAGCAATATGTAAGTATTTCTTGAGATTAATGGCTTGTAGTAAAACTATTCATGAGCAATAATGAGTTTAAAAGACTTCAAATAGGCGGATGTGAGCGGAAATCCTGTAAATTTATAGTGTACTAGTGTTCAAATCCTGTTCAAAAAGGAGAAAATTAAGACGAGTATAAACAGATATTAATCAGTGTTGAAAAGAGCTACTATACAATAATAAAGTTGTTGACTGCTTACTTGAATTGTTTTTGGTTTACAAATTATTCTTGTAAAGCGTTGGATTTTTACTACATTTCGTAGCATGGGCATCGCCAGGCGAATGGCAGCTGCTCCCCTGCCCCCCTTAGAGATTGGAATAGGTATATATTTTTCCTAAAAATCACATTATTACCACACATTTTCCCAGCATTTCATAAATTTTTCCAAATTAGTATGAAAATCCATCAAAATACAATTATTTCATAAAAAAAATGCTTGCGGCGCTATTTATACGTTTTTCGTGCTATATCATTTTTTTTTTATTTCTGCAGCCCCCCCCTAGCTCCGAGGCTGGCGTCGCCCATGTTTCATAGTATATTACAGTGCAGTATTCCTACAACAGTGTAAAAGAATTAAGGATGATGAACATTGTCGGGCTTACGACAGACCTCGGAGTATGAATGGCAAATGTACTTATGTATGTACTTAATGTACATATACGAAATTCGACAAAACAGCCCTCGCTCCTTGTGGTGTAGAAGACGAGACGAAAGTCTGGGTTCGAATCCCAGCCGGGGCGAACAGAAGTGGCGAATGTTTCTCGAGTGTGTGATCACTTAAGCCAGCCGAGGTCGATCTTAAGCCCGACAATGTTCATCCTTAATTCTTCTACCTGTTGTAGGAATACTGCATTGTTGAACTGCTATCTGACAACTTTCATCCAGGCACAATTCTGAAAGACTTCCAGAAGAAGCAATGGAGTGAAAGGGGCTGAAAAGAAGAGAAGAAGAAGAGATTGCACACGGGACACGGTTGAAGAACGTAGGCCTATACATTGACACCTGTTTAGTAGACTTTTTAGTTTCAGTTAATTCATAATGTGATTAATTTTCTTTATGTAGGATTTTTACACTTAAACTATTACATAAATTAGCAATAACATTTAAACAGCTAGTACCTACTTACTGAACTTATAAACAGTTTAGTCAGATAGTAATTATAAAACAAATAACTTATAATTTTATTCCTTTTACAACAGTAGCAGTGGAAAACATCCAAGAAGATCACCACTGCTAATAATTAAAGCAAAAAAGCAATTAAAATACCAATATTAATCCACCTTACAATTACTATTTCACAGTTTCACACACAGAATCAATACTCTTTGAAATGTAACTGGTACGTATACCTACCTGTTATCAATACCAGTTAGTTGTAGTAGCAGATTACGCGTGGTCACTCCATATCTGGTATCACTGAGTTGATATTATTATTTTTAGGTATACGCCAGTGTCGTGCGATGCATCGAATAAATAAATAAATAAAATCTTTATTGAAAAAAAATATTTCCCAAATGGCGGGTTTATTGCCGTAGGCAATGCCTGCCAACCAACCACTTGTGAAATTCATTTGATATACAAAATACATAGATACAAGTGTATGAAGAAGAAGAAAAATATAAATAATAATAATGAATACAATACTTATACATAGAAAAAATACATATACATTGTCAAAAAAGAAAAAAGAAAAGAAAATTATGTCAAATTAATTAAAAATCTAAACAAATTGGGCGTTAATTAAACATTTTTCTTTCATTTTACAATTTTAACTTGCCGATTTTTTTACTTGCTTGCCGTTTTCAGAATCGCACCGCACGCCGCTGGTATACACAGAAACCTAGTATATCTTATCTGGTATTAATAACAGGTTTCCAGATTTGAGATTTACTTTTATATCAGTTGTTATATTATGAACAATCACTATTTCTTCTGGTAAAGTGGTATGATATTTTACAACTCACACAAGACTGCTTTACTCTGTAGGGAATTACATGATATTATGAAGATAGAGCTACCTGTTCATTACTAAATATGAATAGTATTTTAAATAACTGGTATTTTTGTCGCTGCTACCTATCGAAAAGTAACAGTTCCTAAGATTCTTACTTTAGAGTAATAGCGATATCCCACGGTACGCGAATCCAGATTCATACGTATATTCACCCGCCATGGGAAGGGGTGAGTCCGTAAATCTACAGACGCTTTCGTAGCGGTACGTACAAATCCAAAATCACGTACAAATCCAAAATCACGGACGAATCTGGATTCGCGTACCATGGGATATCGCTATAAGACATTTTATCCAGATCATCGCTAATAAGTACCTGCGTTGATGTCATCAATGATTGCTTAGGCTCTCACGATCTTTACTTATACCTATACATAATATCTTCTTCGTTTTTCTCGGGAGTGCTGTATCTTTTTTAATAGGTTCGAACTTTCGGCTCCCCCGCTCTACCCGTAAGGTAGTCGAAAACTCGACACTATCAACAAATAGACGGCACATCCGAGAAAAAACTAAGAAATCATCAATGTCGTCATAATAAGGTGATTTTTACACAATAATTATTATTTAAATTAGGTTTAAAAAGCTGGCTATACAGGAAACAATACTGGCCTAATAGAGCTTGCGTTTCATTTGAAAGATTAAATATGTTAAACAAAATCAGAAAAATATCCATATATGGATTTTTTATAGGCAGTATAGATTTAAATAGGCGGGAAAATCTTAGAATCCCGACTAACATTATACTAAGCTAAGCTTCATAAACAATTTAACACATAAAGTCGAAAATGAAAGATAATAACAAAAACAGTTAAACAAAAATAAAAGAGAAAGGATTTAAGTATAAAAAAATAATTGAAAACAAAACAATTGCGAGACGCTGAATTAACAATTAAGACAATCACTTCATGTACTTTTGAATCACCATTCACTAGTGATACGATGAATTATTTTTAAAGTAGCAGTGACTGTTACATAGAGTCACATATCATTAACAGCTATAAGAGGTAAAAGGATGTTATTTATTTATAGTTTATTGTCAGTGCAAGTGCACTCATTCCCATGAAGCAAAAAATATTATAGAAAATGTTCTACCTATGGTTAGCGTTGCCATCCGTCCGCCTTTAGCCGGACAGTGTTAGGCTTTTTGACCTATTGTCCGGCCCGTCCGGCTTTTGTTAGACTTTTTATTTAAGTTCAGAAACTATTGCAATAATGTTGAATTTGTTAAAACTTTTATGATAAAATTAGTAAAGAAATTGATTTTTTAAAGCAGGTTTCTGCTAAAGGTAAATTTATATATTATATGGATCAAAACTTTGTTAAATATGTGTTTTATTTAATTTTTTAGTTAAAATGTTTTTTTATTTAGCGTCCGGCCCTGAGGACCAGAAGTCCGGCTTTTTTAGCGGCGAAGTCCGGCTTTATAATTTTTAGAGATGGCAACGCTACCTATGGTGGATATCTGTAGATACTTACCTATACCTACTATAAAGTTGGACTTAGCATCCTCTATCGAATATACTTACTTAATAGTTAATAGCAATACTGTCTATAGAAAATTGACTTCTTTGTGTATGTACCGGATCTATTTGATGGGTAGACGACTATAAAAGCTGTATTTGATGTACTATGTATATTCAATATTGCGGGAGTGTGGTGCATAATAAGAAGCGTTTAAGTGTAACTCGGTCTGCCCAGGATAGGGAGCTGTGGAAATCAATGGGGGAGGCCTATGTTCGACAATGGACGCAGGGAGGCTGACATGATGATGATGAAGTGTAACTCAGTATTACTGATTTGACCTTTAATGTTCCTTAACAAACATAGGGAGGTCACAAGGCCTTGCCACTCAACGGTTTGGTAATTTTGTATTTCTTTTTAATTACATGTATTTTATTTGAATTTGAATCTGGGTTAGTGTATACTGTATACAAATCCAAATACGTACTTTTTTTTTTTTTTTTTTTTTTTTTTAAACGGCAATCCACCCGTCAACGAGTGACTTATGCCATACACGATATTCTATTATGCTACAAGTTTAAAAGATTTAAATCGGGGCAACATCCTATTACATTATCTATAATATACTCACACTCTCCTGTCATTATGTTTAAGGCAGTTGACAATGCTGTGGTATATACGAGGAGAGTTTGTGGATAATAAGTATTCGATACTCAAAGGAAAAGTCGTACAATGTTCCTTAATCTCCTCCAGAAACAGAGAGTTATCAATTAACGGACAGTTGAAAAATACATGATTGAGGGATTCCTCTTCCTCTCCACACTCGCACATGGGGGAAGCAAACACTTTGATTCTGTGCAGATGAACTGCCACACAGCAGTGGCCGATTCTCATTCTACACACTTGAGATATCTCCACTTTCTTATACGCATTTCTTTCATACCAAGGCTTTCCGGGAAACTCTGACTGTATACGTCTATAATGGGATCCGGCAATCGATTCTCTCCAAGCGACTTCCCAGCTTTTGTTTATTTCCTTAATTATAACTAGTTTTCTGTCGTTGAAGCTCGGACTGAGAGTGGGTATGGTATATCCCGAGTCACAGGCCTCCTTGGCCAGGCAATCCACAATTTCGTTTCCCTTTATTCCAACATGAGATGGTATCCAGGCCACAACTATTTCAATATTACGATTTTTTGCGATATAAAATAGGTGCTTTATCGATGAATATAAATCGTCCAAAGGACAAGCCTTGCCGTTATTCATAAGTCTTTTGACCAAACTAAGTGAATCTGTCAGAATAATAGATTGTGGAATAGATCTGTTTATTACTTCCGTTAATGCTTCTCTCAGAGCGACGCATTCGGCCGAGAAGATTGAAAATTCACATGACAATTTAACTTTTTTTTCCACTCCCAAGGAGGGAATAATGAACGAGGCGCCACATCTATCCTGATACTTTGAACCATCGGTAAAAATTTGGATGTGGTTTGGCCATCTGGACTCCATTTCTGAGCAAAATTTTTGATTCACGAAGGAGGGGTCAGTCCACTTTATAGATCTGTCTAATCCTAGTCCTACGGACTCGAGAATAGTTGGAATAGCCACTGCCGCATTGAATGAAATTGAGAAGAGAGGAGGGACAGCGTTTGAAGAGATGGTAAAGTTTGCATTGAAATATGAGAGACATTTTACCAAAGTAGGCGGGGCTTTGTTACGCCAGAATCGATGTTCATTACATAAAATGAGAAGACGATTAAGAATAGCTTTAATTGGATGAGTTGGGTTGTTTATTCGTTTTAGAAGATAATTGTAAGAGAGATATTCTCTCCGAAGCGATAGAGGCATTTGGTTGCATTCCATCTGTAGAGAAACGATGGGTGAAGAACGCATCGCACCCAGAATAAGACGAAGGCACTTGGACTGAATTCTCTCTAACTTAAGAGTAAGATAATTTGGTAAGGGCTCCAAGACGATAGCAGCGTAATCTAGGTGACTTTTTACAAGGGCATTATACAGAAGTTTCATTGTTGAAGGGTGGGAACCCCACCATACTCTCGATATAGATCGAAGAACATTAATTCCCTTTTCACATTTTTTAATTACGTGCTCAATATGTATGTTCCAAGACAATTTTCTCTGTAAGAAGACGCCGAGGAACCTTACATGATCCTGAATCGGAATTTCAGAGTTATCAATTACGACTGAAATATCAGGGATTTTATGTTTTCTGGAGAAGATCACAATTTGGCTTTTGGAAGGGGAAAGGTCCAAACCATTGTGTTCGGTCCATGATTTCATTGCTAGAATGGCTCTTTTTAAATCAAATACAGCAGTGGTGATGGACTTGTGACTACAGTACAAAACGAAGTCGTCCGCATATTGTAGGATCTGGCAGTTAGATGGGATAAATATTTGAATATCAACGGTGTATATGTTAAACAATATAGGACTTAGGACTGATCCCTGTGGAAGGCCTTTGTAAATAGTTCTTGTATATGTTCCAGAAGAATCCTGAACCACGATCTGTCTTTCGCATAATATATTAAAGATCAGCCTGGTAATCGAGCACGGAATGTTTAGATCTAGTAATTTGTTTTGAAGAGTAGGAAGTAAAACATTATCATACGCGCTTGCGATATCCAAAAAAGCCGATGCAACCGTTGACCCCTTGGTATGGGCCAAGCGTACGTCAGATACGAGTGTTGAGATATTGTCCATACATGAATATGTCCTGCGAAAGCCGAACTGCCATGGTGGGGCCAAAGAATTACCCTCCATATGCCACTCCAGTCTTAACTTCAACATTCGTTCCAGAATTTTAACGAAACACGAAGAGAGAGCTATAGGTCGATATGATGAACTTAGATCAGGATCTTTTCCTGGTTTCGGGATAGGAACGATCAGTTGTCTTCGCCACTCTGGTGGAACTGACCCAGATTTTAAAACTGAGTTATATAATTTCAATAGTAATGACAAAAGTCTTTCTGGAGCGTTGCGGAAGAAGGAGTAAGGAATATCATCTATACCAGGGGATGAGTCTCCAGCGGATTTAATAGCCGCTAGAAGTTCGTCATAGCTAAAAGGTGATTCTATTTCTGATATTCCAAGAGATAGAGATGCTGGAGATGGTAATTCCCGGATATGTGGCACGTAGGGAGGTGCCAATCTGTCCACGAACCCATCGAGCCATAATTTATGCTGAGAGTGACTCGCGACTGAAGACAATGATCTACGAAATCTTTTTATGGATTCCCAGACACTACCGATAGGAGCAGCAGGGGACAGTGACTCGCAAAAATTCTTCCAACCTTGTCTTTTCTTTCTTCTTAGAGTTCGTTTCGCATTAGCTTGCGCCTTCTTGACATTCAAGTAATTCGTCTGGTTCATATCTCTTCTGTAAGTTCTCATTGCTTCTTTTCTTTTGACTATAACCTCAGAGCACTCCTCATCCCACCATGGAGGGGAGTTGGCTACTTTAAAACCTGGTCTTTTCTTTGGAATCGAAACATCTGCGGAGCGTTTAAAAATTGAACATATGACTTCAGGCAATTCATTGATTGAGTTTTGGGATTCGTTTAGAGACAGATTATCCAATTCCTCCTCAACTTGCGCCCCAAAGAGGCTCCAATCTGCTCGTTTGGTATTGTAGCCCCTAACTTGACTCCAGCGAGAGGTTAATTTTTCAATATTCCTATCAACAACCATAATAATTGGATAGTGGTTACTAGAGTGGGAGTCCTCTAGGACTGACCATTGAGAGAGTGGAGCAAGGTCGGGAGTACATATAGATAAATCCACTGCGCTAGGTTGTTGATTGGGTAGAGGAACAAGAGTGGGGGAACCGTCGTTCAAAATACACAAATTGTTATCGTCAACAAATTCCAGCACTCGATTGCCGTAAGAATCATTGCGATGATTACCCCAGGAAGTGGAATGAGCGTTAAAATCGCCAAGAATATAATAGGGATGGGTAAATAGAGGCAAGATTGAATTCCAATAATTCAGATCGATTGTTGTTCTCGGTGGGATATACACTGATACGAAGATCGTATTCGATATTAAGGCTGCAACAATTTGAAAATTATTATTTTGAGGAAGGGGTATTTGAGATACAGGGAGGTTAGAAGAGATTAGTAAGGCGGCACCAGCATAGCCATCTGCGCGATCATCGCGCAAAACTGAATACCCTGGGACTCTAAACTCGGAGCCAGGATCGAACCATGTCTCAGAGATAGCCGCAATTGATACTTTATAAGAATTAAGGATATGAAGAAGTTCGATTTTATGTGCAACAGCGCTCCTGCTGTTCCACTGAAGTACGGTTAATTTGTTACTTAGATTGATAGGGGCCATTTTGAATAATTAAATTTTGTAACAAAGGAATAATTGATGCAGCGTTGGACGGTAGGCTAGATGAGGACAAAATTTGTAGGAGAAGTTGAGTAATTAAATTTATGGTGGATTGAATATCACTCGAAGGTTCGGAATAAGAAGTAGGTACATCTAATGAATTAGACGGACCTGGGAGAGCACATCCATTTTTTGAGTGTGGGATCTCACCGTTTGTGTAAAAAAGTTGTGCGTTATGGTTTTTCAAATCGATGGATGGTGTCGTTGGAGGAGATTTACGAGGAGAGCGGGACCTTGGACGAGAGTAACTGACTACGACAGGGGTTGAAGCAGTTTTTTCGGCATAGCTTGCAATAGCAGGAGGGTGAATAATAGACGCTTGCTTATATGAAATGTTATCCATCGCCATTGAATGTTTGATGTTTTTCTGCCTCGTAAACTCAGGGCAGTTTAAGTCTGAAGCTGCATGTTTGCCCTTACAATTTACACAGGACCGACTAACTGTTAAGCATGTTTCGCTAGCGTGAGAGTCTCCACATTTATAGCAACGAGGTGTGGAACGGCACATATTCTTCGTATGCCCGTATCTGCAGCAGTTGTAACATAAAATTGTAGGAAATATGTACTGCTCAACTTTAAGTGAATTGTGGTAGAAGTAAACATTTTGAGGGAGGGTTTGTCCCTCAAACATTACCACTACGGAGCGTGAAGGTTTCCACACTGGTGATCCAGTCGTGGAATCCTTATAATTTAACCTTCGCACTTTTAACACTTTCATATTTCCAGGAACGGCCAGATTAGCGCATATCTCTTCCACCTCGAAGTCCGTGGAGATATTTCTAATTAAACCCATTTTTGTAACCTTAAATGAAGGCACATAAGCTTTTAAATTATTTTCAATTATGAAAGTAGAAGAAATAAAGTTATTTGCTGAAGCAGGTGAATTAAATTTTATAGAAATTTTGTTGCGGCCCTCTGCTTGCACTCCACCCAGGGAAATTCCATCGACCTTATTTTTAAACAATATACTGCCAAAGGTCATAGAATGTAGCGGCTTTGCCTCTACATTGCTCTGTACGAAGACGATGTACGGTCCTGGAGAACTATTACTATATTTTAGCGAGTCAGCAATCGGATTGGGTCTTGGATTCTTAAGTGCGGAGGGGTCCTCCGCCGACACATCACACGGCCTCCCCCGTTTTCTGGGGTCGGGGGGTTCCAACGAACCCTCCATCGCCCCCGCCACTCAGCCGTCGTACAAAACTAATAATATAAAATATAAAACGGTAATATATAAAAAGAAAAATTAAAATAAAATGGAAAAACAAAAATAGGGGATACCAATCACCCTTAATGATTTTTAAAATACGAAAATAATAATGTTGATTCCAACTTGTATATTCTTGTAAGAAACACAAAACACTACTACGATACGACAACACGATGCACGTGTTCACTGTAAGAACAACCTAGCGGGAATGGTGAAATACGTACTTTGAATTGACTATTTGAATGCTTCGGGTTGACTGTAAGATATTGCTTTTGCAATAAGTCCGCCTTTTGGCACACTGTATTATCTTGTTTTGTTTTTGTTGTTACATATATTTACTGGCCAATAAAGTTTTATTTATTTATTTACTTTCCTGCCCACTTGCAGAAACATTGCAGAATACATCATCGCGTTGACTGTAAGATATTGCGTACTTGCAATAAGTCCGCCTTTTGGCACACAACGATTGTCCTGTTTTTGTAACTAGGTATGCATATTTTTTTGGCCAATAAAGATTTATTTATTTATTTATCTTCACCACTGAGATTCGAATCCCCGGCACTTCTTGATTAAGAGTTCGCGCTCCAACTAGCTGTGTCAATCGCGTACGATAACTAAATAATACAAGTAAAGGTATCAATTTTTCTTTTGTAAATTTTATTTATTGTCCTTAGAAATATAATATAAATAAGTTTATTGAATACGTTACAAACATAATATAATTGAATCGTGCAAATGACATTCGGTGTTAGGAACAAGTAGCGCCCCCAATTCGGTGGCAAGGCAACGCAAGTTCGTTGGGGTGAAGTATTTACTCGTATTTGAAAGTGAGACGAACATTCCATATTAAACTTCGATGGAATTGATGAGAGAGACAATCGGGGATATTTGTATCAAGATGACAAGTTCGACATTCCGTGAAATTTTAACTTACTACCAATTAAGTGATTTTATAATGATTGCCTGTTTCTTTTTTTTTATATTGTAAAGGTGTAAACCGTGGAACAAAAGGAGAAGCGTCGGAAGACCTCCCAAAAGGTGGTCTGATGACCTAGTCCAACAAGACGGAGGAACCTGGATGCGGAGGGGGAGAAACAGAGATGAGTGGAAGAAAATGGAAGAGGCCTACGTCCAGCAGTGGAGGCAGGAAGGCTGAGGAAGGAGAAGAAGAAACCGTGTAAACTTTAATAAATGAAAAAATAAATAAACTTATTATAACTCGGAAGAGACCTCGGTCTAGATAGGCAGTATATTTTTTTCCCGGATAGTTGAAGTAACTTTGTGCCACATGCAATGGTTTATTTATGTACTTACTTATATATTTTGTATTGATTGTTTTCCTTGTACGTATATTCTGGAAAAAATAAATGTATTCATTCATTAATTTATTTAAAATTTTATTTTCGTGGAATCCTAAACCGAGAATAAAAGCTACATACAAGAAAAACAGATGAATCCATTATGAAACCTGGATGTGATTTACAAATAACAAGACCATTATAGATTTAGTAACCAGCATGTTCTCAGTGAATTATTTTTATATGAAAATTACGTTGTAATGAAAATTGTTCATCAAACAGCATTAGAATACTGTACCCACCGACGTAGTGCTTAAGGTCGCCAAACAAAAGTGGAGTTGGGCTGGCCACATACCACGAACAGCAGATGCTAGATGGACCAAAAAAGTTCACGAATGGCGACCAAGAACAGGCCGAAGAAGCGTTGGTAGGCCCCGGGCAAGATGGTCGGTCGACATAAGGAAGGTTGCCGGGGGCGGATGGATGCGGTCGGCACAAGATAGGGAGCAGTGGAAATATAAGGGGGAGGTCTATGCCCAACACTGGGCGCGAGAAGGCTGAGAAGAAGAAGACCTATATTATATCCCGGACTTGGATTCAACTGTTGTGTTAAAAGATTTGTTGGTTCACCCTGACGCTAAAATTTTAAAGGCGTGTTTAGAGAAGACGGAATTTCATTGATTGATACTAATAATTTCAACATTACAATTTATAGTAGGTACCTAAGAGTCCAGATAGCCTCTGAATGTTCTGACATGATGTATACAAAAAAAGAACTTCAAAATTATTAAGCTCTATTATTTAAATCTCACCCTAACTAGATAATAATGCCTCTTTATTAACATGTTGTGTTGTTGTTTGAACGAATTTTCAACAATGCTTATAGTCCAAGAGCCCGCTGCTTAATTTATGACGTATCTGTTTTTTGATCGAAATGTGGTATAAATGATAGCTTACCAATAGGGTTTTACATTGCACTAGGGTTGCCTATCAAAATCCTGCCGCAACCCCTCCTGCCCCCCCCGAAAAGGTCCCTCTTCTCGGTTTTTCGCATTTTATAGGAATATGATAAGAGATAGAAGAAAGTAGTCGATGACAAAAATAATCCTTGCTAAATTCTCTACAAAAAATGTTTAATCAATTTTTTCGTAGAACTAGCAGTTTACCCGCAATGGCCGGTCCAAAACCGAAATTTATTTAAAATACAAAAAAAATGTATTTAAACTAAATTTGTTGAAAATTGATAAGAGCTACAGGAAAATAGTCAGAGAACGAATTAATTACCATAGTCTTAGCTACAAAACGAGCTATAACTTATGTTCATACATCTAATAATTTCGGAGTTATTACAATAAAACTCAGTGACGAAAATTCTTAAAATTTAGTTTTTCATAAAATAACCAGTGATATAGCGCCGCAGGCCAAAATTTTTCTTCCATAAAATGTTAATAATAATGGATGGAAGAATGTGAAAGGAAAAAAATCAAACTTTTTTTTTTATTTTTTCAAAAAATATCCCATTTTTTGACCGGCCATTACGGGTAAACTACTAGTCTTTCGAAAAAATTGACTTAACATTTTTTGTAGAGAATTTAGCAAGGATTATTTTTGTCATTGACTACTTTCTCCTATCTCTTAGCATATTCCTATAAAATGCGAAAAACCGCGAAGAGGGACCTTTTCGGGGGGGGCAGGGGGGGTTGCGGCAACATTTTGATAGGCAACCCTAGTGCGATGTAATACCCTATTGGTAAGCTATCGTTTATACCACATTTCAATCAAAAAACAGATACGTCATAAATTAAGCAACGGGCTCTCGGACTATTAGGACGATTTATTTCCTGAACACCTCAAGTACGTTTGGACAATTATGCGGTTAATTTTAAAGGCTTAGTTAGTAAATAAACTCATTACCATAACAATATTATTACTAGTACCTATACTAATGTGTAGAAATAACTTTCTCATTGCAATCATATATCATCGCAACACGCAAACTTTCGTTTACCTTTTGAATGGAGCTTTGTCGAGCATATTTTAACATTTTGTGTGAAACGCCCCGCTGAGTTCACGAACTCTCACTTCCCCTCT
The DNA here is from genome assembly GCA_963576895.1 of Ceraclea dissimilis. Lineage (NCBI taxonomy): Eukaryota > Metazoa > Arthropoda > Insecta > Trichoptera > Leptoceridae > Ceraclea > Ceraclea dissimilis. The sequence continues at coordinate 7,624,532 of OY756375.1, forward strand.
TACGGGGGTCTAGGTGACATTGTTATGCGAATTTGTCCCAACTTTCAGAAACTACCGAAACTTTGGGCTAAGTTCAATTTGAGAACGCCAAAGATACCTATATCTACTTTTTATGTACATGGCGCCTGTACACGTTCTACAATATTATTTTCACCACTGCTATACGAGTTTTGACATACGCAAGTACAATCTGTGATGGAATTTTTTGTATGGATCAAGTATTCCATAATAGAAATTTGAACTTCAGTAATTTTATAGTTTGGGGACTTTTATAGTTTTGCATAACTTAATGTTGGGTATGTTTTATACACTGTGCTACATAGCCTACACTCGGATTTAATTTAATTTCAAATGTATATTGTATTTACTTACTCGCATTCTACCTATTTAGGTAGTATTTATTTACACTTCATGTGAACAATGCATAATACATATTACAATAATATGGGCGCACAATCAGGCACATCATACAAATTTGCTCACTAGGGCGAGCTAGGGCCTACTTATCACAATACTGCGACTTCTTCCAGCTAACCCATTCATCTTCTTTAACCCTTTCCTTTCAGTTTGGATTATGTCTTTTTAATTTTGATTTAATTCATTGAGGTGGTCGGTAGCCTGGTTGGTAACGCGCTCGACTGTTAATCCAGTGGGCGCGGGTTCAATCCCCGACTTGCTCCACTTCACAACACAAGCTTTTAAGCTTTCTGTGATGTGTACAAAGGTGTTTTTGGGTTTATTTCAATAAGCCCAGATTCATTTAAAAAAAACCAGGACGCAGTCGAAGTAACAGAAATTGGAAACCTATTCCACAACTCGGGAATGTCACGGGGAAAACTACACGATTTTCCTACTGGAAATCTTCACACTTCACAGTATGCACAGTACACCTATGCTAAAAATTGTCAGCACTGAGATTCGAACCCGGAACCTCAAGATTAGAAGACCGCGCTCTAACCGACTGAGCCAACCGCAAAGTCAAATTCTCGTAGTAAGAGGGTAAATAGAGTGCATAATTTAAAAATGCGAGTCAGGAATACTAACCACTGCACTATGAAGGACAATAAATTACTGGATGCGGAGATAACCCAACATTATACACATTCGAATGATCGTTATATCTTACATAGTATGCAACGAGTATCTGTGTATCGTATACGAGTTCGAATGCAGTATGCAGTATACATACATCACAATTATAATACACAAGCCCTCCCAATTGAATAACATCGTTGATTGTCGGCTACAATTGAATGATGAACACCTGCAGCTGTTTACGTAATTTATTAAAAATGAAACAATAATTATAATCATAATAATTATAATAAATCGTTTATTTTTCGTTTCGTTTTTACAATACAAGTAACACCCCACTAGGCCATGGCCTGTCTCGGGGTGTCGAAAATTATAAGTCATATGCATATAAACAAGCTATTGACAATAACAACACAATAAAAATTTAAAAATATATATAAGTATAAATACATAAATACACACATATAGATACACACTCATACTAAAGCAGACATACAACAAACGTATTCATTCACATTCTCACTCTCTCCTCCACACACAACACACAAACATACCCACATATCGTACATACAAGGTGATGATTGATGTCGAGGGAACTTTCAGTCAAGGAAACTCTTACAATTTCTTCTCCCCTGGCTTCCAAGATAGTCATTCAGACCTCCCTTGAATTTTATCTGACTATTTAATTTTTTTAGAGATTCGCAAGTGCTCTGTCTACGACCATTTGAGGCAATGCAGAAAATATACTCGAGTATTATAGTACAACAATCTTTTGACTACCTACCAGACAATGAACATTGAACAACATACGCATGAATACGATTCCAATGAGGTTATCTTTTTGTTAACCTTTTGGTGTGAATTTGAATGCTGGGCATACGGGATCTCAGTAAAAATAACGAAATAATTTACCAAACGTCCTCTCAAGTCCAAACGTTCCTTATGAGAACACTAGGAGGATTTTATGATGTCCCGGCTTCCCCAATGCATCAGAAAACCTATCTTCTCAACTGGATTAAGTCGTATTATAATAGGTATTACTTGAGAAACTCTACAACAGTTAAGATTTTTTCGCATACATAATTTTTTCATCTACAAGTGTTTTTAGGCTCACACAATCGAGTTTTTAAACGAATATTAGAAATCCAAATACAACAATATAATTTCATACAGATGACACTCTCGTTTTTCTTAAATTATTTCTAGAACAAATACCCAGTTGGTGCCAATTACACTGAGGGCTTCTAGTACTACCAATACTATAAAATGTATGCTCTAACGTAGAAATACGTCTTGTCCCATCTTACCTATTTAAAATCCCGTAACCCAATTCTATTCCACATAAAATATTCTACTTATACCACTTTGTATCTAACATATTCTTAACTCTATCCTTATTTGCTGTAAGTAACTCAGAGTAGCTCGGAGCACTCTCTAATGTCCAGCATCAAACCTTTTAAGCATAGAATTATAAATACTATATTATTGATAGTATATGCATAATGCACAGAGTTTCCAGTCAGAAATGGAGTTGGGCTGGTCATGTGGCCAGAACCACAGACTCTAGGTGGACAAAGAAAGTCCTGGAGTGGCGACCTAGAACAGGCAGAAGAAGTGTTGGTAGGCCTCAAGCACGGTGGTCGGACGATGTAAGGCGAGTTGCGGGAGGCGGTTGGATGCGGTCTGCCCAGGATAGGGAGCTGTGGAGATCAATGGAGGAGGCCTATGTTCGACAATGGACGCAGGGAGGCTGACATGATGATAATGATTATGATATGCATAGCATTCAAATCTAAAGAAAATGTCCTACCTCAGACCCCGTCGGGTCAGTATGAAGATGAGACAGCTGTACTCTGTAGGGAGAGAGGAGGTACCTAACTGTTTTGTAAGTAAGTCAAAATATAAGGACCTAAATAATTTACCTATTACCTACTTACGTTCCATGGTAATTATGAGCCAAAAGCCCACCGCTAAAAGAATGACGTATATGTTTTTTAATCTAATTGTTATCAAAATTTTACAAATAAGGTCATACCGCATACGTCGCCACAGGGTTGCCTAGCAAATCTCGCAGCATTTTAGCGAGTTTGCGCCGCAGGCTATTTATTTGATTAAAAATAAAATGTATCTAAGTACTTAACTTCTTCTTCTTCTTCTTCTTCTTCTTTACTTATTACGGCATTGCACCCGGTTTGCGGGTAATGCTGCCGACGAAAGCAAAGATATGCACTAATTATCAACCAACTAAGTACTTAACTGTTTGTTTGGAAAGATATTATTTACCCCCATTTAGCAGTTATGGAGTTGACTTGACTTGAAATAGAAAACAATAAACAAACCCATTTTTATAGAATGTTTTTTTTCTGATAACACTCAACGATCTATGTAGATAGGAATGAATAAGTATCATAAAAGCATAACCGTAGGTATCACAAAAGTTCAAAGCTCATACTAATTTGTTCTATGTATAGATTCAGTCGTGTTCTTTGCATTAGTGGGTACCTACCACTTTTATATTATCAGTATTATCACCTACTATGTATGTGTGTTGATTTTGGTCGTGCGTAAGTCACACTTCGTGTTGTAGTCGGTTGTATTCGGGAAACATCCACGATCTCAGGGAGGCTTCGCCGTGGTTCGGGACCGGTTGCTAGGCGCGCTTTTCAACTTCGTCCGTCTTCGTCTGAGATCGGGTCACAAGCCTAGCGGATGTCAAGCCGGTTCTCTCTTATATTGGGTGCTAACGAGTACGTTGATACAGGCGAACGCAATTTATTTTGTTCAGTTCGTTAAATGTTCATTCAGTCAAATTTTTACGTTATAAGTAAATAAATACCTATAAATCCGAGCAGTCACCAAGTTTGAATCCCAGCTGGATCATGAAATTCTCCAGTTAAGTGGAATGGACTGAAAAATTCATAAAAAAACTACACGAAATTTTAAAGACCAAACAACTTGGAAGTGTTTTTGACACGTAAATTTCCACTGCAAGTTTCGCAACAAATTGCGTGATTTTTTTTGTACCTTAGAACACGAATCACCTACCAAGATATTTTCTTGCATGCTTAAACGTACGAAAGTTACCTACTCGAGGCAGGTAATAAAGAATGAGGTTATTTTAGTAAAAAAAAAATATCTATTAAATTGTAGGTAGTTATTTACTTACTTACTTACCTAACTAAAAACTTACCCATCAATATTTTGTCTATTCCACTAAAACATGCTCATGCTCTTTGTCCGTACTCCGTACGTACGAGTCGATCCTGCCGATCACTACACTACTGGTCCTCTAGTGACAAGAGTTAGCCAAAACTGATTAAATTTATCTTAGTATATTATATAAAAAAAAATAGGTAAGTATATTAAAAAAATAAATTAATAAAATTTATAAGTACATAAAAATGCAAAAACCGGTAATTATTATTACTTGCAATAGTTGCAATAAAGGTACAATGCTTGTATTTTAGGCCCCGCGCATCTGAGCCTAATCCTGTGGTATCCGTGATATCTGGATAGGTGAATTTTTCCCAGTATTAGGCTGAAGAGTTTTTATGCCAATCATGAATAATAAGTAGACTCTTCTACTGAGAAGTGTGTTGGCAAGTCTTGCCTCCGCGTAAAATATCTAACAATATAAATTCAAATTCAATTTTTTTTATTGGGTATAGAATTACAAATTGTGTTGTAAAACAAATGACACTAGAACTCAATATAACATAAAAACTACTCCCCAAAATTGAGCAGAGCTCGTGCTTTGGAAAGGAACAAAACATAAGAACTATAACAATTAGTTTATTATATGCATGTATCATTACCAATTAAGAGAAAGCATTAAAGAAATGTATAAAAGAACGACGTATGGGCAGAGGTGGGCACCGTTAATCAAAAAGTTAACTTCGTTAATCGATAATCCGTTAACTAAAAAGTTAACTTCGTTAATCGTTAAAGCGTTACATTTTGAAAAATGTAACGGAAGTTAACGTTGATCCGTTAAAGCGTTAATGTAAAAAATCGCGGTTAAATGGCATGAAATAGAACTACATTAGTATAACTACTGCCACATTTACACTATCGCGATATATCCCAACAAAGTAAAATTTCTTTTCCAACTCCCAACCCACATACGATACCACACATAACCCCATACAACCTTTGGATTATCTAATGTCAACGCCGCCAGTGGATGATGTCTGTGCAAATAATCAAATATTAACGGACTTAATTAACGGAAGTAAAATGTAACGGAAGTTAAATAGTCCGTTAACAATTTTTGGAGGTGAGAAAAGCGTTAAATCGTTAACCAAAATGTTAACTTCGTTAATTAACGATTAACGGATTAACGCTTTTCTGCCCAGCTCTGCGTATGGGTATTTTGTGTTATGACGCAATAGGTGTTTATATTCGCTAATCAACACGACAATGATAAACATTTCAAAAACGGCGCCAAATTTGAAAATGGTATTGCGTAAATGTCTCGTAACAATGCAGATAAAAGTATGTTCGTCTGTATAGACGTGCGTTGCAGCATCCAGTCGTGTTCACTCGGGTTATCTCGGCAGGCGTCGGAACGCTCGCTTCTGTTTGGTAGCCTTAAACAGGGTTAGCAAAACACGTATTGATAACACTACGATTTTTTTTTATCTTATTAGTTGAACGGTTGATTCTTATTGGAAGGAAAATGTAAAATTATTCGAAAGAAACCTATTTTCATTGTAGATGTTTAAACTGCTGAACAAATATATTATTTATATATTTTATTTGATACATATTAATGCGGTTCAAAAACACATTTACCAATATACAATAATATTAACTGTAATTTGATACTCCTTGAATTTGAGACACTGGAATAAAAATAATAGTAAAATAACAATAAAAAAATTCTACATAGTAATTTAAGGCCCTAAGAAAATTAATCACATCTACATGCTTTACTGGAATAATTTATGAATTAATACGAATATTTTCAGAAATAATATATTTTTTATTAAATCTGTACACTACACTATGCTAGAAAAGCTTGTGTCGAGAAGAGGAGTAAGTTCTCCGATATTTATTGCATTTTTTTAAATTATTAGTGTTGTTAAATTCCTTTCTTTTCTAATCGTAATCGACGGTATAGTATGTTAGTGTTCTCGTAATAAAAAGAAATATACTGACACCTACCTACTCGGCATTTTTAAAACGTTTTTTTTTTTAATTTTTACTTTGCAAACACAATTGGGGTTAGCTGGCAGAGATCGTAGCACTGGTTTAAGCTCGCCCCAGTGAACAAATGTTAAGATTTAGTTTCGTAATGTTAACATATCTTCGCATTTTGTTAAATAAATAAATAGTAAATACCTAGTACCTAGTTACACACTACACAGTGATAACATTCCAATAAGATACCACTTGCCAACCCTGTATTCTGTCCGGGAGTCTGTTCGTCCCTTTCACCCGCCCCCAACAAAACGAGACAGCGCCATACAAAAATCGAACTTGCTTGCGTATAGCTCATCTCTTCTACAAAGGGTCCTTTTGCCGGCAAAACGGCAGTTTCAGATAATCTCTCCAGCGGGTGGGTTGTCGCTGCGTCGCGCCGGATATTGTAGTTTTTTCCGTTCTTCGTATTTTAATGAAAATAATATCAAAAATGACGCGTGATTTTTTCAAATAATTACACTACAATGCTGTAATTAAACTAACTGAAGTGAATTATTATTAAAAACTTAATAAAACACCTTTTGAATCAGTGAATTAATTAATTGCTTTATTTCAAAATAAGGCTTTCGTGTTGTTTACTGTATATAACTGTGTTAGTGCTCCGGTTTTGGGTACTATCGTAAGGTGGTTTTTTGTTTTTATTTTTGTCCATTATAAACGTGTTTTGGAATATTATCCACGAAACGCAGGATCACATTTCACAGTATAATCAGTTGTCGAAAGTTATCAAATCGACATGTGTTTTTCGAGATCGCGGTGACAGTAATTTATTAGGTTACAATGTTTTGATAAGAAAACAAAATGATTACGTGGTTGTAAGAAAAATTGGACACTAATTTATTTAATTTCTTACAAACAGTTTAATAGTTCACCAAGCTAAAAACAGAAATGTGAAAATTACTTAAAAAATATACACTCGTAGTGATTTGAATTCAAAAATAATTCTTCTTTCTGTTCAATTCTTTTGAAATTTAAATTTGTTCCATTTGTGTGATTGTGTTGTGTTTTTGAAGCTCTTTTGTTGATTATAAATTTACATTTTTGTCGTAGATTTTCGAATGTTTATGACGAGTTGTTTGTGATTGTGACACATCTAGTGGGCGTTACGGAGTCAGGTTATACTCCCAACCAAAATAGAAGATAATTTTGTAATTAAAATACTAAATTTATTACATTGACGATGTCCATCTGCCGTTAAACAGATAGAAAACATAAAATTTTATGATCTTGTTGAAATAAATAAAATTCGACAAATCAATTTTAAGCTATAAACGCGTTTTCCAAAAAAGGTAAATTAAAATCCTCCTTATCCTTCCAAACATTCGAATTAAATTAAATTCCTAAAAAGTACGTCTAAATGTTTACCTCAAAATTGTGTTTTTGTGTTGACTAAAGAGTGTAGGTACTAATTATTTCAACCAATCGGCGCTCTGCGGATAACGAGGATTCCCCTGTAATTGGATTGCAGTGTTTTAAATTTGAATATTTATAATAGAATAGAAAACAAGTGAATCACCAAATTCATCAACAAAAAGTTCTTGACGTGTTTTTTGATGATTGCACAATAATAGTTTTAACTGTGTTGAGTTGTGTTTTTCGCAACTTTGTTCAGACATAGTGTTGTTACTTTTTGACGCGCGATTATGTGTTGTTTATAGTGAATCTTTTTTGTGTTGAGTGAAAGAGTTTTTTTGGAAGCCAAGATGTTAACCGGGCATCCTGTCAATATGCTACGCAGTCAGGCGATGGCGGCCACCCTCATTATTTTAATATCAGGTAAGAAGAGAAATATTTTAAAAATACCGGTTTGCTGTGGTAAGGAAGCTACTACTCTATAGATTCCATCAACCTGTTATTATTAATTCATTTTTTATAATATAGATTACGTCATAAAAAATGCATGTAAAGATATTTTATTATAGAACTATATAAGTAGGTGCCCATCACTATTTTTTTAAAGTTAACATTGGTGCTATAGATATTTTATCGAACTGTGGATACAATTATTCTCATCGAGTTATCTTCTGATTTAAAATAATAGGTAGGTATGTTAATAAGTAGGTTTATCCCAACATATATACAGCAAAGGATGGGCTTTGATCGTCGGCGGGTGCTGATCAGTCATAAGCCTGATGGAAAGTCGGAACTATTGGACTGCTGCGGCCCCATTCAAGGCCAAGCTTATTTTGTTTTTAAAAAAGCTATAAAATCGGTAAAAAAAATGCCATTTTTAGCACCTTTTTAAAACAAAATAAGCCACTGACAGGAGTGTCATTTCAAGTCCAAAACATCGTAAATTTATCTAAGTACTAAATTCGTTTAAAAAAAACACTTTCTGACTTTCTGTGCCCTCGTCCGACCCCACCCGCAGTCGAGCCGAGCGAAATAATACCGTTTTTATCGTTTTTTTAAAATAAAAAATAAGTTTTTCACATAAAGTTTGTCCGTAGCACTCCGATTGTACCGAAAAGTCTATTCTTTGCTGTATATCTGTTAAAGATATAACTACTTTCTATAATCAACTACGACATGTAGGTAGAAAATCCGATGTACTTACAAAAGAAAAATAGTGTTCTTCTTATCAGCCCCTTACCCTCCACTGCTGGTATAGGTCTCTTCCTGTGTCTTTCACAATTCTCTGTTTTGAGCGCTTTGTCTCCTCCCATGTCCCACCGACTCGAAAATAGTGTTATCAAAATAAAAATAAAGAATGGAAAAATATTCTCTTATGCTGGATTTCACCAACTTTTTGTGCGGAATAGCGGAGATAGGAGCCACTTGTCATTATTTTTTATACAAAATTTGAGCTAGGTGGCTCGTATCTCCGCTATTCCTCACCTAAAAAGTTGGTGAAATCCAGCATCAGTCTTAGTGGTGCTGGCGATACATTTGCTGAAGTCACATGACCGCGATGAGACTTATATTTTATCTACCAACAAACTATTTATTACTTCCGCTTCTTATGCGTTTTATAATACCTAATTAAATTATTCTTCAAGTTGTCTATCCTGCGAATAGTTTGCTCTCTCAAAAGAAAACTTTTTTCATTCCTATGCAAAGGTCGGAGATGAGCTTAGAAGAAATGCAGTAAAGAAAGGAAAAATGATGAAAAGTTTTGCATTATTATTACGGGGTCGTAAAATTAAAATTATCCATAATATTTTTACTTTAATCTAGAGTCGTAAAAATATCTACCTATAGAATCTCCATTTTATCTATGGAATTTGAAAGAGCATTCTGTATCTTAATTTCACTATATACTGTAGGTATCATACCCCCACGTCTCGTCCCCTGCGGGGTACACAAAGAGTACAGAACGCTTACTTCATGCAATTCGTCATACACGCACCACTATTTCTTTTACTCAGTAGTCGCCCATCCCTATTCCCCAAGGATCTGGTCGTTGTGATCAATCCAGGTTACCCTAGGACGGCCACGTTCTCCAATACCCCCTCATTCAGCCGCACACACTCTTTTTGTCATCCTAGCGTCACTCGTTCTTTCAATATATCCAAACCATCATAATTTGTTCACTTTCGTACTCACTTCCTGGCCCCTTTTGGTTCATTTCTGATCGTAGGCTTCTCATTATCCATCTTCACATACCCCAAATCCTCAGTCTGCAATCACATTCCGCAAAAATGACTTACTTCACATACCCCAAATCCTCAGTCTGCAATCACATTCCGCAAAAATGACTTACTTCACTTCAAATTAAAATAACAAAATTAAAATGTACCCTAGGGAACATCGATTTATAATCTAGACTTTGTCCATTTTTTGTGTTTATATGTATTTCTTGATCACTTAAAAATTAAATAAATAAATAAAAATAAGCTATTCCCTAAATACCGCTTCTTCAGCCTTTACACTTCCTGGAGAGAACGTGTGGAGATCACAGGACTGTTGCGTAGTACAGTTTCCCACATCATTCCCAATTCTCTGATCTCATTGTTATTCTAGAAACATTGTACTGTAAATTTGTGATACATTGGTCCCTATTAAAAGAATTTCCTTTCTTGTTCCCAATTACCTTTTGCGGATTATCAAAGGTAGAAATATGAGGTGGGTATAGCCAATATTATATCTGATAGGTAGGTAACTACTTATCAGTGACGAAGAGTCCCAAGAATTCGACTCCCATCGAGTTACCTTTTTGATGTGACAAAATAATATGTCTAACCTGATAAAATGCAATTAAAAATCTCAATTCCACCTTTCCCGCTAACAAAATCTACTCAGTGGCGAAGTATCTTAAGAACACGATTCCCATCGAGTTACCTTTTTGATTCAGAGTGATAAACTAATAATAAGTCTAACCTAATATAATGCAATAAAAAATCTTGGTACCGGCTTACCTGCTACAGAAATCCAGTCTTCGTCACTGGTACCTATCGGAAAGTTCAAAAAAGTATCCCTCAAGCACCTATCTACTTGTCTTCCAATCAGTCTTGTATGTATTTCCACTTCCTTTAACATCGTCTCCACCCTCTTTTGTACTTGTACTCCTGTAGACAGCAAAAGCATTCTTGACTCTTTAAAGTAAGAGTCATTTTACGTGGTCGTATTGTCGGCAGCATATAAAATCGGTCGCTCCACCATATATAGATAAATAAATAAAATCTTTATTGAAAAGAAAACATATACATTCTATTTTGTGAATTTTTGTTGAGATTTTGTTTGTTTACTATTTAAATGTTTTGCTTTTTGTTATTTATTCACAATTACGTTTTGTTTTTACCTTGAATTTTTGTCAACATTGGTTTGTTATTGTGATATTATAATGATTGCCTGTTTCTTTTTTTATATTGTAAAGGTGTAAACCGTATAAACTTTAATAAATAAATAAATAAATATCTTCCAAATGGCGGGTTTATTGCCGTAGGCAATGTCTGCCAACCAACCACTTGTGACATTCATTTGATATAGACATTAGGTACATACACGTGTATGAAAAATAAGAAAAAATATAAATAAATATGAAAATAATAATAATATATAGAATACTTATACATACATAAATAGATATGTGGATGGGATGAAGGACAAGGAAGGAACCACGGGATTGTCAGTTAGATGGATTATTCATGGAAAGGTAATGATGCCTCAGTTTAGGTATATCTGTCTGTACACTCATGCAAACTGGACACAAGTACAATAAAAAAAACAGTATTATAAGAGTCCACCGCTATAAAAATTACGTATCCGTTTTTTTATAAAAAAATCGATTCAAATAAAAGTTTACACATAGGGTCATAGATCGCCACAGGGCTCTTATATGCGAAAACCCACAAGATATAGCAAAATGTGGTTAGTTATAATAATAATCCGTTAATTGTCTAAAAATGTTCTATACACTTTTTTATCCACAATGGCCTCTCAAAATACATTAAAAAAAATGTATGAAATAATTTTGACAAAAATCGTATTAGGTATTTTGCATATTCATACACACTGCCTAGACAGTTGAAGAGTGTCCTGTTTTTTTACTTTACCTGCAACATAATATGTAGATATTTTGTACTTTCCTTTCCTCCCTCCTTTCTTTTCATTTTTACTATATTATTTTTAATGATATCGTCTTATAGATGGGTATCTACCTGCATATATAAAAAGGGACAGCCTGAATAGTAATAAAAATAATACAAAAGATGTAGGGAGGGCTCGGACAACGACTACAATTGCACGGTTCGTTAAGGATAAAATTAAATTGAAATGTCTTTATCTATAAAGAAGTTCTTAATACCTTTGTATGTACTAAGATTAAGGTAGAGATAGCCCGTATGATTTTTAGATTAGCAATCCTAACTATCCATAGGTTTACACAACGTTTGCCGGTCTTAGAACTATCAACAAAAACATTTATAAGCTTTTTTATCGTCTTGGTTCATATTGTAGGGCAAGGTTCATATTGTAGACAAAATAAGGGGGGAGGGAACTCAGTGACGGCACTATGCTATTCATTCAAAAAAAAAAAAAAACTAAACAAATAATTAAAAGATGGGTTGCGGAGTTGTGATTGCTATGAGAAATTGTGGTACTGTTGTTTAGTGATAAGTAAAAAAATATGTTTATACATCTAATGATTTATTTATAAGATAGAGTAAGAGAATAGAGTGGCTCGGTAAACGCCCTAGAGGCCGGCCACAGATGCGCTGGACAAATGACCTGAAGTTAACAGCTGAACAATGGACATCCGAGGCAAAATCCAGAGAGAGATGGAGACGAATGAGGGAGGCCTATATCCAGAAATGGAAGCTGCAGGGCTTATGAAGAAGAAGAAGAAGAGAATATACTGCCAACAAACTGCTTTGCAGTTTGACAAATATTGGTTAATCAATTTTTTGTAATTTTATATGTATAATAAACCTTGTAAAAAAAATCGCAAACACGTTATATTGGTTCTCGCATAATTGGAGTTGGCTGGCAGAGATCGCATCACTGCGATAAGCTCGCCCTAGTGAAAAAATGTGATAGGTAATGTTACATATTCATATGTTTTGTTCCCTTTTATTTGAGAGGAACATCTTCGAAATTAGAATTCTAAACAAATGAACATCGTGGATTTTAACATTTAAATGTAAAGATTTGAGCTTGGGATATTATATAATCTCAGGCAATAAAAAACACGACATTCTCCAAAATTAGTTTAGTAGAGTTTTTCATTAGTACCTACGATTAAATTTAGATGTTACTTCTGAGAAATTCAATTGGTAGTATAAAGTAAACAAATTACTTATAGTTCAGTCACTTTAGGAAATCAATGTATGGGGAAGTTGGCAAAATTAATAACAGATGGGACTCTATGCAATATGATACATTAGGGTGGGGTGTTTCAGAATATCAGGCGTCCCCCCCGCCACACCTGACGCGTCACCCCCCTGGCCCCCCGAATAGGTCCCCGTACGTGGTTTTCCTCTATTTATCAAAAAACTGTAACAAATAGAAGAAAAATGTTAAGGACAAAAGTAGTCCTTACTAAATTCTCTACAAAATAGCTAAAGCACATTTTTTGATAGGACTAGTAATTTACCCGCAATAGCCGGTGAAAGTATCGTAATTTTTTAATAAGAAAAAATATATATATATTTTACTCAAATTGCTGAAAATTCATAAGAGCTACAAGAAAATGGTCAAAGAATGAATTAATTGCTATAGTTTTAGCTATAAAATGAGCTATGATTTATTTTTCCATGACTTTTAGTTTTTTAGGTATTACAAAAAAGTCCAGTGACAGAAGTCTTTAAAATGGAACATTTCACACAATTTGTATTGAAATGCTGTGATATTAAAATTTAGGTTACGCTTGTTTTTCACAAGTATGTGAAAAATAAAAAATGTATTGGAGTGTGATTGGGTCTTTTTAGTATTTTAAGATATAATCCTTTCGAAGTTGAATGCACTTTTGCCAGTCATGTTTCAAAGCAATTATCCCAGTTTTCCAGAAGGATTCCTCATGGTTAGGATATGGGTCAAAAGCATTGGCACCCGGCGATTCGAGGGTTCGTACAAGTCCTGTTCTGAAGTTAAGATGAACACTACTGATTAAAATCAGATCACTGGAATCTCTGCTATCACCTAACTAATGATTCCGCGATCTTTGAAAAATTAATCCATGTCTTTATCGACGTTCTCCAGAACTACTGCATTTTATTGCTTTCCACTTCGAGGGTTGTGTTTGACACCTTGCTGTGCCCATTCAAAATCTGGCACTTACTTTCTAATTATGGCATATGATGGAACAGACTCCTGTAATGAACCCGATATCTCTTTTATGGTTCGTGTCGGTCTATGACCTTAGATAAAATAATATTTTATCGCGGATCGCGGCTGAAAATTTCACATTTTCACAAAAATGTCAAACACGTTGAAACAAAAATGGTGCCAAGAGTGCCAGTTTCGTCCTATCGATCTCAAATTTTGTAAATAGCCCTAATGAAGCTTAAATTATCTATATCAATAATAAACTGAAACTGGCCTGTACATTTTTTTCTCAGGGCTACGAAGTGTTCAGCCGAACCTCGTATCTTACAGAGACATACACTAAATTTTCTTCTTTAATGATCTTGACGAATCCTTCTGTAAAACTGGGATATGGCTTTGAAATATGGCTGGCAAAAGTGTAGTGAACTTCTAAAGAATTATACCTTAAAATACTTAAAAGATCCAGTCATACTCCAATACATTTTTTATCTTTCACATACTTGTGAAAAACAGGCGTAACCTAAATTTTAATATCACAGCATTTCAATACAAATTGTATGAAAAGTTCTATTTTTAAGACTTCTGTCATTGGAATTTTATGTAATAACTCAAAAACTATGAGCCGTGCAAAAATAAATAAAAGCTCATTTTATAGCTAAAACTCTAGCAATTAATTCATTCTTTGACCATTTTCTTGTAGCTCTTATGAATATTCAGCAATTTGAGTAAAATAAAAAAAAATTGTTCTTATTACAAAATTACGATACTTTCACCGGCTATTGCGGGTAAATTACTAGTCCTATCAAAAAATGTGCTTTAGCTATTTTGTAGAGAATTTATTAAGGACTATTTTTGTCCTCAACATTTTTCTTCTATCTGTTACAGTTTTTTGATAAATAGAGGAAAACCACGTAGGGGGACCTATTCGGGGGGCCAGGGGGGTGACGCGTCAGGTGTGGCGGGGGGGACCCCTGATATTCTGAAACACCCCACCCTAAGGTATCATACTGCATAGAGTCCCATCTGTTATTAATTTTGCCGACTTCGTGCTGCAAAAGGACTGAGCTATTAATACTCTCGGTACATTAAAAGTAACGATCGTTATTTCAAGATCTCTCCCTCACTCGTAATAGAAGCCATTTTCTTGAAGTGAATATTAATTCAGGGAACTATTTTGATAGTCGGGGTGTATTCAAGATGATGCCTTTGATATACATATTAATTAACACGACGGAATAACTAAGTATTATAGAAACTACGTTAATAATTAATTATTTTAACACTAACTTACGCACTTTTGAAGGTCAGGTTTAATACAAAAATATTTCACTAACTTCACCCTTGCAATTTTCCTTAAAGTAAACACAGACGGGTCATGAGGCGAACGATTTTTTTTTGAAGTGACGTTTTTTTTTTTTTGTTTTTTTCTGGGCTACCTACAAACCTACTATTTTACGGCACACTTCACAGTTAGCTAAAAGCTTGTGTCGTAAAGTGCAGAAGACATCGTCAGCACTGAGATTCGAACCTGGCACCTCCATATTGGAACTTGGAAGTCCTCGCTCCAACCAACTGGACCAGCCACGTGCTCATAATTATATTGATTCTTCTTTTCTGTATTAGCATTCTGCATTCTGTTTTCCGTATTAACCTCAAGCTTTTGAAGAAGCATGCCATTGGTTTCGATGAGTGTTGCCTCAATTAAATAAGATTTATTCCCCAAATTACAGACAATCACACCTCGTGTCTATGGTATAATTATTATCGTGCCACTGGCAACACTACTTAGTGTACAATTAATCAGTGTAACTTTGAAAAATTACCTTCGTCTGTCACCATATTATTCTTCTTCATCAATTCTAGAGTCATTGTCCAAAACTGTGTGTATGATGTATCACTTGTGATGGCGACTATTACATCGATTGATCAAACCACGCAAACAGAATGGAAAAATCTTGAACATCACACATAGTAGAATGTATAGCTTGAGACTAAAGTACCTATCAAAAGAGACAAAAGTACCCAGTGGCAAGGCAAACTAAATTGTAAATTCTATTCTATACCACACAACTATTGAAAGTGCAAATTTTAGTCAAAATGAGTTACGAACCTATGAGGAAACGTCGGCATCAAGCTGGGTTGGAAGGGATAATTATCTTTTAATTTTGCAAAATTCATTTTTTTTTTGCTACGTTTTTGTTTTTAAATGACTGGTTTTTCTAAGCATTGCTTCATTAGTAATAAATAGATATAAAATAATTTTGAAACAAGAGGGATTAAAATTACTTTTGCTTCTGGGTACATTATTGGATAGTTATTTTGGTAATTTTCAACCCTGGCACCAAAAATGTTATATTTTGATCATTTTTTTTACAGAAAATTTAATCCTCACAATGTAATCGTATTTAAGTATTTATTAACATTTCAAGTGAACAATATACATATACATTATTATCATTATAACTTATTGCGATGCTGCAATCTCTGCCAGATAATCCCAAATGTTGTGTTTCCACTATATAATACTAAGTTGCTCCTCCGAAAAGTAGTATCGATGGTAGTCGGAAAGATAAGCAGTTTATTGTATTTCATTTTATTTTTTCGATGGTTCTATTAGGCAATTAACATCTCTGTGTCCAACTCCAACGCTAATTTGTGTCTTAACTCTTTGCCTCTCTGACAGAAGTTTGTAACGGTCTGTATGTTCAAATGTATAATTTTATTATCATTAGATTTCAACGCGACTCCGATTGAACGATTTTTGAGAAATGCTGTTTTCAATATTTTGTAAACCATACTATTCATTGTACTCAGTTTCCTTGTGCAAGTTGGAATTCTCTGTTCGCTTTAGGCTAGTAGTTTAGTCGAGTAGGTAGTGAATACAGCATTGATACACATGCGTATTGCATAATATGTTGTTTAAGTCCACTCAAAATAGGTGGTGAACACCATTGCTGAATTTTGTAACGTATTATTTTTCTTCTTTTGTTTTTATTTACTTTTCTTGCACATCCCACTGGTACCTAAATTCCACCAATCTGTCCTCTCAAGCTACGTACTTTGTGGGGCAGGCAGAGAGGACCCCAATTACCATAACTCAAAATTCGCTTTTTGCTTGCCGTCACGTTCATGCAATTCATCACCCACGGCTCTGTTAACCCAGTAAGTACGCGATCGTCCATTGGTCGACATGGTCGAGCTAAATTATTATTGAAAGACTTCCATCTCTTGTCACCCATGTAGAAGTTTTTTTGCCATCTTGTGATCATTCATTCTCTCCACATGCCCAAATTTGTTTGATAATCGTGCAATACAAGTCCAACTTGTTATATTTTATAACATTAGTTATGGCTAGGGAAAGCCGATATCACGTGGGCGGAGCAGTTTTTTTTGTCTAACATCGTTTTTTTTTAGTGTAGGTGTTTTCATGTATAGCATTATCACACATCTGCAGTACAATAGGGAATTAAATCACTTCTGTTAAAAGTAACAATAACAATATAACAAATGTGAATCAAAGTAGCATTTGGGTTTAAAAAAATTTGACAAAAATTCCTAAGTAAAGAACAATGACAAAGACGTGATACACACACGTCACACACACTGACATAAATATTTGTTTGTTTTCTTTCTGAATTATTGTTTACTTTTTGTTTTTGTATGTGTTGTATTCCATTATGTTTCGTTTTATATTATGTTTTAATTTATATGTTAAATTGTTATCTACTAAGCGAAATTGTAAAATTTCTTAGATGACAATAAATAGAAAAAAAACTAGTACAGTATTAGGGAGCCTAGAATTTTGAGAAATCTTGTAGTATTACTGGCAAATTATGAAACATTGACTTTTCAAATAGTGGTGGAGGTGTGTGTCTAGGAAAATCTGTTGTGTGTATCTAAATGCCAGAATGTAGGGTGAATAGCCACCGTCGCGCTGTATGTTAACAGGGTGTTTATAACTGTTTCGCTGTATCTTGGTGAACTGTTAGTTTCATTAAAATCGCAGTTAAGTAGTGATTATTATCGATGATTATCTGTGAAAACAAATAATAGCAGTGACTGTTGCTTGTGTTAGGTACGTAATTATTTTGTGCTCAGATTGTAGGTATTTTGTTGTGACAAAGACGTTTGATTTCATCTAACGATAGTCACAATGTTTTAGTTATTCCTTATAATAAATGATTCTATTGAGAAACCAAGTATTCATACTTAAAGAGCGTTGGCGAAACGTTACTTAAACATCAATAAATAACCGATGTAACAATAATGTTAATATGATAGAGTATTAGACTGTACGTGCATGCAGTTTCTCTTTTGTTCCATGTTTATAAAAGGACGTCTTTTGTTTAGAACGCCCTCATTTTTAAATTTAAATTTTGAAAAGAGAACAGAAAGTTGCGAAAAGATAACTAAGCGGCGAACTGCTTTTGCGCCATTCGTTGGAATGAAAATTAATCAGGTGTAAAAACTGAGCGTATCGATACCAAACCTAGACAGAGATAAGTCTGAAATTGTTGTTTTGTAGAAATGGCCCCTCAGAGTTTTTCACAAACTACAAAAATCGAAAAAAAAATCTCATAGAACAGAAACACAAGACATAATAATTGCCTAATCAAGTTATTTTGTGCACCTTGAAAAACAGCAGTTTACTGGTTAGGTATATAATATTTTCAAAAATTGCTGGAAACCTATGGACTGGTGAATTGGTTGCCAATTGTTATGTAGTAAGGTTAGGTTTTGGCTTAGTTTTTGCGTTTTCATTTTAACCTCAAGTTCTTAATTAGACACAACTTTTTAATACTTAATTTAATTCACGACAATGCACATTTACAGACAAATTACAAATGTATGCCTACATAAAAGGAACGATCAGTACAGTATCAAAAAACTCCTTCAAGAAATGTGTAATTACAGTTATACACCTATATCTTTATGCTACAAATATGTTGGTCAGTAGAAATTGTTTTTTTTTTGTCAATTTACCCGCCGTTTGGATTATTAAATAAAGTTTTAATTTATCTTCAAGTATTGTTTTAAATTTTGATGAGTGGCGTAAATAGGCTTGCCGCAAAACGCATACCATAGAAGAAATCAGTGTTAATTTCAATTAAAGATTAATTAATTGTCAGCCTTTGTTTCTCTATGGTTTTTCTATTCGTCATAAAAACTGTGGACAGAAAATATAATAAATCAATCGTATATTCATATGTAGGTCTTTCTCTCTATAAATACTTCACATCAGTGACGTATATAGGATTTCATTTCAGGGGGGGGGGGGGGCGATCTAGTATTTGACTTTGGGGGGGGAGGAAACCGAAAAAACTCTAGTGAACGGTTGAGACAGAAACGGGCAGAACCACGGGCGTAGCCTGCTTCAAAGCTGGAGGTGGAGACAACAAAAATTTGAACATAGACGACAGACGTATAGTAAAGGAAATATAAAAGCGTCGCAGGCGAAATATTTTCGTGAACGTAAGTGAACAAAGTTATGTTTTAGGTTGGTATTAATATTGTGGGCTGAAAATACAAAGAACAAAAGCGCCGCAGTCGAATTTTTTTTGGATAATGGGTGAAGTGATGAACTTGAGTAACATTCATGTTTTAAAATAACGTTTTTTAAATAATTATTCTTCATTTGTGGGGGGGGGGGGGATCCTCAGGCCCTCCTCTATATTAGCCACTGCTTCACATAATAATGGAACTTGGAAGTAATATCTCGCGAGTTTATTGTTAAATGTAGTGACAGAACACTTGAATTGATTGACACAATATGGTGGGAGTTTTATATTGAGTGTCTTTTGTCTGTGTTAAGTCATATTTAAAATTCGAATGTTTACGAATTTCTTCATGTTTCGAACGTACAGTGTGTCAAGAAAGAGAAGGTCCTGGATTAATTTAGAAGTACAATTTTGTTTGCTGGCAACAGTGACATTTTTAAGATTATTTTTTTAAATCACAAATGGATGGAATTGGTGAATGTTACTTAAATGTATAAAGCGATCACATTAAGCCAGCCGACGATCAGTTATAAGCCTGGTGGAAAGTCCATCCTTTGCTGTATATCTGTTGAGATAACTATTGGTAAGACATTTCTATACAAATTCTACAAGTGTTACCATTAAGGTTGCCAAAAAATGACGCCCTTAATTCTTACAAACCATTCATAACTTTTCAGTTGGGTACATGATTGTAGTAGCTCTATTGAAAAATCTCGTTTCCGTGGTGCACCATGAGTCTTTTAAGTCGATCAAACTCACAACTATTCAAGATATATTTTTATGGATCGAAGTGTATTTGGCTCTCTTTCCTCTCTGCCTACCCTGCAGATAGATACATCTTAGAAATAATAATATTACTATATTGGACAATTTTATTTGTTAGATATTTTCCTTTCAAACACATTCTCCTCTGGGACCAGTATTGAAAACTTTCAACAGTGAAATGCCTTTCTGTATTATTCGAGACCGGGCCAGTTATTCACTACTGTACTCCTGTAGCAGTGTTACTTTGTATGCAGAATTCAATCTCAGAATATTGAATCTGCTTCATGCACAATGATGGGTTGCATGTTGCATGTATAGAAGGTACGAGATGTAGCTACATTATGTTATGCCGTGTATATGAAATTCGTAATACTATAGGCACTCCATGCTAGCAGAATCTACAAGCACATCTATTGAACCGTGCTTGTATACAAAATTATCGGTACTCGGATTTTCTGTGTGCTTATTGAAATTACATATGTTTATTGAAGGAAAATCCCGCGGGCTTAAAGCCCTTCACATCCCCGGGTAGCTCAGGCGCATTAATAGTGACCTCTTTACCCGCACTTCTAGCAAAATATTATTAAGAGGTGGGCCCAGGGTTAGCCTTAAGGGAGCCCCTCGGCAAACCCCACCCCCAAATTACGTTCCTTCAATATCCTTGTCCAAGGAGGTTACATATATTTAACAGCAATAGTTATCAGATAAGTGTGGAGGCTTTTGCGGCCGTGGTCATCGTGTGATTTATTCGATGATCTATTCGGTCTTGAAGGCCGTGGTCCACTAGTCACTCGCGGACCAACAGTTTTGTTCCATAGTCTTGGGGAAATCTTACAAACGCAACATCGATTGACTAAAATACCTAACCTACCCCTGAATAATGAACATGTCCCCCACATTGTGGGACAAAACGTCAGGTACCCAAGTGATCGATAGACCACGTCCTCCAAGCCCGAATAGATCATCGAATAAATCACAACGCTAGTGTTATTCTCATCCACAGTTCTTTTCTTATGGATGAACTTGAGCTGACCAGAGTTTACTGACATAATCTCTTTGACAGTGCTCTCTTTAAATACATTCCGTAAGCCTAGAGACAGTCTATGAGATCTATGGTCGAAATTCGGAGACAATAATTTAAAATCAAGGTTAATATTCCAAGTGATATACCCCATTCGAACGCATCGAATCTTGTTTAGGGATGTCGGGATGACATCGAATCCATCGATATTAATTGAGACCCACGGAATTCGCTGAAAAATTTGCTGTATTTACCATTTGTTGATGCTACGTCTCAAACAGTGTTCGATTGGAACAGTAGATTTTTTTCATATGAATTCTGTTTTGAAATGATTTATTTCCCTGGGTTGTATAATAATGGAATTTACCCTACTGCGCTGACGTACATATTTATAAAAGCCATGCCAGTTTCAACAATAAATTTACATACTAAGTACATCAAGTAGTTCTATCGTATTATATTCTCTGTTGTTTGAGCTATTCATTGCTTACGCATCTATTTAGCTAGAGGCAAAATGTCGAATGTATTATGAAAGGCGTGTGTGGGTTTCGGAATAACAAAACACAGCACTTTTTTAAAAGTCTAGTTATTAATTCAGAAACCTTTTTGGAATACTGTGAATACATACGCTTATGACCGGATGCAAGTGTAAACATACGTAAACTTTACATTTAGTAATGTTACTGTCTATGTTTTAATTTATTTATCGATGATTTTGACATAATCGAAAAATCGCTGTCAGAACTGGACACCTTATTCTTGTATACCCATTTAAGGCATCGTTGTAGGTAAGTAAGGTAGGTATACACTAACTATAAATGATCTCTAGAAAATAATTAATAATTATTTAATCTTGTACATAAAAAAATAATAGAAACTTTCTTAATAGGTTGTGTTGTGTATCGAGTAAAAGAGTTTTCTTTGATAAATGTCAAACTTGATGTTTTCGATACATCGTGTTTTCCTATACTGACCTAAATAGGTGAAAAAACACGATGACAATGTTTTGATTATGTAGGCAGGAACCTAAATTACTTTGAGAGCCAAATTTCACACACCACTGGTTTACGTAAAAAATGTGTTGCTTAAGGGCTTGGTACCAAGAATGACGTCACGGCCATTTCCCACGGCAATAAGGTTCAAAATCGCGTGTATAATCTAATGATAAAATGGTAAAAATAGCGTTTTTCTCATTCTTTGGGGTTAATTTTGCGTCTATCAAAACACTTTTACGGTTATTCCCTATATTTTAATGCATATTATCAGTACAAAAAAAATTTACTCCGCGACTTTCGGGAAACGAGTTTCCGTCTTTCGGAAAAAAGACCAGAGGTGTTTTTCACATTTTTTTTTGAGAAATCTATACAAGATATAAAAAATCTTTTACGGTTATTCCCTGGATAAATATTCAATGCATCTACCCTATTTTGTTCCAAATCATATTTAGTAACGGTTGTCGAGATAGAAGGTCTCCCGTTTTTAGAAATTTTTGAAATGTCGGTATGCATACTCTCAATTTGACATATTTTAATAATTGCTTTGGATTCATCGATGGTTTTCCGAGTTAGTTGTCATTCCTAATATCATACAGTCTATTCTAAATTTGGTATATCTTGACGTTTGAATGACAACATTGGATTTTCAACTTTTTGTTGGTTTTTGTTCTTCTTTTCATATTGTGGTCTCATTGACCCCGCACTTAATCTATAGATTGATGTACTCCGTGGAGCGTGCCTAGTAAAATATACAAATCCATAAATCAAATACGATCCGTCATCCTTAAATTATATTAATAGTGATGATAAAAAAATGTTTTCTCTAATATCCAAGGATTATGAACGAATAGATGTGACATAGGTAAATATCACTTAAAAGAAAGGTCATTTAGTAAATTAGCAATAAATTGAGAAATAATCTACGCCGAGGTCGATTCTTGTGCGAAGACTTTGTCTTTGGCGTTGTCTTTATGGTACTTACGATATTAATTTTACGTGCTTTTACACTTTTTTTTTTAACTAGGCAGTCTACCCTAACTGGGTCATTTGTGACAGAATGCGTTGTTGTTGTCTCTGAATTCTACGCATGTCGCATTTTAACCAATTTCCAGACTACCTAGAGCCCTGAAACTTTCACCAATTGCGTAGGCTATATGGCACTACGATTCTTTACCACACAAAATCAGCCTTCTCCAGAGACAGTATATGCAGTGCGTTTGAGAGGATCTAAAGTATCAAAGAGTTTTGGAAAAGAAATTCTCATCAAAAGTCAGATTTTATCCAGCTCAGGCCACCGGGAGACACCAAGCGATCGAGAGGATCTCAGTTCAGGCCATCGGGAGATACCGAGCGATCGAGAGGATCCCAGTCACCGCACACCGCCGTGTTTGGTGTTCCATGAAAGTGCTCATTTGTCATCATTTTTAAATTTGTTTCTTTGTTCTTCAACCTAAACAAATTCTTCAAGTATCGTCTTGGGGTTTTTAAACCATGTCTACTTAAATTCATCGTTCTATGGAGGAAATGAGTTTTGATTTCTAGTTGAAACGTCACCCACACATTAGTCAGCGAACAATTTTTATATCAACCAATATTTTTATTCTCGTCGATGAAATATCACAATTCAATTCTTATTGACAAGCAATTATTTATGTTTAGTAGGTAAAGGTAATTGTATTATGAAAGCGTTCTTTTGTTTTCGATGTTTTTATTCATAATCCTTCAATTACAAAGCGTACCATCGATCGATGAATGACTTTTTTTTCTGTGGAGTGTGAACG
Organism: Ceraclea dissimilis; assembly: GCA_963576895.1. Taxonomy (NCBI): domain Eukaryota; kingdom Metazoa; phylum Arthropoda; class Insecta; order Trichoptera; family Leptoceridae; genus Ceraclea; species Ceraclea dissimilis. The sequence continues at coordinate 7,648,536 of OY756375.1, forward strand.
TCACTATTTTTTTTGCAGAGTGAACTGTCGGAGGCGTCAGAGGAACGCAAAGTGCCAAATTACACAAAATTAATATCTAAACATTGAGATTGAAAATTAAAAAAAAACGGAAAAATAATGTGCTTATAGTGGAGTATGTCAGCATACGGAGTCGAACTTCGCTCGTCATAAACGATTCCAACCAGGCGTCACTGCCCAATTTATTATACTCTTCAAACTCAGTAGATAGATTTTGATTACATGCGACGGAGCATTGCAGACTAACGTCTACTACTACAGTGTCACTGCGTGCCAATATGAAGAAGAAAATGACGAGTTTATTGGTCCCGATTATTTTCCTTATAAAGTTTATTATGTGTTGCTACTTTGTTTAAGACACACACACAAACACATAAACAATAAATAGTACATTAGTATTGGTAGCAGTAACTAGTATCACCTGGACAGGTACACGCATCATCGAGAAACTATATCAACTCAACAAAAGGAACGATAAAATTTATTTGTTCAACGAAATCAAAACTGGACAAGGAACTTTGAACACTCAAACCTGATTATTTTAATACGATAAAGTTGATATTTGTGTATCAATATGATACTACTAGTTATAACCTGTACACAATGACGGGCTTCGTCAATGTATTTTTCTTACTGGTTCATTTCTTGTTGATATTTTATTTTACCAAAAATGTTGTCTGTCAAAGTGTCATCTTAGGAAGCATATTCTCTTACCTACCCTTAACATTGCCCCATTTCATTCTTTCTATTCCACCCCCTCCCTGTCTTGACAAGTATACCGGCCTTTTTTGTGTATTTTTAATTTTTTTCTTTCAGTTTTTTTTTAAATTATTATTCAATTGGGATTAGTTGGCAAAGCGAGAAGCTATCCCTAGGGAACAAATATAACATCTGTTACTTGTTATATAACATTTTCCTGCATTCGTTCACTTTAAGTGTAAATAAATCTAGGATAAGTCACAAAACATGTCGATTAAATTTCTTAATTCAAAAACTGATCAACAGCTTTTGAATTAAGAACGAAGCAATCAACACCTATTGAGTTTTTAACAACAGAACACACTGAAAGTAAGCGATTTATGATAGAGCTGTTGGGATGTTGAACACATCAGTCTGATCGAAAGCTTATTATATAGTGAGTGTATGCCCATAATAAATTATCATCACCTACCCAGATCCTACTGAATGGGAACAGGTTTACTATAAACACTATACCATTTTATATATTAGGTTACCATACGCCTGTGTATAAATCGCATTTGTACTACACTATATTAATATATTACACTCATATAGTGCCTGTATGCCGTCAGGTAAAACTATTTAAACATCATCTCTTTATAGCTAATCTAGAATCGTGTAGGTAAAATGGGGCAACCAGGAAATACCTCACATTACGAAAGGATTTCAACTAATTTCCGATTTAACTCAGAAACTGCAACCAAAAAATAAAAAAATCCGACATTCTTAGAAAAGATAAGTTGTGACCTATAAAAAATCCTCATAAAGCTAATTAAATTCTGATGCAAGTTTATAATTTACTAACTACAAAACAATGGCGTGCCTGAGGTTCTAAAGTCAGGGAAACTAATGACATGAAATCCGCAAATCAGTGTGAGAAAAATCACGCTGCGATTTAATTACTTGTAACCTGATGTATAAAACAGTCACATTATCCGAAACGCATCTCCCACTGTATATCTGTTGAGATAATTAAGAAGTTGTTGTACATGCATATCTCAAATTTTAATACGTATCACTTAGTAGTATTTTAAGATGTACTGGGTAGTAGGTGCTACAAGTTTGAGAGATACAAATATGTATAAAGTTAAGTTGTTCATTATAATATAGGTACGGCCGGAAGCAAAGACCTGCCTCCGTGAACCGGTTGCCAGGGTATGACGCTGTCTTTCAAACTACATAATATAACCAACCAACTTATTAGGTACGATATTATTGTTGTATTTATGTTATGAAAGGCTAACCTAACAGCAGGTTAATATGGTGATTCTGTATCGTGACCGGATAAAAACTCATGTGAATATTGCTCAACATGAATAAATCCCAAAAAAGACGAAAGCCCTTCAGAAATTTGCTCAAGGGACAAAAGCTCAAATCTAATTGGATTTTGAAAATAATATTAATCGTATCTATTAGTATACGATTTCTTTAAGTGTGTTAGAAACTAGAATAGATTAGAAAATAAATAAATAAATAAGCGGATCTGAAATGGAATAGACAATAAAATAGTCAACATTTTATAAGGAATTCATTTACTGGAATCCAACTAGAAAGTTTGGGCTTTTATCCCTTGAGCAAATTTCTTACGGGCTTTTGTCATTTTTGGGATTTATTCATGTTGAGCAATATTCCTATGGGTTATAATCCGGGAACCATTCTGTATATACGTGTATTATGTTCAATAACAATACACCTCACACATTATAATAGATTTGAAGTGCTTTAATTCGAACAAATGATTTTAATAACCTACACTTATGTGTCGCAACGGAACACGCAAGTTTCAAGACTATCTATCTGTCTCTTGCGGGGTAGGCACAGAGGACAGAGCGCCATACACTTTCATCTTAATAAAGATCGGATATATATTATGATATATATTTAAAGATCAATGGTTTGGGCATTTTAAGAGATGCAATGACGATAGAATGACTAAAAAGTTATAGTATTTAGGTGAGCGAAGAGGTGTGAGAAAGACTGACCAGTTCCTCAAGGAGGGACGCTTTTTGAGTAAAAGAAATCGGAGAGCGTGTATGACAAATTGCATGAATGAGACGAAGGCCAGCAATGTATGCAAGAATAGGTTAGTATAGTTTTATTTCTTCTCTGCCTACCCTGCAAGGGACCCAGCGCGATGGTATCGATAGAATATAGATAGAGATATAAATCAGCGAACTCCTTACGATCCTTAATAGTTTTACATTGGCTCAAGGCGGTAATCTACTTACACACACTCATTGCTTTCGTCACAGTGATGAACTCATTTGTCAATACGAATTTCCCATCGTAATTTGAATTACAAGATAAAAAAATATCGATATTTTGTGATTTAATAACCGATTTCGATTTTATGAGTGCGCGGTAATGCGTTTAATGGCGTCCAATCTCTTCAATACCGTTTTTAAAATGATAATTATTTTTCGGAGGCGTAAATTGTGCAAATTACATCGACATACTCTCGTCCTAACCAAACCGGCCCAGGGTCGAAAAAATTATACCTGTGTTTTAATGACAGGATGTCAAGAGTGTACTTCGATGTAATTATTATTAAATAATAAAAGCAATCGACTACGAGTACCTACCTTGACATTGTTCGGTTAAAATTTGCGGAAATGGCTATGAGAAATTTCATAAACGTTTCATAAATTTGTCATTTGTGAAATCGATTTCACAAAATTGTTAAATCTCCTTACGAATCCCCGCGGTTCTAGAATGCAGGTTAGCGACACTCTTTGTAGATATTTTTTCGAGCCCCCGTAAAAGTCAGGTCTTTTTAAAAGTACCACAAGACATTTGTCATTTTTTCAGCAATGAGTTTTTCTACTCATTCTGAATTTCATATTTACCTATTTATTTAGGTAAGTATATTTCTTCTTTGAGTAAACATTAAGCGAAAAATATAAAAAATAAGCAAGACAACACACATGCACTTTTATTGCATGAGCGAGTGTGTGAACGAGATTGCGTGTGAGTGTGTGAGGTGACCGGAATGAAAGTGTGTGTTTTAATTTAACTGTGGCACATGATTGTGGGTAGCGGCTGATATACGAATGGACTAATCGTTTTACCTTTATGTTTATACTTACATCTATAGTTGTCTGTTTTGTGCTCATAATTGTAATAAAATAAAAAATAAAAATAAAATTTTATGTAATGCCCACTAGGGTGAGTATCGCCGTACAGCCTTCCCTTCCAGCTAACATCATAAAGGTACGTGTCGCCAAAAATCTACTATTTCAATATTACTTAACAAGTTTAAAATTGAATTGTCCAACTTTTTGCTATGGAGACGATGGAGCAATGAGATGGATTACCTCCCATATCCTGTGGGAGACCACTTAGTGGCTGGTTCATTAATCGTTTATTAATGACAAACAACTTTAGCTTCCGGCGTAGTTTACAACTAAAAAAAAAGCGTCACAGACTGAATAATTTAGACCGAGACATCCTTGAAAAGTTTTACGATTCGTTTATGAAAACTAAATTTAATGTGGCTAGGAAAATGTGTTTCGAGAAGTGGTTATATTGTAATTTGAATAGGTTTATATCTATCTATCTATACCCTCACGTCACGTTCCTTGCAAGGTAGGCAGAGAGTATAGAGCGCCAGACAGCCCTATCCTTGCATACACTCCAGCCTCCGTCACATTCATGCAATTTGTCATACACGCTCTCCAATTCCTTTTACTCAAAAATCATCCATCCTTGAGGATCTGGTCGACATGATCGGACCAGGTCAGTCTCGGGCGCCGCGCTTCCACACCCCTCTTCGTTCACTCAAATATATATTTTATGTCATCCTGTCATCTTTCATTCTCTCAACATGCCCAAACCATATTAGTTTGTTTACTTTCATTCTTGTCACAACACCAGTCTTGCAGTCACTCATTTCACTTTTCATTGTATATATAGGTATCTATAGCTTATTTATCCACAATCTGAATTATTTTCTTGTCAGCAACTATTTGCTGACGACACATAATATAACATTTCCCGTGAGACAATTTCTAGCAGTGCCTATGAGTTATACGGCACAAATCTTTTGATGTAGCAAATCAGCCAACGAATGCGAAAAAAATAATAAAAACAATTAATCCAAAATGACGTCACAGTCATTTCCCACGGTATTAAGGTTCAAAATCGCGTGAACAATCGCATGATAAAATGGTAAAAATAGCGTTTTTTCCATTTTATGGGGTAAATTTGCGTCAATCAAAAAACTTTTACGGTTATTCCATATTATCAGCACATAAAAAAAAATTACTCGCGACTTTCGGGAAACGAGTTTCCGTCTTTCCGATAAAAGATCAGAGGTGTTTATCAATTTTTTTTGAGAAACCTATACAAGATATAAAAAATCTTTTACGGTTATTCCCTAGATAAATGTTAAATGCATCTACCTTATTTTGTTCCAAAGCATATTTAGTAACGGTTGTCGAGATATAAGGTCTCCCGTTTTTTGAAATGTCGGTATGCATACTCTTAATCCAAAATAACCGATTTTTGTTTCTACCGTAAATGAATTTACATCTTGCACGTGGCATATATACCTTACAGATACCCAGCTACCAAATTAATGATACAAACATCAATTTAGGTACGAAAAGTTTATAATTATTATTAATAATTTCACAGAAACTAATTATTTAATAATTTCGAACAACAAAATCGTAATTAAATAACGCTTTTGATGTCAATCCTCGCAAAACGTCAATTCCAGATAAAGTTTGTGGTCCTTTACGTTGCCTAATTAATATTGATTCAAATTTTACAGCGGTTTGAAAATTTAGGAACGCATTAAGGTCATAAAACATTTTAAATTTAAACAAGTAACGACCTTCAAAAATAAAAGGTGAATAAACCTGTGCTAAATTTGAGTACATGGTTGGCGCAATTGGTTGAGGCAGCAGCCTCTCAAGCGGGAGGTGCCAGCTTCAAACCCCGGTGCTGGCGATGTATTCCACACTTTGCGATACAGGCTTTTAGCCTAGTGCAAAGTGTAAGAAAGTATTTGGGTTTGTGTATGCAAGCCCGGATCCTTTTATTCCTTTCCTTAACGAAGTTAATTTTTAACGGTGCCCACCTATGTTAGCCATCCAGGTGAAGGAATGCCCCGTCCTACGCGATAATATTTCCAGCCAATATGACAAATAACTATTATTTAGGGCTGTCTGGCGCTCTGTCCTCTCTGCCTACCCTGCAAGGGATGTGGCGTGAGGGTATAGATAGATAGACTATTATTTAGTTTTATTTATTTACCTTGTCAGTGAATAAAATACACGAATATTATATTTTTACAAGTAATAGATATTGTAATATTTGTTCACCAGGGCGAGCTTATCGCAAAGTTGTGATTTCTGCCAATATAAGTTATGGGACCAAATTAAAAAAAACAATCAAATTTTTTTCATACTCAGCATTATATTTGCCAAACTGTTGCATTATAACAATATTTCAGGGGCTCAGGGAAGAAAAGAAAGATTTTTACTTTAATAATATATTTTTATTTCCAAATTATTTTTATGAGGCGTTGTATGTGCTACATTTCCTACAACAGGGCAATGTAAAGTTGAAGATGAACATTGTCGGGCGTCGGGCTTACGATCGACTACTCTGGCAAAAATTGCTAATCTGCAGGGGATGGTCCAACACAGAGTCTCTAACAAACTCCACTGTGTATTGAGGAGAAAAAACAGAGCAACGTGGTTATACAAGTAATCTAAATTTGTCTTTCTTGTTTTCAAACAAAATTGGTCTCTATCCAGATAGTAATATAAACTTGCTCCCTGTATGGAGATTATAAAGTAATTAACTATCAAAATCCCCTGACTGCTCCGTACAATCTCGCTCTAATTTCAAAACAATACTTAATAATACCACCGAGATGATAACAACACACATATTAGCATGGGGTGTCCGGTAAGTTCGTCTAAAATCAATTCGTCTAAAATTAATTCGTCTAAAATCAATTCGTCTAAAATCAATTGGTCTAAAATCAATTAGTCTAAAATCAATTCGTCTAAAATAAATTCGTCTAAAATCAATTCGTCTAAAATCAATTCGTCTAAAATCAGTTCGTCTAATTCGGCTAAAATCAATTTGCCCAACGATCTATTGGTCGATTTTACACGAATTAATTTTAGACGAATTGATAATTAGACGAATTGATTTTAGACGAATTGATAATTAGACCAATTGATTTTAGACCAATTGATTTTAGACGAACTTACCGTAAACCGTAGCAGGGTTCAAAATATTGAAGATAAATATTCAATGATAAATATCCAATAAATATTATCGGATATCCAATAACGTATCCAAAAGTAATTGTCGCCCCTCATCCTTCAAAATTGTTTTATTTATGTTTATAAATGATACAAATAGCTAAAATCAGTTGTTTTCTCTTCAATCAAAAAACTTTTACGTTCATTCCCATTAAAAAAGATCTCTGCAGCTTTTGGGAAACGACTTGCTGTCTTTCGAAGAAAGAACAGAGCTGTTGGATGTAAGATATAAGAAGCCTTCACGGTTATTCTCTAGATAAAGATTCAATATGTCTACCCTATTCTTTTCCAAAGCATATTTAGTAAGGTTGTCGAATTATAAAGTCTCCCTTTTGTAGAAAATTTTGCAATGTCAATATAACTGCTCTTAAAGTAACAAGTAATTTGATCGAATGAAAAGGAAGCAAGGTGCTTTTTGCGTATTCTATTGGTCTGAATTTTCCGATATGACATTGTATAGTTATTGATACACACTTTTTAGGTAAGTATCTTTATAGTTTTTCATAAATATTTGAAAAACCGGGGTTTGGAACACCGCTCTTGATCTTCAATCAACACACAGGGTGATCTTGCTTTTACCAAAATGAAATTATGTGCAGTACTGCACACTTCTTCTTCCGGTGTCGTGTTAGGTCCTCCCAACGTTGACTATCACTCGAGAGAAAGTGCTCCTGTCCTGGGCAGCTCGAAACAGCTCTTCAACACTCCTTATTCCAGTCCAGTCTCGTATATTGCGGAGCCAAGAAATCTGCCTTCTTCCAACCCCTCTACGACCCTCTACCCCAAATATGATACCTTCCGGACTTTGTGACAGCAACTCTATATTGGCTATAGCTCTTTGGAGAACTCTTGTGTTGCTGACCATATCCGTCCAAGGTATCCGGAGCATTCTGCGATGTATATGTGCGAATGCCTCCAGCCGGTTCATGGTGCTCACTTTAAGGGTCCACGATTCCACTCCATACAGTAGCACTGACCAAATAAAAAATAATAATAATTATTATATACACTAATATAATTAAAATGTAATATAAATAATACGTTTTCAATACTCCCTGCTTAGTGAATGGTCTTGCAAATTCTATGAAAATGTATTGCTAGAAACTTGTAACTTATTACAGCGAGCTATGTAAAGCATCCTATAACAACTAGCTACCCGTGAATATTCCCGGAAGACTGCTTAAAAACATTTTTTGCTAGATATAACATAACTACTGCTATACACTCCATACCATCTTATACGAAATTCACCGTCAATTACCAAATTGGGGAAAAATGATTATTATTATTTAATAAATTCGAAGTGTTATTTACAGTAGCAGAGGTCATACAAAAAAAGAATCTGTAGATACGAAGATTACGAAGCACCGCAAAAAATAGAAAAAAATTATGACAGGAAATTTTAGACGAATAATTTTCAAAGATAGTTATTATGTTTAATTTATGTTCTGTGAATGTTTTGTTAACGTCCCTTGTAATAAATAAAAAAAATAGTTGAAGGCCGCGATCGCAAAATGTTTTTTAAATTAGATACATAGTTACACTCATACCTACCCGGTTTCCACGAAAATTATGTTAATAATATATTGATAGATAAAATCGCAATAGAGTTGAAACAGAACAGAACCACATAAAGCAGAGATTTCCAACTTTAGCAGTACGCCCAGTAGTTGGAGTAGTAGTTGTACGGTACGTATATCTAAAAGGAAAACCGAAATGCAATGGATTAATGTGCTTTCCAAACTGTGGTGATTCCAACTAACTAATGAGTCCGACATTTGCATCATATGTACGTAGTCTGGAGTATTTCGTATCTCATACTCTAGGGTTGCCAATTTTGTTATCAGATATCAGGGAAAATCACATATGCTTTCAAGTTCTGAATATTTTTTATTTATTTTTCGAAATATTCGGAAAAAATAATTGTACTTGGGTAATATTTGAGTCTTCGCTGGTTTGATATTGTGATTGTTTATATTATATGTAATAACTGTATGCACTCTTAAGATTAATTAAATAAAAAAATAGTAATGAAGCATTGTTGTGTAGTGGGATGAATATTGAATACTTACAGCGGTCAATCTATTACTATATTTGGATAGACGTACGTACGTCTTTTACCATGTTTTTTTGGAAGACTTCGTGTGCATTCGGTAGTTGTCCTTATGATGTAAAAAATTGAATAGATGTCCATTTTTAATAAACTTAAATATTTAAAAATAATGTAGCAACGATAGATGGTGCTGACATCGTAATTAATTAAAGCTAATTTTCCTTCAGAATCCTGCTGAAAAACGGAGCAATACCAATATTGACGCTTGTTTTAACAGTCGATCTTAAATTGGGAATAGTTATGCACTATTCTCCGTTTAAACTATGCGTTTGTTTGCGTAAAAAATTAAGCGATCCAACAGAAGAAGTTAAACGAATAATAAAAAGTATAGTAATCAGTACAGTAATTAAACGTGATTAGGTAGTTGTCTGTTAAAAGGGAAGGGTTTGTTTAAAACCAGAAAATTTTACCCTGGATTGGCAACCCTGTAAATGAATGAAGAGGCCAGAAACGGTGATTAAGGTCATGAGAGCTCAGGTATTAAGGCGCATATCAAAATTGAATTCCAGGTCTATTTCCATTATGTATGCATGTTGTCCCAAGTACTGTACCTCAACAGACTTTGAGATTCATCTAATCATCGGTGAACGGTAATATCTATGCATGTTTCATTTTGGTTTCTCTAGATAACGAATATATATCCTAAAATTACTCATCGTATGCATTAATGAAAAAATTACATTTGCTTGTTTAATTCCAGCGACAGGCCACTAGAAGCTGGGCCCTACATTTGGGTTACCTACTGTTTTTTAAATGTTATATCAAAAATCTTAATTTTATGTCTTCTAGAAGCTATATTGGATGAGACTTTCCCCACTGATTGGAGATGTCTTGTAAACTCTCTACATTTCCAAAAAAAAAATGTTTAATAATGCGAAGCACCAACCCAACAGTTTTTAAAACGATTACTTTTTGAAATATTGACTATTTTCGCTTGTTTGAAGTTATACTAAGCAGGCAAATTTTATGTGTTGACAACACAGATCCTTTCCAAAAATTTTGTTTATTATCGAAGTATGAAGTGACAAGAGTGACATAAAAAAATCTCCGTCGATCGATATTCCTCTGAAATCGAAAAGGATAAGGCAGTAGGTACTTAATGTACATTCGACAACACAGCCGTCGCTCTTCGTGGTGTAGTGGATATGATCCCTACTATGCGAGACGAAGGTCTGGGTTCGAATCCCAGCCGGGGTGAACTGAAATGGCGAATGTTTCTCGAGTGTAAAGTGATCACTTAAGCCAGCCGAGGTCGGTCGTAAGCCCGACAATGTTCATTCTTAATTCTTCTACACTGTTGTGGGAATACTACATTGCAGTTATCAATTTGAATTTCAATGTATTCTCAATAGAGAAAACCTTTCGAAATTCTAGTTGGTTGGATGTTTTTTTACACCACCCATGCAGCAAGTGTTTCGTCACAACTATTATTTTTTTGTTACTTTAGGGTATTTCGCTAATGTTTTCCCCCCATTTTAGTAGAATTTTGAACTCAATTTATGGATAGTAAAAGGCATACTGTTAATTGCACCACACTGCAGTCGCATATTCGTAATTGTTTAGCATTAATCTTGGTAATGTCATTGGACCACAAACGTTAATAAATCGGTATCAAAGGAGGATTCCGTAACAATTAAACGTATTAACCATTAAGTACTTAGTACCAAGCTGTAGGTAATGCTAATATTGTCTATGATATAACGTGGGTATTGTGCTTAGCTCTTGCAATGCAAATATAGTCACTCAGTGGATTAGTTACAATAGAGCGATTATAATTGTAATTAGTGACACCGCATTATAACGAGACACACTGCTTATTACGTTATTGGTGACACCCGCATTTCACAGGTTAACAAAACCAATGTTGGCGTCAAATGCAGCATCTGAACCTTAGGTCTAAATTGTAGATTCAACTATATATGTTTTTATGTGTGTATGCATTATTTTTCTTATTTTTTTTTCGGTTTTTATATTTTTCTCACATATGTATGTATATGGTATTCTCCAGTTCTGAGACTGGAGCTGCGCGTGTTTGTCTGCACGCTTGTTTTCTGTGTTTTATGCTCTGTTGATCGTATTCAATTGACTTTGTATTTAACATTGTTTGATTTTTAATATTGACTTTATTTTTTGCAACTTATTCTTTGTTCCAGCTTGTGATTGAACTGTGTGTGTGTACACAACACACACACACACACACGTGTGTGTGTGTTTTTGTGCGGAATAGAGTTATATCATTAATTTTGATTATTTTGTGAATTCTTTGTACATAATTTTCTCTTTATCTGTTTGATTTCTTAATTAATTTTGTATATGATTTTTAAATGTTGTGTGTTGCCCAGGATTTGTAATTAAGTAATATTTGAGTCTTCACTGGTTTATTTGCAGGTGATATTGTGATTGTTTATATTGTATGTAATAACTGTATGCACTCTATAAGATTAATAAAATAAAATAAAATATTTTCTACTTCATATGTTTTTATTCAATTTCTTTTTTTCTGTTTTTTTCTGGGGTTAACTGGAAAAAATAGCAGTTCTGCGATAAGTTCGCCCTAGTGAACAACGATTTATAATCTGTATTATGTCCATTTTTTATATTTATATGTGTTTGTTGTTCACTTAAAGTATAAATAAATAAAATTAAAATAAATAAATAGCCAATCAGAAAAAGTAATAAAACAAATGAGAATATTGCTTGCTAACTATAAACTATCCTAAAAATAATAAAAACGGTTATCAAATGAAGTGATAAATTGGGAGCCATCTGTTATTGGGAGAGGAGTGTGTTGATTACTAATTGCCTAACATTAAGTAACACATATTGTAATTACTCATCGTATCAATTGCACTCCAATTCAATTACAGATTACATCTATCTATACCTACCAGTACTGTCTAATAATCGTACATTAATGTAATTAGACATATTACCCATTCTGATTTACATATTCATTATTGCTCTGGGTATATACGTGTATGAGATACATGATTTAATGGAACAATACGGAACGGAAGGCATGTTGAGTGAATGAAAGATGACGGGATGACAAAAAAGATATATTTGAGTGAGCGAAGAGCGGTGAGGAAGCGCGGCCGCCCGAGACTGACCTGGTTCGATCATGTCGACCAGATCCTCAAGGATGGACTCGTTTTGAGTAAAAGGAATCGGAGAGCGTGTATGACAAATTGCATGAATGTGACGGAGGCTTGGAGTTTGTGCAAGGTTAGGGATGTCTGGCGCTCTGTCCTCTCTGCCTACCCTGCAAGGGACGTGGCGTGAGGGTATGTATAGATAGATAGATACGGAACTAAAAAGAAGCGTCATTTGCTGGTATTCTGACTTCTGAAAATTTGTTGACGAAGGTGTTGTTAAAATTGCGTTTTGGTAACCACATACCGTCGTTAACGGTAACCTTGTTGATAACGTTTCGTTTTGGTAACCCTATGTACTGTTGTTGACGTTGCGTTTTGGTAATCTCATACCGTTGTTAACGTTACGTTTTTATAACCATATACTTTGTTAACGTTGCGTTTTGGTAACCTAACATACTGTCGTTAATGCTTCGTTTTGGTAATCCGATAGTGTTGTTGACTTTCCGTTTTGGTAACCATATGTCTTGTTAACGTTGCGTTTTGGTAACCTAGCATACTGTCGTTAATGCTTAGTTTTGGTAATCCGATAGTGTTATTGACTTTCCGTTTTGGTAACCATATGTCTTGTTAACGTTGCGTTTTGGTAACCTAACATATTGTCGTTAATGTTTCGTTTTGGTAATCCCATAGTGTTGTTAACGTTGCTTTTTGATAACCATATACTTTGTTAACTTTTTACAATGTTAATTTTTTTTAATTTTTAATTAACATATACTTTGTTAATTTTTTTCTTATTAAATTAGTTATTAGTGTAATGTAATATGATATAAATTGACTACAATAATATAACTATTTGTGCGCACCTTAAATAGGGCGGCAATGATATTTTTTTTATATAATGTATCTTCTGTCTTATCTATATATGTTGCTGTCTGTGTGTGTGCCATGTATAAATAAATAAATAAATAAATAAATAAACTAATTGAAGGGGAGATGGTGACTATCATATCGGCCTACGCACCACAAGTAGGGTGTTCCGATACCGAAAAAGTAAATTTCTGGAGCGATCTTGATGGTGTACTACAGCAGGTGCCTGCAGGGGAGACTATTGTGCTGGGGGGAGACTTGAATGGACATATAGGTGAAAAAAGTGATGCGTATAACAGAGTTCACGGAGGAAACGGTTATGGAAATTTGAATGAAGCAGGCGAAACAATACTTGCCACTGCTGCGGCATATGACCTGGCCATCACAAATTCATTCTTCTGCAAGAAACCAGAACACTTAATCACATATAAAAGTGGCAATAACCATTCCCAGATCGACTACATGCTTACAAACAGGAGTAACATTAGCCGTATTAAGAACTGTAAGGTCGTGCCTGGTGAATCTGTTACAACGCAACATAGAATAGTACTAATGGATATGGGTTTTAAACCACCACCGCCAAAGAAACGAAAAGAGAAAGCACATGCAACTGTTAAATGGTGGCTCCTAAAAGGCGAGAAAGAAACGGCATTTAAAGATAAACTATCTAGTATTAAAATCAATCCTCATGATAGTCCCAACGATATCTGGGCCAATTTACATACCTGTATTATAGATGCTGCTAAGGAGACACTTGGATGTACAAAAGGTGGAACCAGAATGGAAAAGGAAACGTGGTGGTGGAACGAAAACACAAAGGTAGCTCTTTCAAACAAAAAACGTGCATACAAAAAATGGCAAACCACAAAAACAGAGGAAGACAAAAGCAGCTATAAAGTTGCAAAGAAAGCTGCAAAGAAAACGATCGCCATTGAAAGAGCAAAGGCCTTGCAACCAATGTACGATGACCTGAACACCAAAGAAGGGCATAAAACGATTTACAAATTAGCCAAAGCCCGAAACAAGGCTACAAATGACAATATCAAGGCCAGAGTTGTAAAGGATGAGAATGGACACCTGCAATATAAAGATAGCGAAGTCAGGACCACATGGTGCAAATATTATGATAAACTGCTAAACACCAAGGCAGACACACCTAAAGAACTTCCATCCATGCCCAATAACGCTGGCCTTGTAGCACCTTTCGAGGAAAAAGAAGTTGCAAAAGCACTCCATAAAATGTCAAACAAAAAAGCAGTGGGCCCAGACGAAATACCCATTGAAGCATGGAAGTGCCTTGGCGAACACGGTGCCAAAATTCTAACCACCTTCTGCAACAGAATATTGGAAACAAACACGATGCCAGACGCCTGGAGGCTCAGTACAATAGTACCATTGTATAAAGGAAAGGGTAGCAGATACGAGTGCAACAACTACCGAGCCATAAAACTGATGAGCCATACTATGAAGCTGTATGAGAAATTAATAGAAAACAGACTGAGGCAAGAATACCCCCTCTCCACAAACCAATATGGTTTTGTAGCTGGCTACTCTACCACTGATCCTGTATTTGCCCTGAATACTATCGCTGAGGAATATCGTGCCAAAAACCATCCTTTGTACATTGCATTCCTTGACATGGAAAAAGCCTTCGACAGGGTTCCACGTAATACCATCTGGTGGAGCCTGCGCAGGAAACACATCCCAGAAACTTATATACGTGCCATAATTGATATGTACCAAGATGCAAAATCCACCATCAGAACCACAGTGGGTACGACAAATTCCATTTACGTCACCGAAGGAGTCCATCAGGGCTCAGCATTGAGTCCATATCTTTTTGGTATTGTTTTGGATGCACTGACGGAGGAGGCACAGAAACAGGCACAATGGACATTTATTTACGCAGACGATGTGGCAATATGCGCCGATAATAGAGCGCAGCTGGAGAGTGCACTGCAGGCCTGGAGAGACCAGCTGAGGTGCGGTGGACTGAAATTAAGTGTATCAAAAACCATGTACATGATCCTAAACGACCCTGGCACAGACACAACGCCAATTAACATCACTGGCCAACAGATAGAAAAGTGTCAGGAATATAAGTACTTGGGGACCATGATCCACTCTTCTGGAGACCTAGACACAAATATTCAGCACCGAATATCCTCGGCTTGGTTAAAATGGCGGGAGGTCACCGGCGTGACATGTGATAACAGGATGCCAGTTAAACTCAAAGGGCTAATATACAAGAGTGTCATCAGACCCGTGCTTACATATGGCTCAGAAACATGGAATACCTCGCTAAGGCATGTCCGTGCCGTACAGACAGCAGAGATGAAAATGTTGAGATGGATGTGCGGTGTCACAAGGCTTGACAGAATCCGAAACTCCTACATTCGTGGGAGTCTAGGTGTACGCGACATCTCTGACAAGATCCAGGAAAACAGGCTGCGTTGGTACGGACATGTCAGCAGAAGACCGCCAGAGTATATTGGCAACAGGGCACAAACACTACGTGTCCCTGGTAGGAGGTCCCGAGGAAGACCCAAGCGTAGGTGGCATGAGGTGGTGAGGCAGGATATGAGCGAGAGCGACGTGACACCGGAAGATGCGCAAGATCGAGCGAAGTGGCGGCGAAAGACCCGAAAGGCAGACCCCACCACCATGTGGGATTAATAATGCCCAGGAGAAGAAGAAGAAGAAGAAATAAATAAACTTTGCCTTTTGGTAACCTCATATTTTGATAACCCAATACTGATGTTACCTCAATACCAAAGGCAACTCTTAGTACGCCCGTTTCTCAAGAGTGCTAATTGTCTGTATATGAAATATTTTTATAAGAGACATATTTTTATAAGAGACAGCTATAAAATATATTGATTAGGTAAGTAAACTTGAGTCAGGTAAATAAAAAGAATGTCTTCTGAGAGACCGTTTATAAGAAAATTCCGTAACCGAGTTTCATAAGAAGAATGGTGGTTTTCAATTTCAACCCACAAGATTTTCGTCACAAACGATCGCGTTGATAACCAGAGATGTATGTTTACGTTATTTGTGGTCTAGAACAATTCTAAACAATTTAAGACGCGATGTGAACCAAATCAAAGAGACGAAATACCTCAACGTACAAATACTCTATCCCTTTGTACTGTCGACTCTATACCTCTATACTGTCATACTCCATCCATATATAGCACCTCCTTCACGCCCTTCGACTGGAATTTAATTTGTGGTTTCTGATTTATACTTCACCCAAACCTTTTCCACTGATGTGGAATCCTAAAGAACGAACGCTTACGTCAATATGGGCGACAAACTGGTAAAGAGTTTCAAAGTGTAATTACATTTCGAAGACATTCAATTGATTTTTAGCTGTTGGTATTCTATTGTTGGTAACATTGTTACACAGTTTAATAAAACAAAGCCAAAAAGAAACTACGATATATTTAGGTATCGCTTTGTTGAATGGACAACAACTTTTGTTTTGTAATCAGTAGGTTATTTCAGCGAAGTCTTTTCTATTAGATTTTATGAAAAAGTTTGTAATTTCTCTCCCACTTCTTCTTCATCTTTAGCCCTGATCTCTCCACCGCTGGATATATGCCTTTTCGAAACGTTTCCACTTCTGTTGCTCGCCTTTCGCATCCACTGTCCACCAGCTACCTAGGTCACGTTTTTCTGTCCATATTTTCTGTGGCCTTCTGACACCTGCTTTGTTTGCCCATGGTCTCCATTTTATGAGTTTGGGTGTCCACCTATCATTATCTTGACCCGCTATGTGCAGTATGCACTAGCCATTGCCATTTTAGTCTCCGTATGTGTAGCTAACTATGTAATTGATTACAAAAACTTTTATATCGCGCGTTGACATATTGAACAACTTATAGCAATTGATTGTGTAAATTCACTTCCGTTTTAAGGGCTTGGCACCAGGAATGACGTCACAGTCTTTTCCCACGGCATTAAGGTTGAAAATCGCGTGACAATCGCATGATAAAATGGTAAAAATAGCGTTTTTACCATTTTTTGGGGTTAATTTTGCGTCTATCAAAAAACTTTTACGGTTATTCCCAAGATTTTAATGCGTATTATCAGTACAAGAAAAAAAATTACTCCGCGACTTTCGGGAAACGAGTTTCCGTCTTTCGGAAAAAAGATCAGATGTGTTTTTATTTTTTTTTCTGAGTAATCTATACAAGATATAAAAAATCTTTTACGGTTATTCCCTAGATAAAGGTTCAATGCATCTACCCTATTTTGTTCCAAAGCAAATTTAGTAACGGTTGTCGAGATAGAAGGTCTCCCGTTTTTAGATTTTTTTGAAATGTCGGTATGCATACTCTTAATGCTCTGTGGCTTTAAAAAGGTTAAGTGTCGATAGCATCAAACATTACATCATTTTAATAATGTAAGATTCATAACAATTATATCTTCATAATAATATCTATGTACATAGATATTGGTTTAACATATTGCCAGCGGAGATGGCGAACCGGTATCTGCTGCACGAATAATGCCTGTAGGTACGATGAGTATTCTATTTTATTACTACATGGTAAATCATTGTTGCCCCAGACACTTTTTTATCATTAGGAGGATTTCCTGGAGTTTTAGTGTCAATTATTCAATCGTAAATCGATGACATACGAGTTGTTTTCCATGAAAAAAAAACATATATGGTAATCGTCATCTATTTGTATAGTATGTCAGCCAAGATACTACGTACAAGTATATAAAAAAGGCGTTGTAGCCTAATTAATTCTCGGAAAGCTGGAAACTCTTCATTAGCATGTAAAAACAATATTTAGAATTCTATCTATAATAAAATTCTGCACCGATTGAGAAAATATAATCCAAAATTCATTCAATTTTCAAATTTAAAAAAAAGAAACTGTTTCCATTCTCATTATCCAATCCAATCCACGATTAAGAATTAGTCATTTTCAAATTTGGAATAAAAAATTGTTCTTCGTTCTATTTTTGTAGAACGAAATTGTTCTATGCCTACAGTGGTCGACAACTGTAGGTTTTTTATCTTTTGTATTATATCATTACGTTTCACACGTTTGCCAGTCAATGGTCGTGCGGAGAATTACGTATTCCGCTGTCGTACTGGTGTCTAAATGAAATATGGAAGCCTTTTACCAATACCAGACTGATGGTATCGTCTCCAATGCCGGATGTTGCCAATACTATTCTAGGTAGGTAGGTAAGCACTCGCTTAATACACTTTTTTTGTATATTGTACTAGCTATAACCCGCGGTTGTGATCTCGCGTGATGAATGAAAGTTGATGCGCAGAGAGGACAGAACCCCAAATTGCATTGTGACGCACCTGTTGCTAACATTTTGAAAATTACCATGGTTTATTCTCCTTTTTAACCCTTTTTAATTATGTTTTGGAATAACGCCCAAAAACCCTATTATTGGTTTTGTTAGGGAATCTGTGTGCCAGATCTCAAGTTCATACGTCTAGTGTCTAAAATATTAGTATATTCTTAAAAACTTTCATCTGCTTAGGCGCGGAATTTCCAAAAGACCTTCTTGGTGTATTAAAATGTTTGTACTTACCTTCTAAATTTCACTTCTCGTCGATAAGCCGTTTGGGCTTTGTGTTAATGAGTGAGTACGTCAGTGAGTCATTCGGCAGGCACTTTACGTTATAGATTTTGATGATTGTTTAACAGATTGTATTATTAAAATGAATATTTGCCGTCATAAATATAGTCGGCCCATTTCTCATCGGATGTCACGCTGTGAGACGGAAGATGATAGATTTCGAAAATGTCGTGTTTTTGTTTCCGAATTGTTTTACGTCCGGCGAAGTTGTTGAATTTCGGAAACCAATGGCGTTCGACTTCACTCAATTGAATTTAGTGCCCATTCTAGATTAGCCATAAAATGGATTCAATGTATGTAATATAAATAATTTTCCTTCCAAGTTTCTAAAAGACTTTGTAATCGGTTCATTTTCCACGATTCCACTGAATTCCGACTTCCACCTAACTTTGAAGTGCCATCCTAGGAAGCATAGTTTCTTACCAACCTTCCAACATTGTCCTTTTCCATCCTTTCTATTCCGTCCCCCCTCCCTGTCCTGATATGTATACCGACATTTCATCACGAATTCTTTTTATGTATTTTTTGTATTGTTTTTGTATTATTATGTAATTAGGAGATTGAAGGAAAATCCCGCGGGCTTAAGGTCCTCCACATCCCCGGGTAGCTCAGGCGCATTAATAGCGACCTCTTTACCCTCACTAATTAGGAGATGCTGAAAGTTTTCACGGTGTGCGATTCACATTGTTTCATGGTTTTTCGGAAGGACACTAAGAATACTTCACCGACACCTGCTCACGCTGCACAAGTTAACAGTCCACACTATACATACACATTTCTCACACATTTATCCGAAGAGAAAGACACCAGTAGGAGTGTCGAAACGTCGATCAAGTTATTATGTAATTGACAGAGAACAAAATTTTTAGCATATATTTCTTGTTACGTTAACTGCACAAGTGCACACTGCTGTGTTTTGCTCACTTAAAGCATAAATAAATAATTTAGGTACTTATTATACTTAAATCTCAAAATTCTGTATTTTATTTCTATAGCTCATTGCGTATACCTATTAAGAATAAGAAGAAGAATAAATTAAGTCGTTTTTTTTTTACTTATATAAAGTAGAGAAATAGCTTAGTTTATATCTGGGATAATACGTAGGGTTGGATGAATGAGCAACTCTATTCGTAAAAGTTAACATAATAGCCCATTATTCTAATGTAGCGCCTCTTTCAAACAGTGAGCCGTTTTCCTTCATCAATTCGCTACTCTATACAACCATACAATATAGGTACTATACATGCTCCCCCAACATACAATACACTATACATGCTCATACAACTTACATCTACACTCGCATATATGCCAACTACTCGATAGGGCGAGTATTGTGAGCGCTGGGGGTTCTTGGTGGATCCAGTTGTGTCTCCATTCTACTATGCCATCTCAGATGTGTTGCGGGGACATTTTTGTAGAATAAGTAGAATATTTCGTTTTAAGTTAGCCAAAAATCCATCCACACCAATGATTTATACTTTGTTATAATAATTGTCAATAAAAAAAATAAAAAAAAGATGGCTAAATAAGCCGATCCGAGATTTATTTATTTAGTCATAAACGGCCGCAAGGCCTTTAACAAATTACAATATTACAATCATCAAACAATACACATCAAATTACATCTTCAAAAGAATAAATTAAGAAAGTCAATAGAAAATATGTATGTAAATCCCAATATTATTTGTTTATATATCTACTGAAATTAATTCAGATTTACTTTCTCTATTTATTCACACTTGCATGTTACTCTGTTGTATCTATTGGTGTTCAAATTCGTATTTTTAGCTCATGCATACTTGCGGGTTTTCTTCTTTGTTTTTCTTTTTTTGATTTTTTTGTGTTTGCTATATTGTAGGTAAAATATGGAATCTTTGTTGGTCTGTTTATAAGTGATATGTTAATTTATGTTATTATTGTTGTTGTGACTGTTTGATTCCGATAAGAAAATAGAATAAATAAAATAAATAAAAATATACACCTAGTAGAATAAAAACCAAAATAACACAGTTGCTTGTATAGATATCCGTAGTATATAGATAGACATATCTTTCCACATTTACGGCATGGATGTTCTCCTCCGGGTGGGCCAGAGTGTCCTCATGTCCTTCGGTTGGTATTAGTGCATAGTGTGTCTCCACTTGGCATGCACGATCAGCAGCATCCTCTTCCCAGGTGTGCTGGATATTACTGTCCTTCAAGATGGTATGAAGGACGTCTTTGTATCGCTTACGCTGGCCACCCTGGTTTCTTCTTCCGTGCACGAGTTCCCCGAATAGTATGTTTTTGGGGAGTCTGTTATCGTGCATACGGATGACGTTGCCCAAACACAGGGACATGATATTAGGTACACGTCGACAGATAAATCTTGCTACATTCAAGTGATCACATCTCAAACGTCTCTAATACTTCTACTACCTACTGTTTTCTATTATATCCCCTAACCCCTACTATGCGAAATACAAGGAGCAATTAGAGAGAATCCAAAGAAAGTTCGCCAAGCAGATTGAGCGACGATTCGAAACTGTCCCGCGATCAGGGCTTCCTCCTCTCGAAGTAAGACGAAACATACTCGACGCCAACTTACTATACAAACTTATTAACTCTGACATCGACGCACCTGAACTTCTGGATGGAATATGTTTGCGGGTTCCAACCAGAACGACTAGAACTAGACTTCACAAAACGTTTTACTCTCCAGCCGCGAATAACAACGCAGGACTAAGACGACCCCTTAATAGACTTACATCTCTTTATGACGATACATTGACAGACATTGACATCTTCAGACTTACTCTACCGGTATACAAACGACAGGTACGTGCTAGGCTGACATCATCTATATTACCTCCCTGACATGCAGAGCATCCCCCCTCCCCCTTCCCCCCTCCTCTTCCTCTTATCCCGAACTCTTCCTTATTTTTTAAAATATTTTTTTTGTGTGTTCTTGTTTGTTTTCTCTCTTTTATGTTTAATAAAATAGTAATATCAGAGGTGTGCGTGTGCGATGGGTGAGTGTGTGAGCGAGATTGAGTATGGGTGTGTGAGACGACCGGAATGAACTTATATGTTTTAATTTAACTGTGGCGCATGCTTGTGGGTGACAGCTGAATTATGAATGGACTAATTGTCTTTATCTACATGTTATTACTTATATCTAAAGTTGTTGTCTGTTTTGTGTTTTTGTTTGTAATAAAATAAAAATAAAAAAAATAAAATAAAAATAAAACACCTCGTCCCTTGCTGCAGAGAGAACGGGTAACCAGATTTTCCTTTTTTACGCACGCTTCATGCATCCGTTACATTCACGCAATTAGTCATGCACACTTAACGATTTGCTCAAAACATATTTGAGTAACTGGTCGACGCACATTGTTGTCACTAATTGTCATAAATAAACATTTGGAACCAATTATGCATATCTATTGAAAATGACCACAAAACTCTTTCACATTTTTCGTCGCAATTTCATTTCTCGCACACAACTTTCCAGTAACAATTTTAGTTTGTCTTTTTACCGATAGTCTTGTTATATTCGTGACACTATATTATTTTCTTCGCATATTCTTTCCTTCCTCAGCCTACTCGGATCTCTTTATCCCCTCGCACTCCTAGACTTTTCCACCCTTTCTAATGTCTTTAGAGAGGGATAGATACATCACAAAATGAGGTAGGTAGTTCTTGTGTGATATAATCAAATACATATGTAGGAATTTGTCCCATCATTGTTTGGAACGTATTCCAATTTTTGAATCGACAGTGAAAGAGTTAATCTCTGAGGAAAATCTTCGATGCAGTACTATTGGTTCGATTTGAAAATGTCTGTTTAAGACAAGAATCTTTGAATGTTTATTGGTCTGTTTATATTTATACCCTCTATTCTATACCCTCTTTCACAGTGCACCGTTCCTATGACAACGAGATCAGAGCGTTGGGAATGACGTGGAGAGAGGTAATATCACTCGCACAAAATCGCTCTGAATGGAGACGCCTGGTAGCCTCCCTGTGCTCCCGAATGGAGACATAAAGGGCGTAGTAGTAGTAGTAGTAGTAGTTATATTTCGAATTTAGAATCTATTCAATTCAAATACAAGATAGCTCGCATTCGTTTCGAACAGTTTTGTAAATTTTCAAATTTACGTGATTTTACCGCGCATGTTTTTATCGTTATTTAATGAGACCTCATCTATTTACATAAAATCACAACAGTATTGGAACCACATAGCATATGATCTACTTAACTGGGCACAGATCGTACCAAGGTAGAGCGAAACAATTTTTACGACTACGAGTATTTACATACGCAGCGATGGTTATTTACTTTTCCTAATCTGTGACATTCACACGCAAAAATTCTTTTTTTTCTTCTCTATACTGTGTTATAATAATTTGAAGTCAATGACTTCCAGTTCTTTGTTTTCCGTTTCTTCACATTCAACCGTCTTACGAATCCTTCATAAGTACCCCTTTATACATTGTTGTCAAATTTAAGCCATACAAAAGTCCGTAATTATTATGTGAATAGTTCAATTAATTGCCACTGAGCGTCGCATCGTTCGACAAAACATTCTGCGTTCATTATATTCTGAGATAATTTGAACAATTTAATAATTATCTCTATTGTGCTACGCAAAAATGAGCTTTTGTAATATCATTATTAGAGGTGTTTCTTCTACAACACATTTTTCTTTATGTACCTACCAACTTTTTAAAGAATAAGAAAAAAGAACGAGGCTAAGAAAGAACAGTAATAAAAATAATACAGGCTTTGTAAAGGATTCTTCCCGCCAAATTCTCGCCATTCAATTTTCGAACCCGCCGTACTAAATTTGAATATGTTTTCCCGAACACCTGCCGCCTGACGGCCAATAGTGAGACACCTGTTCCAAAGTGCTTCTTTCCGTCTCGTTTCTTCTTACGCGTCACTTGGCGATATTGCATATTTCTATTCCGCTTTTCGATACATAAATTCGGATGAAGACTTCTTTTAGCTTCGGAGAAATATAAGATACACTTACAAGTGTACATCGTATGTACATATATGAGACATGTACGAGAAATTTACGAATTTTTGGATTATGATTTATGATTTTGATCAGTATTCATTTAGCTACACGCGTTAAAAAATGTATTAGTCGCCAATTTGCCTTTTTGAGAAAAAATGTCTACGAAATGATCAACGAAATGCCTGCTGGTCACCGGCTTCCTGGAAGACCGCCAAAACGATGGAGGGACAGCTGAACTTCAGCCTCCCAAGAATGAGGGCTTTCTCGAACAAACAGATCTCAAGATCAAAGAAAAGATGAAGAAGAAGAAGAGAAAAAATGTTCATATTGTGCAGTTTTCTAAATCTTCAAAATTTCACACTAGGTAAGCAAATTTCTTGCATCTTAAAATCCAGAATACATCGGCAACGGTAACACCAGAAGAGGTGTAAAAAAAGGGCGGTCGTCCAAGAGCCACGTGGTTCGACCATGTCGACAAGAACGTATTTTGAATAAAAGGAATCGTAGAGAATTGCGTAAACGTAACGAAAAGGTGAATGTGGATAGGAAATTTTGGCAATCTGTTCTCTCTACCTACCCCGCAAGGAACGTCGTTTTATTCAAACATTCGTTTCAAATTGTGTGAAACATTTTTAATCTAATGTTGCATCATCCAAAAATATTCTAGTGCGTGATCATGCGAATCGAATTTCCCTGAAAAAGGTTATTTGTATAAGTGAAATTATTATGATTACGGAAAGAAGTAGTAAAGCAAAGGCTGCTAATAAAACATCAATAATTTCCGCTTTCCAGCTTGATTTATTCGATTTGTTTTGTGAACTGGAAACAGAGAGATTAAAGCAGTATAAATCTAAGCGTATTTTTGACATGTTTGCTACTGCCACGTCTCAATAATCCTTATCTAATACTCTCACGAATGTTTCATACTAACTAAATTTACCAAGTTATTTTGTATCACTTTTTTTGCTCGTTTATCTTTCTCTTGCAGAGTTTTAGCTTCATTTAATTTTCATCACTATACGTCATTCATATGAAAGTTACAACTTACAATTTTTCTCAATCAGTTTTAATTCTTGAGATTGGCTTGTAGCAAAGCCCTGCATTTCATCCTCCAGTCCTTTAGATCTCGGTCCAGGTCCTGCGGTAAATACGGCCTGAAGGTCTGAGACTACACCCTGAGTCTTTCCTTCCTTTCCTCAGTCTCTCAGATACTCAGATATATTGTTAGAGGCATAATGGATACATCTCCCTCCGGCACATTTCTTTACATCGTCAGACCACATTGCCTAGAATCTGCCAACGCTTTTTTTCGGCTTGTTCTTAGTTTACATTCCAATATATTTTCGGTCCATCCTGAATCCTGGCATCTGGCAACGTTTCCAGTCCTTCCACCTTTCCCTTGCGTCTTCGTGCTTGAGGAAATCTACGACAAGTCTATCTGATTCGTCAGACCAGTTTCTGCCTCCATCACATTTCAAATCGCGTTTGCGTCTAAAAATATTGAGAATATGCCTTAGATTTAATTAAAAACATATATTTTATGTTCAACATGCCTTCGGATATTGTTGTGATCAAATCTCGAGGGAAGATTTTGTAATTTGTAATATCGCTCACTCGTATTAAAAGATATTAAATGCATTGAAGCGAATATTCAATAATATGCGATTTCTAATTCTGCGAATCAGCGATATGAGATTCCTAACAGTAGATAGGTAGACGAAACTTACACGGTAATACTTATAATATTACATAGTCTCTATAGATATAAACTGCCTACACTCGAAGCTTTTTTATCTACCTTCAAGTTTGCTGTCAAAAACATCGTATTTAAACCTACGGGGGTTGTGACCGTATGAATACGAGTAGTACATCGTTCAAAAATTCATCAGTTTAGGAATCACATCTTGAAAAAAATGGATTCAGAATTATTTCTTGGAACAATTGCGTAGTAGTAAAGAAAGATATTTTTTGAAGTGCTTTTGAGAAACTAGTTATTAACTAGTTGAAAATTAATGGATTAGTTCGAATCGTCTTTACAATAAACCATGCAAAAACTGACGATCAGAAACGAGGGGTTCAAGAAGTGCTTATAAGTAACATTAGGCAATGCACTGTTCCAAGTAAGTGCTACAATATTCTTCTTCTGCCCTCTTCTCTGCACAGATGGATGAAGGCCGGATTATTGGATTATGCCGGATTATCTTCCGACACGTATATTTTTCGTCCGTTCTGTTCAGAATTCTGGGGGCCCATCTTAGTATCTTCCTGTCTAACCATATGTACAGTCCACTTGCATTTTAGTTTTCAATTCGGTCCATTATATCGGCAACTTTTGCTCGCCGTCTTATTTCTTCGCTTCTTATTTCATCTGCATCTCAGCATCTGCCTTTCCATGGCCCACAGCGTACACTTCAATTTGTGTATATTTTTGCTGTGAGTGTTATCGTTTCTAGACCATATGTCATCATTGGTAAGATACACGAGTCAAACGTCTCAAACAATTGAAATACATCGAATTTCAATTTCTTTGAAACTTTTTAGGTATGACATACCGAAAGGTTAATAGTAGTGCGCTCAACTAGTTAAACTTTTGTTATCGAAAGTGAAGAACCCCACGCAGGAATAGCCCACGGCCAAATGAGTGGTTTGTAGCAATAAAAGGGTCCGCTATCGCTTAATCAAAGATCTTCCCCTAACTTCCTTTCACCGGAAAATGCACATTTCATTCTTCATTCCTCTATTCCCTTCTTCATGTTTGTTGATATCAATAATGATAAAAGAAATACACAATATAATAAATTATTATGTTTTGGAGGATGAGGAACAAGTTGATAAATGTCTGTAGCTCCGTATTTTTGCTATTTATTACTTTTTTTTTCGTATCTTTTACCTTTGTAGGAAATTGATATTTATCAGCTCTTTGAATGGTTAACTCGTACTCATGACGACCTATAAAAATGATTTAAAAGTACTTTAGTTATCGGAGAGCATATGGACGTAGGTCAATCATTAGTTTACGAATTCTGGTTCCATCTATAGTTGCAGAATGCAAAAGCTTAAATTCTGATATGCCAATTCCTCTTTGTCCTGACATACTCCTTTGGTTTGGGTATTCGGTTTTGAACTCACTTTCATTCCTTTCATTCTTTGATATTAAAAGTAAAACACAATGTTTTTTTTAATTTGGCAGATCAAGGGACGTGCAATCCCTTGTACCACTGGGACCAGAATAGATGTATTGTGATAACAATAATCTTAGTTGTAACATTTCCAAATGACATCCTTCTTGGAATATTCAGGAGAAAAAATCAACTCCTTCTACAAAAATTATCAATCCGTGCAATCCCCAATATTTTAAAAATATTTTTTTTTTTACTATTGGAAACTTCGTATAAAAGTCTTTCTGAAATTCAATTTATTAAGGAATAAGACCCGCTTTTTACTCTTTTTTTATTCTTAAAATTAGGTCAAACTTGAAGGAAACTTCAGAGTGGAAACTAAAGCACAATTTTATATCATGACGCCTACTGGTTAAGTGATTCTTTCACAGCTATCGTTAAGAAAATATAACAAGTATTATGTGTACCTATATTTTGTAACAGTATAATATGTCTACCGCCATCTACCCTACTAGTTTAAGCAGTGATACATAAAAATGATTGGTGCCGATGTTTCGCACAAAAAATAAAATTGTGAAATTAAATATTTTAAGAATAAAGTTGGTTCGTTAAGACAATAGACACCGTCTCTCAAAAAGGGTGGCGGGGTTTTAATTTTTGCTCAGGCAACACACAACTCCAAGTATCCATGTACCTACTTGTATATCTATCCATCATTGTCAGTATTCGTCAGTTTAATTAATTAAAAGAAATGAAATGTTGTGCCAAGGCTGAAAACTTTTAAAAATTGTATTTGAGCATTAACTTTTTACTTAGTTCGAGTGGTATAGCCAGCAAATTTACATATTTTTAGGATTTTTTTTCTTTTATAAATGAAAGTATGTACCTACATGAAATTATGCGACGATTGAGAAAATAAATAAATAAATTTTTATTGGCCAGTAAATATAAATAACAACAAAAACAAGACAATGCAGTGTGTCAGAAGGCGGACTTATTGCAAAAGCAATATCTTACAATTAACTCGAGAAAAGAAAGAAAAACTTAAATACTAATATCTTAAAAAATAATCGAGATACAGGGTATCAAAAATATTAATCCATTTCTCAAAAAATACAAAATTTTTCTCTTCGTATTGAATCGTGGTTGAATTACTCCTGAAGTAAGTTATTTTACGCCAAACTTGTACCGAATTTATTCAATGGTAGGTTAATTTTCTGTAAATTATGCCTAAAATTATCTTTACTGGTCTATGGATAGTTAAAAAAATGAAATAATGAAACTTTAGGTCACTTTTTTCGACGAATGTGAATTCATAAGAAATTTGTAGTCATATTTTATTTGTCCAGAATAATATAAGAGAACTAGGCATATCTCGAATTTGTTATTTTGACTAATTCAAAAATCTACCCTCGCCAGAGACATGAATTATATTAAATTTAGCATAAAGATATTGTCGGGGGAAATGTTATAATAAAATAATACTTTTACATTCCTCCTCCTAATGGGGTAGGACGAAACGGAAGAATTTCGCTTTTTTAGAAATCCCTACAGTCATTATAGAAATTAAACCGAATTGAGCGACTAAGTCACATTGTACATGACATGAATAAAATAATACTAAGGAATACTATAACTATGAATTTGGATAATATGGATCAGATAATGGTTGTACAGAATAATCCTACCCATCTGTCTCTTTGTTCAAGTCTCCAACTAAGAAAATTTTCATGTAAATGATTTATCTATCTGTCTATCCCCTCAAGCCGCGTCCTAACGGGGTAGGCAGAGAGGGCAGAACGCCAGATCGCCCTATCCTTACATACACTCCTCGCTTCCGTCACATCAATGCAATTTGTCGTGCGCACTTTCCGATTAATTTTACGCGTCCATTCTCAAGAATTTGTTCGACATGATCGGTCCAGGTCACTCTCGGACGGCCATGTTTCCTTACGTTCAACCATTAGCCGTCCTGTCGTCATTCATTCTCTCAACATGCGAAAACCATCCACGTTTATTCACTTTTTTCTAGTCACTGACATCTCTTAAAGATAGAGATTACTACTGTCAAATGACAGTACATTCTTCGACAACTTGGATAGATGGATGAAAGACGTTTTATGGGACGTAAAATGGCTTAAGAATCTCAGACAATGGTTTGACAACAGTTGTAGCAAGTTTGATCAGACTGTCCCAGAATCCAAAGAAGTCGCAAGTTGATCGCAAAATTTCTATTGAAGCGGCGTGAGAAGAAAGAGTATGAGATCAAAGATGGTTGCGATGCAAATTAGAATATTTATCTATGCAAAGTAAATTAAAACAGATTAAATGTCAAATAAACTAGATATTTCTAATAGGTTGTGCTTTTAATGTTTCAGTAATGCATTGATCTAAATTCACAGCGTCTGTCGTCTCCATTTTTAATTAACTTTGATTCATAATTTTGCGAATTACAGTTATCCATGTTGTTTATTAAGAGTGTGCATACCGACATTTCAAAAAAATCTGAAAACGGGAGACCTTCTATCTCGACAACCGTTACTAAATATGCTTTGGAACAAAATAAGGTAGATGCATTGAACATTTATCTAGGGAATAACCGTAAAAGATTTTTTATATCTTGTATACATTTCTCAAAAAAAAATATTCATAACATCTCTGCTCTTTTTTCCGAAACACGGAAATTCGTTTCGCGAAAGTCGCGGAGTAAATTTTTTTTATACAGATAATATGCATTAAAATATAGGGAATAACCGTAAAAGTTTTTTGATAGACGCAAAATTAACACCAAAAAATGGAAAAACGCTATTTTTACCATTTTATCATGCGATTGTTCACGCGATTTTGAACCTTAATGCCGTGGGAAATGACTCTGACGTCATTCTTGGTGCCAAGCCCTTAATTCGAATCTAAATTATATTTGTATAGACGTAACTTGTGACGTCATCATTATTAACGGTATTTACGTCATTCGACTAATTCTATAGTTTAGAAATATCGCTTCAACTTTAGCATGTGTAGTATACTAACTAGCTGTTACCCGCAAAATTTACACGGCTGACGCGTACATTTTTAGTCCGTAATTAGCTTTTTATCTCGTTTACATTGCTAATAATTTTTCGAGAAGACTTTTACTATTTCGCTCTTTTTTATCCCTTTGGAAAAACGTCCAAACACCATTTTACTAATTTTGATAGTACATACTACATAGAATATAGGTATGTGCTAAACATTAACTTCGCAGTAAGTACGTCCAGTTTCCGAGATAGGTTACCCTTAGCTCCCAACAGTCCCAACCCTTTATGGCGGAATTTCACTTTCAAAAAAATTACGTAGACGGCGCTGACTATGTTTTCCACACTTTACGATACAGGCTTTTGGCCTAGTGCAAGGTGTACATGAAAGTATTTATTAAATATCCTATTATTTTCGATACCTCTCTATGCACACAAATACCAATTAACTTCATGAATCTTGAAATAATTATAAATACACAGATAATAATAATTTTCTTCGATCTGGAAATAAAGAAGGTATTTAAACTCAGAAGATTTTGTTTACTTACATGCGTGACGTTCTAAGTATTCAAGGCATACGGAAAAATCTCATTTTATCCATAGGCTAAAAAGTCATTTCTTTATTTTTTTATATTTTGTTGGTTTAACTGGTACGTTCATCCAGGCCCGTTCTGAATTCCTTATTTAGTATGTAATTTATTCTGTTTCTTGAACATTAACTTTTTGATGAACGAGAAAGCAGACAAATATTCCTATTATTATTATTACAGACTATTATTTTCTGCTACTAGCTGTTAATGTTATTTTCTCTCTGCTACTTGCCGTAATTCCGTCAGTCACTGTTCCTTTCCACAAATTACTGTTGTTGTTATTATTGCGACTGCCAAGGTTTTATTATAAATAATTTCACCAACCCTTTACCTTTTTTTACGATCTGGACTAGACGTGTACTGAATTCGTAATCACTGTTATTTTTTTAAAATTATATTCTTCAAGTGACGTTTTGAGTATGATGTGAATCTAGTCGAAGTCTAGTCTGTTGTTCACCACACAGTAAAATAATAATATGACATTAAAAGCTTCAATGTGTTATTCGCAATTTACGAGTAGTCCATCTTCCGCTCTCACGATTAGACCCAAATGGCACAAAGTTGACTACAGATTAAACGTCCGCAAAGCCAGTAATTAAGCTCAAATTGAAACCTATTAAGGTATGAAAAAATCTTCTACGCATTTTAAATGTAGAATAGTATAATATAAATTGACTTATGATGATTAACTATATGTGTGTACCTTAAATAGGGCATTAATGATGTTTCTTTGTACTGTGTTTACCATCTTGTATATGTATGTATGTTGCTGTCTGTGTGTATGATATCTGAATAAATAAATAAATAAAACTATAAAACCATCACATTACCTTTAATGGCTTTTGAATAGCAACTATTTAAAATATTAGCATTATTTTTCGATGATTCTATTTAATATGAAAATCAGCACCTAACATTGTTGAGGATTAATTGGTTTTTAGCAAAATAGACAGGTTGGTTGTATTATAATGGAAAACAGAAAAATAACCAACAGTGACGTTACGCGTGAAAGTAGCGAGAAAACAATGTAAACACTTTATTTTTTACCTGATCATCATATCCCTGCGAATCATACATTCGTATTAACTGCTACTTTTCGCTAGTATTTTTCACAATATGACTTTTGATTCACAGTCACAAGAAGTTTAATCAGAATGACTCATATTTTCAGGCCTTCATGTGGCTGAACAATAATAATTATGAGTACTTGTTTGTGTTGTATTTATGGAGACGTCTTCTTAAACTATTTCACATTTGAATACCCCTGGAATATCCAAGGAAGGTCCGTGATTTCATGAAATGTTTTCATATTATTTTCCTCTTCACAAACTTCACAACATATTTTAGTTTGGTTAATTTTGTATAAGTCATCAAACCCTCAGATAATTCCAGACAATACTAGCAAACTAAGCTTTACTAAGTAAGTCTTCTGTCATTTGAATAGCTTAGTTTTAACATTTAGGGTAAACCTATCTGCAGTACCCAAAGTTTGTACAGTTCCTTTAATAATAATAATTGAACTATTTTGGGCGCCGTTTAGCGAAAAAATTGCCCCAAGGGCACCTTACATTTTTATATCACCACATAGGATCGTCACAAACAAAAATAAAAAATGAATCTAATTAGTTTCGGCTAACTATCATGACTTTGACCTATGATCTATTTATTTATCAGCAAGGCACACTTACAGACATTGAACACAAATTAGCCCAAAGAAAAACATTACATTAAATATAGTTCATTCAAAGCCCTATTAGAGTTTACACAAGAATTCATATTACGGGGACAAATACTTGTTGAAAATATAAAAAAATCTACAGTTCATAGGTATATCATACGATCTACAGTTCCTGTATGGTTCGGTCTTTAATTTTATCATCAATGGAGGACTCGATAGTTTGCAAGAGAGGCCAAATCCATACAGTAAAATCATATTGTTCATGATTTAATAGATACCTACAAAAAAAACTTCCCGCCTATATATCTATCCCCTGACGCCACGTCCCTTGTAGGGTAGACAAAGTAATTATGCCATGATTATGTCCTAAGATTGGTTTGCATTCATCTACATGACTACAGACTACAGTGCATGTCGCCAATCACCTAGTCTGTGCAGCAATATCTGAGCTGAAGTTCAATTTTTCTGAAGGAACCCAGAGCTACCAATATTTTTGCCCACTAAGCAGGCCCTTTAGCACTAGAATATTTTAGTAGAACTATGTTATATGACTGTTGTATAGATTTATTCGTAGGTTGGTATAGCTACGTCGTGTGTCGTGA
The DNA here is from genome assembly GCA_963576895.1 of Ceraclea dissimilis. NCBI lineage: Eukaryota > Metazoa > Arthropoda > Insecta > Trichoptera > Leptoceridae > Ceraclea > Ceraclea dissimilis. Next base: position 7,681,285 of record OY756375.1, read on the forward strand.
TCCGATGATCCGTGGGCGTCTTTGACTCTTTAATATTATGATCACCGAAAAGGCATATTGCTAAATAATATTAGAAAACTTCAAATGCGTATAATTCTATAAGAGAGTAGGGCTGTAAGAAACAGAAACAGTGAGGACAAAGAAACTTCTTAGAATAATACGATAGAGATCTAAGCTTTATAATGGTGATGGAGTAGACATTTCATTATTTTATGATAATCTTTTGAAGTCTTCTTACGCGTCGACCATCTTTCCAAACCTTGACCGTTTTAATTTACGCATTAAAGTTTTAGCTCACACATTAATTACAGCCTCACATCATTCTCTCCGCACATCAAATCTACCTCAACTTGTTTACTTTAACCCTAGTCACAAGGTCACAACACCTGTCCCCACAGCCACTTACCTTTTTCTTAATTACCTTTCCTCTTCGTCAGCCTCTCCGATCCATTGTTGGGTATAGGCCTCCCCTTTGATCCTCCACAACTCCCTGTCCTGGGCACAATCCATGTTTTTATTTCGTCAGACCACCTTATACCTCATTTGCGCTCAATCTCTCAACCACACCAGTTTTCGAGCAAATTTAAGTAACTTTTAAATTTCTTCTACGTCTGTAGCTGGTAGTTACGCAAAATAATCAAACTTTGGCTTTATGCAACTCTTTGATATTAAAGTTTGATAAAAGCTAGGAGAAACAGACTCAAGGTACAAACAAAATAAAACGCAAAGTAGGTAAACAATTTGCGAGAAAAAGTACATTTCCCAGGCCCTGTTTTGTGAAGACTCATCTTGTAGTGGGTGTAGGAAATATCTCATTAGCAAATACAAGAGATTGAAACTTGTTTCTAGTGTTTTATTCCATAAACGGAGTGTATTGTTTACAAGATTTAATTATATTCTATTGTTGACGCTTCTGTCTGCTATTAATCTAATCAAAGGGGCCCTATCCTCCTTACACTTCAAATCTGAGAGTGAGAGATATTGTCAGGTGTGTCCATGTTGATCAGATGACAGCATTCTAAACCTTCAAAGCTGGTACCTAACTGAGGAATTGAAACGAATTCTTAATGAAAACTCAGCTGCCGTTCAGCCCGTTTACGATAGTAGGTAGACACCTTACTTTTAGAGAACACTCGAAACAATATCAAAAAGCTGGGGGGCGGAGTATTCACTAACCATGCATGGGGAATAACATACCTACTACAACTACAATGCCTATGACACACTCTCAAGATACGCTGCCCAAACGTCATAAGCAATGTCGATTTATAGCACACCACGAACCAGAGGCAGGTCGATGAAGACGACCGGGAAAGAAAGTGGAGGCGGATCGGTCACACCGGTGAGCCCAAATACTACTTGGCGACGCTCCATGGTTGCAGAGTTGAGGGGAGCCGACCTAAAATAGCCGGATGTCTAGACCATGGCCCAGGACAGAGACCAATGGAGAGGTGTTGTTGCCGCCCTATGCTCCCACGGGAGTTAGAAGAACCAATGATGATGATGATGACTACTGCTATACCAGCAATGTAGCTCATTATTTGTTATTCTCCTTGTAGCAGGGATATTGATGGTGTCATTCCAGACGGTGTTGTGGGGGGTGCCCTTCCGGCTAACCCTGGGGCCGTCTGAGTAACTTTGGGCTGATGATATACCAGCACAATATGTCCAGCGACCGTTGTGCTGGTGTGCAATATAGGTTGGACGACACTTTCGTGTGCAATTGCTTCCCTGCACTTGATAGGAGACATACGGGAATGGCGAACCTCATTACTGAATATGATGAGATGTTATTATGTCTCTTGTATTTTCGAATATGTCTTTTGTTCTTAATTCAAAGAAAACTGTTATAAAAAAACTTAGGTATTTGTTTTTTGTTGAAAATTTCTTTTGTCCCATTATTTTCTGGAAAATAACATGTCAAGTATATTAAGGGTTTCTTCGTATTCATATTTTTTTCAGCTTTAAATAGAATAATTGTTTACATTATGATGTAGAGGTATATTCATTTTTTATTGTATTCTCTTTTGAAATGTATTCAAAATAGCAGTCTTGTTTTGCTTAATTATTATATTCTTCGGGATATCTCAATTAAATACCTTTTTTTGCACAGAGTTTTTATACGATTTTTTTTTTCAAAATAACGTTATATGAAAATCAGATGGATATGAGCTCTCCAAAATACGAGTATATGTGTATCTATTGATTTGCGAACAGTTTTTTGAGATATAAGTATGTATGTTGGGTTGGCTGTAAGGAATTACATACATTTATACGCCCGCCTTTGGTACTATTGTTCTAAAACGTTGTATTGATTTTCTCATTTCATCCAATAACATTTAATTTATTTCTGGTTGTAAATGATTCGAATTAAACCATGGATTCAAAATAGAATAGTGTTCAAATCGCGGCTCGGTCTAAACTTCTCGAGTAGAACGTGATTGCTTAAACCAGTCAATGATCAGTTTTGTGTCCGATTGGATAACGGTTATTTACAGAATTTATAGAATTTAACAATTAGATCACACACTTTTATAATAATAAGCAATGCTCACTAGGGAGAGCTTATCGCAATAAGGCGATATCTTCCAGCTAATTTTTTGTTAACATTGAACTTATTTCAATTGTTTTCCCTTTGTTTCAGGTCAGTAAATACCAAACACATCTTTCAATGTACTTACTTCATCCGTGATTGCCGAGACTGCCGAGTAGTAAGTGAAATTCCACTTCCAATACTTAATTTCAGTAGCCGAGTAACACCTGCGAACTAACCTTTAGTTTCTTTTGGTCATAAATCTTCTCTGCTGTCATTCTGAGTTCTGAGAACTCCCCTAATAGAAGATCTTGGGGACTACTAACTGATACCGTAGCCTAAGGTCCGACCGCTAAAAATATGACCTGCCTATATATGTTTCTTAATTCAATTTTCAATTCGGTTTATTACTCAAAATTATTATTTTACATTTGAGTAATTAATTAAGTAATCGAAATGTGATTTAAATTAAAGTTGTGAATTTTTTTCTAGGGCGCTTTTTTCGGTATGCCATTGTCCCTATAATAAGACTTCTTTGTGTACGCATTAATACGGCGTTGAATAAACTATTTTTAATGTAATATTTTTCTTTTGTCGAGTTCGTATTCAATAACTGTAAGTGTGCCTTTGTATGTAAGTAAATAAATAAACCATGTGGCGTTGTGTGTAAACTTTGATTTGAATCCCATTTCGATTAAAAAACACATGGGTCACTTTTTTCGCGTTTGGATCTTAGACTACTACGACCATACACGCAATATTAAAAGAATGGAACAACACAATCCCCTAGAGTTCGTATACTCAATGGATGCCCACGCTACAAATTCAGATGGCGAAGTTTTCTATTCATATTTTTACTGAGGTCTCGACACCCACACACATCCCTAAAAAACTTTTTATTTCTGTATGATTTAACTATTGAGAGATTTTTTTTCTATTTATTTCTTTGATAAAGATTGGTGTGAGCGGTAGTACTGCTGTCATAAGCCAGAACCATGTATTAGTCAAAAATTTTAAACTGAGATAATCGCGAAAAACATCTATCGCCATCGTTCCATGTTCTTTTGTTGTTGTGTTTTGTGCAATAAACTGTTAGGCCTACTGGTTCTATATTTTAATGCAATTAAATAATCCATATCTATGTTGTTCGTTCTTCGGATTTCCTTACTGAAACTTAAAACTACTTCACCCTGAAGATGGCAGTAGTATCGCTGCCGAAAGCTCGCTTATTTAACCACTTTCTACACGGAGTAAGGAAACCCGAAGAACGAACAACATAGAAATGGATTCATCACGCTGCGAAAGCCTGCAAGACAATTAAAAAAATAGGTGGTGTGGAAGCAATGGAGGAGGCCTTCGTCCAGGAGTGGACGGGAGTGGGCTGATAAGAAGAAAAAATAAATAAGTAAATATAATTCCATACATTTGCGTAGATTAGGGCGGTTGTAAAATAGGGGTTGTGTATGAAAAACCCACACTTTTAATGATTGAAAGAGATGGATTCTTTCGGTCGTTCTCTCTGCGTATATGTATTGTATAGTGTGCTGTATAGTATAGTATTCTAATGATCTTAGGTTTCCATTTCCCATTTCTATTAAAAACTCAAAATACCTACCTATATTTGGTTTATACGTGGTTCTTGCTCACAAACCCCACAAATAGAAAACTAACGCAGTTACGATTTGATTGTTTTTTTTATGTTACACCGTTATCCAAGTCTCGAAGAACTTTAGTCGTCAATTCTAAAATTGCGAGACTTGCAAATATCATTAAAAAATGTTTATAAATTTAAACTTTAAGCCTCTCAATTATTACGGCAACTGGTTTCAGAATTTTGATAAAAAGGATTCATCCACAAATATTTGCTTTTAAAAGCATACAGTCTAGACAGTTTAATTCTTGCTTATTAAATATTAACATTCGATATAAAAAAACACGGTTATTCTCCTTTCAAACAACGACTCATCCTTTCATCTTCTTGAAAATATTGCAGTATATTTATAAGTTAGATTTTTGCTCCGAAAAGGTCAAAGTGCTTATTAAAATATAAGTAAGAGGTTATCAAATCGTATACTTTGAAAACATACTAGAATTTTTCGCGACCGTTAATACGATTTTTTACGCGAATTTCGTGCTTTTTACGCGAATAACGCAAACTTCGTGCTTTTTACGATAAACGAAAATTTAGACATTTTTTAATGAGAAAAACACGAAATTTCTAATAATAATTTACGAAAAATACACGTAAAAAAATATTGTAAAATCTGATTCGTAGACAGAAGAATCTTACGGATTGGACTAATCTCAATATTTTTTTTGAATATATTTTTAAATAATTTTATTCTATATCTTTTGAATACAACATCGGTCATTATGTTGCCTATGTTGAATTTTTTTTAAGTTTATGTATTAAAAGCTGTATAAATGTATGACAAATAGCACCGCATTTCGACAAAAAATAATACCACTTTTCCCGAAAAATAACACCCGACATTTTTTATTCCCTCCTTATAAAGTATGTTGTGTATATTGGTGTAGACCGCATGAATATAAAACATCGTACATCTAATAAAACTTCCAACTTCATCAGAAAGCTTTATAAATATTCAAATTTACCAATTTGAAAATGTGATGATAAAATATTCCAGATTCTGTGTCGAAGCGAAGATTTTCTAATTCGCTCGTCCATATATACACGTCCATGAAATAGATTCGAAAGAACAGTAGCAATGTCTAAACAAATGCTACATTACAAACTGCTATGTTACAAATCGCTACATTACAAATTGCTACATTACAAATTGCTACCATACAAATTGCTACTTTGTTATGTTCCTAATTCATATTCATACAATGCTGACAAGGATATCAGAAATTTGTTTGATTTGCTTTAAATTTAGAAGAATTCTATGTTCTAACAATTGCATATTGTTACTCTGTACATGTAGTGACATACATTAGTATTTTAAGAATCTGTTCTATTGAATTTCTCTGTACCGTCTTGATTCAGGTCGGTATTATCGAGATTGTTTAAATACGATGAGATTCATATGAAAGTTACGGGTAGAGATTGATGTGGGATTGTCGGTTGCATTTCAATATTCAAGAAAGTGCTAAATTCTGTAACTTTCCGAACTAAAATAGGTGCGTTCTAAATTTGTTTTATTATGAAATACGAACACACTTACGTATGTACCCAGTTACAGAATCGGACCTATTAGTATTATTGAAAATCTTGAAAAAGCTGAGAAAATTTTATTTCTTTTTACGTGAACTAGACAAGATCGTACATCATAATGATAATAAATATAAGTATTCTTCCTTTAAGGTTATTATTATATTGTTGGCCGCGTGTCTTCAAAAGACACGCGGCCAACACCCGAATAACGTTTAAGGAAGAATATATATACCATGCTGCGAAAACCTACAACATCATAAATATAAGTGTTTTAATTCGCTGTTTCATTTGCACTTTGGTCTTTCGCTATTTTGGCAGAACTTTAGCCGCATTCAGGGATGCGTTGCCCGGGGTGAATCAACTTGGAGGCGTTCTACCGTCACGCCCCAACGCGGAGCTCTGACTCAGACTCCCAGATCGTTTGCACAATGGTTGTTTTCGCATACGAAGAATTCTCTGTTCTTTTTTTGTACGGCACTAATACGTTCCTGTGATTTTTGTGTCACTTTTTTATTATCACCCCTAGTTCGTGTATGCAACACCATTATGTTAGCATAATATTTCCAAAGTTGCTGCAGTCAATGCATGAAAAATGAACCCATCTTTTGAGAATAATTTTCTTTTGACCCGTTTCTCACTCTACTCTGCGATGTTGTATAGATACAGCTTTGCCAAAAAATGCGCTATATTTTATGCATGGGCACGTTCTCGGACTTATATACAGGTTATTATGCAGAGAGTTCCGATAATATCATCCTTGTAACGCTAAATACAATCTCTAGATAAATACATTATCTAGGTATTACAAGTACAGATACTTTATTGTAAACGTTTAATAATAATAATATTTGGACCACTTATTTGGCGCCGTTTAGCAATAAATATCGCCCCAAGGGCACCTTACACTTGATTTAATTGCAAAAAAGTAAAATTATTATAAGACGCACAAAAATTTGAAAAAATCTATTAAAACAAGATTGAAAATGAGATGTCATTATATTGTTTCACTGATTATTGTCACAAAAATGTACTAGGAATTTAGAGTATTATGTTTATATTTATTTTCAGATCAAATGTTAAAAATATTTGCAGATTTATTATTAAAATAGTTAAAGTAACATCACAGAAAGTTAACTGACTCACAAGACGCACAAAATAATTAAAAAAACAATTAAAATCTACTCAGCACAAAACTGCTGTAGTGGCAACTAGAACAGCGCCATCTTTTTGTTGTTTGTTCATATTTATGACATAAGTTCGGAATAGTCAGGAAACGTAGATTTTACTCAAGATTCAGTGTTTAAATGAACCCGCTAAACAGCCAACAATACTGTCTTATTTGAGCCTGCTTACACTTGGACCCTAACAAAAAAATGTTGGACGAAGAGGTTTTTGGATCGGTTTTGTAGACAGGCACGAATTGAGCAATATAAGGCATTTGTGAATAATGAATTAAATCAATGTGATAAACACAATGAAATTATGTAAAGAAAGTTTGATCAGCCAAACAGATGCAATTTAAGTAAATTGTGGTTAGTTTATTATCAAAGACAGCGCCCCCTCTAAATCTTCCTTCGTAAGAAATTGACATATTATAGAATTCAATACGTATGTATTTTGTATAGAGGGTGTACAAGTTTACATTAAGCCTACCATTAAGTATCTAGACTTGTCATTAATCGAGCTTTCAAAACATGAAACGTATCACTGACAACTACAAAATGAAACAAATCTATCAATCTAAGCGCTCACCCAACCCCCTCATTTCATTATCTTGCGAGTTTAACAACTCCTTCCATTCTGCGATACTTTGGAAGATCATATCTGTCTCTACATGTTGTGTGAAATATTCGTAGACTTCTTCATAAATTTACCAAAAACGAAGAATATTCGCTTCGGTTGATTTTCCTCTCAATTGCGTAAATCATTTTTCACCGCATTTTAGCAGAACCATCTCATGAATTCAATTGGAATAGCAGGAGTTTCATTAAAGATATCGTAGAAAGTGCTTTATAGAACAAATCTTCTCTTGTACGACAAGTCTGCGAACTTTTGTTGTTCTTAAGTAATCCAAGTACCTCCATCCGTTAATTCATGTCTGCCTTCTTTGTTTTACAGACTTTAAATGTATGAACTTAATTCTGTAACCTCAGGGTTTTGAACAGCAATCATTGCCTTATCCAACGGGTTTTTACTACTTAGTGAGCCTTCAGGACCTTGTTGAAAAACGCAGGCTTTTATGCCAATTTTGACGCCTGTTTCGTACGCACTAGCTTATAATATGTCATAGTACGTATGTATGTTGTAGGTATATAAAAATCTTCTCAATTTGTCCCACTTCCAAAGAAGTAGGTACGTTGTATTATTATGATTGTCATATCACATGCTTTGTCATTTTATCGCTGATGAGGTGTCATATCGTTATTACATATTTTACAAAGATCATGTCTTTGATAAAGTCACAAACAGACGTCAACTTTTTTTCTAGTACCAACTTCATAGCATCAACCGCAGAATTCTCCTAACAGACTGTACAATAGTTTTTTTTTTTTTTTTGTAAAATGCTCTCAAACTTCTCGCAGTCAACTAAATGGAAAATGAGTTTTGCTCTTACCAGTGCCGAGCCTGGAGATATCAAATTAAATAGGGTGGCGACTTGATATTCTGAATACAGAATTGTAGAGAAATTATTGTACAGAAAAAAGGACAAGCTCTTATAATCTTTATGACGGAATAGGAGGAAGCAATGGAGACATAGTATTATTTTTACTGGACCGATTGATAAATAAGTAGGAACCAGTCCAGGTACTATAATCGCCGAAAGACATTCGTTCCCGACTCGGATTGCTCTTCAAAACCCCGAGGTAACATACTTTTTTATATAAGCCTGCTAAATAGGAGACAATACTGGCTTAATTGGAAAACAGACGACAGTACTGGTTTGTAGGACAAATTGAGACTTACTTACTGCTAGCCACTTGCGTTCCACTGCTGTACATAGGCCTCTTCTAAACTCTTCCACTGTCTTCTATCTTGGGCTATCTGCTGCCATCTACGACCCGTAAGCTGGACAATGTCATCTGTCCACCTTTTCTGTTGTCCTCCTACGCCTCTTTTGTTCTCCAAGGGCCTCGGGAAATTGAGACTATGGGAGCGATATTTCGTGAGCAAATTCGGCTGAGGACAATTCAGTTATGGCGAATATACCGAGTCTGTATTGAGGGACCTTCTTCGAGGAATGGAGGAACTAGCACTACTTACAGTCTAAAACTTCCGATCCAGTTGAGCCATATCCACTATTTTGTTAGTTAAAACGGTTCCAATTATTACATCAAGTTCTATGTTTGTTTCCGTTTTTACAACTGCAAATTTGCAACCGTCGTATTTTTCATTCCTTTGTTAAAATTGTTCTTCAAACACGAGCGCAGTATTTTCTTTATAAAGGAACTACAATAATGTTCAAAGTAGCCCTCGGGAGCGAATACAATAGTTTTATGACTTATTTGTTTTAAAACCACCTGACTCATAATAATACACTAGCACATTGTCTAAAGGGAATATTTGCGTAAGTAATGAAAATTTTAATGAAATAGGAAAGCGTTCGTCCATTTCAGCGAACGTACGACCGCCATTTTGTCGACAAGTCGACGTGTGATCGGCAGTTCTCGAGAGCATTCGTACACACGCCATTTCACCTAAACGTAATTACATTACAAATATATTTTTAGAAGAAATATACGTGTGTAATAAAAACATCATTTTTTTATGAAAATATGAACACATCCATTGTGGGTCATGTATTGCTGCCATTTTGTATAATTATGTTCGTTCGTAAAAGTAAGGTTGTGGAAATATTCGTAATTTCGTACCTACTGAAAAACACCCTTAATGAGAATTTTCCCCGTAACGTTCTTTTTAGTAGTACTACTGGAAATTTCAAACAGACGTAAAGAAATGAGACGTACAGAACCTAAGCATTGCTTCTCGGAAATTATAGAATTGATCTATATATAAAAAAATATGTAGGTTTTTGTAATTGTTCGCATAACTCCCGCATTTTACGATTGATTGCTGTGAAAATTCACAAAAACTTTCGTACCGATCTGCTTTAGGTTATGACGTCGCCATTTAGAAAAAAAAGCTTTTGTTGGGAGGTGCCATGATGATGAGAGGATCCAAGATTTGTGTGGTATCATATGAAAGGGTGTTGAAAAAGCAATTCAGATCTTAAGTCACATTTTGTCTTGGTCAAACCTTCGGGAGACACCGGGCCATGCGAAGCACGGTTAACTCAGCTAGTAGAAGATATAGAATTGGTGTATAATTTATATTATATACATTCAAGAGACTCGAACTGTGTGGGAGAGATGACTTTTTTTGGTGTATGTGACTTGCGTACATTTCCTTGCATCACGTATGATGTGGGTTAGACTATAGAGGCACTAATACACTTAGAACGTCGTTATTGCCTCGTCTAATTGATAGTGACGTGTATAGTATTGCGGCAACACAGCGAACATGACTTATAATAATATTAGTATTAGAAATTATCAGTATGAGTGGGTGGAATTTTTCTTGAAAAAGTACATAATTAATTTGCTAAGAGATATCCGCAGAAATAACGCATTAATTATTTTGTTATTCTCCCACTAAAAGCGCACTCTTGACCTACTTCTTCTTCTTCCTCAGCCCTCCCTCCGCTGCTGGACATAGGCCTCTTCAAACGTTTTTCAGTTTTTTCTACTTTGAGCTTTGCTCAACCAGTTTATTCCTGCGACTGGGACTACATCATCCACCCATCTTAGGTACATACGTTTCAGTGGCGAAGAGTGGATTTCTGAAGAAGGGAAGCCGGGGCTAACGTTTCTTATGGGATTACGTCAGATTAGACACTATTATACCTATCATTTTTGCCAAAAGGTAACTCGATGGGAATCGTGTTCTTAGGTAGCTTCGCGCCTGATACGTTTATAACAAAACTGGAATTGTTTTCGGGTTACTGCTCTCCGTAAATTTTGGAAAACAGAAACGTATGGTCGCTGATTCGAAATTAGTAGTCGACGTAAATGAAGCTAACCCAACAAACTGCTCGTTGTAGTTCTATAATTTTTTTTTATTCCGTATATACTTCTTCTTCTCTATAGCTCTACAACCCTTGGTGGGTCTTGGCTGCCTCCAAAATCCGTCGCCATCCTCTCCTATCTAGAGCAGAGGTCCTCCAGTTCGTCTATACTATATAACATAATAATCAGAAACACATCAACGGTTCAGAGCCCACGTTGAATTAATGTTTTTTTTATTTATTTCATTAAATTTATATTGAGAAACAGAAAAATGTCCTTCGTTTTCCTTATAGTATAGACTCTAACTAACTAACTCTCTATACTATAGAGAGTTAGTTAGATAGACTATCAGTCACCGAAATTTTCCTTTCAATAGATTTGTGGAGATAATGAAAAAGCCCCGCATTTTCGGACAGGTTATAACTAGTCACATACTATTATCTGCCAATACATCGCATACTCAATACATACATATGTTTTTATAATGTAGTTTATATTAATATATTGATCGGTATTGAAATGTATGAATTTCAATGATTATAATATATACTAGTATGCAAAGTTAAATGCATCTGCGGACCCGTATTTAAAATTGACATTTATTTTATTTAACAAAAAACAATTCACACCTTTTTAATGACATGGCAATTCACGTAACGACAGAACTGATAGGTATCTACATTACGTTCGCACAATGTAGCATTATGTGAACTCCCTTGGGGAGGAAGCGGGATTGGCGTTCCGTTGATTACATCAAATTGCCTAAAATCAATTTGCCTAACGATGAATTCGTCGATTTCAGACGAATTGATTTTAGACGAATTGATTTTAGAACAATTCATTTTAGACGAACTTTCCGGACACCTTTTTTCATTAGGGCATTTGTTAATTTATTATAAAATTTTGACGGAAAACTCTTGGCAAGAATAAATAAATAAATATCGCGTAGGTACAATTTGTATAAAAATATTATATAGATTTTTTAATATTTTGGGTATGTACGCAGGTACTGCAGGTCACCTTTCACTTTTAGCATTGAATATTCCATACTAACTTACCAATCAACAAACTCCTTCACTCAGTGACCGGTTCTACAGCCATCACTAAGATTACATACACCAATAACATGTAGACTTAGCTACATTAATAATATAATGTATCGATTTTATACAATTAATTATTATTGTGTTTATCAATAAAATCCATATCACTACAGGTGGTTCGTAATTGGATTAAAAAAACTAATCTATAACTCTTACACCATACATCTTTGTCCTACAAAATAATTCATAGTTGGGTCCAGTTCTAAACTTTTTGAACTAAAACAAAATGAACTAAAATTTTACTGTAAAAGAATTAAAAAAAGTTATAGAATTGGACTCAGTTATAAAATTGACTCCATTATTTTTTTTTAATTTGGGAGTTTGGTGTAGACTTTTTAGTAGACTAGGTTAAAACCTGAAAAACTCTGCATATCATTATGGACCATCGTGAAAACCTATTGAAACATGATAAACATTGTACATTATTGTACAATTATTTTTTTAGTACAATAAAGATTATTTTATTTATTTTATTTATATTTAAAAACGGCAAATTATGCTCTATTCGTCTTAGCTCCAAGTAGGGTTGCCAGATGATAATTTGATAAAGGAGGGCAGATTGGTCTAAAAAGGAGGATTTTCTGTAAAAAAAAGGAGGACATTCAGAAATTAAACGATTTTTTTTAAGTATATTATTTTACTTTTTTTTAATCAAATTTAGCTGAGCTGCCAATTTTGGAAAGAAGTTCTTTTGGTTTTTTAACAAATAATTATGAATATCTTCACATGTTTTTGAAGTTGTATTGAGTAAGAATTGAAGTCCCGCCCGATGTTTAGCAAAAAGGACGACTTACAGTAGGTAAGGGAGGACGGGAGGACAAAACATGGAAAAGGAGGACATGTCCTCCTTTTGGATACCATCTGGCAACCCTAGCTCCAAGTCAAATAAGTTAGAATTGAATCACCATGTATTATACACTTGTCACAATATCATCAGCCTACTCATATTCCTTGTACGCCAATCGGATCAACCCACTTTTTACAGCCGTCGCCTAAAATTGATTTTGGCATTTTGCATAATGTTTTATAATTATTAGTGTATTATTATCACACTATTATCTATGCTTATCATGTGGAGAAACATGGCGTGCTGTCGTATTTGGCATAGATTGACACATTAAAAAATCATTAAAAATATTGTATCATATATTTTATAGCGTAATTTCATATGGCTAATTCGTTAGTTTTAGCGTTGGTATACGGTATACCCCATAGTAAAACGACGCATAACTGCATACTTGGGTCATGCTCTGCAAGGCGACAAATATAAGCTACCTACTCCCATTTTATTATGAAGGGCAAAATAGAGGTACGCCGAGGAATCGGTAGACGTCAGATGTCATGGCTCCGAAATATTCGTAATTGGACTGGCATCAGGAACGTCGGCGAACTGTTCAGGACTACGGCAGACAGAGATGCTTTCTCCATATTGCCAACGTTGCGGGGACCTGACACGGCACGAAAAGAAGAAGACACTCAACCTCTGTTAGGTGAATGGAATACTATATTGGAATGTAGACGCTGATGGCATCAGGGATTCGAGAAATGCATATCAGGATAGAGGTTGATGAAGATTTTTTGGACGCTAAGGCATTTAAAGATGACGATTTATAACATAAGGATGATGATTATAAATACGTCAGTTTTTAGAATATTTATTACTCATTTGTGAAACTAACAAACTATGGATTTCGCCAACGTTTAACTGAGGGGTAGCGAATTATTCCTATATCACTCGCAGACAACTTAAGTATGAAAATTGTGAATTTTTATTGCGCTATTTAGTGATATGAATCAAGAACGCTGTAATTTTGGAAACTTAAAAACGTTTGTACTGCTTTTTCATTCTCTTTTGCAATATTGTGAAGTACATTCCGCGATTTTTTTTCCATTTCATGGTGAAATATGGAAGCGCACTTCGCTGAAATTGTTTAAAAAAGATGCAAAAGAGGTTTTTCTATATTTTTTTTTATAGTAGCTAAGTGTAGGTATATTTATTAAGTTAAAAAATATTCTATTTCCACTGAGGGAAAAATTATGTACTTAAGTAATAATACAGTTTTACATCTGCTTATAAACTATTAGTGTACCTCACTATCTGCGGTTTTAGATATTTGCGATTAATGCCCGATAGATAATCTATCTTCTGACCCCCAAAGGTCGTTTAACTGTGAATAATTCTCATATAACTGATATATTCTGATCTGTCCTCCACTTACTGATATATAGTATATTGACTATACCCTTCTAGGGTACATCAAACTAGCTAATAGATGGAACTTTTGTGGTCCAAACTCATCGTTTCTGAGCCCATTTTTGAAAGTCCCTTACAGAAGATACGAACCTTTCTTCTTCTTCTGTGGCCTTTTTCTATCCACCGCTAGACATAGGCCTCTACCAACGTATAGGTTCCATCAGCGGTTTTGATGATGTCAGTCCATGGTGGCCTTCCGACACTCCTTCTATTTGTCCAAGGCCTCCACTTTCGCTCATCACGGTGCACCCATCTAGTGTCACCCTGCCTAGCCATATGTCCTGCCCATTGCAACTTAAGTTTGTATCAGTGCCGTCAAATAAAAAAAAGTACGTAGGTACACATTCGAATATACACGGATTTTGAACTACCCCCAAAATATATAAAATGAGCCTGCCGTATCTACTAAGGTACATATGAGGGGATTAACGTGAAATAAATGCAAAAAACTAAAGACACTGTAGGGTTGTTCAAGGTTAACCCACAGCGATATTACACTTAATATTTTTATTATTAACTGTAATAATGTTACTACTCCCTCGACATGGGAAATATTAATTTTAATGCAAACCTATTACTATGTAGAAATACTAAAATACCTATACTTATGAGGTTATATGTAGATCGTTTATTATATACGAGTATTATGCTAGTTGTGTTGGCTAAAACAAGTTCTCATGTTTTTCCGTATTATTCTTTACTACTTACATTCAGCATTTAATTAAAAATTAAACTCATTCAGAGATGGGTATATTGGTATAACCATGTTTTATTTGCATGTATTTATTGTATTTTGACAGCTGTCAGTGTCAAACTTATGTCAAATTTTAACCTTCTTTTTTTAAATTACGTAATACTGTTTGTTAATTGCCTGATTTTATTAGTCTTTCTGGTACTACAACGAGATTATTTTAAGGATCTGGACTTGTGTACACATACCCAAATACTTTCCTGCACCCCCCATATTAAGCTAATAGCTTGTGTCGTGAAGTCAAACATCGTCAAACCGTCACCACCAAAATAGAAGTCCGCGTTCCAATCAACTGCGCCAACCCATGAATAATAAACTAGAGGTGGTCGGTAGCCTGGTTGGTAACGCGCTCGACTGTTAATCCAGTGGACGCGGGTTCAATCCCCAATGCCGACCTACTCCGCTTCACGACACAAGCTTTTCAAGCTTACTGTGAAGTGTACAAAGATTGAGTTTATTTCAATAAACCCAGATTCATTTATTAAAAAAAAATAGTGCCGCCGAAAGCTGTAAGATTTTGACATCAGCATTGATTCACGAAATTCATATGACTAGATTTCCCTCTAGTTACGGGCGTATTAGATAATGGCTCTGTTCATTTTCGTCCTCATTTAATGTGAGTTGAAACTGTATTGTTACAACTTTTCGTGGATACAACCATATTCTCTTCGAGTGTTGAGTTTCCGGTCTTGGCATTCATAATGGACGAGTAATCGAATACGAGTATTTTTTAGTTTTTAACGTAATTTATTCACGTTATATATTACACAAAGTAGGTATTATTATAATATCTAGTTGTTCTTTGTAGATACCAGGCAGTTCCCACAAGTAACAATAATCTCGCATAGCGTTTTTATATTTTAATATTCACAGCGTTTCTCATACTGATACTTTTTTTTTCACTTCTGTTCATTAAGGGTAAACCCACCTCCACCCCTGGGTGTTTCAGGAGCTTTAGCTCCTATATCATCCAGTCTTTTAAGCAAAAATATTTTTTCAAAGGAGGGCTCAAGGTTCGCCGGAAGGACTCCCCTCAACAAACCCCTCCCGAAACTACTCTGAACACCCTTAATGTTCCTTGGAGGAGACTTTCACTGCAAGGATCTACACACTACTACATTTTTTTCTTCTTCACTTCTGTTTAAGGGTTTGCCTATATACAAACTAAATATTTCCCTGCACACCTTGCACAAGGCCAAAAGCCTGTATCGCAAAGTGTGGAATACATTGCCACCGCCGGGGTTTGAACCTGGCACCCCCGTTTGAGAGATTACCGTCTCAACCAACTGCGCCAACCATCTTGTTTTTGTGCACATTTTTATATGTGAACTGAACAACCATTGTTTCGGAGATTTAAGTCAATGTTTACTTGCCGGTAATATTTGGGGTCATTATTTTTGAGTATCTAAATACTACCCGCTGTTTTGTACATCAATAATCAATTTATGCAAGCTTCCTTCGAGTATTCGGCTCATTACGTGAATGTTGACCTGAACCCCTTACACTCAGTTCAGTATTTGATTCAATTCTGATTATGTTATTGTTCTTGTGACATTACTATTTTTTTCCCTTTTTTTAATGTGTAACCCACTTTCGAGGTGATGTCAGTCGCAGCTCTTTATACTCTGATTAACATCGATCTAACATTTTATGTATTGACGATTCCTGTTCCTTGTTACCTCCTTGTATTATCGTGGATGTTTAGAGAGCGAAGTAATAGAGCAGTCAAATTTCACATAGCTAATATTTCTGCGTTTTGCAAAGTTGATTACTCCAATATGAAAATTTTGAGAAGCAATGTTTTAGTGTTATTTAATCCTCTGTTTTATGCACTTTTTATGCTAATAACTAGTAGGTACTCGGATAAATATAACATAATCTTGACGTATATATATGTAGAGATAATACATATATTTATGTGATGTACTCTGCCCGGTACAATCGAGGTTCCCATGATTAATTAAAAAAACGTAAGTAAATCGTGAGAATTTCGCGTCTTTTCATAAATTTTATAATGAATACAAGTTGAACGGAAACAATGGAGTAAAAAAATCGTTGTATTTCTATGTGTAAACTCGTGTTAGAACTGTATGGTGAATTAGATTATGTAGCAGTAACAGTTTAAGCTGTGAAATTGAGGAAAGGAACTATATGTTTTGCCAAAATAACAGCTGTGAATTTCTGTACGAACTAATTCTAGAAATGTTGTGAAAATGTTATTATAGATTATTCTATCCTAACCAAACGTGTTTCTATCAGTCTCTTATAATTCAACCTTTGTAATTTTTTTGACGTACGTAATTTATTTGTTTTAATTCTCATGAAGCCTCTTTGAGCGTTTCCTGGATCGTACACAGACATCCACATTGCCACCCCCTATGCCATTGAATGGCTTCGTGGCCTGGTAGGGTACATGGTCTTCTGTTTCTGTATGTAACATATCGCATAAATTGTCTTATATTGTGACCACCCATCGTTGGCAGCATCAGAAGTATTTAACGATTAGGTTAAATTGGCATAGTACTTGCTACATGATACTGCGACGCATGTGTTGTGAAAACTAACAGCTCTTCTTAGTTCAAGTCACACCTATTTTGTGTGTGTTTTGTTAAACGAGTGAAGAAAACTAAAGATACGAGTAAAAACAACGGAAATATATTTGCTTTGTATCGCACTGTACTTGGATTGTTCAATACTCTCATGCATTAGTTAGGCAGGAATAGACGTTGCCTTCGCGTCATACGATTTGCTTGAAGGAGACTTGTTGGACCAACTAGTATAAATTCTTCTTTGTTTTGTTCTGCTGATCTGTATTATGGAGGTTATCCTTGTATAAAAATTGTCTGTATAAAATTTTTCCCTAAGGAGTCTGAGACGGGTATTGCGGAGAAAAATAATATCTCAGCGACCTGACTAAGTATCCTTTGTAAAAAAAGAAGGTAAATATATTGAACCCTTCTCTATTGAATTACCGTAACAGATCTTTCATATCTTGTGCAGATTCTTGAAAAAAAAATGAGATATATACCTCGTATATTTTTTTCAAAGAAAATATCTCGCTTTGCTAAAGTCGCAAAGTAAAATCCTTTTCGTAGTGATTATAGGTATGCATTAAAATCTACTGAATTACTCCATTTTTTTTATAAAATAAATTTGCCTTTAAAAACGAAATAAAAACCTGTTTTTAAAATTTGATCATGTGATTGTGCATGTGCATGCGATTTTAAACCTTAAAGACTCGGGAAATGTTTTAGGGGTACTCGTCCCCATCTCCTTACTGTACCATCGACAAAGTCGTACGAATTTTGGATACACACATTCGTTAGAATTCTTCATTACGTCTAAAAAAAACGTTCATCAAACAATAGTAGAACGTCTCGTGACGTCTTTACATTGATCGTCTCGTGTCACCTTTACCTAGAACGGAAATGAAAAACTATTCGATGAATTCTTATATTTATTACTTACTTCCTTTGCTAGCACTGCTAGGTGTTATTTAGTTCTTAAGAAATTCGGTAATTAATGATAATTTTAATAGAATGCTAATATGAGAACTGAAACAGTCTTATTTATTATCATTGTATTGTTCTATCTGAATAGATTTTGTTCTGTACATTAACAACAGTGTATACTTTATTCTATACATTAACAGCAATAATATAGTACAGAGATTAAGCTATTAATGTTATTAGTTTAATTGATGTTATTTTTTCTTTTTGTTTATTTATTTCTCAATTATTCTGATTAGCTAATTAACTTTCGAGTTATAAGTATTTTACATCGTTAAATCGGCATCAAAAAATACACATCCTACTTCATTTACATCAGAATTTTGTATTTAAATTCATAAACTTTAAACTAAATTATTTAAACATAGTTTTATGAACCTGTCGGGAAATAAAACCGGACAGTATTTGTAAGTAGTTAAGTAATAAATAAATAAAACTTTATTGGCCAGAAAATATATGTAACAACAAAAACAAAACAAGATAATACAGTGTGCCAAAAGGCGGACTTATTGCAAAAGCAATATCTTACAGTCAACCCGAGTCAAGTAGTGTCACAAAAAAAAAATTTTCTTTAATTAGGCAGTCCACCCTAATTGGGTGATTTGTACCAGTACACATCTAAGAAAACTTAGGATAAAATGAGATTCAGAAGTTCAAATCTGTTAAAGTTTAAGTCGAACTTCTTCAGAAATCCCGGGACCACGCGATGTGATAAAAAGGATATTTTTTAGAACAAATACCTCAACAACCTTAATAAATGTGCTTTGTAAAAAACATGGTAAGTACAGACATTCAACCTTGCTCTAATGCATAACCAGAACATATTTTTTTATATCTTGTATAGGTAGATTCCGGATTAAAAAAAGCAATAAATAATTTTCGTAGTGAAGATATGTATTAAAATCGACGGAATTACTGTAAAACTTTTTTTAATAAAGCAAATTGTCCACAAAAATAAACCGTAAAAAAATTGTGTGTAAAATTTGATCGTACGATTATGCGTGTGATTTTGAACCTTCTCACCTTAAGTAATAATTCACGCAAAAATAAAACAAGTTTATAAAAATATAATATGAAGTCGAGATTAAGTGTTTGAGAATAAGTCTCGTCCTCATCATAAGACGTTTCCAAAGACATTATGACTCACGTATGTTATTCAAGGTATGACATTTGCCATTTCACGTTTCTTTGCATATTATGATTGACATTAGCGAACTGTAATTCGGAGAAATAATTTCACGATCACCGACACTAGTGAATGTTATCCGTGTAATGCACCATAGAAAATCAATTATCTACCTACATAGACAATCATCATAATGTCTCCTCTCAATTGCTTTGACTCACTGTTTTATGTACAGGAATGATACACGGTGAAAGGGGGTCCTCCAGGTGAAACATCGTTCATTTTCGCTGTATACTAGCGGGAAGAGTAGATTTCTGTAGTAAGGAAGCCGGGACTAACATTGTGTATTGTGTACTATGTCAGATTTTATCAATCAAAAGGGTAACTCAAGAGGAATCGTATTCTTTCAAAACTTGTCACTGCTGTATACCTACAGTTCGGAGAGGTAAAATTGAAGTGATTAGAGTTGCAGTGAAGTTAAGTGGCGTGTAACACGGATGTTGTAATTGATAAGAGAATTCACAAGTTGAGTTGTTTGGGGCATGCAGAGAGGACGAATGATTGAATGGTAACAAAGAAAATGTACTCGGGCTAAAGAAAAAGTGTAAATAAGTGTTTGAGTAAACGGAGTCATAGAGGGTGTATGGTATGATGAATTGTATAAATAAAAATAATAATTGGACTTATTTGTGCGCCGTTTAGCGATAAAATCGCCCCAAGGCCACTTAACATTTTTCTTTATCGCCATATAGGATCCTCACAAACAGTGAAAATGATAGATTAGATAGTATGAGTGTGACGGAAGCAATAGCTCACTCGAAACTCATAACATAAAATTTTTCGGTGTGAGAACATAGCGAAGTCACAAGGCCTCATCACTCAAAGCGATTTTGTGCATTATGAATTACCTCGTCCCATCCAAGTTGGTCCATTTCGTTTACCCGTTCTACGCCGGGCACACAATACTAACTAATTATTTTAATAATAGATACTGATAGGTACCTTCGTATCAACTTTTATTTTGTGACGAATGATTTTTTCGAAGTCCTTAATTTAATTTCGTTCCCATTTTATGTTTTATATTGTTTTTTATTCACTTCGCCATGGGAATTAAAATTCTGTAATTCGATTATTTTGTTTTTATCCGGAATCAATAATTTGTTTTTTATTTTATTCGGAATTCAGGAAGAATTCAAATTAAATGAAAATAAAATGTTTATTTTGTTTAATATTTTATTTTTCCTCTCATAATTAGTGTGTAAATCGTGGTACAAATAGACTCAACCAAAATGGACTAAATAATGTCTATTTCATCAGTTTAACGGGTTGGCTCAAGTGATCACTTTATGCTCGGAGCAACGTTCACCTATTCCACCGTATACTGCTGTCAAACGTGTAATTTTTGGAATTTGTGTGATATATGCGAGAGATTGAGAGCGTTTCACAATGCACCAATTCTTCGATGTTATCGCCATCTGCTGAGTGGACGCAACATTTCGCAACTACCTTTAAAGATTTTTTTATATTCTTGTACTTTATATAGGTAAATTGCCGCTGCACACTATGAATAAACTTTACTTTGTAATTTCGCAAGTGAGGTCTGCATTAAATAAATATCATACATACAATATTTAGTTTCATTTTAAATACATAGAAACTGGAGATTTGTAAGGATAGTTTAAATACCTAGAATATTATTGTAGTTAATATGCTGGAAGCCAATACTACAGGATGTTACATTACGTTTTCCCTTTTGATTTTTCAATCATTTTGTCTTCTGCCAAAACTAGATGGGTATTTCTCTATTTTTTATTTAGTTTCATATACTCTTCCTTCTAGGTTGTTCGGGTGTTGGCTGCGTGAACGATGATTGTCTCGAACTTTCGACGATACTGCTGCCACCTTCAGGATGAAGATGACAGTAGTATCGTTGTCTAAAGCTCGAGACAATCAACGTACACGCAGCCAACACCCGAACAACCTAGAAGGAAGAGATATACCATGCTGCGAGAACCTACAACATTATTTAGTTTCAGTTTTATAGTCCACAAAAATTACAATTAAATCAGAATCCGAAAAGTATAGGTAAGTCTTTTTTATCGCTCCCTTTCCACCTCATGTCTGCTACCTATTTTGGTTAGCAGAAAAGAAGTTAAAACTAGCTTCTACTGGAAACCAATGAAAGACTCGAAGTTTTTCAAGGCACAATTATAATGTAACTCTGACAACCTATTATTATACAGAGATCTGAGGCTAGAACCATATTAATTATTCTCAGTAGATATGTCTCTACTTGTCTATCTTTTGATATTATATTAAAGTTCAGTATATTAGATAGAGTCCTTTAAAAATTTCTTTGTAGAAAACACAAGGATAACATGATGTTTTTGTAATAGGTTGTAATAGGTTTTGGTAAACTCAGACAGGTCATGATAGTGTCGATGTATGGATGGTATGAGGAGAGAAAGGATGTAGATTTTTTTTATATGAATTAATCCTAAAACATTTTATTATGAAATTATCAATCATGCTGTATGTATAATAGAAATACCACACTGCTCTGTTGGGGTTCGACCTAATAAACCTACAACTACTGTTATTCGCTCTTATTTAAACAGAATCTAAATTACTGTGTATTTTTTGTATTTCTTCCCGTCTCCGTACCCTGGAGATATCACAGAGCAGCGGTTAGCTAAATTCTGTAAATTCTTGTTGCAAAATTGGCTTCTTATTCCTTCTCTCTTTTGTGTGTTTGTTATGTGGTTGGCAGAGGCGCTGTGGCATATTTCCCATAGGGTTTGTCTTCGAAACTTTCTAAAGGGTAAATGAATCGTCTTGGGAAATTAACGTTGTTATCAAATTTATTTAATTATACTGTTAATTTAATTCAGTACAATTCTGATATTGACACTTCTCTAAAATACATAATATCCCAACACTTTTCTAGGACAATAATAGTTCACAAATGTTCCTATAGAAGTTTCTCATTATAAATCATTTTTTGCATTGGTTACTCGCTTTATTCTCCGCCTTACAATTTTTATGACACGTTTTTGGATCAGCATTTTTAAAAATATTTTAAGTGACCCGTGTGCGTCAATTTTTACTTTCTTCAAAACTGTGGATGGTCCTAAAAAGGGTCGAAACCCCGACAACAAGAAAACACGCAATCATCTGAAAACACTTAAAGCTATCCAATAAAGTATGATTTAGAGTCGATGGAGACAAGGTGTCATCTGAAAGGTAGAGGAGAAGTCCTTACAAAACCGTCGAGTCTAAAGAGGCATGGCGGAAGATGAGCGCTACAAGAGAATAATAAATTTTATAATTAGAAGCAAATCTTTTCTTCAACAATAAGTAATTTTAATTTTATTTCACTTGAGTTTCAATTATTATTATCGTCCTGAAAAAAATCCCTACAATTCAATTTAGAAGCATTACGTAATTCGAGTAAAGGAACATTAAAACGCGTAAATATATTATTTTCATATTTCTTTCTCTAAAGAAACTCCATTTAATTGCGTTTAATCTTCCCCTCGACATAATAAAAGACTTCTGGACGATAAAGTAATGAAAAAATGCTTTCATCTCATTCAATTTTGGTTTACCTAATCTTTATATACCTACCTTGATCCTCCTCTATCTTATCCTCCCCGTCCTGACCTGGCACCCATCTTTACAACGTATTTTCCTACCTACTTATACTATGATATCGTCATTATATTTTTGTCCTTTATTATAATAGCCCACAAATTCGTACGCACATCTTAGTTCTATGTAAGGTGAACGGTTTACGGTAAGTCTAAAATCAATTGGTCTAAAATCAATTAGTCTAAAATCAATTAGTCTTAAATCAATTAGTCTAAAATAAATTTGTCTATAATCAATTCGTCTAATTATCAATTCGTCTAATAATTATCAGTTCGTCTAAAATCAATTTGCCTAACGATCAATTCCTCGATTTTAGAAGAATCGATTTTAGACGAATTGATAATTAGACGAATTGATAATTAGAGGAATTGATAATTAGACGAATTGGTAATTAGACGAATTGATTTTAGACGAACTTACCGGACACCAAGGTGAACAGGATCCGTAACCAAAACACAATCCAAAAACATATTCATATCTTATGGATGAACATCGTCGGACTTACAACCGACCTCAGCTGGCTTAAATGATCACTTTACACTCGAGAAACATTTCCAATTTCAGTTCACCCCGGCTTCGATTCGAACCCAGACCTTCGTCTCACATCTCGATGCCCACTGCACCACGAGGAACGACGGCTGTCCTGTCGAACTCCGCATACATTAAGTCCCAATGTGTTGCTGCTATTCGTACTGTTCAAGAAAGATATTTTTTATACACACCCTTCATATTATGTTTCGTTGTTTTATATTTGTCTACTTTCTCTTTACAATATTTATGTTGTCACCTATACAGTAAAATTTCGATCATCCAGGGAGTATTCGGCCTCTTTTGAAGGTAAAAAGAGTTGAGTTTCTTTTGACGTGTTGACGACTTTGACACCTTGTCCTGGGATACGAGTGTGTTTCCTGGTCGCAAATATAAGTTTTCAATGGGTGTTGTAATGGACTGTTGAAAATAAGAAATTTCAGTGAACCCAATTCTTCTTCTTCTTCTTCTTCAGCCATCCCTCCACTGCTGGATATAGGCCTCTTCTAACACTTTCCACGTTTTTCTACTTTGGGCTTTGCTCACCCAGTTCCTTCCTGCGACTGGGACTATATCGTCTACCCATCTCTTTTGGGGTCGTCCCACAGGTATTCTGTTCTCCCATGGTCGCCATCTTAGGATTCTGGGTGCCCATCTCTCGTTCCCCTGTCTCGCAACGTGCCCCGCCCATTGCCATTTTAGCCCAGCGATACGGTACGAGACATAGCAGACCTAATTAATTAAGATAAATTACCTATTTGCTGTGTTCTTTTTGTTGTGTCAAAGAATCAATTCACTTAAACTAATAAATGTGGTTTGAAAACGTGATAGATACGTAGAGTTAATTCACTGATCAGTGATCACCAACAAAACAAACGATCCTAAGTGTGGAGGTGTAGAGGTGATAACATGCTAGAAATAACTTCGGCAGCCGTAGTTTATTAAGACGTAATATAAAAAGATTAAGAGAAAAGGTTAAAAAGGTCTGTTTCTATTAGTAATAACAATGATTATTCCGAAAAGGACACAACGCACTCTTTTTACAAAAGAGTCCGGTAATTGACACGGTTATAACACTCGTTCTAGGCTTGAGCTTAAAAGGGTTATTCCACATCCACATCCCATTTCATTACATTTTTATATAGGCATTAGAATTTCATTGCCCTTTTTCCCCATACCGCTTCGTTAAGGATCTCTCCACGTTCGAGTTTTGACGCGTTTCTTTCTTTCTTTATTTTTTTAACGTATTCTTATATTATGAAAAGAATTTATATTATGTTTACTTGTGTACGTAGTTAGTGCGCTCAAACACACGTACGTGTAAATATGTTTTTCCTTTCCTTTATTCCTTTTATTCTTGTCTACCTATGTTGCTTTTTAATTTGTCTTCATCACATGTTTACTGGGCCGTACTTTAATGTATACGGAGCAAAAAACTTTGTATTTTATACGGTTTCTGTAAATTATTTTGATTTTTTTATATCTTAATTAAAACTTGACAAAAAATAGTACGCTACTCGATGGTTTCAAAGATTTTTTTTATAATTTATCCCTATTGCTTGTGTTTTTCACAGACTCAATATCTTTTGTAGGTAATGTAGTTACAGTTGAATTGAAATCAAGTTTTTTTTTTAATTCTTTAATATTCCGTGTATTTTGGGGGTAACAGTTTTACCAATTCGTCGAGCAACCGGGCCTTGGTGGTTTGTATGTTAAGACGATAGTGAACCCAGCCATGTTATTTCCTTTAAAAAAATTGATGGTACCTTGTTTTCTGTGTTCCCATTTTGTTTTTCGAGATGGTGAACCCTGTAAGTCGGTAATAAGTAGTAAATTTTCTTAAGAAAGTTACTTATCCGAAACGTGAATGGCCCAAAGTGGATTCTCAGTTTTTTTTTTACTTTTAGAAAGGTTATTACTGTGTATAGATACATTCGAAGGTAGAAGTGGAAATTCTAAGGGTAGGTATACTATACATGAAGACAGAATGAAAATAAAACTATTAGCACATTTTATTAGACAGTATGTAAGTACGGTACGTTAACCACGATTTTTAAAGGAATTTTTCTTGGTATTTCTCTTAAAAATTATGTATTTACTTATTTTAAACGAGCCACGACTGAAATAAATTTTACAGGTAACGTATAATATCTATTTTTTTGCATGAGTGTAGTCAAGAAATTTATGTATTTTACGTTCTGAGAAATAATGGTACCACAACATATTTCTACTCAGATTTATAAATATACAATTCTGCATATTAATATTTTGAAATCGCTTAAAAGAATATAACTGGATGCTTTGTCGCATTAGGCTAGTAGTTTAGTCGGGTAGGAGTGAGTACAGATTCAGCATTGTTACTATTTCACTACCTGCTCGATCAAACTACTGGCCTAATGCAAACAAGGCCTTAGAGACGGAAAATAATAATAATAAATTGTATTTGTACGCGTTAAAGAATATAAATATTTTACTAGTTAAATTTGTGGTTGAGTTCAATAAAGATATGATATATAAATACCTACTTAGGATGGTGCCGAGTCAAGGATTCTGAGAAATTGGCGTTTGGTTTTTGGTAATGGCTATACTCGTGTTTTTTTTTTCATTTTTATATACATAATTATAATTATAGGCACCTGATAATATCGTTTAGGCGCTTTTCTTTCAGATCTCTTAATTGCGAAAAGGTCTCACATTATACCAATTATATAATACTCTCTTTTTTCCAGTAATGCTCCATAAATTTTGTTCTTATTGCTGAGAAAAACTAATATATCCCCCGGCCAATAAACGTCCATTTTTGCTATTAAAGGAACATGTTTTTAGTATGTAGTTTTCTTAACGTTTTCAGTAATGATATTACCCAATTATTTTCTCGTCTTAATTTTTTGTAGTTCTTTCAAAAAAGTTAATTAGGTAGTTTATGTTCTTATCTAATCCAAAATTAACAGCAAATTTCTGGTTCTTCCTAATAGGTGAATGTTACTGGGATAGAATGTTTACATCTTCTTCATCATTGAAAAAATCCCCCGGGCTTAAGGCCCTCCACAACCCCGGGTAGCTCAGGCGCATTGATAGCGACCTCTTTACCCGCACTTCTAGGCAAATCTATATTAAGAGGTGGTTCCAGGGTTAGCTTAAGGGAGCCCCCCGGCAAACCCCACCCCCAAATTACATTCCTTCAGTGTCCAAGGAGGTTAGAATTCACACTTACAGATAAGAGACTTAAATTACTCTAAAAATACTCTTCTTCATCAGTCTGTCCCCGTCCACTCCTGAATAAAGGCCTCTTTTATTTGCCTCCATGTTGTCCTGTCCTGTGCATACTGCATCCAGGTTGCGCCGACATGGACCAGGTCGTCTCTCCATCTCAGCTGTGGCCGTCCCACAATTTTTTTTTAAAATGTACCTAGTCAATTTTTTTCTTATTGCATCAAGCTAGCGAAACCACATTATACACAAAGTTATGAAATCAGTAGATTTTTAAATTGACATAGGTACACGAAATACGTTAGTAGGTAGGTTAGCAGTTATGATTTTTTTTGTATAATACTTTCAGCGCCATTCAGGAGGCTTTATGCACGTACAATAAATCAATGGCTCCCCATAAACAAAAGCCGAAATATCCAAAGTATCCAGTAATCGTATTTCATGAATTATGAATCAAGTATTGTTTACCTAAAGTATTTAATACCCGAGTACTGCAGTTTACCATAACGTAATGTGGAGTATATTCTTATAATGATAATGTTCTGTGTACAGATTTTTATGAAAAATAATATAATATTTTTATGGGGCAATTCCGTTATAGAAACCTTTGCATAACGTGCTTCGGAATATATTAAAAGTGTTACAGCCCGTCAATGGCGCGATGAAATTCTCGAAATCAACTACAATATTTTGCGATTTGCATATTATGTGTTCGACAATTTTCCACACTTTGCATTGATCGCTTTTTACGTGAAAATTTTCCGCGCTAAACGAGGCAACGCTATACGAAGAATTGACGCAATATTATTTATGTAGATTAGTGGGAAAATGTATTTGATAGTGTTTATTTAATTACATTTCAGTGACAATTTTACACAAATTGTAATGTACTCGTATTGACAATTTGACAATACGCAGAAAATCAATTTCAATTCAATTTCAAAATTATTTTTATTAATATCAATATTTTACACATACAAATACGGTTTCTTAAAACTACTTATACATGTTTCGAGATACCTCCCCAATTTTAAATCAATTTTAAATTATCTCAACATTTATTTATTTAAGTAGGCAGTAGTGCAGTAAATATGGTTTGGACATATTGAAAGAATGAGTGACAAAAAAGAGTGATCTGGCTGAAAGGGAGGTGTTAGAAAACGTATTCGTCCTAGGGTAACCTGGATAGATCATATCGACGAGGTACTCAGGGACGGGCGTGTACTGAGTAAAAGGAAAAGACGTGCATGTATGACGAATTGCATGAATGTGACCGAAGCAAGAAAAGTGTGTAAGGATAGGGCAGTGTTGCGTTCTGTTCTCACTGCCTATCCCACAAGGGACACGGAGGTGAGGGTATAGTATAATAGTATGATGAACATTGATATTTAGAATTCATTGTTTCAATTTTGGGTCGACTGTACGATGAAAGCTTTTGCAATAAGTCCGACTATTGTCTTGTTTTGTATCACTCATTTTGGCTGAGAAAGATTTATTTTTTATATTTAGACACAATTTGTTGGAGAGCACCATTTCTAAAACGGGTTATCTTGGGGTCGAATCTCGATCGACTATGATGCATTCTGCACTTCACGAATCAAGAAAACTGCTTACTGTGAAGTTTGCTGGAAAGCGCTGGATTCGTTTTATTTAGATTATATTTTTTTATTGCCTCTCGTTGTTGGATCATAATGTTATTTACCCACATGAGATCCGCTCACCGTAAAAGCAAATAGTGTAATCATATTCTGTTTAACCAAAAGCTGTTATTACATAAAAAAAACTCTTACCTAAGCATTTTATTTTTGTAGAGTGAATGGTACATTTTTTTTATTTAAATGAATCTGGGTTTTTAGAAATAAACCCAAATACATCTTTATATAGATATTCAAGGACGGACGTGTTTTGAGTAAAAGTAATCTTAGAATGTATATGAGGAATTGCATGAATGTGACGGAAGCCCGAAGTGTGTGCCAGGATAGGAAAGTCTGGCGATCCGTTCTCTCTGCCTACCCCGCAAGGGAGGTGGCGTGATGGTATAGTATAATAGTACATCTTTATACACTTCACATGTTTTATTTATATTTAAAATGAACAAAGTACAGAAGTATTATTGTTATTTGGAATGGGGCAGAGAGAGCGCCACATCGACAGTACGTCTTGTAGGCAGCTTTGCCTGATTTAACCCAAATCCAAGTTACATTCTGTTTATATGCAATTGTATTGTATATCGTATGGCCAGAGTCATAGATTAAGTTCGTAAGAGTTCATATATTTAGGCGTCTGAGGAGACAAGTTTTGAATGCAGATATCAAACTATTATTGCAAGAGTTGGTCGTCATATATCTCAGACTCAGAGGAAAAAAAATTTTCGTAGTAAAACATTTTCCAAAAATGACTAAAAACCATTTCAATTTCTAAAACGGAACATGCTATTGCGCCATACGATTTTGAATCATAAAGACCCAGAAAATAATTTCAGAAAACTCATCCCCCAATCCATTTTTCTTTATTATTTTCCAACGTTTGTTTATTCACACTCAATGTGAATAAAGTACAGATATAAATTTAGGTTTCAAGTAACCGATGATTTGTTAACTAGGGCGAGCTTATCGCAGTGCTACGTTCTCTGCTAACTAACCCCAATTATTAAATACGAAACGTTCAATTTAATATCTGACGGCCAAGCTTGCTTGCGAAATTTATCATTGCCCAATTCCCGAGGGGCTCCCTTAAGGCTAACCCTGGGCCCACCTCTTAATAATATTTTGCTAGAAGTGAGGGTAAATAGGTCGCTATTATTGCGCCTGAGCTACCCGGGGATGTTGAAGGCTCTAAGCCCGCGGGATTTTCCTTCAATTCAATGCCCAATGCCCAAGCTTCAAACTTTTTCCTTTGAGGGATGTGATATACTTCTTTTGACCATACGATAAATAAATAAATAACTACGAAAAACCCATCACCAAAATTTTAATCACACATTCAAATATCAATTATTAAGTCCTTTCAACGCGTTGGTAGTATATGTACCTAATAATACTAATATATTCGTAACATTACATGGATACTTTACTTAATTACCAAACTTTACGGAAAACAACAACACCCTTCAACATAATGACACACTATAATACGTATTATTGTAGCATTGTTTCACATACTATACCTTTTTGGTTTGGCCAGATTTAATAATAGTTTTCGCATACCTACATTTCGCATACGAATTATTTCAAACTAATTTCCTACTAAAAACAATACGTCCGTAGGTTAATTCAGCTCGCACAATAATGGTAGGTAAATTATTTGTCTTGTGTTACATTTCCAGCCTTGACCGACAATCCTTCAAACAAAGATAGTGTGTCACAGTAATATTAGTACGTAACATAGTGTCAAGTCCATTGTTTTGTCCTTTATTCACTCTGATACTTAGCGAGAACTCGTATCTATTGTTGTGTTATATACTTCATAGAATTGGTCTATTCTGATTTCTTTTTAGTGGTGTACTGAAGACATAGTGAAATTCTTGGGGTATGAAAGGTAGTAAAGCGGTGAGGACAGAAAGACATGGAATAAGTTTCTATCCAGCAGTAGAGAGAAACACGTTTTATTAAGAAAATGTGTAAGCGTATTGTCCCTAAACCCTTTGTCATGCAAAAAATAACTCGTATATATCGTCAGTTACGAAGAAATTTAGGTCCTGTACTGGTACTAGATTGGTTCTAGAACTATTCTAGGAGCCGAATTGTTCCCTTGGTTATGACGTCAACTAATATACTTACTTTGGCTTTCACCAACTTTTTAGGTAATGAATAGTGTAGATAGGAGCCACTTATCATTATTTTTCATACAAAATTTGGGCTAGGTGGCTTCTGTCTCTGCTATGCCTTGCCTAAAAAGTTGGTGAGATCCAGCACTAATTACTTTTATCATCAGGACTTGTTTTAGCAGGATTTACACCTACGTAGTTTGTATACTAAAAATAGTATCGATTTAAAGAAGCTGGGCGGTCGGTCTCCGGAATATCTATCTGCGAGTAAATTATGATCACCATACCCAATACGTGGCGTGAATATAAAATTGGTCTACTTAAACCCGTCTTCATTGCTTTATTATGTATACCACAGATATCTAGAATGCATATTAATTATGATATAATAGTATTATCTGTACCATCCGTCTTGGCCACCGTTCTGACGTTACCTGCAAGTGGAGTTTAGATTGTATTGTTGGTAGCCCTGATTGTCGAATCTTGTCGTAAGAGCTGTCAAAGGTTCCCATTATTCTCACATTGTATCTTTTACAAGTAACCTACAATGCCGAAAATATTACAGAGTAGCGCTAGAGAAATCATTTTAAAGGCAGGATAGTTTTGCGAGTTGGAAAAAGAAAAAAAATACTCCGATAATCCTTTTAAACCGCCATCACAAATTAGAAAAAATGTTGCCAGTTTATTCTAATAATTCGAAAATTGGCAATTTTTTTTTAAACAACAGTTCTAAAATATAATTTTAAAGTAGCGAAAAAATATAACCATATCTTATTATCACATCAAGCAACACTAAACCAAGTTTGCACCAGGGGACTTCTAACGCGAAATGCATTGTAGTTACACGTTTTAATAGAGTAGCCACATTAAGTTTTAGTGTGGCTTTAAATTTATAATACCCCGCTTTAAAATGGTTTAACGTATTTATTATTATAAGCGTCCCCTAAATTTCTAATTACGGCGAATTAAAGTAAGACTTTTCCTATCAAAGATATTTATTTCTAGTTTGTATATTTTAGGGTAAAATAGTTGTGTACAAACTTTTGATGCACGAAAAAGTTGTGGAATGAAATTTATGACTAATTTGTTGTTCACGTTAAGATAGATGTCAGATCTCATCTCAGGTATATATTGTTCTCCCAACTAATTTCATACAGAATATGTACAATCTTTAAATTAAATTGGAAAATAAATTTCTGCCACAACTTTCCGTTATTGATGGCACTGTACCGCTCCGTGGAATGACTTAATCTGCTGCTGATAATACACTTATGCCAGGTATTGTTGTATACAATAATATGAAAATTGTAGAATGAATTGCAATGTAAGAGGAAATTTTTACCATAACTTTTCGTTATTAATACACTGTATCGCTCAGTGAAATGATTTTATCTAGTCCCTTTACTTTGATTTTAATTGTGAAATTAATTGCATTGGAATAAGGAAAGTTATATCACAATTTTTACGTTAATTCCAGCGCTAATGTTAACAAAACTTAACCGCATTTTATGATGCCTTAACTATTTTAATTATAACTAAAATTTGGTGTTTATCGTTCATTGCTTTTGTGAGTGTTTTTAGTAGAAATTTCGTATGTAGATATTATTATAATATAACAAAGAGGTCATAATGTTTAGAGAGCTCAATAGGACCATAATGCTTCAGCCGCATTTAGACGTTAAAATTTACTTTTACTGGAGCATTCTTTAGGCACGCTGCCAGCTCTGGAATGAAGACATTAACTCTGTAATCGATTGTTTGGTAGAATTTTGACGAAAGACATAGTATTACTAATATTCTTCCATATTATAATATGTATTGTCATTAGCAATGCAGTGGAATTTGAAGTTAGTACATAAAATAGCACTTTTTTATATTCCCTCCCAGAGGTACTCGTCCACCATGGATACGAGTTCTGACTATAGAGTTAATAAGGATATAATCATATACCCAACTGCCAAGTTATACTGCCGGATAATTCCAAAAGATATCGTGCATGCTCAGTTATTTAAAAAGAAATAAACAGATGTCGTTCGTTATTAAATTTATAATAGTATGTAAGTTTTAAACATTAATATTTATAATTACTTAGGAAGAGTTGGATGGTGCTGTATTTGTTTTTATTATTTTCTTTAAGTAGTTATTTTGCCTTCAGGACCCTGTCAAAAACGTGCACTATTATAACAAGTAGTTATTTCAACATATATACAGCAAAAGATGGACATTCCATCAGGCTGGTTTAATGTGATCACTTATGTAACATTCACCAATTCCAGTCCATCCATTATATCCAGGCTATTATACCATCATTGACGCCTGTTTAGCAGGCTTCTGATCCTAGTTTTAAATACTATAAATAGTAATACCAAACACAAGAGTTGTGTGTCACCGTTACAGAGTTCATCGCACGCAATATATTAGGTAGTTACAAATCATTCCACGAATGTGTCTCTTTCATTACTGTACTCACCCACTTGTACACCCCTTCCATCACCGTCACATTCCTGACCACTCGAATGTCCCCGACACATCAGGGGTTGACGGGGAGACGGTTAATTAAAGGTAGGTTTGTTGTTCTGTTGTGTACGTATCGATCCATCAAATTCAAAATGACTAGATATTATTAAAAGTATGCATACCGACATTTCAAAAATGCCTAAAAACGGGAGACCTTATATCTCGACAACCGTTACTAAATATGCTTTGGAACAAAATATGGTAGATGCATTGAACCATTAACTAGGGAATAACCGTAAAAGATTTTTTATATCTTGTATAGATTTCTCAAAAAAAAATATTGAAAAACACTTCTGATCTTTTTTCCGAAAGACGGAAACTCGTCGTTTGTACTGATAATATGCATTGAAATCTAGGGAATACCCGCAAAAGTTTTTTGATAGACGCAAAATTAACCACAAAAAATGAAAAAAAACGCTATTTTTACCATTTTATCATGTGATTGTTCATGCGATTTTGAATCTTAATGCCGTGGGAAATGACTGTGACGTCATTCTTGGTACCAAGCCTTTAAATGCATCAAGTTGATCCAATATCATCGTCATCAGCCCCCTTGCGTTCATTGATGAACGTAGACTTTCATAGATGTCCACACTTTCCTGTCCTGAGAAAACCGCATCCAGGCGCCATCAGAAGCTATGCTTCGAGAAGTCAAAACCCACCCGCAATGCTGCATCGAACGAACGACACAGCACCTACAAATTCTCAAATTGTTTCTAGTATCTTCGCTAGCTAAGGGCCTGTGTTATATGTATGAGAAAATATATAATCTTACCAGCTATCTCCACCTTCAAAAATAAATTGCCTCGAAATATGAGTTTTTAATTTCACAAAACCTCCGATTTTCTTTTTCACCCTCCTCATTTCTCCTATCGTAAAGTGGGATTCGGAAACTCGAATTAAATTTTCCATAATAGTTCATAACCGTAGTAACATTGTAATTTGTTCTTGTTTTTTAGAGAAATAATGCTTTGGTAAAAAAGTCATTATTCGTCCCCTCATGTACCGAAACTTATTTAAATTGCGTGTAAACTTTTTGCAAAACACACCACATTTTCAGCTAGTTTGTGTTTGTGTGTAATTTTTTGGTAGAGCCCGGATGTCCTCAAACGTTGTTCTGCGGTCATAAAGGGCCTGAAGGGCCATGAGGGATAAACGAGGGTAAAGTAGACATTTTACGGGGAGTTAAGTAAACATTGCGACTCATTTTGTAATAATTATTATGTAGTTGTTGACGGGGCTTGTGACCTAAAAGAAATACAGAATGTATAGTTTTAACTGAAATCAAAATCGTTTGTTTATTTAGGTTTCATTTCGCAAACTTCTGCAATTATTATATTCATAGGGATTCTTTTCCAGTGCTCAAGTATTTGATCGTCCTTATGCCTATGTTGAAAGAGTTTCATAAGACTGGAAAATAGAGTTTTAAACATCTGACAAGCAGGAATCTTGACTCTGCAATTAAGCTTGATAAAATTTTAATGTTTTAATTGCGGTGTGTGTGGTCATAGGATGAATGTTGTAAACTCTGTTAAAAATAAATATACAATGTCGTATTGTCATCGAGGATTTTATTGTCTGATGGAGAAGGTGGAGAGATCACGTGGAGATAGCTTGTTGTGAGTGAGTGGTGAGCGTAGCAGCGAACGAGCTCCCTTCAGATACCATACTCCCAGGAAGACCACATAAAAGATGGCGAGATAGTTGGACATCTGTGTCCCTGGAGCAGGCTCCGAGCAATGACAGAACGCAGTCCTAGATGAAGCAGAACATGAAGAAGTATTTAATAGTTCCAAAATATATCAGCGTTGAGACAAAAAAGCCTAGGATGATGTTTACACTCATATCTGAGCCTGTTAAGCTACTGTTTCTTGAGATTATTCCCATTTTCCTATATAAGTAATATCACTTACAAATGTTATTTCTTGTAAGTCTAAAAGCATAAAGATAAAAAGAAATTGATATTATGTTTTGTTGTGTTCTAAAACTTTTATTGCTTAGTGTGAGTATGTGCTTGGTATGAAATTAAATATGAAATAAATTCCTGAAGTTTTCATTAAAACCTTCAAAGTTTTGCGATCTTTTTTTCCAAAAATAACTCGTACAAAAGAAAATACCTGAACAGCGTGGGTGACGGAATCTGTACAATAATGTTACCTTTTCATAACTAAATGTATTTGAGTTTTTTGTAGGGTAAATTTTAAGTTATCACAGTGGGCGTCAATCCCACAATTCTTGTAATCGAATTCTAACACACTTTCAAACTTTATAGAGCTCTGTAACTTTCACTTATTTTTCCAAGATGGCCTTCACTAGATCAGCCTTCTTCAGAAACGAGAAATACGTAAAGCGTTTGAGGGGATCCAAGATGAATGGGTGTTGGAATAGAAATTCAGATCGTTCGTCAAAATTTGTCCAAAAGCGTGTCATACTTCTTCTTCTATTTTCTCAGCCGCTTTCATTTCAATGCTGGACATAGGCCTCCCTCTTGACTTTCCACAGATACCTATCCTGTGCACGCTGATTCCACTTGCTTCCTGCAATTCGCCTCTCATCGTCAGACCATCTTACCTGAGGTCTTCATACGCTCCTTTTGCTTGTTTTAAGCGTGTCATATTTGTTTTAAATATACTTATATTTATTATTTATTTATTTTTTGTTAAGAGGCTAACCATACAGGGACGCACATATTCAAATCGCGAGAAAGTATCATGTCTCTTAATTTTAAGTGCCGCAATTACTACACATATCTGAAATTCAGTTTACACACCTGAAAACTTCAACTTTAATTTCAATTTTCAAGTAGGCTTTTAACGGCGATAAAATTATAATTTCACGCGAACCCTCTACGGCATTTATATGAATGAAAAATATAATTTTATTATTTTAATAATAACAATATTACATTATTAATTTAATTGTGTTACGTGTTCTGTTAAAATTATAACATTATACTAGCGTAAGTACCCGTGCTTCGCAACGGTTTGGATGATGATGTAAGTCAGCAGCGGAAGCCTATACGCGTTCATCCATCTATTATGACTTGTTCGCATTAGGCCAGCGTGTAAATCCAGCGTTGTAAAACTAATTACTCGACAAAACCAATGGCCTAATGCGACCTAAGCATCAGTCAGCAGTGAGTTATAGTGGGACACCGGACTTTTTCTTGGTTTTGAAAGAGGACCAAACCAACAGGACACGGACTCTTTGTTGGTTTTGAAAGTAGGACTAATTACGATCTATGTAATCTATGGTTGGTTCAGGTTGACATAAGTTTCAAAAAGGCGTCGCGTTTTACTTCTTTCCATACAAATTTTCTACTATTACACCTCTTAGTAATACTTTTTTTTCAAAAAATTGACAGCAGGACAATATTGTCATACTTAAATGTGCAATCCGTTGTATAATATGGGAGTACGGCGAACACATACAGACAGACACTGCGCTTTGTATATTTATTTAGATTTAACGAAGAAAATTACCTTCAATACTATTTTGAATATATTTTAGTCCTCATTTTATATTCTTTGCGCGTATTGAGGAGGCAAGTAGGACCTTACATCATATTCTATACCTTCTCCTACTTGTATTCGTAGTCGTCTTCCTTCGACTTCACTTCATGCTACTGCTTTGAAGATATCTTTATGTCTTTGTCCCTTTTGTCTCGTCTGCTTTTGTTCCAGTTTGTCCATTTTACTTTTCAAGGTACAGCAGCCATTCTTTGTCTGTTCCTTCAATGTTCAACCCGAGTATTTTGTATTCAATCTTTAGAATGCATCATATTTTGAAGCTTGAATTCAATAGATTAACATCTCTTGGAAGATTTAATGAAATTTATCATACCTTTTGTTTAGAATTATTTCATGTATACAGTCCATCTACTTCAATACAAAACGCTGTCGCTTCGAATCCAGGTGCTTATTGATGGTATTGAATTATTACAAAACTGGAGACGAAGGACAGTAGTGATTAACGTATACACAAAAAGTTTATCGTTCTAATACTTTGTTCTAATATTATCCAAGATAACCTATCCTACGATACGTACCGAAGATATGTATCGAATTTAAATGAATTAGAATGATTATCCGTGTTAATCCCCGAGATGTAGAAATTCCGCCCACTCTTTTTTGATATACTTTCGTGTGTCCTGCAAAAGCCAGGTGTTTGTAAAATATCTATAAGACATTCCACATTTTCAGCAATGAGTTTCGCCACCGCGCCGTTCTGAATGTCAGAACTTAGGTACATGTTTACGCAGAGAGAATGTTGCATTCACTGGTTATCCCATTATTGTGATAGGTATACCGTGACGGTTTAGTAATAGTAATAGTATATTTATCAAGAAAACTATTCGTTGACATTTTTGTTTTCTTAAAATGTAGGTATTTTGTCTAAAAATGTACTCTACGAACTTTGTTCTCTACGATTCTAAACCTTGTTTATTTTTATATATCCTCCATGCATCTTTGAGACACGTACGAGTGTAAGAGATTTAAAGGTTTAAAAGGTTTTTCGGAAGGGTGGGTATTTAACGAATAGGGTAGATTCAAATCCCCATTATTGTGGCAAAGTCATCCAGAGTGAAATATCATAAAACAAATAGAGGCAATTAAACTTTGTACGCTCCTAGTCTCTGCAGTCTACGCTATACCACCATCACGACTTAAACGTAACTCGTTGGGGAAATTTTCCATCTTACATTTCGCTACCAAGAAAGTAAATGTAAACAATTAAATTATTTTAATTAATACTCTGAAGAAATACTCTAATATTTCATTAATTTATCCTTAAGCTCGTGTATTTGAATTTTAAACTAATCGATATCGGTGTTTCGGCAAAATTATGGGGTTCGATTCAGTAGTCCTTGACGTTTTGGTATAATTGTACCATGATCACAAAGCTAACGGAGGAAAATAATATATTTAAGGTACTGATGACGAGTAACTGTCCTAATTTTACACAATTTTGGCTTATGGAAGAATGTGAAATTCGTTTCTATCGCTAGAATATGAAAAAAAACATTTTTTACGCAATTTTACATTTTCTTTTTTCTTTACTTCTGCAATTCACTCGATGTCGAGTGGTCTATGCCAATTTTACATCTTTTTACATAAAATTATTGTTTTAAATATTTATCATCAAATAAGTGGTGGTCGGTAGCCTGGTTGGTAACGCGCTCGACTGTTAATCCAGTGGGCGCGGGTTCAATCCCCGACTTACTCCACTTCACAACACAAGCTTTTAAGCTTTCTGTGAAGTGTACAAAGATGTATTTGAGTTTATTTCGATAAACCCAGATTCATTTTTTTTATAAAGAAAAGGTTTACATATTACCGTATTGGTCCCGAACAATTCCTCGGCGATGGACCCCCAAAGTTCTAAAATGGAGACCGTGGGACAAAAAGAGAGGAGTAGGTCGGCCACAGAAAAGATGGGCCGACGATATAATCCCAGTCGCGGGTAGAAGATGGGCTCGCAAAGCTCAGGATAGAGGACAATGGAAGAAAATGGAGGAGGCCTATATCCAGCAGTGGAGAGATGGCTGAAGGAAGAAGAAGAAGAATTCCTCGGTACGTCTCAAGAAAGGTAATTTATTTATTTAATTAAAACACGAAAACCACGAGATTATTGCGAATAATTCTTAAACGACTGAAAAGGGAAATGAGTTAGTGAGTATCTACGTACCTGGGTGTATTTTGTAAATTTACTACGGCGGAAAGAACAAATGTTTACTGAAGGTACAATTTATAGGACGTTTTGAAATAATGTTTTTTGAAATGTTTGCTCTGCCGGTTGTTTTTGCTTATAAAACTGCCTTAGTGTATACTCGATACTACTTAGCAGATACTGCCGCTCTCTCCTTTCTGTTTAGTAGATTACTATTCGGTTACTAAGTACTTCAGTACTAGCTACTACAAAAGGGTTTTTTCAGAAAAAATACCTCGATAACCTTTTAATTTAAATTAAATTTTTCTTAATAATTAAAGGAATCAGATGTGCATGACAAATTGCATGAATGTGACGTAGGCTAGGAGTGTGTGTAAGGATAGGGCTGTCTGACGCTCTGTCCTCTCTGCCTGCCCTGCAAGGGACGTGGCGGGACGGCATAGATTTTTCTTTATTAATAAGGTTGTACACAAATTACTGTTACTTTACACAAATTACTGTTAATTTACACAAATTTCTGTTTTACACAAATTACTGTTAATTTACAGAAATTACTGTTACTTTACACAAATTACTGTTAATTTACACAAATTACTGTTAATTTACACAAATTACTGTTAATTTACACAAATTTCTGTTTTACACAAATTACTGTTAATTTACAGAAATTACTGTTAATTTACACAAATAACTGTTAATTTACACAAATTACAATTTTTTAACAACAATACAAGCATACATTCAGAATCGTACTAAATATGCTTTTTAGAAAAAAAAAGCTAGATACATTTCACCTTTCTCGAGTGCATTGCTGTAACAGATGTTTCATGCTTTGTACAGATTCGTGAAAAAATAAATAGTAAGCTACCTATGAAAAAATAAATCCTAGTAAATTATTCCATTCACGTAAGTCTTATGCGGCCGCTTCACGCTCGGCATCCCTCCACGAGTTTTGTGTGAATGAGTAAAAGGACGTACGGACGAGGTGATTGTCTTGAACTGTATACGTAACCGACGGTTAACGCCTTTTTACTCATTCGCGCGGGACTCGTGGAAGGTCGGACAGCATGTGGATGAGGCATTAAAGAAAAAAAAAAGAGTGGTAAAGTGAAAAGTATATATGCATTAAAATCTAATGAATTACTGTACTTATAACTTTTTTGAATTAATCGAACCTGTACTCAAAAAACGTAAAAAACCCTTTATCTAAAATTTCATCATATGATCTAAAACCATAAAGACATGGATACTTCCCTTTAAGTTCTAGATACTTTTAAAACGTTTTTACTATGAATTTTATATACTTTTGTACTTGTTTAGTAGGAATTATATACCGTTGTTTATTTTAATACCAAACGAATTGCGGGACTATTAATTTTATCCGCAAGGACAAAAAGGATTCTTATGTTTTACGTACCTTTATTTTTATTTACTCGATATTTCAGAGAGTGGGTTCAGTGTAGGGTTACCATATCTCAGGATTTTTCCTGAGATTTCAGGATTTTTCTACTTTTCTCAGGATTGCGGCCGGATTTTGCAAATCTCATGATATCTCAGGATTTTCAATAAAACACAGCTTACATTGTAAAGATCTCTTTAATTAAACTAACTACTAACTAAAAATAATCTTCCTTTGGTAACAATCCAAGTTGTCCAAGTAGGTACTTAATCAGTTTTATCGTACAATATGTGAAGATACCTTTTTAAGCAAGTTTTTTTTTAAATTATTGATTTATAAAATACCTCACACGCTTTGAGTGCGATGTGCAACGCGTGAGCTATGTAGATCCGCAGTCTATAAAAACGATAACAATACGTTTGAGAGAAAATTCTCAAACTGTATAAAATCTCAGGACTTTTCCATGGAAATCACACCTTTTCTCCGGACTTTTGATTTTTTCATCTGGTAACCCTAGTTGAGTGGGGGTTTAGGAAAGACGACAATAAACACAATGTCTTATAGTTTTTTCTTTAGAAAAATTTTAAAGTCTTCGTTGAAGAAACACTACTTGATAAATTTGAGTGACAACAAACTTTACAGTAATGAATCGGGAAGAGTCAATATTATCTCAGAATTATCTATCCAAAATACGATGGAGAGACGACCTAGTAAAATACGTGGGTGCCAACTGGATCCAGAGAGCCCAGGATAAAGCGGCGTGGAAGCAGATGGAGGAGGCCTTCGTCCAGGAGTGGACGGGAATAGGCTGACGAAGAAGAAGATATATCCCAATAATAAGATAAGATACAACAAAAATTGTTTGTTTAAATAAACATTTACAGCAAAATAATTATTTACACGGAAATTACTCTCTAAAACTGATGAAACCTCGTCTTTTACGGGGGAAAATAATTTTTTTCTCCCTTTTTTTAATGCATATGGCAAAAAGACCCAGCAATTACAAATTTAGAGGTTAATCTCTTAACCAAATATCAGCGTTAACAGTGACCCCGTGGGTTTCAATAAGACAACGCTCGAACCCAAAAATTGGACCCCATTTTCCTCTTTAACAGTGGCTTAGGGCCCTTTGGTCATATGTGAAATGTTTTTTTATGCCTCGCACCTTTGCCATCTAAGAGTTACAGTTTGGGTTGTCTTCTTCTCGTTTAATGGAATAAAATAATGTCATGCCTTTTTTTGTTTTATTTATTAGTTAATAAAAGAAGCAATGTCGAAATTTATTATAAGTAAAAAGTTACCACAAATCTCTGCGTATTGTTCTGTGGAACTATATTCGACTTTGTACTCTGCATTTATTATTTTCTTATTCTAAATACACGGCTATCATTCTTCTATCTTCGTAATCCTTCCTCATATTATCCCGGAACTCCGTTCCCGTGCAAGCCTGAGGGGGTTAATCTACCCTTTTTAAATTTAAGGGGATGTTTTTCCGGCCGTGACGGTGGTTGTATTTAAACGTTCCGGACGCAAATCCATTACTTCGCTTGTCCGATATTTAACGGTCGCATTTTTGACTATTTATTTTTCCCAACATGACGGGAAAAATATATTACACGCACATTTGTATTAATAATATATACTCACATACACATAGTTATTCAAATACACAAAATATCTGAGAGTGAGAAGTGCGTATGTATAATCACATTAATTTTACATTAAACGCTAAAAACTTTGCCGAATTCACGAGTTATGTACCTACATATAAAATGTAGAACATTTCTATAGTCTGTGATCTTCAGTTTTTGTTATAAATAATGCATATTTTTTTTTGCTCTGAGTATCACGGCCCTGCCCTGCTTTGTTGTGCAAGACTTTTTTAAAATCTTGTTTATTGTTTCACATGTTCAATTCCACTCTGCACTACACAAGTCACTCTCAAAGTTCCGACAAACAATTTTCCCTCATTTATCACTCTAATAGATCTAACAAGGTAACCCAAAAAGTCAAAACTGGCGCGAAACTCTCTCATGCAGGAGGACAGACCTCAGACATTCGATATTATGCATAATTAAAAACATCCGCTTAAACATTCTCGAGTTTCTCGACGATTCGATAAATGAATCTCTCAAGATAACCTATAGATACGTAAACGAATAAGTTCTTTTCTGTAATATTTGTAAAAAAAAACTCGTTAGGGTTAAGTTTTTGAAGAAGATTTAGTATTTTTTCTCTCTTTTTTTTAATAATATTGTCGTTTCACAGACTTGGATGAATAATTACTGTAGTGTCTGTCTCGAGTGAAAAAATAATTGAGGCGCTGGTGTGACAAACAATAAATTAATGATCTGTCTATTGCAGTTGTATTTCAGAATTATTTTTTGATAATAATTTTATTGGGAATCATCATTCGAGACATATTTTGTTAGAAAATGTCTAACGATATCTATCTATCTATACACTCACGCCACGTCCCTTGCAGGGTAGGCAGAGAGGACAGAGCGCCAGACAACCCTATCCTTACACACACTCCTACCTTCCGTCACATTCACGCGTGCGTCACATTCAAGCGTGTATTTGTCATACACGCTCTCCGATTCCTTTTACTTACTCAAAACGCGTCCATCCTTGAGGATCTGGTCAACATGATCGGACCAGGTCAGTCTCGGGCGGCCGCGCTCCTTTCACCCCTCTTCGCTCTCTCAAATATATATTTTTTGTCATCCTGTCATCTTTCATTCTGCGTTCATCCTGTCATCTTCAAAATGCGTCTGTCCTTGAGAATCTGATCAACATGATCGATTTATTAAGTCAGTTTAAAACGGCCGCGTTCCTTGCACATCTTCTCGCAACTCTTTTTAGTCATTTTTAGTATTTCCAAATCACCTGAGTTCATCCGTTTTCATTCTAATTACAAACCCGTCACAGTGACTCATATTTCTAATGGCATCATCCGATCTGATTGTTCAAACGAAAAAAAAAATGAGCCGAGGTATTACAGATTCAACGGCATTATTTAATTTGTTACATTTTTCTATGGATACTAATATAAAAATGAAATATTTGTAAAAATCTACCACTTACCTACTACTAATCTTCAGGCAGACTCCAAAACTGAAAAGAAAACTGTGAGCCCAAGACTAATGGCGAACATTTCACTATTTCCACACCGAGGGCGTGAGTTTGTTCTTTTTTTTTTCCGTTCACAGAACTCTCAAGGCGATATGCTTTGAATCTTACAAATATCAGAAATCATTCCTTGAAATCTGTAGTTGAAATTTTTTTCATAAATATTCATTGAATATAGGTTTAAAATTGTGAGACCAAGTGGAAGAAAATATTATA
Source organism: Ceraclea dissimilis (assembly GCA_963576895.1). Taxonomy (NCBI): domain Eukaryota; kingdom Metazoa; phylum Arthropoda; class Insecta; order Trichoptera; family Leptoceridae; genus Ceraclea; species Ceraclea dissimilis. The sequence continues at coordinate 7,724,891 of OY756375.1, forward strand.
AGTACATAAATACAGTTTTCTTTTTTGTGTATACCATATTAATATCTTATTTCTTATTTTTCCAGGTATGCGCTGAATTTCATATTTTATGATTGGCGAAAAACGAGATTTATTGGTAAGTGTGAATATATTTTAACGTAGAGATGATGCATATCAAGAAGTTTTTTCATCCAATTTGATGGAGAATAATTCGTCGTCTAGACGTATGGAGACGTATGTAATATCGTGGGTACTATAGTACGACATTCTACATTGATTGGTCTTTGTTATGATATGTGTATGCAATATTTTATCTATGTCTCAAAATCACTTACAGTTTTTTTTACTTGACACAAAATCAATAGCCTTTACAGTTTTTATTTCGTTTTCTTTGTTGTCTTCTGTTTTAGTCGTTTTTGGAAGCGATTCAAAATAACAATACATTTCTCAGCAGTCTACAATTATTTCCATATACCCTTCTCTCTTCTTGAGTGAAGTTTTTCTGGTGACTAGAATGACATTATTTGGTCAAGAGTGCAACAATCTTAGTGCTACCCAGCAACATTTTTGTATTGCTTGCTTACCTTCTAATTCATCTCCCCAAATCCACGAATTAATCAATTGGTCCCTTGCATTCATCTTGTTCAAAGACTCTTCTTTTGAGTACCTACCATATTTTTTTGCCTTTTTTATTTTTATCTTCAGAATCTTTTTTGCTCTCCAAATCCCATTCTTCGTCATAAACTTTTCTGCAGAAATTCATGTTCATTTTTAAATAGTTTAACATATAATATGGTGACAGCACACACCCTTGCCTTACCCCTTTGGTGTGCGAAAATTTTATAAGAAAATCCCGTAAACGTCCAATTTTTACGATTCACTATTTTAATAAGCTACATTTTATTTCTTAGTTCGATTAACTTTTTGAGTTCTGTATGTGTGAAAACTTCTGAAAAATTTAATTCTGCTTTTGTTTCATCGCGAAGTTTTTCTTTTAGTTTACTTTAATTAAACATTCTTGCCTCCCTCTTTATGTCTCTCTCGCTACTCTCACTCCTATTATAAGTACCGTAATATTACGTCCAAGTCGGTCCAACTTATCTTCAACCGAATTGTTACAAGTTGAGGGTAAGATAACGGCTTCTACGTATATGAAGGGAACTTGAATAGAATCATAATATTTGATTTGACCACCATTTTGTCACAACATACATTTACAATATGAACAACTGACTGCATTTATTATATTCTGACTTCTACTTATTTTGGCTTTATTGTATAATGAAATTTCTTTATATTCGACTGATTTTTGTTGAGCTCGGTACATGACTGACTTGTTGTGTAATAATTCGTCGCCTGAAATTGTTTTGTGTAGTTTTTAATTTTTCACTATGATATCTGTTTGTGTGTCTCGTAAATAAATAAGTAATGACAACATTTTCATGATGTAGCCTCAAGCCTAGATATTATACAGCTGGATTTCATCGACATTGCGCAGTTAGAATCACACTATCACAGTGACGGAATGGGTGAACACTACCCTGCTCAAAAATTGATCACTTAAGCCATGTAACGCCGAGTCGTAAGCATCAGTTTGTCCATCATGCGTCCTCCCCAAGGTAGTTCACATATTGCTTCATTGTATGGATGTAGATACCTCTCGGTTCTGGTGAGGAAAAAACTTAGAACAGAAACAGAATTTTTGATGTTTGATACCATACATACGTGGTTGACTAGAAGAAGTGAATGAATAGTGAACGTCTCGCTTATGTAGAAAGACAAAAAAAGGAGAAGGGGAGAGAAGTTTTGTTCCTTCTTCTTCTTATCGTGTCGGTTGGCACTCACTATATCCCCATCCGCTCCCAGAAAGCCAGAACCTCTCCTGCGTCATCGTCCAAGGGGGAGCGATCTGCGAGACTCTCCCATGTTCCTTAACTGCAGTGATTCATATGTAAAAAATTGTTATATTAATTAACAAGGTGATATCATCTTAATTAAAAATGCGACTCACGCCGTCTTTATGTTATTATGTCAAATATATATTTTTTTAATATTATTTATTACTGATTCAAACTAATTAGATTATGAAATAAAGTAAATGTTGAGCATAATATCACCATAATATGTAAGAATTTATTTGAATCCGAGACATTTATTTTATTCTTATCTCGCTAATGATTCCTAAAACATTGGTTAATTATGAAATCGGCACCGACAAAACACTTCTTTATGTTTTAAATTAAGAGTATGCTTACCGACATTTCAAAAATTTCTAAAAACGAGAGACCTTATATCTCGACAACCGTTACTAAATAATAAATATGCTTTGGAACAAAATTGGTTAGATGCATTGAACCTTTATCTAGGGAATAACCGTAAAAGATTTTGTATATTTTTTTATACCTCTGATCTTTTTTTCCGAAAGACGGAAACTCGTTTCTCGAAAGTCGCGGAGTAATTTTTTTTTTGTGTTGATAATGTGCATTAAAATCTAGTAAAAACCGTAAAAGTTTTTTGATAGACCCAAAATTAACCCTAAAAAATGGAAAAAACGCTATTTTTACCATTTTTTCATGCGATTGTTCACGCGATTTTGAATCTTAATGTCGTGGGAAATGACTGTGACGTAATTCCTGGTGCCAAGCCCTTAAATTAAAATAAGATGCAATAAAAATAGTGCGCCATATTATTGCTCAAATTTAATCCTCTATAATTTATCGACCATTAGCGCCACTTTGTGTCGAATGTACCGAACTATTGCTACGATATTTGAGTGTCGCGATTTCTATTTTGTTAATGTACTTCATTGATATTAGGAAACGTTTTTGAGCTCTTTTTTTGTGTGAGATAAACTCGGAAGAACAAAGTTTTGAAGGGTTTTTCGAGGGGCGGTGATTCAAAGAAATTATTTAGTCATCTTGTCCAGTAGAAATCTGAAAGTTTTTTTTTTATGGTACAAATCGGTTTCTATGACATTTTTTACATTTTTAGCCGCACGGTCTTGCAAAACCTCCGCGTCACCCTTGACCCCCCGTTTTTCGCATTTTTTAGGAGATTGTGGTCCTATTCGGGGGCCACGCTGAAAATTTTGCCAGTCAACCCTGTGACGACGTATGACCCTATGTATAAACTGTCATTTAAATCACATTTCAAAAAAAAAAATAAGTAGGTCATTTTTTATCGGTGGGTTATAAGGCTTTTACTGATACTATCAAACGGAACTACACTTAGATATTTTTACTTTATCTCACATTTATAACTCGCACAAGACGAGAAACCCTTTTTTATTATTTTTACCTTTAAAAATGTCCTCCGATCGATCCTCTACCCTTGCCGTCCGGTGTAGATAATTTAATATTGTAATTTCCATATGTTTTTCCTTCCGAATCTCAACTTCCTTCCTCCCCTCCCCCCAGTTATAATAAAATCGGGGCGTGTCCTACAACGACGGAATTGGAAAATAATTCGTTTAGGCACCTGTAACGCATACCGGAAACCTAACCCTTATTTTATTCAAGTCAATTAATTTAATTAATTAGAGACTATTGATTGACGTCAAATGGTATGTGTTAGAAAATATGAAAATATTGATCGCATTTATTCGAACAGATGAAGATTGTTCTATTGTCAGCGGCTATCCAGATTGATCAATGATCATGTCCTCAATGAAGAATATTTGGTTTATTATTTTAATTTTTTTGACAGCCTTTATCGTTGGTGTATGCTGCGGGCGCCCTTAATTGGAGGCTCGACATGAGTTGTTTTTTTTTTTTTGTATGATAATGTTCCTATTCATGTCACTAACGTAACGTTAGGTGCCCAAATATCTCCTCCCAGAATCTCCTCAACTAGGTGAGTCGCATTTCATATGAAATTATTGCTGCATGTACCTTTCATAACTAAATAAATATAACTTTATCTTTTTTTTTATACGGAAATTACTTAGGGGTCGCCTGCCTAGATGGAAGTTGGTGGGATTGGGCATAAGTATATCAAAAAATAACTTGTTTGGACAAACAATATTTTTACCTAAATTCGCCAAAAATCGGACATCTGTCCACTAACCCATCGATTTCATCTATTCATTTACCAAAGGCTTAGCCGGGCATATGAGTTTGTTAATAATAATATTAACGAATTCGAAATTCTCTCACAATGTTGTTTGCAGACGGCTTTTTATTTAACAGTTGACAGTTTTGATAAAGATCTCAATAATCTCATAAATTGGACAGTTCCCAGGCGCAATGCGATTTCATTTCGACAAAAAATAATCAAATATCGATTAGAGTTGTCAGATCTATCATCATTATTTTGTTTTTATCTAAAATGATGTTCCATTTTAGTTTCATTTTGGGTTATTGTCATTGTATGACAGCATATTGAATCAAATAATAAAAGTAAACTTTATAACATAAATTATTGTATTAATTTTGTAAGTAAGTAAAAAAAATGTGTTAATTTTATTTTATTGTTTTAGTCTTATATTTCTTGTTTGCATTTATCTAGATTTTTTGAAAGATTTTACGAGTATGTTGTGATATATTTTTATCAGAACAAAGAAAGTCCTAAAACAGGCAGAATAAGTGTTGGTAGGCCTAAAGCACGATGGTCGGACGATGTAAGACGTGTTGAAGGAGGCGGTTGGATGAGGTCTGCCCAGGATAGGGAGCTGTGGAGATCAATGGGGGAGGCCTATGTTCAACAATGGACGCTGGGGGGCTGACATGATGATGATATTTTTATCTCACAGGCCATCCACTTGTCTAAGAGGGCAGATAGTCCAAATTAAGTTAAACGATCACCTCAACTACATAGATGTGTCCATTTTATCCTCATTAATAGCACCTGTCATTTCGGGTAGGAACTTAGGAACCTAAACGTACCTACATACTTAGCATTGTACATCGTAGTTCCCTTGTATCAATTTTTTATGTAGGTATATTTCTGTAACGTAACCGGACAAAAACCATAAATATACTGCTCAACATGAATAATTCCCAAAAAAGACAAATGCCCTTTAGAAATATGCTCAAGGGACAGAAGCTGAAATCTAATTGGATTTTGAAAATAAAATTAATTGTATCTATTGGTATAGATGCTATTGGTATAGAAACTAACATAGATTTGGAAATAAACAAATAAATAAGCGAATCTTAAATAGTCGATATTTAATAAACAATTCATCTACTGGAATCCAACTTTTGGGCTTTTATCCGTCGAGGATATTTCTGAAGGGCTTTTATCTTTTTAATGGGATTCATTCATGTTGAGCAATATCCTAATGGGTTTTTCTCCGGGGCACCAATAAAATCAACTTCTAAACATAGGATATTAAACCTTAATTACTCATGCTATAACGTTCAATATCCCGTGTTGTATTCAACAACAATCAACTTTTGAGCAGTATCGTAAAGGTCTGCTAGTAGGTAGACGATCTTAATGTTTTGTCTTGCGGTTCACCACCTGTCCTCTTTATTAGCACGTGTGCGCGCAGGTTCTCCAAAAAGCAGGTGCTACAAACAATACTCATGATATAATTTGGTTTCAAGTCGTTTATTTCATGTCTTATAGCCTATTTATGTATCCTACTACATACGTAAATTGTTTTTAATGTATGATATCATCAAGAGATGTAAATGATTTCGAAATCGTACATCGATTGTCAAGACATCGTTTACTGATCTTGATTATTGTACACGAGAATGAATGTGATATGAAAAGTTCATATGATGACGGTGCTATCGTCTCTCCTAATCACTATAAGTGCACATGGGAGAGTCTTGCAGATCGCTCCCCCTTGGACGATGAAGCAGGAGAGGTTGTGGCTTTCTAGAGGAGCAGATGGGCATCTAGTGAGTGCCGACCAACACGATAAGAAGAAGATGTGAGAAGAAGAAGAATATAAGTGACTGGTCACTGGAGTTCAAAAATTCTGTGACTTCATATTAAATTTGTCCAAACAATATACTATAGGTGATTCTGCCGTTGCTCACATGCAGGGGTATCCTGCACGCTTTCGATGTGACTTATTCTGTGAGCGAATGCGTCACAGTTACAAAGGATGAGAATAGGTGTTTCGCTATCCTCTGAGAAAGTGGTGATGGCTGTTAATAATTTTGTAGGTAGATAAGCGATCGCAACTATCAACAGATTCTTCACAAACATTATTTTTTCGTGCAACTAGTGTGGAGATAGGTATGTTATAAAATCTCATATGAGGCCCCTCGTCACGCCTACTAAGAAATCTACAAACATCGAATATGAAATTCATCGATAATTGCGCAGTCTTTCTTATCGATTTGCATCACTACATAAATTATTCTCTATACTACTTTTTGTATTCGATTTCCAAATACGGTCGAAGTAAGAATCCACTGTTTGGTCGAGTCGTTGACAATTTTGCGGGATGTGTTATTCAAGGATATCTACAATTTTTAAATACCTTTTTACATTATGTATAATCTGTAGACATGTGAATTAAATTTTTATAGAAATATTGAATCACGTGGCAGCAATATTGTCCAAAGAGTCAGTCAAGTGACAAAACCAGAATAATTACCAATCGAAAGGGTTTGTTTGTCGTATTGTGACATGTCCAGGAAGTATGAACCTCCAAAAACCCGTGTTCAAATCCTAATGGTGGCCTACGGACGCAATACTATATTTTTTGTTAATTTTTTTATTATCGAAGTGAACAAAACAGATTATAAGGCTTTGTTCACTAGGGCGAACCTGTCGCAGAACTGCGATTTCTTCCAGTTAACCCCTTTACAGTGAACAATACGTTTTAAACAATAAAAGAGCACAATTAGACAAATCATACAGAACTGTTCACTAGGGCGAACTTATCGCAGAGCTGTGATTTCTTCCAGTTAACCCCGGTTACTCTTGAAGTGAACAATACATAATGTTACAACAATATAAGAGCACAATTAGACAAATCATACAGAACTGTTCACTAGGGCGAACTTATCGCAATGCTGCGATTTCTTCCAGTTAATTTATTATTAAGCTGGTGTGTATGTCCGACATATTATTATTTAAAGGCCGTAAGGACAATTTTTTTTTTACAATATACACGCTTAGGATTTTATTATTATGAAAATGATATTTTTACAAGCATCTACGGTCAGTGCACTTAGTATCATCAATGTATAATTAATCGTTTGAAAAAGTTATTGCTTTACCATTAAACTCCTTAGTACGCTCATATTTTAAATGACTGTATTAGGCTACCTGCATTGGTTGACAGTGTCCCGCCGTGAACGGTCATAGGGTCAAGTTTCTGCTGTGTAAACAATATTGTTATTACATACAATACAGATTTTCCTCAACTGAAGCAATAGGTATCGACATTCACATATATAGTTTTATGTGAACTCCCTTGGGGAACAAGCAGGATGGATCTCCCAACGTTACGAGAGGGCTTTGGCTGGCTTAAGTGATCACTTTATGCCCGGGCCGACATTCAATTATTCCACCACAACCTGCTGTCAATTGTGTATTTTTTGAAATTGTATATATTGTATACTACAGATTGAAATTAATTTCACAATTAACCAATTTTTTAATACTACCGCCATATGCTGAGAAGTACCTAAATGCAACTTTATTGCAAATTGTAAAATTGAGTAGGAGCACTGTGGCTTCAATCTACTCAACTCTAGAGACGCCGGGAGCATTGTAGCTCCACTTTTATTTGTCGCTATAACCAGTGGCATTTCCATCTCCGCAATGCTGAAAAATCCAGTTTCAATACCTATGATAATTTAGGTATTTATTTATTTATTTGTATCTCCAATATACCAATATTTTGCCGGGTATACAACACTAATAATAAAACAATAAAATCGACTTAAAAATATCATTTATCTCATAAAAATCTCCGCATGAAATAAAGTGCTATCCTTATTGTTAATAAGTATCCGATTTGCACATCATAATGTCCGCATGTGGTCATCGAATTGTACGCTACAATATCCAGACTGCTGCTAAAAATATGACATTCAAACTTCTGCTAACATCTGCCTCCCGATCTGCATTGGTCCTCGCTTCATACAAGCAGATGTTGCCGAGGTCTGCAAGGCTGCGTATAGGTATTCCATAACGAAATCATATTTTGTAGGTATCTATATTTAATTAAGTATTTATTATTTATGTGAAATATAAAAAAAAAGTACCTATAATAAAAGCCCAGATACTTTTTTTAAAAAAGGGCTTGACCCTATTTAGACCAGATTCTCAAGGACGGAAGTGTTCTGAGTAAAAGGAATCGTAGTGTATGAGGAATTGGATGAATGTGACGGAAGCCTGAAGTGTGTGTAAGGATAGAAAAGTTTGGCGATCTGTTCTCTCTGCCTACCCCGCAAGGGATGCGGCGTGAGGGCATAGTGGTTCCTGGGCTTGTGTATAGAAACCCAAATACTTTCTTGCACATTAAATTTCACAGTAAGCTTATGTCGTGAAATGCATCGCTAGGATCGAGATTCGAATCCTGCACCTCCAATATTGGAAGTTGTGTAGTGGAAGCGCTCTGGAAATAGTGGAAGTGCTCCAACTAACTACGCCAACTATTATATCCTACTTTGTAGTATGTTTATAGTTATAATTTATTCCCTTAAACCGCAAAATACTTAATGTAAAACCAGACAAGATCTGTTTTTAATTAAAAAATGTAATTAATGTATTATTCTTGAGTCGTAAATTTCCGTAATGACCGATTTATTTTCCAGTGAGGATGATCGATTCGAGGGTGAAGGTACCACTATTCAAAATGGAGGGTTCCCGTCATAAATTTCATGTGCGTAGAACCTGCCAAATACATACATTTTTTTTACACCGACCTCTTGAATTTGATGGTGTACAAAAATTTTCCACTTGGATTAAGAGGATGATCTGGACACGTTAATACTTTATTCGTATTTACTGTCAATATTCTCACCGTAAATTCTTTCCAAAATACGTTGAAAATTAAGCAATTAATATTGGGCAAGTTTATTCACTAATATGAATGAAAATACATATTAGGGTGTGCATTTGTAATCAGAAGAAGAGAGTTCCAGAAAAGGGAATCGAGATTCGAACGGCAGACCGTCTCAGGCAAGCTTCTTTCCTGATTCCTTTTTGTTAGTATGCGTTCGTTCTTGAAAATCTATCTAGTTTACAGTTTTTCATCATAGATCCACTCCATCTGCTTACTTCCCTTTGGTGGATACATTTGTCTTTCTCGACATATTATATCCAAATCATCTCAAATTCGCATGCATTCTGTCACAACACAAGTTTTACACCCATTCATCTCGTCAGCCGCATTCGCATCTATTGCAATACATACATTTCCACGTCCGCTCCCTATGTGGAGCATGTGATCGGCACCCAGTTTTTCCAGGGTTTTCTCTCCTGGGCCAGCTCCGTTGCCTGTTCCCATGTCATTCCAGCCTGGCGCAACTTTGATGTGTACAGCCTTTGGATGGTCATTGCAGGCCTGCCCAGAGGTCTGTTGCCTTCAGGGCGATATTGGAGGTAGCTGCTGTTGTTGATGCTAGCGGGCATAAGTAGAACGTGGCCGAGCCAGTTTGCCACACGATTAGAAGAAAACCTTATTGGACATTTCAACACGCATATTTTGAGAAGAGTTTAACGAAATTAAAATGTTTTGTTATATACCACCGGGTCTCAAACATGCGCCATATTGACAAACTTGTCGTTATGTCGTAATAACGCCCGTGGAACACGTGTCCAGTAGGTTGTGACATCCTCTTGACCCTCTCCTTTCATTCCCATATTTTCCGCATCGTATAAATTTGGATGGGTCACCTATGTTAATTTTATTACGAACCCCTATTATTATACGTAATATATTTTCTAGTTCCACTACGTACTTAAATTCTGCGAATTCCTAGGCACCGTGCCTTTGGATAGTTACAGCATAATTGGAATTCTGAATGTTGATATTTATTTTAATAAATTACTGCTTGCGGTTGGTAGCTATGATAATCGCAACTTTACCTTGTGAGTCGGGTGAGTGTGGTGTTGCTAGTTGCCACCGTGACGCTAGAATCGCCTTAGAGATTAACTTGTGGTACGATCAGCGCTGCATTCATCATTTCCATATTCCTTCGTTATTAGTTGTTGGAAGTTTTGACGATGTCCCATGATGGGTTAGAATTCATGTTCATCAAGTGTAGAAGTGCGATCTTTCGACGTTTCAGTGCACCAAGGCAGTAGCAGGTTCGCTGAAAAGTCGGAAGATCGTTCACACGAAGAATCCTGAAAAACTCTGCATATTGCTTGTCTTATTGTTTTAACCGACAAGAACGTATGTGTATTTATATGTTTCTTGCTTCTGTATATTGTTTTTCTTGTGTTTTGTAATGGTTTCGTATATAAGTGAATAAATAAATAATGTCTTGGAAGAATTATATCATTTCCTTTTTGCCAATCTTCCAAACACTGGTTCAAAATAATTTGTGGCATATTATTTAAAGGATTTTGTTTTGATGTTTTGTTCGGCTGCTCTTCGTTTAGGAAGACGTAAATAAGTTACAGAGTTAAGTGGTTTGGGGTTCCGCTGACAGTTATTCTGCTAGTCTGTTACTATTGTGTCTCCTTGTCTCCGTTTCCCTTTACTTTACGATGGACAAATTCGGTTATTTTTGTTATTTTATACTATAGGTACTCCAGACTTGTGTTAAAATTGTTTTAGTCTAATTTTGACTTCAGCATAACATGACGTAGTTTTAATTACATCACATCAAATGCATTTTGATTTTAGAACATTATGACGCGATTGAATTACGTCACTTCAAATGCATGTAATTTGAGAGTACTATGACGTGATTAATTGCAAGCATTTTTAAAATAACAAATGATATGACGTAATATCATTTCATCCCATCGAACCCACCCTACGTTATTGAAGGGCAGATGTTTTTGAAAAAATTAACGTCAGTTGTTGTTATTTTTTGTAACCGTTGTCGAAAATGAGAAATACTTGTTTTATTTTTGTATTTATTGTCGAAAAATAAACATTATTTTTTCCATCACTGGAATTGGACTATACGACCCAGCTAATTATTAATGCATGAACGAGAGGGTTAGAGTGATTTGGAAAAAAATGTTCCAAAGACCAGGGTTGAAAATTTTCAGGATAATTATATCCATTGATAATTATCCGATATTTATCCAATAATGTACGCAAAAGTAGTAGTCATTTCTCCTCCTTAAAAATATTTCATTTTTTAGAAATTTAAAACGCATCAACAAAATTGAATTTTCTTCTTGACATTATTATTATTATTTAATTTATTATGCAATATCATTAACAGCCTTCACTCGTCCAGTATTGAACATTGGCCCCCCTTTCCGACTCCACATTTCCCTATCCCTTGCTAGTCTGTGCCACTCGTGTCCTGCTACTTTCTTGATGTCATCAGACCATCTCGCCTGTGCTCTGCCTAGATTTCCGCAGACGGTTCTCGGTCGCCGTTTTATTGTTCGCTTGGTCCATCTATCATCCGTAGTTCTTATGATGTGACCAGCCCAGTTCCATTTCAATTATGCCATTCTGTTTGCCATGTCCGTGACCTTTGTCTTGTCTCTGATCCACTCATTACGTTTTCTGTCCCGCGAACTAATGTTAAGTATCTTCTCTCAATCGCTTGTTGTGTTATGCGGAGCTTATGCTAGTACAAAAAAATAAATAAATAAAATAAAATAATCTTTATTGAACAGAAAACATACAACTGGCGGGCTTATTGCCAAATGGCAATTTCTGCCAGCCAACCCATAACAGAAACAAAAATGAGATATAACTAATTATAGATTTAGTACCAACAGGGTACCTTAACTGAATAAATACATACATAACAATAATTGAATTCATAAATTCATACATAGATAAACATATTATACATATAAATATAAAAATATATATGAATGGGATGGGATAGGGTAAGGGAGGGATGATGGGTTCAGGAGGGACGGGTTGTGGGATTTGAAATAGAAAGGTAATGCTGCTTCAGTCTACTCTTGAAAACGGAAATATATGGTGCGAGTCTGATCTGAGATCTGAGAAAAATGATCTTGATAATTATCTTTTGCAACCCTGCCAAAGCCTATGTTATTTATTTATGTTTCTATTTTGTGTATGAGCTATTTTTATTGTACGAATGCTTTGGGAGGATACATCAGCCTTTAAATAATTGAGCAATTTGCTTCCAAACTGTATCTAGTTAATATGAACATTTGTATAAACGGGGCGACATCCCTCGGTTATTGTCGTTGTGAAGCTTTTACTGCTTCTACGACTCACCCGTTTGTCTGGAGAAAACGAATTGAATTTATTAACAGAATAATATGATTTGTTTATATATTTTCTCCGTCACAATTTATCGTACTTAATTTGGTTGTCTTGAGAGATTGAATATGGTTCGATTTAAAATATTTTAGTCCGACGCGAAAGTGTCGGAGAGGTGAAAATACTACAAATTTGTGAACAGATCTCGGCATTTTCTTTTCCCCTTTTGTGAAGAACTGAAATTGAGATAATATCATTATATAGAACATAACATAATACATGCTTACGATATAATGTTTGGATGTATATCAACTTGAATGGACTTCATCCCCCATATCTTTGTTTCAACCCCCCGAACAACAATTGACCGGAGTAAACTTAGTGTGTCAATTGTTTCATCTGAAAGGGGCGGCGGCTTAGGTACTAAGAACCCTCGCATTATACCGAGTATATAATATCATTATGATCTTTATTCGATTTTCAATTCGTTATTTATTTGTATAATAGAATATGTACCTGATCGTTTCATTTGTGACCTTTCTAAATTAACATGAGCTTAGTAATATAAAATCCAAGGTTCCTCTCTTTCCTCAGCCTCTCAGATCAATTGGCCGATATAGGCCTCCCCTTTGGTTTTTCACAACCCACTGCATCCATCTCCCTCGGCACATTTCAGACCACTTTGCCTTGAGTCTACCTACTCTTCTTCGACCTGTTCTTTGTATCCAACACATTTTATTTTTTGACTGTAAGATGGAATATGTAAGTCCGCCTTTTGGCACACTACCAATGTCCTATTTTTTGTAACTATGTATATTTTTCTTTGGCCAATAAAGATTAATTTATTTATGTAAACCTAGCATCTGCCAACATGGGTCAAAGGTTAAATAAAATAAAAAGCAAATAAAGCACTGTCATGGCTTCTGAAATTATCTAAGAATATTTAGGTTGGAATCTCTTATACATACCGTAAATTTAATGATGGACGACATCTATTCAATATTTTATACTACGAACGAGAATCGAGTCTGCACGAAATTTTTCGTACTTGGTTGTTACGTACCTACTATGTTGGGTATTTGATTATATCCGTAGTAACTCTATCGTCAAATCCCGTAACCATGGTGATGCATTCTGAACCGGGATTAAACGTACGTCTTACAAATTATGTTATAGGTGATCCCGAGGCGTTTTTTTTTTTTAAATATTTTCTGTTTTTTTTACGTAAAGTTTGAAAGAATATTAGAAAATATTATCGACACCGACATGAGTGACTACTAATTCCATTTATTTATAACACGAGTACTCCCTCTAGATGTAATGTAACTTTTCTTTATATATTTTATGTAACGTATTGAAGGATTACTGTGTCCTGACAGGGTGTTAACGTACGTACGAGGATAATGTTCAATGTCTCATTACTTAAAAGAAAATTCTACTTACAAAATAATGCTAGATTGATATAATTATTGAAGTGTTTCTTCTTCTTCTTATCAGACTCTTTTCCTCCACTGCTGGATATAGGCCTCATCCTTTGTCTTCCACCATTCTCTGTTTTGGGCGCTTTGTCTCCACCCATGTCCCACCGACTCGATGACATCATCGGCCCATCTCCTTTGTGGTATCCCTACACTTCGTTTACTTTCGTAGGGTCTCCAGCTCAGTTTGAAGTGTTTAAGAATAGGATTTAATAGCCTTAGCTCCGGCCGCTCAAAGTATGACCCATCTGTTATTTAATTGAAATGTGGTTTGATCGAAAGTTTTGCCGCGTCACCCCGTAGCTCCCCGAATAGGTCTCCCTACCCGATTTACAGTAAATTCGACTAATAGCTAATTCGACTATAAATACTAATTCGACTAACACTTAAATTCTAGCTAATTCGACTAATACTTATTCGACTCACGATCAATTTGACTAATAACCAATTCGACTATTTTCATACATTTTACATCATTTTGAAATTCACACCAATAATTGCAATCTTAACTACATAATAATATGTATGACATAAATTTCTTCTTCTTCATATTTAAATATGGCACGCACCCGATTTTGCCATTGTCAAGTGTTTTGGTTATTTACATATTTATTTATACTGAGAGTGACGAATCATTGTATTTTATGTTTAGGTAACAAATACTAAATGCAGTGTTATAAAATGTTCCAATATCTTCAACATCATTCAATGTACGACAAACATATTATTTATATAACATCAATGAACAAACCATTGTATGACATACACAGAATATATACAACAATATCTCGTAGACATAAATTTCTAATCGCTTGAAATTAGTCGAATTTACAGGATACCCCCCTACGCGATGTTTCACATTTTTCAGGATTATGGTAAGAGGTAGAAGGAAACGGTCAATGACAAGAACTGATTTGTCTAAGTACAAAATGTCTTCAATACATTCTTTTCAAATGACTCGCAGTTTACACGCAATGACTCGTGAAAATTGAGTCGCGTTTTAGAAAACAAACAAATGAATTTGAAATGAATCAACAAATTTTGACCATCGAGTAAACGATGATATGTACCTTTGATTTGGGATATAGATATACCTAAATTATTTTAGGTATGGAACCGGAATTTGTCTGCTTTGCACAGACGGAAATACATTACAGTTTTTTTGTGAACGTTACCCTGGGCATAACGTGGTTACTTAAGCCAGCCAAAGCCGACTCTTAAGCGTCGGAACACCCATCCTGCTTCCTTCCCGAGGGAGTTCACATAACGCTACATTATGCGCATGAAGATGCCTCTCGTATCTGTTGAGGAAAATAAACAGTGATGATGCCTTTGTGTATTTTAAAAGAAGGATACAGTGACGTCACAAATTCACTAAATAATAACAAGAACAATAATTTCAGTGTTGTGCAACATTATTTATGCAAATTTAATCGATAGTTTGGTCTCGTGTAGTGAAATATGGGTTAAGTGAACAAGTCTCCGGCATACTCCTTGCACAGGTGTTGTGCCCTCTTTGTAAGCGTGCTACAATCTAGAACATATTATTATAGAACACCTTTGCAGGCAACCTTTCACAAACAAATCTGTTACAGACGAAACTCATACATGTGTTTCATAAGGAGTATAATGACAGTGCAGGAATTTAATAAACCAGGTAAACATTATAAGGGTTAATAAACATCTGTCGAAGGCTTACAGCCACGTCACTCTAAAATATTCCTCTCGAGAACATAGTAAGGTGAAGAACATAGTAAGAAGAGGTCGGACTCATCGTAATTTTGTATGTATTAGTACCTATTATTTATTGTTGACGAAATGCAGTTTTGGACCATTTACATCCAGACCTGCGGTGAATAATATTATCTCATACTGATTTCTTTATAAAATGATCTTGTCATTGACGTAATGTAGTTCTGGACAATTTACATCCAGACCTGCACGAACTAATCCACACCTTTTTTATAATCTTGTTTTGTCACCATGTAATTATTGTTTCCATTCTTTTCTTGCTGTAACTGTTTATAAGATTGCAATGTATACATTTTGTTCAATGTGTAAACCTGACGATTCTAAAAGCCTTAAATAAGGCCTACGGATGATTTAAAACCAATAAACCAATAAGGTTACAAAACTTCGGCACACAGAGCCACTTATTTCTTTATTTTCATGCCATTTTTAATGCTCTTATCTTATTGTGTATCTTATGAATGGTATACAGTTAAAGAGATCTTAAGCAAATCAGCAGAGTAGCGTATAATATCGCATTTGATGGATTATTCTAGCAATGGTACCGTTTTTGTATGACTAATCACATTTGTTAGGTAGGTACATGAATGTTTGGAAACCACTCTAATCAAATTATGAGAACAATTATTTCTGTTTCACAATCGAAACATCCAATTGTTTCTAATAATAAACATTAGAACCTGTGATTTTTATTACTTTTTGATTTATCGATGTCCATTAAATTATGATGTTTCCTAATCTTCCATTGTTCTTGTAAGATGGCCTATATGAAATACTACATCGAGAAGTTCTAAAAGATTGCGTAATATTACTTATCGTTCAATAATTTTGATACCCATGTTGTGCAATCATGAACACATTGTTCGCACTTTGTTAAGTACATTTTATTGTCTATCAAGTTGGTAACGAGCGTCATATTTTAACTATAAGCTGTTATTTATCAAACTAAACAGATCAAATCAAGTCACCTCTTTCACGCGAGATGACAATCAAACACACATTAATATCTTTCGTGCTTCATACTAGATAATATCGTGTTTGCGATATGAAAAGTTGATAATGTATTATTATAAATGTTTGTAGCAACTTTGGAAAGTAGGTGTATTTCTCAACATGTCTTATTAATTATATTGTTTGACAAAATTATGTTTTTCTTTTTTTATTGTCAGTAAAAACAGTTAACTAATTTTTTTTTAATGTCATACTTTTTTTTCGTGAGAAGATTGGCTTTTCAGATCCTAGTCGAACAACGAGTAACCATTATTGGGCGCTTATTGCGATAAACCCAGATTCATATAGAATTTTTTTTAAATAGTTTATTCAACGAAGGATCCACTTTCCCTCAGGTTGATGACTGATCGATCCATCGTTTCAAGTCCATCTTTTGCTGTATATGTGTTGAGATAACTGCTCGTAAGTACTTTTATGATGTCGTTGGCTATCAAACAAACGAGTTAAAACAAATAAGCAAAAATATTGAAAAATTTGCGAATAAAAGACTCACACGTATTAACTCAGTAAAATAAGTAGTTAAATTTGTGGAATAAATAGTTAGACTTGTACGTGTAGTAACTCTTAAAATTAATACGTAAAATTACGAATTCCTGACTCGTACATGTAGTTACTCAATAGAATAAGTAGGTAAATTTATGATCAGCTGTATATATATAATATCTCGATATTTGAACTACCCTTTGTATAATAATGATATTCTACAACAATAGAGGAAATCTTAACCTTTTCCATCAATAATGTCATTAGTCCCAAAGAAATAACCAATAAGATTTTTTGTGGCTTATTCGACCTATTTACAACCTACCATATAATCAAGCTTAACCTTTCATATTGTCGATATAATAATAATAACATACAATGTGACAGGTCACCCATAAAACTGTATCGAATAATCACATAGACACTTTAAAGTAGTATTGACGTAGTTTCTACCTACTTGAAGCCAAGTTTAATACGAGCTTCGTATAATTCCATAACAAACATTTTCAGCGACCCTTTCTTCTCAGCTTGGAAAGATATTATTATTATGTATTTCAAGTGTGTTTCTCCTGTAAAGTACATAAGCTGGTGAGCTTATTATTGGTATTATTATTTGTGCTTGTAAGTTAAAGGCCATAAATACGAGGATATACTTATTAACTATTACCAAGTATTTTGGTTAATAGTAACAAACCGCAAGATTATAGGACCACTTTGCTACTTCTGTGACACAACACGAACTATGTATGTGTAACTAGCTGTATAACCCGTGCTTCTAAACGGCAAAATTTGTCTATGGATGGTGAAGTAGGTCAGCAGTGGAACCCAAAACCAATGGAACCATTATAAAAAAAGTAAAAAACTATCAAAACTTTCAACCCTATTTTTAACCCACTTAGAGATGGAATTTCCAAAAATCCCTTCTTGGTGGAAGGTTTTGTATTAATACTTATCTGTCTTCAAAATTTCACTTCTCTAGGATTAGCCGTTTGGGCTCTGTGTTGATGAGTGAGTATGTCAGGACACTTTGTCTTATTATTAGAGATAATAAGTTTTGTTGGTAGAATACTACTCTCACTAGCCTCCAAGCAATCAGTTTTGACCCAAAACCAAAAGGAAGCTAATTTATGTAAAGTACGTTAACCCAAGTATAGCAAAGGGTTTGTTTTTTTCCTATGGATTTCAAGGGCTTTTATCTAGAATACATCATGCATTTCTTGTTCCAAATATAACCCAAAAGTAGTCCGTAACATCTAAATTTATAGCCCTTGTTGCTTTGCAAAATTCCTTAACATAACTTAAAGAAAATTGTTGAACATTACATTTTTTGCCCGGCGGTCCTGCGTCTGGATTTTAGATCTGAAACAACAACTATTGAATACCTACATGTTGTTTTGTATTCAGTCATTTTTATCTTTTGACCGTATGAAGTATTTCATCTTTTAATAGCCTATGTCCCACTCAGGATTCTGCTCTATCATTTGTCAAAATATGTAGTCTTAAGAGTTTTCCCGTCCAAACCTGATTTCTGTACATGGGCGATTTAGTAACTATGCAATAATACGATGATTCTGTGGTTTTTTGTCTTATTGATTTAAAAAAGAAAATCCCTAAAGAACTTCTGATTTTGAAACATTGATCCAAAAAACAATAGGTCGTACTCATAATTAAAAGGTGGCACCAACAAATTTTGGGTAACCCTTTGGATACTGAGGTCGCGTCTGCTACCAAATGAACGATTATTGTTTCCAACAAAAAGGAGATGGAGGACAAAGAAATGCTTTCTCTCAAAAGATTTCCATACGAAAATTAAGTTGAAACATTTGAAGGGTTCCTAAGATAATAAATAATATACATTTCTATCAAATATTAATGATTGCTTTAACTTAAATACTAAACACAAAGTTGCTTTTGTAGTTTATCTTCTGTATTAAGGCTTTTTGTCTTTGTTAAAACCTAAAATAATAATAATATAGGATTGACAATACAATTATATTGTTCAAAATGGGTTTAGAAGTTTTCGTAACCTTGATGTGGATAATCTATTAGGAACTGTGTTGGTTTAAGGGGAACACAATGCTTATTGTTTATTCTATTATAATAACATATCAAATTTTCAATTAAAATCTACTTCCCGTAAGTACTACCGTTTTGTCATTATTATTAAAGTTCGCAGTATTAATTAATCGCTTTTGGATAATTACATTGTTGCGTCAAAACCTTTAGGTAGAATTATAGGAAAATAGTTGAAATCAGGAGAATACTACCCCGAAAATTTATCGCCGTCTTTAAGGTTCAAAATCGTATTATTAAATTTCGGAAATATGAATTTTGAATATTTTCGGAGACAAATTAGCACAAATTTTAATGTGCAATAAAGAATTTTTGCGACTTTGGCAATTCTATTTTTTTTTCGTAGTTATTTTTCTGGTGTTTCCATTTTTTCCTGTATTCTATACAATATATGAAAGACCTGTTACGGTAATTCACCAGAGGAGGGTTCAATGTATGTACCTTATTTTTCCACAATGCATATCGGGATTTGTTCTGTTATGACAAAAGCACTTTTTTGACTTTTTCTTCAGAAACTAGTTTTTATTTCAACAATAGGTCGAATCCCAGTGCTAGCGACGTATCTTGCACTTCACGGCACAGACCTAGTACTTACAATTTTATCGGAAAGATTTTGAGTTTTTGTACAAGCATGTTTAGTTTTCTACTTTAATAACCATGGTAGCTGGCAAGATGCATGTGCATTTACGGGGTTGGCACCAAGAACGACATCACAGTAATTTCCCACGGCATTAAGGTTCAAAATCGCGTGAACAATCGCATGATAAAATGGTAAAAATAGCGTTTTCATTTTTTGGGCTTAATTTTGCGTCTATCAAAAAACTTTTACGGTTATTCCCTAGATTTTAATGCATATTAACATTACGAAAATAAATCAATTTGAGATGTTTTTCAATTATTTTTTTTTTTTGAGAAATCTATACAAGATATAAAAAACCTTTTACGGTTATTCTCTAGATAAATGTTCAGTGCATCTACCCTATTTACTTCCAAAGCATATTTAGTAACAGTTGTCGAGATATAAGGTCCCTCGTTTTTTTGAAATTTTTGGAATGTCGGTTTACATACTCTCAATACTTTTTATCACACGTACAATGTTTAAGTCGATTATGATCGACAACCTCCCATAGCACGTCAAGTACATCTCTCACACTACTTGATTACGACTTACAAGTTACAATGTAGTATGGTTTATTGTATTTCTACGACGATACACTTTTAATCATTTTAAAATTATAGCACTTAAATTAAAACTCGTTTGGGACTCCGGAATGTTTGGGATAATCTCGCCGACGCCGCTACATAGTTGCATTGCATTTGTTTTTCTTTTTTATTTTATTTTATCTTAAAAACCATTTTATCAAAAAACAACAAATACATACAAAAAAAAATCACCTTTTCATAGACCAGCGGAGGTTCTGCGAATTACCAATAAATGCAAAAAGACAATGTAAAAGTGAATTAAGTTATGAAAATGAAAGTAAGATTAAGTAAAAATTGATTGAATATGAAATTGATGAAATAATATTTTGTGGTTATTTCTATACAGTGGAATAATTTGTCGAATTCGAACAGATAAATTGGTAGAAAATTAATTGGTGCTATATGTAATTAAATAATAAAAAAAATAACATGTAATAAAGAATACTGGGTTAGCTGAATGACATTATATCTATCCTTCACAACGCATCCCTTAAGGGGTAGACAGAGAGAGCAGATCGCCAGACTCTCCTATCCTTAAATCATTCTTGCCTTGCGCCACATTCATGCAATTCTTCGTACACACCCTACTACTTTTTTCAATAAAAAAGATCTGGGCTTGCGTACAAAAACCCAAATACTTGCTCGCACAGTTTGCACTAGGCTTAAAGCCTGTATCGCAAAGTACGGAATACAACGCCAGCGCCGGGGTGCGAACCTGCCACCTCCCGTTTGAGAGACTGCTGCCTCAACCAACTGCGCCAACCATGTACACTTATTTTACTAAAAAAACACGTTCGTCCTTGAGATTCTGGTCTACCTAATAACGCCGGTCTTTTATTTTTTGATAGAAATTATTTTATTAACCCCAAGGTTTTCTTTCATAGAAAACATAAAGTTTTATTATAATACCAAAGTTCCACGGTAACGCTCACCTATATTATTGTTACCATACATTATCTTGCGTGTTATTCTCGTACCTAGTTTGATGATGATAATATGTTTTATGTTTCTGTTTAATTTCCTTGTAATTTTAGGTTAAGGAATCAAATTATAGGAACCTGCGGATGATAAAATGAAACATTTCGTTGCAATCATTGTTTTTTAAATACTAATTATTTGTAAACAACAAGAGATCCACAGTAAATAATAAATAAATAAAACTTTATTGGCCAGTAAATATATGTAACATCAAAAACAAGACAATGCAGTGTGCCAAAAGGCGGACTTATTGCAAAAGCAATATCTTACAGTCAACCCGAGAAAAGAAAGAAAAACTTAAATACTATAATAATAAAGTATGTAAATATAAAGATACAACGTGTAAATATAGACATATAATACATACAAATAGATAATAAGATAAATAAAAAATAAAATAAAAATAAATAAATAGGTACAGTACGAAGTCAAGAACGAAATTTGAATAAAGGAAACTGCCACAAGAGATTTCGATCGTAAATAAATACATAAATATACAATTTTTAGGATACACCTACCTAAAGGGTGGTCGGTTGCCTGGTTCGTAACGCGCTCGACTATTAATTAATCTGGCGGGCGCGGGTTCAATCCCCGATGCCGACTCACTCCACGTCACGACACAAGCTTTTCAAGCTTACTGTGAACTGTACAAAGATGTATTTGGGTTTGTTTTAATAAACCCAGATTAATTTTTTTTTAAATATACTTACAGAGTTATTTTACTTATTACAACTGGATTTGATCTGCAGTAGGGATCACATTACAATTATCTGCTTAACAGAACCGAGAGGGATCGACATTCATATGAAGAAGCATTGCGTACCTGGGGGAGGACTCAGGATGGGTGGTTCGAAGGCTTCGAGTTGGCATTGGCTGGCTCTCGTGATCACTTTACCACCAGGGCAATGTTCTTCCATGAGTTGCTGCATTCTGTGAAAGCAGATACCTTTAGGTTCTGTTGAGGTGTTTTGTTTTCTGTATTCCGTGTATGTGCTGTCTGAATTGTAAAATGTTGTCCTCTAGATTAAGATTTAGTACGTAGAAATACGTAATTGTAAGATGATAGTTTCTAAGAAAAACAAATGTAGTAGTGTGTAGATCCTTGCAGTGAGAGTCTCCTCCAAGGAACATTAAGGGTGTTCAGAGTAGTTTCGGGAGGGGTTTGTTGAGGGGAGCCCTTCCGGCGAACCTTGAGCCCTCCTTTGAAAAAATGTTTTGCTTAAAAGACTGGATGATATAGGAGCTAAAGCTCCTGAAACATCCAGGGGTGGAGGTGGGTTTACCCTTAATGAGGAAAGAACTAGTAAATAATTTATGTTGCTCTCTGACTCAGCCTTCTTCTTGTCATAAAGCCTGCAGTTGGATCTGCACAATCCCCTGTCAGCTGTGGCAGCAGCTATCTTGAGTCCGCAATCTTTTCAAAATTGTTGGTCTATTGCGTGTGATGGGGCGGGGTCTTTTGATCTCTGGTAAAAGGCGAAACGAAGCAACGGTAATTATTTAGAGTAGTTTTTCCAACGCCAAAACCTCAAACCAGCATTGCGAAATATGAATTATAACTCCAATTAATTTACGAAGACAAACATTGAAACAAAATAAATTGTAATATGCAAATGAAACATTAAATAAAACTCAGTCGGAATATCAAAACGTAGGTAATCAAATATTTATTTATTATTATTACAGTACTTTAATAGTAATTAATATAATATTATTATACACAATGTTTACGACATGGTTTAATTAAAATCAGGCATAAAGCTAACCACATTATAAATAATGATTAAATTATATTACAGAACTTGACCTTAAGGTGTTTAAACAATAAATATTTTATTTAAATTTATTTATTTACAGTCAAATATTAAACGTGGTAGGATCATGTGAGTGAGAGAACCCCCAAATACACTGGTAACAGGGCACCTGTCCTTAGTTATCCCTGGTTGGAGATCCAGAGGAAGACCCAAGTGGAGGTGGCGTGAGGTTGTGAGTCAGGATATGAGAGACTGTGGAGCATCCCCGGAAGATGCACAGGATAGAACCGAGTGGCGGCGGAAGACAAGAATGGCAGACCGAACCATCATGGGGGAATAATAAATGCCCAGGGAGAGAGAGTTAAAACAACGAAGAAATTAGGCGTGCAGAACTAAAGTTGCCTATTAGTGGAAGCTAAAATGGCAGTGGGCTGGATATTTGGCTAGACAATGAGGCACTAGATAGGGCACTCAGAGTTCTTACGACAAGACAAAGAATATATGTGTAAAGACCCCACCAAGGTGGTCTGGCGACATTGTCCAATGAGCCTGCAGAGCATGGGTCCTGGATGTGATTCCCATAATGCCTTTCATGAGATGCTAGTCGCATCTTTCACACTATCTTAAATTAACAGTTTGGCGTCCAGTACGATTTTGACATTTATAGCTACTGATTACGAAGTTTTAGCCATGGTTTTATGTAATATTGTATTACGTTGTCATTTAGAATCTGCATGACATGGTGGAACTAGATGACTCCGGAACGGTTCCATTTCCTAATCCTCCTTCAAACCGTTTTATATTCACGCATTTCCACTGTTGTTTTATGAAATTCAATACGACTTCTAAAAGAATTTGATACTTTAATATTCGAGAGTATTTACCTAATGATTACTTCATATTTTTAAGTAACGCTATATATTTTTTATTTCTCTCACCTGTACCTATAATAATGTTCACATAAAATTTTATGAATCACTTTTAGTAACTGTTCCTCAATAGTTTTGCGAGTTAGATAAGTCGCTGTTATATTTTTTACTATGTTTCACAAACTGATCTCGTAAGTCTATAATGCTGAGAGATTAAATTTGTAACAGGTATCGCTGCTACTTTTCCACCTGTTATAGGTATTTTTATTTGTTAACTGTTAATTGTATTACATAGCATACTTATCTAAATATATATTGCATATTAAGTACCAGCTTTTTTACCTGGGGTAGCTCAGGCAAATACATAAATACCTAACACTGTACTTTAATTTTTAACACAAGCTTTATATGTGTTTATCGTATGGCATTGGAGAGACCAGAATTAAAGACTAAGATCGCCAGAGTTTAGGTATTGAAGTGCCTCAGGAGACAAGGTGTGAACGTCTTCCTTTGTTCCGTTGAACCTAGTGAATCGCTATTCCTCGACTATGTGGTTTGACAGACTTACCCCACCACAGGGGCAGTTGGGGACGTCCCGCTTGCCCCACCAATTCCAGTTCAGATTCGGTTCAGGTTGCACCAATAGAAAATATGATAATCTGGTATTCACGACCGTCAAAATCTTGTATGCTGTAAGGTTCCCAAAATATGTCCATATCAAAAAGATTCCTTTTTTGTTCTTCATTATGTATGAGCAACCTCTAATTTTAAAACGATTATATTTCGTTATGCTTTTGTAGTTGGGTATTGGCTTATTTAGAAAAAAAAAAACATAGATATCTACACATCACTCTAAAATATATATTTAGAAATTACATACATGCGTTATATCGATTTAATATTACATAAGTATTTTAACTACAGCCCATTGATTGATCTAATATCGAAATAACTCATAACATAAAGTACCTATTTCATTAAAATAATTTTAACTGTACAGGTTTATAAAATATTTTTATTATCTGTTTTCACATAATTATTTAGATATGTGTTCAAATAACGTCTTATTTTATGATTAATAAAAATTATACCGCGCTATTAATTATTAGGTACCCATTTTTACTATAAAACCTATATTCGACATATTTTGACAACTTTATTCGATTCTCTATCGATGATTTCCCTTTTTAAGAGTATTTTAAATGACATTAAAATGTAATGCGCTTTAAAAGGTAATTTTAAATTTCCTGCTTGGGGTACTTATTGGTGTTTTATTGCATGACTATTAAGGGCTTGGCACCAAGAAAGACGTCACAATCATTTCTCACGGCATTCAGGTTTCAATCTCATGTCAACAATCTCACGATAAAATGGTAAAAATAGTGTTTTTTCCATTTTTTGGGGTTAATTTTCCGTCTATAATGAAATGGAGACCTCACGAAGACAAAATAAGTGGAGGTAGGCCCCTACGTGATGGTCTAATAATATGAGAAGAATAGAAGAGTGGCTCGTAATTGGATACAGAGGGCGCCAGGACAGAAATATGTGGATGATGGTTGAGGGGACAAACCACAGGGTGCGCCCCCGACGGCAGTACCTGGAACAGCTGTACGAGGACATAAACCGCGCCACATATGTCGAGCTGAAGAGAGGTGCAGAAGACAGAGAAGAATGGAGATCAAGATGTAAAAATTTGCTGCAAACCAGTCCGCAGGATTGAAACTGGAGAAGAAAATAAGGGAGGCCTACGTTCAGTAGTTAACATAGGAATGGCTGTATAAGTATACATTATTATGACAGTTGACACAACACGAATAAAATTCAAAAGTAAGTAGGTACTTAAAAGTTGCGAAAAAAAGAAAATCTCGTTGGAGGTTCAAAGCTCAGAAGCAATAATCAGCAACCGAAGTAAATTTATGAATAAGTAATCAACAAAGTTTGATATAAAGCTTTTAGCCGTGTGTTCCCTGCAGGAACGTGTAGGGCAGAGTGTTTGAGCGAACATTTATTTTATTTACATGCATTCATCATTGGACGAGGGGTAATCTAAAAGTGTTATCCATTTAACACGTCGCGTACTACACATTTCTCATTCACTTCAATATTTTAACAAAATGTCAAATTGATCCGACCACAATGTGTCGAATGTGTATAATTTAAATGGAAAAACATCCATTTTTTACATTAAATGTTGACCATAGGTTTTCACGTCCTAGTTTTTTTTTGCATTTTATGAATTTATTTGTTGATTGTTGTTTTTTTGCATTTTATGATTTTTTTGTTTAAAATTTTATCGCCATTTAGTCAACCATTCAATAATATCTATGGAAGAATGTTGATTGTTTTGACTGAAGGTTCTTGGTGGAAGATTATTGCAATATTATTAAAATAAAATACTGTAATTACACTGTATCTCCCACAGCTTGCTATAAGCACGCCCTAGTGATCGAATATTCTAGCATCTATTACTCGTGTGCCTCTGAGACGCTATTAATTTCCAAACAGGCTAAAATTAGGTCAGGTTATTATAATTATTAGAACAGAAAAGAAAGTTTTTCATACATTTTGCTAGAATTGCTCTATATTTGTTTGTGTAGTTTCCATATTCTGTATATGGAAGTTTCTTTACAAAGAAAGGTGATTAGAATGATCATAAAAATGTCTCTGGATGTTGTTCTTGAAAGCAGTTTCTATTTTCCTAATCCGCCGGAACGAGGGTAAAAAATAGCGGTTATTTCAGTAAGGTTCATCCCTTTCCATTTTAGATGTCTTTTTCTCCCTTCGTGCTATCCATCCCACTTTTCCCTTCATTTCGTATCATCAGGTGTACAAAACTGAACAAAGAAATCTTCTGTTTTGAAACATTTCGTAAAATTTCTTTTTTTTTTCCTTTGAATAATTTTCGTTTCAAATGCATGATTTAGAAAATTCTAGTGCAATGCATAGATATGTGTATGTACCTTTATTAATTTATCCCAAATATTAGTCATATTTTAATTTGACCTTTGTCAGACCGTTTGTAGGCTTTCACGGCCGTATATAATATCTGGGGTTAGCTGGCAGAGATCGCAGCACTTCGATAAGCTCGCCCTAGTGAACAAATGTTATGATTTATATTCGTAATGTTAACAAATTCATGTATCTTGTTCACCAAAAATGAAAATAAATAAAAACAATAGATTCTACAATAGATTTAATAATCTTACGATGGATTTAATAAATAACTTGGGAAAAGCTATGGATAAATAATTATTAAAGGTAAAGGAAAGAAAAGTGTCGCTCTCTGTGGTGAAACGTTTTTTGGTACTTATATTACAAAATTCTTGAACGTAAGTAAATAAATAAATAAACCTTTGTTAGCCAAAGAAAAAATAGTTACAAAACAAGAAAATCGTAGTGTGCCAAGCCAAAAGGCGGACTTATTGCAAAAGCAATATCTTACAGTCAACGTACCTAGGTGAATTGGGACTAAAATTTACTGCGGCATCACATGTTCCGAACCGAAATTTTCAGGGCAAGCGAACGAATAAAATAAATATATTTTCAAATGATTAAAAAAAACGAAAGTTTGGTTTAAAAAAAACATAGAATAATGATGAGATTTTTATCTCTACTCCGAATTTTTCAACAAAAAAAAATATCGGGTAAAAATATTTCATTTTTGTGAAATATGTAAATATTATATTATTTCCAGTTGTATGCCTCTGTGTATTATATTCTGTAGACGCACATAACGTAATAGAAACCTTTTAGGTTATTTTTTCATTTCATTCGCATCCCTTTCTATACTAAATTGATACAATATGTAACGCAATAACAACGCGCCCCATACCACCTTCACTTACTTATAGAGTGTTTGTCGCCAATTTGCGCCGACAAATTTTCTCCAAGTCCAATTTCTGTGTTATGGTATTTTTTATTTGCCTAAGGAATAACCACTGTCATACAATAGACTTTACAATAGTTGTTTTAAATCGTGTTTTTAATTCAACCAAGAAGTAATCTTTCGAATAGCATTTTAATAAAATTTTGCTTTAACAATTCCGTATAACATTGTATAAAGAATCAACGCGCAATCATTGTATTTGAAAAAATAAAATACAGTTTTAGTTTGAAACATGTGTGGTTCAATTCAATGTGATCTGGGTGTGATTTGTCCAAAATTACTTTACGTCAGTAACATCAGAAAATATAAATTCAAATTCAAATTTTTTTTATTGAGTATAAAATTACAAATTGTAAAGAAAAACAAATGAAACTACAACTCAATATAACACAAAAAAACTACTCTCCAAAATTGAGCAGAGCTCGTGCTTTGGAGAGGAACAAAACATAAGAACTAAACAATAGAATGAGTATAAAAACAGACACATTATTCAGTGCAGATCTGGATTTAAATGGTCCAAAACTGGATGTAGTTAATTAAGTTGGAGTTTCATCATCAATTCGTAATTCCAGAAATAAGCAGGGCTGTTAAAGAACGCGCCGAAAAACGTGTACGTGTAATGGGTAAATTCGTGTAACGCAGAGACCCATTTTAGGGATAAACTTGAGAAATGAGGAGATGAGAGAGAAGACGTAGAACAAAGTGACTAATACATTGTCCGAATTGCTAGTCCATAAACAGAAATGAGGTACCTTTACATGTGCATTGGATACAAATTTGGTTAAAAAAAAAAGGTTTGCAAATGTACTGTTGGGTGCAATCGTGTTGGCGGAAATCGTGCACCTTTATATTCACCGTATTGTCGAGTGATGGAGTTTATATCCGCCAAAATTGGTATATTAAATTTTATTTATTTTTTCATTGTATTATTTTAATTACTTATTGAAAATATGTTATGATACTGATTTACCCTATGTTTTATGTAATCCGGTCACGTCTACTGTACAACGAAAGATAAAATATAAAAACATTTGTAAGAATAAATAATTTTTATCTGCGCTTAATTTAATACTGTGTCAAAACATATTGTGTTAATAAAACTTTAGGAGAAGTAGATACCATATTAGATTACATTATATTCGTATGGAATATACAATCACTAGGTCTTAAAAAGCTCGTTAAAGTGGCAACAATTAGCGTAATAGAACCTGTGTTTCAATTTAACTGCGGTTTCATGGTCGGTTCCATTTAAAAATTTGAGGTTCTGTTCAACAGTATCCCGAAATCTCGTATATCTAAGTAATTAATGTCAAATAGAAAAAAACTTTTTATATAGAATATGCATTTTTTCTGTTATTAAATATCACAAAAAAATTGTAGGTACTTTTTTTGCTTTAACCAGGTATGTGACTATTTTTAGAAATAATGAAAACAATAGTTTATTGTTATTTATGTATTAAATAATTTTCAAATTGGTAAAACACACTACCTATGGTTTCAACGCACGTGCGTCGAAACCATAGGTAGCGTGTAATACCAATTTGAACATGAACTGTATTTTCAAAAAAAAATTCAAGAATAAAAATTTGGAATAATTTTACGAAAATAAAATTGTTTGTCTTTTTCATATTCAACAAGCTAAAAACTAAAAATGCTATCGTTGCTAAATTATTCAAATATTATGAAAATCTGCAAAAAGACGCCCTTAAACATTATTTTTTATGAATTTCTATTCTCGTATTACCGTTTTGTGTTGAAATTTTTGTTTGTAAAAGATTTGAAATTTTATATCAGTAAAAAAGTTACGCATTCTAAAATAAAATAAAAATAAATAAAAATAAAATAATCTTTATTGTACCAAAAAAACAATCGTACAATGGGCGGACTTATTGCCAAATGGCAATTTCTGCCAGCCAACCCATAACAGAGATTAAATTGAGATATATCTAATTATAATAAGTACCAAAAGGGTACCTTAACTTAACAATAATTGAATACTACATACATACACAGATAAACATATTATACATATATAAATAATATATACATAAATGGTATATGGGATGGGATAGGGTAAAGGAGGGATGCTGGGTTCAGGAGGGACTGGTAGTGGGATTTGAAATAGAAAGGTAATGCTGCTTCAGTCTACTCTTGAAAGCGGAAATAGTTGGTGCGAGTCTGATGGATAATGGAAGGTCATTCCACAATCGCGCAGCCTGTACGGTGAAAGAATTAGTGAAAAACGATGTATGATGGATAGGGATTAAAAGCTTTCTCATTCTAGACATCTTGTTTTTTCTTTCTTTTTCGAAAAACTAACTTTTCAGTCTCCTAGGACACCATCAGACAGTTTTGATTTCTTTGCATACAACGGTAGAAAAAAACTTCTAAGTTGGGATGAGTTTTATATTACGAATTGATGGAAAAACATATATATTTTGCGTGTCTTCTTTCTAATTTTGCGTGTATTTTTTATTATTATTGTATGTAAATCGCTTATTTGCGGAAAATTTACAGGCTTAAAATACTTATTTTTTGTCACTCCCATTTATATTTATACACACGTTTTCACCCATAACATTTATGTACATTGCACACATTTTCTTTTTCATTATTTATCCTTACTGGATATAGGTGTTTCCGGTGGACGTCTACAACTATATGTCCTTTGCGTATTGTATTCATATCCTTCCAAACCAACAAACCCTCTTCTGAAGCTTGGTCACATATTGCACATGATATTTGGATCAAAAGGTGTCCGCCCGTCCTTGAGAATCTGTTCAATGAAATTGGACCATTACGTTTCCAAACACTCATCCATGTATATTTAGTTTACTATATCAATCGTTTTCTTCTTGTGTCGCTCCTGTCGGAAGTTAGCGACCATAGCTCGAGACTCCTCACGATCCTAGGCCAATCTAATGGGTGTCACAGCATCGAGTATTCCAAAACCACTGCCGAAGATTCCTGAGCCTTTCTGAGACTTTTGAACTTTCCCCTCCACTACAAGGCGTAGATAATGAATAAGCTGCACGAAAACTGGACTAGGGAGAGTCAAACTCAACGAGAGCATCCTTGGTCTCTAGTAATCCTCGCATTTAACCCGTATACTCGGTTTGACCATCCCTTTGGATATATCAAATCGTTGGGTGGACATTGCGAAATGAAATTGTATTCTTCTCTCAAGTGTTTATGACACAGTTTGTCCGTTTTACAAATATCCAATTATCGCTTTTTTGTGGGAATGGGTACAAAAAAGCAGATTTATTTTGTTCATTCGGATTTGTACAAGATAAAAGCAAATAATAGAATTACTTTTACATAAATTCACCCATACACAATATGAGTATTATTTATGCCTCGCCATGTCTTTCAACTCATATTTTATGTATGTTCTGTTCAAACATTATTGTAATAAAAAACTGTCGGATTTTATCTGGAGAGAATTATTTATTACCGTATTGTCAGTCTAATTCATAACATTAATTCAATGGCAAATATCTTGGAAAGCGCAGGTTTTCACAATTGCCTATTACTCCAGTAATAATGTGATCTCATTTCGCTCGTGCGATTCGTTTTGAGATTAAAGAGAAGCAAGAACACTTCTTCTCCATAGTCCATTCCCACTTTGCACAGATCATTATGTAAATTACGATTGCATAGCTTTGTTGGTAATACACCGTGATTGCTGTTGATCCTTTTTATTATTATTTATGTTTGCTTGCTTTCAAATATCCTGCTGTAAATACCCTCATACATACATACACATCTACGTCCGCACGCTATGTGGAGCATGTGGTCGTCACGCAACTTTTCCAGGCTCTTCTGTCCTAAGCCAACTCCTTTACCTGCTCCCATGTGATACCAGCCCGGCGCAGCTGTGATGTGTACAATGTGCAGTCTCTGGATGGTCATTGCAGGCCTGCCCAGACGTCTGTTGCCTTCAGGACGATATTGCAGACAGCTGTTACTAATGCTGTCGACAAATATACAGCGAATCCGCCCGAGCCAATTTAGCCTGCGAGTCTGTATCACTTTGTGTCATATCATTCTAAAAAAATACTTACGAATGTAAGATGATCATACCGTGAATAAACTAAGCCATAGCACAAGTTTGATGGTTCCAAGTCTCATGTCACCATCTGATGTGAAACATTTCAAAGTGTTTTGGGATATTATTGATAAACTAACACGGTATTACTATTACACATGTACTACGAATTGAATTGGATAGGATCTCTATTGACATTTGAAAAATTGAACGAGCTTTTAGACTAGATACCGACATATTTTTTTATTATCATTTGAAGCGCCATATTTTACGTATAGTTTTCCGTTTCGCGGTTTTATTTTTTGACTCTGTATGCAAATATAAGTACTCCAAAATAAACGGTTTTGTAGTACGTTCCATGTAAAGTCGATTTCAACATTGAAGGTCTCTATTGACCTAATTTTTACCATAATGTGTCCAATAGGTAGTCACAATCGGGTCGACTCGATCCTTGATACCGATTCTGCATAACCTTTAGTCCTTTGTTCCCTTGATCAACGTCTTAAACAATGTGACTGGACATTTTAGTATTACTTTTACGTAAATCTACTTTTTTTCATTCTTCTTCGCAGCAGCCTCACATATCCATTTTTTGGTATCAGCCTCCACAGTTCACAGCTCCTTGTGCTGGGCACACTGTACCTATTTCTTTATAATTATCAGACCACCTCGCCTGTGAGTCTACCGACGCTCCTTCGGCTTGTTCTCAGCTGCCATTTCATTATCTTATTAGTTCATCAGGAATCTTGGCATCTGGCAACATGTCCCATCAGCTCAGCTCCACGACTAGCGAGCAACCCTTTCCACCACGTCGGTTACTTTCATTCTCTCTTTATTACGAACATTTGGTATCTCATCCCTTAAAGAAATGTTCAGCATTTTCTTCTGCATAGTTTCAATGTTACCTTCTTCATCTTCAGGGCTCTGACCTCCACTGCTGGATAAAGGCCTCTTCCATAGCCTTCCATTTCTTTCTCTCGGTTGCTCCTTGCAACCAATTTTTTCCCCCTACAGCGTCTATGTCGTCGGACCATCTCTTTTGAGGTCTTCCGACGCCTCTGTTATTTTCTCAAGGTATCCACCTTATAATTTTTTGGGTCCTTCTTGTCGGGTCAGTCTTACACTTTTAAATCTGGTATTCCGTTTCGATGACCTTGGGGTGTATCATAAACTTGTAGATAATATGAAATGCAAATCGCATTTCGGAAATCGTTTATAACGTGTGTCCTTCCATGTTGATCTCACTCTGCAAATGAATATCCCGCGGGATTGTTTGTTCGCTACATCGTGTTATAGATATATACTTTTTTGTAGTATTCACTAATACACCATATCATAGTATCATTCAAAATGGGATTATTCGCTGAGAATTTTATTTTCTCGCATGTATACGTAATGTAAATACATACGTCACAAATACAACATATAGGATTAATACCTAGTAGGTGCTACAGACGAAATAAATATACCATACCTACATTACCTACCTATAATAATTATTTTTTCTAGGGATGAAAATATACCAATATTATAAACCACACATAGATATAATAATATCATCTAAAAATAACGAAGTTTTGACTAGCAAGTTTTCAAATTTTGACCCCATGCGTAAAAATGTTTCTAGCCGGTAAAACTTACGATTACGTTTCTGTGTGTAAAAAATGCGAGTGTTTCCCATTTTTTTTTTCACGAACACACGGATAATAAGAGTCGTGTCATGTTTATATTATACTTTAGCTTTACGCTGTGTCATTTATGGGGTAGGCAGATAGAACAGGACGCCTCACTACCCTATCCCAACGCACACTTTCAGCTTCCGCCACGTTCATGCAATTAATTAGATGAGGAACACTAACTATCCTTCCACCTCTTTGGAGATCTGCCTGGCTGATGTTGTCCCACGGGTGTATAATGGGTAGCGATGTGGGGTATTTTGCCCGTATCCATCCTGTCCACGAGGTCTCTCCAACATCGTCGCCTTTTCATACCACATCTCACGATATCTTCCGTCTGACAGGTCTCTCTAATTTCCGTGTTCTTCACCCTGTCTCTGGAAGTTCTCTTTATTTAATTTATAACATAATTCAATTAATTCATTATTTCTGTGTTACAGAGAAAAATTAACAAACCTTTTTATATTAAAATGAG
Organism: Ceraclea dissimilis; assembly: GCA_963576895.1. Classification (NCBI taxonomy): domain Eukaryota; kingdom Metazoa; phylum Arthropoda; class Insecta; order Trichoptera; family Leptoceridae; genus Ceraclea; species Ceraclea dissimilis. The sequence goes on from OY756375.1 coordinate 7,758,854, forward strand.
CAGAATAGAAATATAACAACTTTCAGAATTCCCGACAATATAACTCTATTATATCGGTCAAGGTTTTGCCGCGATCGCTCCTCTATCTAATACTCTTAGTATGATTGAGAATTTCTTCACGTAAGATAGAAGATTATTACTACTGACCTTCTCTGTCCTTAAATCGTCATTCCGCTTTCATACAGAGCCCGTCAATACTGTAATGCTGACTAAAATGTTATTATCCCATGACAAGAACCGTTCACACATGCGAGTAGGTAATACGACAATCCCAAAGATTAGATAAAGGTCTATTTACACGGTTCACAATAATATTGTCCGTAGTTGTAACCATAGGGTTGCCAGATTTATTGTAAGTCAGTCCGGAGCAACCGAAAAAGTCTACCAGTGGTGTTAGAAACCCGTAAAATTGTTGACCTAGAACACGAAAAAACAATTACGAACCGGTATTGCATAACTTCTTGTTTTTTTTTCTAAATATATTTCCATTTTTAACTTTTTATTATATGAGCTTTTGAGAAATACCAGAAAATGACAAAAATCCTAAAACGTAGGTACCAAATTTTCCTAAAATACTTAAATATTAAAATATTAAATAAAAATATTAAAATTGGAAACTATAAGACATATGCGTCCCGAAAGGTTCGTTCACGACACGAGGCATAAAACCGGTTACAATTCCGGAAACCGGGACAACGTTGGAGAATCTCCAACCACCTTTTATTAATATGTCCCCTGATGGGAGAGAACTGCACCCCCGGGGGACCTGATTCTAGGAATGACAAGGCGATGTATGTAGCCGTATATTGGAGTGGCAGGGTATGACCCACCCGGATACGTAAAGTAAGTAAGTACCGGGACATGTGGCAACCCTATAGTAACTAAGTAGATACTAATAACAAGAATCAAAGTAGTAATATGTCGGACAAATATTGGTGGGTTACTAAGGTTGCTCCCAACCGTGCTTTGTTTTTCAAATGTTCTGATCAGACTTTGTAAGTTTCACTTATATTTTTGGCATTAACTCCGTGACTATTTCTAGACATTAAAAAAAACAGGGATTTCATGTTAACTGTGTATTCAATAGCTCAATGACGACTTACTAATTCCACACTTCTTTATGTTATAATAATAAGGTTAGACTAGCTATTTTGAGGTTTTAACTTTTGCTTGTCTAAAGTATGTAGATAATTAGTAGTTATATCTCAACAGATACACAGCAGAGGATGGACCTTCCATCAGGCTTATGACTAATCGTCGCGTCGGCTGGCTTAATGTGATCACTTTACACTTTAGCAACATTTACAATTTCTATTCCATCGGTAGGTAATGTATGATAACAATTGACAAAACACCCTAAAATAGGATTCATAAATAACGATATCAATAAGGTTCCATTTGTGTGTAAAATATATAAGGGAAACTTTATTCTGCCAAATTCTTTTTTTCAACATTTTGATTTTGTTCGTTAGAACTTTGTTATTCTCAGTTGATGACTTTAAGATGCGAATAAGTATATGGAAAATGGTAGTAAATAGATAAGTTGTTCCTTTCGTTATTTTATTTAGACTGTATCCATCTAAAAAGTAAAACTTACACTAACGCCATCTGGTGTCATGTGTTCACACTTTAAATTAAGACAAATTTGAGAGGATTACTACAGTATGAATTTGTTGTAGGTACATTCGGTTGTAAAATATTCTGGAATAGCACTATTTGTATCATTCTTGAACTGAGATAACCGGCTATATTATTGGGTCGATATCCTATTGTTAATCGCATCATCTCGAGAGACCAATGTTTCTGTGTATGATCGTTGTATAATGAATACAGGATTAGATATCCCAAGGAAAATTGACCCGGGATATTGCAGTAAATTGTACTTAATATAACTACAATCTATATAAAGTTATTGTAATATTGTGCCTAGATGTTTTGCCTGACTCTTAACCCTCTCACTACTAATGTCCTCTAGGAAGGACATGAAGAATATTAGGCATATAATCCATTGATCCTTAATCTGTGGTAAAATAATTTTAAATTGTTTATTATTTTCTATCCCCTCACGCTACAGCGCATACATCCCTTGCGGGACAGCCAGAGCCAGCTCATCAAGACTTTCCTATCTTTACACACACTTCTAGCCTCTGTCACATTTATGTAATTCGTCGTACACAATCTACGATTCCTTAAGTTTTTGTCTGTTTCAAAATATGCAGTCCGCACTTTTAATTTGGTGACTTTTTATAAAAATACCTAGTTAGTGGTTGGCTGGCAGACATTGCCTATGGCAATAAACCCGCCATTTTGAGAAAATATGTTTTTTTCAATAAAGATTTTATTTTTTTAGTTTCTATTGAATTGTTTTTTTTTTTAAACTGTTATTTGACAGGCCATTCCGAATAAAATACAAGTCCTATGAAAAATTGTATAGAACATTTTTGTAGGAAATTTAGTTAAGGACTATTTTTGTCCCTAAAAATGCGAAAAACCCCATAGGGGGGCCTATTAGGGGGCCAGAGGGGTGACGCGGCAAGATTTTGTCAGGCAATCTTCTGGCGAAGTACGAGTATGACCCTATGTGCAAATTTTCATTCAAATCACATATCGATTATATTACAGATCGGTAAATTTTTCGCAGTGGGCTTTTAGTCTATAAGACAAATATGTATATTTATTTTCTTAAGTTAACATTAGTCATTGCATGAAAAATATAAAAATAAGGGCATGATAATATTGATAATACACATCCGCTATAAAATTAATGCTCACTAGGGCAAGCTTATCGTTATTCGCGATCTCTTCCAGCTAACCCTAGTTAGATCATAGCTTTAGGATGGGAAAGTGTTCCATGTTAAGTTGAGGAGTATCGAAGGGCGTTCTTATGGAGGTACCTATACCTATATTACTTTTCTATAAATAATATGTAGGTAGTTTGGTACAGGAGAGTAAAAGAGAAGGTAGATGAATATAAGAAGGAGCTCAGTATTGTAGGCACAGTACAGTGTTCCATAAAGAAAAGAGACAGGTGCTCCCGGAGTGCACCTGTTTCGAAAGACGTGTTTTTTATCCGTATCTACTATATTCACTGTTTGATAGGATGACCAAACTTAATAATCCTTTCTCTGGTAAAATCATGTTTTATAAATTGTAAGATTTCATGTAGATTAAAGTTTACGTTTTGAGGCAAAAATCACACAGTTTTATTGCAAACTTAAATGTACCATTACTTAAACAACACATTTTTTACATAAAAATCTATTTCTTTAAATTTTTAAAATTTCCGTAGATTCGGTAATTCAGTAATAGGTTACTGTGAAGCGTACTAAGGTGTATTTGAGTTAATTTAATAATTGTATTTAAGAGTGTGCATACCGACATTTCAAAAATTCCTAAAAACGGGAGACCTTCTATCTCGACAACCGTTACTAAATATGCTTTGGAACAAAATAGGGTAGATGCATTGAACCTTTATCTAGGGAATAACCGTAATAGATTTTTTTATATCTTGTATAGATTTCGTAAAAAAAATATTTAAAAACACCTCTGACCTTTTTTCCGAAAGACGGAAACTCGTTTCCCGAAAGTCGCGGAGTAAATTTTTTTCTTGAACTGATAATATGCATTAAAATCTAGGGAATAACCGTAAAAGTTTTTTGATAGACGCAAAATTAACCCCAAAAAATGGAAAAAAGCTATTTTTACCATTTTATCATGCGATTGTCACGCAATTTTGAACCTTAATGCCGTGGGAAAAGACTGTGACGTCATTCCTGGTGCCATGCCCTTAAGTAAATAAAAAAGATCGATATTCTAACAAAATTGAATGAATTTTAATGAATTATAGCAGTGTCTTATAAATAAATATATACATATTATCATAAGCAGTCGCAACGGTCACCCTGTTATTTGGTAGTCATTTTTTACCTGGAGTTTTTTCGACAATACTAAAGGTGTACGCACACCAACACTATTATAAAATTTAATAAGTAAAATTATCTTATCAGAACAGAACTATCCTAAATCGTAATAGAATTACAACCTATCTATGTTTTTATTGATTTGTCAATGTTGATCTTATTTTTTATTACCTTGTATATGTAGAGGCCACGAGGGGAAGAAAGTCTCGAGAAATGAATCGTAGTGGGAAAAAACACCAGGACGAAGACCACGAGACTGTCACGTATGAGATGGACCGATCAGGTGGTGCAAACTGTAGCCCCTTCCATCTACAGGGCCATGCACCTTGCGGGGGACAGAACCACGTGGCGAATTTTTTTTTTGTACCGATAATATGCATTAAGAGTGTGCATACCGACATTTCATAAATTTCTAAAAACGGGAGACCTTATATCTCGACAACCGTTACTAAATATGCTTTGGAACAAAATAGGGTAGATGCATTGAACCTTTATCTAGGGAATAACCGTAAAAGATTTTTTATATCTTGTATAGATTTCTCAACAAATATTTTTAAAAACACCTCTGATCTTTTTTCCGAAAGACGGAAACTCGTTTCCCGAAAGTCGCGGAGTATAATTTTATTTTTTTACTGATAATATGCATTAAAATCTAGGGAATAACCGTAAAAGTTTTTTGATATGCGCAAAATTAACCCCAAAAAATGGAAAAAACGCTATTTTTACCATTTTATCATGCGATTGTCACGCAATTTTGAACCTTAATGCCGTGGGAAAAGACTGTGACGTCATTCCTGATGCCATGTCCCTAAAATCTAGGGAATAACCGTAAAAGTTTTTAGATAGACGCAAAATTAACCCCAAAAAATGAAAAAAACGCTATTTTTACCATTTTATCATGCGATTTTTCACGCGACTTTGAACCTATTGCCGTGGGAAATGACTGTGACGTCATTCTTGGTATCAAGCCCTTAAAATTATTAATATGTATGAGATGGGTGTCTATAAAAATACAGACAGATAGTTAATAGAACAAGTTTGATTTTATACAGAGTGCAACTATAATTACTTATCTGCACACCGCAAATAATTTTATTACCATCCAAAGCATCCAATTGATTTCAGAGTCTTAACATCTTCGTATAAAATAATAATATGATCTAATTACTCCTTAATATTGTATTATTATTGTACTTATTGTTAATAATGGCAACAACATGTCTGCCACATGGCCAGTGCTCTACACAAGCGCCATCTGTTGTTACTTTCAGTAATTAATAACATTATCATGCTCACTATTATGAGATGTAGGTATCATCAACTTAAATAATTCTCGTCATAACCTCGTGTGAATGTAACGGTTCATAGCAGTTTTTGAAAGTTATTCGAATTAATTTAAAACATTTCGCGATTTTACATACTCTTTTTTTTTCTATTGACATAATATTGCGTAATATAGGTTATACTTTTCATTTGTCCACGATCTTTGGTATTCTCGATCATTACGAGCCTAAAATGTTTTCTTACTCATCGATGGACGTCGACATTTTTAGAATTCGCTGCTTTAAATTATTGGTAAGTTTACCAGGTAAACATTAAGCTCATTTAAGTTTAATTTGTATATTTTGTTTGATTTTGAATTCTAGTAGTTGTAAGCTGAATAGAAAATACCATGCTAAATAAAAATTTAATTTATAAGAATGTAGTACAATAATTAATTATACGTCCAAGGAAAGAGAAGTCTGGTGATCTGTTCTCTCTGCCTGCCCTGCAAATCGCGTCATTTTTGAGGGGTTACAGCTGGTGTGTATAATAATATGGGAACATTTTTACTATCTTCACACAATAACGTGTTATTATTCCTTTATGTACTTCCTTTCTTTTATTCCTTATTTCTTGTAATAATATTATATCGTTTAATCACATTTTATTGCCATGTAGGTACATAACAATAAAATTATTTTGTACAGAAAGAGTTCCACTGTTTCAACAGAATACTCTGTATATTGCTTAAGGTGGTGGGTTTCGCCGAAAGGCTATTTTTAAGAACAAATTTCTCGACAACCTTAATAAATATGTTTTGTTTAAAAAATAAGGTAGATACATTGAACCTTCCTCCGGTGAATTGCCGTAACAGATCTTTTATATATTGTATAGATTCCGGAAAAAAGTAAAAAACACTTAAGAGTGGGCGTATTGACATTTCAAAAAATTCTATAAACGGGTGACCTTATATCTTGACAACCATACTAAATATGCTTTGGAAAAAGATAAAGTAGATACATTGAACTTTTATCTAGGGAATGACCTCAAAATATTTTTTATGTCTTGTAAAACACATCTGATCTTTTTTACTGAAAGACAGCAACTCGTTTCCCGAAAATCGCGGGTTTTTTTTTTTGTTTTGATAATATGCATTAAAATCTAGGGAATGACCGTGAAAGTTTTTTGACTGAAGCAAAATTAACTCGTAAAAATGAAAAAAAAAACTAGTTTTTGCTATTTTGAACCTTAATGCTGCGGGAAATGACCTTAAACTCCTTTCGACATGCGGTCCTTTCTGCCGTCCCCGCAAGGGACGGGCTCTTAGAAGATATATAGATAAAAGTAAAAAGAAAGAAATAAATAAAATGTATTGTACACATTTCACAATATCGTACAGAAAACTTTTGGAAACAACATTAAACCTTTTATCTTTATATTTCACATATGTTGGCATCATTTCCGCCATTGTCCTTTTTACTGCACGACGGTAATTAAATTTCTTTTACTGTTGGTCGTCAATTTTACTGCAGAAACGTCCAAGAGGGCGTCTGCGAAGCATGTGACGTCTTTCCCACACTTCTATTACGTCTCTACGTTACAAAACAATACACACTAGTCAGTTGGACTTAAGTGAAGATTTATATTAAAAGAAACTGTTCAGATCGTCGGAGATGAAAGTACGTAAGGCAGTTAATTGTATTTTTTGAATTAATCAGACAGCGGGAGAAGCGGGACAACCCCAACTGCTCCCGTTGTGGGTTGGAGTCCACTAACAACATCGTCGAAGAATGTCAGCTCACTAGGTTCAGCGACACAATGGAAGACATTCGATACTTGTCTTCCGAGGCACTTCAATACTTGAGCTCTCACGATTGTAATCTCTGACTCTGGCCTCTCCAATGACATACGATGTAGTACATTAATCAGATTCAACTGGTATATAACTAACACTTAAAAATTACTTCAACAGTACCGGTTCCGATGTACGTCATTGAAGAGTGTCAATCTAAGAAAAAAACTGTAATATTCGATTGGTTGAAATTAGGTAATTTTGACTTATTCAATTGGCTGTTCAAGCTATTGATTGATCTCTGTACAATACAAGTTTCATCTACCTAATGCTCCTTTGACCTCTTTTTTTTCAGTGTATTTATGAAAAAATATTTGTCTTGAAATTCTACAAGTGTTGCCTTATGATTGCAAAAAAGTTACATGCAGCGCCCTCTTCGGAAATAATCTCTTGCTTAACAAAGTGTAATAACCTAAATAGGTATATTATGTGGTATGTACGTGACAATTAATTGCCTTAGAAATTGAACATTATTGCTATTTCAAGTATCGTATGTCTATAATAAATATCAGCCTCACAGTCACAATATATTATTATACGCCAACATTAGAGTACATCGTATTCGCTGTTTTGCCTATCACATCAAATTGTAATATACGCTTAAGAGTATGCATACCGTCATTTCAAAAATTTCTAAAAACGAGAGACCAAATATCTTGACAACCGTTACTAAATATGCTTTGGAACAAAATAGGGTAGATGCACGGAACATTTATCTAGGGAATAACCGTAAAATATTTTTCATATTTTGTATAGATTTCTCAAAAAAAATATTGAAAAACACCTCTGATCTTATTTCCGAAAGACGGAAACTCGTTTCCCGAAAGTCGCGGAGTAATTTTTTTTGGTAAGTACTTACTGATAATGTGCATTAAAATCTAGGGAGTAACCGTAAAAGTTTTTTGATTGACGCGAAATTAAACCCAAAAAAATTGAAAAAAATGCTATTTTTACCATTTTGTGTTGCGATTGTTCACGCGATTTTGAACCTTAATGCCGTGTGAAATGACTGTGACGTAATTCTGGTGCCAAGGCCTTAATGTACCGAGCAGTATGAGCAGTGCTTACAACCCTTAACAAACTAATATGTAAGTTCTCGTATCTGAGTAATTTACATGCCGTTATTACATCTGACTGTATATTAATATCAATATTATTTGCGAATTGTAAACGATGTAAGTTTGTGATTAACGTTACCTCTATTAAAGAACAGTGAGTATACGTTAAATGTTTCGGTGGACTCGTTGTAATGTACCTATAGGTATTTTTAAATATAAATATCTTCTTCCGGTCCGATTTTATAACATTTGGAACTAAAATAAATGTTTCGAGATAATATATCTAAATTATTTAAGGTATAGGATCTGGATTTTTCTGCATTGCGCAGATGGGTATACAATACATCTTCCGAAAGTACACAATTGACAACAGGATGTGGTGGAATAGGTGTACGTTGCCCCGGGCACAAAGTGATAACTTAAGCCAGCCAAAGCCGACTCGTAAGCGTCGGAACATCCTTTCTGCTCCTCCCCAAGGGAGTTTACATAAAGCTACATTATGTGAATGTGATACCTCTCTCTTCTGTGCGGGAAAAAATGTTTAATAAAATAAGTGTATTTAAATTTATTATGGAAATAATTGAAAAAAAGAACGTCTTATTTTAGTTCGTAGGAACGCAATTAATGAGTTACAAAATTGACCCCAGTATTAATTGATTTTGTCTGAAGTTCCGAATCTGATTCCATCCAGTTTTAATACAAGATTGTGTAATATCTCCAAAAGATCATAACATAACGATAATGTAGTCTCTCAAGTGATGTACAGTGTATGATGGGAATCTGCTAGACTTATGATGATCACATTCGGCGTTCACCTAGATCACCTAAACCAATCGATGACTGGTGGCAGCAGATGCCCATCTTTCATTGTACATTAGTTGAGAAACTACATAATCGATAAAATGAGTACTATGTATGTAGAAAACCCAGCAATTGCAAGATAGATTTGCACTCTTGACTGATTATGATAACATTTTTTATTGAGTATCTAGTGCAAGTAGGTATCATAGTATTATGTACCACTAGCTCCATCATGCGAGGTATGTACACAAACTCGTTGAATTTCGCCTGCTTTCAACATCTCTGATGTTCATATTATTATTAATATTAATCGTTAATCGATTTAATATTATGGACATACAAAAGCGAACATGGCGTGTGTATTAAATGGAATTACTATGATCTTGCAATAGACATGTTGGACGCGCCGCTTATTAACAAAATATGGACGTTGTTCAATGAACTAAAATTTCTCTCCCAATATGTGGTTAATTATTGTCTATATAATTAATAATTATTTACGAATATTCACAGATAGTAATGAATTATTTTAATTGCATGATTTTTCTAATGAGACTAGGTATTTCGGTGAGATTTGTGTAGGTGTCCTTAAAGGTTATTTTTATGCATATAATTTTAGAATTATAAATTTTCTGTTCTAATTAATATTTCAGGCGTAATATAAGGAATCTGAAAGGCGTAATTTTCAGAATAAATATCTCGGAAACCTAATTGTGTTTTGAAATGAGTTGGGTAGATACATTGAACCTTTTTCCTATTGAATTACCGTAACAACTCTTTCACATTTTGTATAAATTCATGAAATAAATATATAATGAAAAATACCTCCAAAAACAATTTCAGCTTTTTGGTTTATCCGTGGTTCTTGCTCATCAGCAGGGACCACATCATAACGGCATTGATTTCATTGATGTAGAAGCTTCTTAGAACTCTTCCTTGATACTTGCTCCACAAGTGGTCCAAAGGGGATCACTCCGTTTGTGAATACTTCTTCTTCTTTCGTATGCGAATACAACCATTGTACAAATGATCTGTGAGTCTGAGTCAGAGCTCCGCGTCAATATTTCTTAGATATTCAATTGCCCTTGGCGTCACCTCATGGACTTCCCAAATGCCCCCCCTCGAACGTCTTGATGGGACAGTGCCCTACAATGTGTTCCAATTCTGAAGAAATAGTCAGGAGGTGTCCGGACAAGAAGTTCTTTAGGAAGTCCCCAGTGTGACTCCAAGGGTAGTGGACTATTTGAAGAACATTGACGCGAAGCTATGGCTCTTGGATAACTTGGACAATATGGTGGAAGTCCCCAGTGTGACTCCAAGGGTAGTGGACTATTTGAAGAACATTGACGCGAAGCTATGGCTCTTGGATAACTTGGACAATATGTTAGTATGCACACGAAAGAAGAAGAATATTTTCTTCATTCTTTAGGTCTTCCGCATTGCTTCATTAATGCAAATTTCTTTAAGATATGAGAAGAGTAACGATTTAATTGGCTCATAATTGCGATGTTACGTTATACGAGTATCATCCATAATCACCTTGTTCAACGTCAATACGTTATTTGCTAGAGACCGGATTATATGCACTTTAAATACTTGAAATATGCACCGTGAATATTGAAATAATATTGAAATATGCAAAAAAACCGTCAAAAAGTGCCAAAATATGCAAGAATGTACGTATATATTCTGTTTTTATTGTAATTATGTTATCTGTTGTTGCAATATTGTTTGTCTATATATGTCTAAGTATCATTATTTTTAACTTTTTTTATGTAGTAAACTTTTCAAAGGCCTTGAGGCCGTTAAAGCAATAAATAAATAATGTAAAAAAAGTGCCAAAATATGCAATTACACGTCAAAAAAGTGCCAGAATATATAACTAAAAACTATTAAAAGTGCCAAAATATGCAACATCTAAATTAAACAATACTGCAATAAAACGTTTGGGTTTCTAGCTTTTTAATACACTCAGGAATAACTGGCTTCGGGGATCTGCGTCAACTCTAAAAAGGTTAAAGGTACCTGCTCCGGATTCAGTCAAAATTCTAGAAAATACATAAAAAATATGTACGATCGGCAGATTTTAGCGGAAATATGCAAATGCATATTATTATAATGCTGTCTCCAGTTATTACTTAATGTAACATGTTACTTGTAATGCATTTCCCGTTTCGTGACGTCCAATTTCCACTTGTCAGCGTTGCATTTAAGTGTTGAGGACATAACAGTAACTAATTAAGTCCACCTTATTGGAATGTTGGAATAATGACATGGAATCATTACGTTTAAGAGTAGGCATACCGACATTTCAAAAATTTCTAAAAACGGGAGACCTTATATCTCGACAACCGTTACTAAATATGCCTATCTATCTATCTATCTATACCCTCACGCCACATCCCTTGCAGGGTAGGCAGAGAGGACAGAGCGCCAGACAGCCCTATCCTTACACACACTCCTAGCTTCCGTCACATTCATGCAATTAGTCATACACGCTCTCCGATTCCTTTTACTCAAAACGCGTCCATCCTTGAGGATCTGGTCGACATGATCGGACCAGGTCAGTCTCGGATGGCCGCGCTTTCTCACCCCTCTTCGCTCATTCAGATATATCTTTTTTGTCATCCTGTCATCATTCATTCTCTCAACATGCCCAAACCATCTTAGTTTGTTTACTTTCATTCTTGTCACTACACCAGTCTTGCAGTCACTCATTTCCCTAATAACCTCATTCCTTATCTTATCTCTCAGCGTTTTCCCGCACATTCTTCTTAATGACCTCATTTCTACTGCATTCAACCCTGATTCATCCTTCTTCATCCACGTCCACGTCTCACTAGCATACATCAGGGTCGGCACCAAGACAGCATTGTGCACTAGCACTTTTGCTTTCATAGACACATTGCTACTACTAACAATCGGACCGAGCGCACCATTCGTCCTAGTACCGGCCAGCTTCCTTCTTTCAATGTCTCCATCACAGCGTCCATCTCTAGTAAACAAACTTCCCAGATATACATACTCATCCACTTGCTCCAGACAGTCATTACCAACCTTTATCACACAATTTGTCCTTATTTCCTCTCTTTCGAACACTAATACTTTCGTTTTATTTACATTCATTTTCATACCATTCATATCGCAGCTTTCGTACACACAGGATACTATCCGTTGTAACTCACATTCATCATCAGCCATCAACACTAAATCATCTGCAAACATTACTAAATATGCTTTGGAACAAAATAGGGTAGACGTATTGAGCATTTATCTAGGGAATAACCGTAAAAGATTTTTTATATCTTGTATTGATTTCTCAAAATTTTTTTAAAAACACCTGTGATCTTTTTTACGAAAGACGGAAACTCGTTTCCCGAAAGTCGCGGAGTAATTTTTTTTTGGTATTTATAATATGCATTAAAATCTAGGTAATTTTTTATATAGACGCAAAATTAACCCGAAAAATGAAAAAAAAAATGCGAGTGTTCACGCGATTTGAACCTAAATGCCGTGGGAAGTGACTGTAACGTCATTCTTGGTACCAAGCCCTTAAGACTCATTATTCACCATCAATCAGTAAATGATCTGCAAACATTCCTTCGAGGCACTCGGTCATAGAAAATGATGCGTTCAGTGGTGCAAAAGTAAGCACTCAATTTATAACAAACGAGTGGGTTAACTAGGTTAGGAAATTTCTCTATAGCGATAAGCTCGCCATGGTGAGAATTACTTGTTATCTTGCTTGTATTTTATATCTTTTAGCAATTTTCACTTAAATAATAAATAAGTAAACGTAGAAATTTGGTGACATCATGTATGTGTAGACCAGGCAAATAAGGTTTGTAGCGTAATTAATTCTTGGAAAGCTGGAAACGGTTTTAATCTCGTTTTTAGCATATAATCTTTATAATTTAATCTCTGTATTAGTACTTTAGATGATATTGCAAAAATAGGCAGCAGCTGCCAGATTTCTGAAGGTCGAAATTTACTTAATTTTTAGCTTGTCTCACCTGACTTTCTCTATATGCTGCTTTCGTATCTAGTTTTCTCCATACTTCAAGCGCTATGTTTGTCCCCAGAACTGAGTTGAGAAAATATTAGACACTTATCTGTTTTTTGAAGAGCTTAGTATTTCATTTTGTTTGTACAATGTATTTCGCATCTATTCCCTACATACTTCGACGATGGCAGGATTGGCAGGGCAATATTACGATGGCAGGAACCCTTTTAGCAACAAAATATACATACAATTTCCTATAGAGTGATTACTTTTGCGGTACTTTTATGATAAATACTACTCCTACAGTTGTGCGGTAAATGATAAATGCGCCTCTATAGAATGATACTAATGTGTTATTACTGATTAGAAACGTATACAATATTAGCTATTCCAGATATAGCAATAATTATTACAAGGCTTCAAATGAACGGCATCATAGTGTATGTACAATTAATAACATATGGGGTATGTATTTGTTATCGTCACTTAATGAAATCATACATTTTATCGAATGGCCTCGATCGTCTATGTAAAGTTGAATAACGTTGTCTTCTATGATAAAATATTTCTAAAAGATTATTCCTTAAATAAACAAGTTTCGATAAGTCTGGTAGTTACTAAATCTCTAAACTAAAAATAATTAATTCGTGTCCCTCATTAAGTCTCGAACATAATATAGGTACGCATCTTGACAGCTGACAATAACAAAGTCATCCAAGTATTGTGAATAAATGCCAAAGAACGCTTATTATTCAGTGATATCACAGTGAGAACGCACAGAAATCCAACTGCCCAGGAACAATAAAACATAAAACGAAACTAGCGCCGCCCTTGACGGCAACACCACATTCAACCGAGTAACACGGTAAAGTCGCCATTATCACAGCTACCAACCATGGATGAAAGTCTGTTATTTTATTCTCTGCCTAAATAAAATCATCAATTTATTCATTTTGGTTTTTCTGTAGAATGCCATCATTGCATGTTCTGCTCGGAACATAATTCAATACATAAATTGTAGAGGATTTATGGAGTACCTGTGTTTGTTGTAGCTACTGTTGCGATTAACGTGTGTACAAATAACAATACGAAGCTTAAAGTGTATACCCATGAGGGATATTAACAAATCCCAATTGACGTTTTGTTTGTCGTTAATGTATTTCCAAAATAATAATATACCAAACCAAATCTCTCATTCAATGCTATCTTGTTAATTTTCTAAATGCGCACGGTCATTTTCGAAATACTGTCGACAAACGCATCAAAATTTTGTACCTAATTGTTTCCGTATTGCATCAATCAGAATAACATTATAGTGGAGTATTTTGATTAAATTGGATTATTAATCAATCACAGGCAGAGCCATTATTTCGAAATTGTCCGTAGTTCATCTAAAATTTGATATTTCCAATATAATGGATGACCTAAATTAATACCGGCAATGAAATTTACCATTTTAATTCTCAGTTCCATAAGTGAATGCAGTGGAAGTGAGGTCGTTCTAAGAAAACATACGTATCCACGTCCCCTCCCTATGTGGCTCATGTGGTCGTCACCCAGTTTTTCCAGGCTTTTCTGTCCTGGGCCAACTCCGTTGCCTGTTCCCATGCCATTCTGAGAAAACACCGAGAGATAAAATAAGGAATGATTTTTTTAGAGAGTCGAGTGACTGAGTGTTTATTTTTATGTAAGACGGGTGTTGTCACCAGAATGAATGTCAACAGGTTGAGATGTTGGGACATGTAGAGAAGATGCATGATGAAAGGATAACAAAGAAAATATACTTTGTCTCGAGAAGTGGTGTTAAGAAGCGCGGCCTTTCAGGAACCACATTGCCTGACCACGTCGATCAGATTTTCAAGGACGAACGCGTTTTAGGCAAAAGAAATCGTAGAGTGTGTATCACGAATTGCATGAATGTGAAGGTTTTTTCTTTAAAATGTTTTGCTAGAGTACCCACATTTCTGTGGTATAAAGAAAAGAATATATTTTCAAGCGAAATTTTCCAGTTTATTATAGAGAGTATATTTGGTTATTAAATTAGATTAGATGATTAGATTTGAATAAAACGTGTTTTCAGCTTTACTGAAATGTGTTTAAAACTAAACACAAATAAATAATATGAAATTTGCGTCGCATATAAAACATTTCGTATAACATTATTATCCAACTAGAGGGTACCTACCCGTGAAAACTTCACGGAGGCTTTGTTAGATATGTTTTGTGTAACCACTATTACTACTCCACCCTTCAAAGTTCCTCGAATAAAACACAGGAAGATCACAAGGCTCCGTTTTTTCCCCGTCTCTCCAATATCGTCATGAAAGTCGTAAAACCAGATTCATATTGTCGACTTTTTTAGTTGGTACCCACCGCTGAAAGCCAAAAAACTCCTCTTACATGTCTATCTACATACATATGTAGGTACTTTACACACATATAGAAGGTGGGTACTTTATATAGTTCGATTTGCAGTCTTTACGTGTATAGGTACGTACTATATAGTAAGTATGAGAATTCTATTTTCTGTCACGTTGTATAAAATGGTACTTGATTATTTCCACGAAAGAAATATTTCAAAACTATTTTCATTCATAATTTCATTAGTAGGGACCTAAACTTCGACCGGACCGGACTTCTAAATTTAAAATCTTCATTCATAAAAAGTGAAACTTCGACGAAAATTTTTAGCTCCCACGATGGCGTCGCTGCTTTAAATTTACATACGGAACATGCAAAATTTTCCAATGGGCCAGGGTTACATACCTACATGACTTGGATAATACGAGTATTATGTAATGGAATTATTATGTATATTTTAGTGGAATGATTTATGTGAAGATTTGTTATGTTAGGTATTGTGGATATATTGTGTCTGACTGACTAATAATTCATACAGCTAGTCATACTAATAATAGTAATAATGTAGCTTAATCCCAAACTACCGGTGGACTCGGGATTTAGCCCACAAAATATCCCCCAATTATATCATCCATTTCTACGTCCCATAATCTAGTTCCTGCATGCGAGGTATGTCCACTCTGCCGTCCACTTTTAGGGAATCAAAATGCATTCATTAAAACATCGACATTATTGGGCTTATACGAGTATGAACTTAGCAAAAATCGTTCTATTTTTGCTTCAACTTTTTCAAATTTTGTATGAGAATGTTAGCGCTCAACAAGAATAACGTAAGCGACAATGTGAATTATAAGAAATTTAAAAATCTAAAACAGCCGATTTGTTAAGATTATAATTACCAGTATTTTGGTAAATTATACTTTTATATCTGAAAAACTGAACGGAAAATCTTCAGATCCCGTAAATTTTTGGGTTACTTTATAATATTTTTTTTATTCAAGGAATTTCCAAATCCTGTAATTCTAAAACAGCCGATCTGTAGTCCATACTTTCATCTATCACTGTCTTAAGTTTCAAGACGATCCCTCAGTATTGGCTGAGTAAAATTCAGGGCGCCGAAGCCCAATGAAAGGTTATAGCCCCTTTTAATTACCTACAACTATGCTTATGATTTCATTTATCGATATTTATTTTGCTCTTATTTTCTGTATATATTTGTGATTTGTATGAACGAGTGCTGCTGAATGTTTGTTTTTTATCATACTTCTTTCACGTACTTCTTTGCTGTAATATCTGTTAACTACATTTATGTATTAATGGCCTTACGCCGTGTGTTATTTGAAATAAAAATTAAATTAAATTAATTGTAGTCGTTTACGCATCTAAAGAAATATCGAGGAATTAAGAATACCAAAGGTGTCCCTACCTAAGGAATCCTTGTTCTTTTTTTGTTTCTTTTCCTTATTAACGAATATGTAGTAGAATAAAATAACATTAAATTTAGATGCTGATGAATTAACGAAAATGGCGTTTTCTAATTAAACAAGCTACCTTTATACTAGAAAAAATAATTAGCTGCTCAGCTCAAATATTAGCGCAGAACATAACCAGAATTAAACTGTAATTTATTCGTATACGATAAATACCTTCATCCAAACATGGTTGAGGTCGGGTCCAGGAAATTCAAGTTATTTTGGTAGTTTATAATAATTTCATGCCATGTAGAAATATTGTCATTAATAAAAATATGATTTTATATCAGTCCCAAAACAATTTTTGAAATCCTCCAGATACTTTTTTACCTTTGATATCTACAATCTTCGTAGGTACTATTTTTTCAAGTCATTCAACTTATCATATTACTAAGCTGCGATGATCTCAGTCGAAGATTTTTCGTGTCTCTTATTCGATGCTTTTGAAAAGCATCGTCGCGATTCTCTTTCCTAGGCATGACTCACTTAATCCTGTTTATGTATTTTTTATTGCGTTGTTTAGTCGATTTAATTATATTGTTTGTGAATGTATAAAATTGCATTGTTCAACAATAATTTTCACTACATTTGCTCCCTGTGTTGTGCGGTAAATAGACCAGCTATCTTCTGGCAAGCAGTATAGGTATGTTAAGGTGCTCTTACGTGGGCAATTTTTCGAGCATTAATTGAGCCAACTCGTACAACTCGTATTGATCAACATTATTCCGCAATATATAGCAATTATTTCGGCAATATTTAAAGCGAGACATCGATATCGAGTGCAAACGAGAAAGAGATTTATCGTGATGTTGGCGAAACAAATTGCTGAATATCCAATCGGTTTGGAAATTTTATGCAATTCTATTTCTCGTTTGCACTTAATGTCGTTGTCTACCTGTAAATATTGCTGAAATATTTGCTATTATCTCTCAAATTATTTAATATTCGAGTCTCCTGTGAGAGTCGGGTGTTTGTAAAGAAGGGTCTGAAAAAAAATGTTATCAAATGAAAAAAATAACTACGTCAAGTATGCAAAAAGGGGGAACCGAATAAATAGTATGTAAATGTCATTCGCCGACGCATAAAATTGGGTGTCACTCTTCCTGTTAAACTTCTTGTAGAGAAATAATATCTCGGAATCTATTCAAGCAGGAAATTAATACGTTTGCAAAATATTGGAACCTCAAATCTAAAAATATACGAAATAATAAAATGGTTTGTAGTGTATAGGTAATACATCTCCACAAAAACGATATATTTACTTTGAAAAATCTTTCCATTTCCGCAGAACATATTTAGCAGGAAATGTGAAGAAAATATTTCATGGTATACGTATGCAAGCTTCATACAGGTAAGGTAATTTTTCAAAATTCTATCCGTACGTACGTAGACTATTTTATTATTTGCTAGTATTTAAATGCTTTGATTTATCGAAATAAACCCAAATAGACCTTTATACACTTACACGCAGTAAGCTAGAAGAGCTTGTGTCGTGAAGTAGAGTAAGTCAGTAAATAGTATCGGGGATCGAACTGCATGTCACATCTGTACCTTACCATAATTATTATCTCTTTGTTAATTTTATTTGTATGTGCTTATTGAGTATTGTAGAATATGTACCTAGTTTTACGACCATGACGAGGTGTCAATAGAGACTTTTACACTGTATGTGGCATTGAATTTCCCTGTATATTTATTGTTTTATCTCTATTTGTATATACCTATATTACTGTCAACATGTAACTTTGACGAGTCCAATTGCCTGCAAATGATCTAGTAGTCCAAGAGCCCGCTGCTTAATTTATGACGTATCTGTTTTTTGATCGAAATGTGGTACAAATGATAGCTTACCAATAGGGTTTTACATCGCACTAGGGTTGCCTATCAAAATCTTGCCGCAACCCCCCCTGCCCCCCCCGAAAAGGTCCCTCTTCGCGGTTTTTCGCATTTTGTAGGAATATGGTAAGAGATAGAAGAAAGTAGTCTATTACAAAAATAATCCTTGCTAAATTCTCTACAAAAAAATGTTATGTCAATTTTTTCGTAGAACTAGCAGTTTACCCGCAATAGCCGGTCCAAAATCGAAATTCATTTAAAAAACAAAAAAAAATAATTTAAACTAAATTGGTTGAAAATTGATAAGAGCTACAGGAAAATAGTCAAAGAACGAATTAATTACCATAGTCTTAGCTACAAAACGAGCTATAACTTATTTTCATACATCAATTAATTTGGGAGCTATTGCAATAAAACTCAGTGACGAAAATTCTTAAAATTTAGTTTTTCATAAAATAACCAGCGATATAGCGCCGCAGTCCAAATATTTTTTTCCATAAAATGTTAGTGATAATGGGTGGAAGAAAGTTAAAGAATAAAAATAATAAAAAAATATATTTTTTTTAAAAAATATCCTGTTTTTCGACGGGCCATTACGGGTAAACTACTAGTCCTACGAAAAAATTGATTTAACATTTTTTGTAGAGAATTTAGCAAGGATTATTTTTGTCATTGACTACTTTCTATCTCTTACCATATTCCTACAAAATGCGAAAAACCGCGAAGAGGGACCTTTTCGGGGGGGGCAGGGGAGGTTGCGGCAAGATTTTGATAGGCAACCCTAGTGCGATGTAAAACCCTATTGGTAAGCTATCATTTGTACCACATTTCGATCAAAAAACAGATACGTCATAAATTAAGCAGCGGGCTCTCGGACTATAGGGACGATTCACAACAATAAACAAAAACCCACGCTCACCAGTCGAGCGCGTTATCAACCAGGATACCAACCATCTAGAAAAAGTTTTTTTTTTACTTCGATCATAATATCTGGTTTTCCCATGTTGGCAGTTACAATGTTCACTGCCATATAATACAGCGATCACGTATTCTAGTATTGATTGATAAAATGAAATCGATACTGTGTATCATTACATATTACGGATCAATAAACCCTATGATTTAATCACTGGAGAGTGTCATGCGAGAATCGAACCTTAACCTCACGTAATGGGTGTCAGACACCTCGGGAAACGTTCGATATATTGCGTTAAATACGTCACAATAAGTTACTTATACTAGCCTTGTCTCGAACTAATATTCACTGTTATTTTTTCGTTTATCCTCGGTTTGCAAAAGAACCACCCGCACCCGCTCTTTTTTTAAATATTTTTCAAGTGTTCGTAATACTCCCTCCCGCATACGACATTTGTCGTCTTTTTCACTAATGGGGTTCCCCGCCCATTTTGAATCGTTGGTTACCCCAGTATATTGTAATATACGTTCCTAGTAGGTAAAAATGCCTGCTTCCTATAGTAGTAATTGTATTATTATCAGTGGACACAGTTATCGAACTCTACCTCTTCTTCTTTCGTATGCATGCGACCATTTTACAAGTTATTTAGGAGTCATAGCTCCGCGTCAATGTTCCGTAAGTAATCTATTGCCCTTGGCGTCACCTTATGGATTTCCTCAAGAACCCCTGCAAACTTATTATCACGACACCTCTCTACTATATGGTCAACAGTCTCGATCTGGCCACATTCACAAAGGGGGTGGTCTCGAATCTAAATCGAACTCTACTGCAGTTGCAGGAACATAAAAGTATTCTAGAATAATTTCAAGAACTTTGTGAACATAATAACGAAGGTTCTGCGCTCTGTCATTTCTGCCTGTCCCGCCTGGGATTGCATAGACAAATAGATAAATTTAAAATGGGAATGAAAAGAAGCAATAACTGCTACCGCAGTCACTGTGAATGTTATTCTTATAAGACTGTTATTTTTTTACGTACCTACTAAAGCAAAGACTATATAATGTAATTATGAAGACCCTCAATATAAAGGTTGTATATGAAATATAATATTATGATTCTGTACCTTCTGTTACTACAATATAACGAGGTTTTATTTGGTATCTCCGTAATAGTATTAGGTAACAGGCAACGTAAATATTATCATAAACAATATTTGATTACATCTCTAATAGCGATTTTTTGCCATGTTTTTTGCGGTAATACTAATTAAATTAATAGTTGATTATTGTAGTTACAATTTGCCGATTATAGGCATTTTTCGATAGGACATAAAACAGTTTTTAGGTACGTAATAAAAAATCAATAACTGCCTCGAAAAAAAACTTGATACAGGCAATATTTACCTACCATTTTTTTAAAGCATTAATGTGAAGGCAGAGTACCTAAGTTTTTCTCTTTAATATATTGAATGGATTATTCGAATGGGACCCCCGGGTTGTGGAGTAAGACGCCACTCTTTTTTGACATCACTACTTCATCACGACATATCCCAATAATGGGTTAAACAGTGAATACTGTGTGTATAAAAACACACAACATTCTCTTTGCGACTCTGTTGGAAACCTATCTAAAAAAATAATGAACGTGTACGACGTACGTACACTTTTTTCCTATATTTTTTTTTATTGTATAAGTTTGTCCTTTTTATTCATTAAGTATTTTTTCACATCATAAATGTCTTGTTAGGTTTGATGTATGTAACTGAAAAATAATTAGATAAATTATTAATTTCATATGTTTTCATTATTTATTTTAAAACTATCGAATACCTACTAATAAGTGTTTTTTGTGTTGTTGCAGGTATGTTTCACAAGGTCCAAATCCATAATCATCCACAATTACCCAAAAAAAAGTAAGTGCTCTAAAAGTATTTTTTTTTTATTTTTGTATTGTTTACATACAAACACACAAGCTACATATAATATATCGTTGTAACTTCAATGTTACATACTTCATCAGTAAACCATATATTTTTGCTCCATTGACTATATTTTTAACCCTTTAATGAATGCGCAATGTGTACGGAAGATAAAATCAATTAAACATTTTACTACATAGAGTTATGACATTAAAATTTAAATAATTTAATTACTATTTGCTTTTTGCATAGGTAATATTATTAATTACTAGACGAGATATACGCGTAGTAAATTATAATATAATATCAAAATAATCATAATTAATATTAATCCACTTTACGTAATTATTTATTTTATGTAATTACTATTTGCTTAGTTTTGATATAATATTTACAAATGTTCAATATACGTTATCGCCTAATGTATGTGTCACGTCAATATAAGTACTGCTGAGCTATCCGCTCTAATTCGAGACGAAGAGAGGTTTTGATTGACTATAATATGTTTTTCCCTATATTTCCTTTCCTTACGCCTTTGACGACAAGAATACTAAGGAGAATGTAGAAAAACCATAGTAGAACAATAAGAGAACCTTCAAGTTGTTTCAAAACCTCAGAAGAATTTGACACTGGCAGGAACACTCTTCATTAGGGTGATTGCCAAAATCCACAAGAAGAAGAAGACTATAATATGGCGGATGATGTAAACAGAATGAAAGCGAACGAGTTGAGATGGTTGGGACATGTAGAGAGGATCTATGATGAAAGGATGACGAAGAAAATATACTTGGGAGAAAGAAAAGGTGTCAAGAAACGCTTGACTCGATCATGTCGATCAGTGGCTCAAATACGGAGGTGTTTTAAGCAAAATGAATCGTAGATTGTTTATGACGAATTGCATGAATGTAATGGAAGCGAGAAGTGTGCAGGAAGTGTAAGGATAGGGAAGTTTGACGATATCCTCTCTCTCTATTTACTCTGTAAGGGATGCGGTGTGCGGGGACAGAATAGAATTGAGTAGATTCTGAAGAAACCCTGGAATTCTCAAAACATGCCCCGGCCAGGACCATCGTCTTTAATGAAAAATGACAGCCCCCTTGTATTCCTAAGAGAGGCGTCAGGGAAGCACACAGCAAGAGGGTCATTACTTATTGTTAGCCCCCCCCCCCTCCCCTCCTGGACCGTCTTATTACTTTAATAATGAACCTAAACAAAATTTTCTTAATGACTGTCTCCTAAACTTACATTATAAACATTAACACACCTAGGGAGTGAAACCCCGAAATATTTTAAAAACGGTTCCGGGATGCAGTTTTGATTTACGATTTATTCACAAATGCAAGTTTGTTTTAGGTATGTGGTTTATTTGTAATAGGTAATTGGGGTTCACCCAAAAAACTTATGTTAATTGTATTCATTGTTTCCAATTATTAGTACCAAACTCTAAAGGAACACGAAACTGAAAACTAGAAGTGGTCTGTTAGAACCCCCGTCCGCGGTTAAAGGTTAAAAAATTGTGACTCCGAAAAACCTAAAACTGCTGACATTCTGTGAGACGTCCGTTCACAGTTAAGGTTAAAAGAAAAAAGTGAGTTCAAAAATCCCAATACTATTGACATCCAATTCCAAATCCGCGCTTTTGATTATTTGAGATTCCGGGATTCGAGTTCCCGTGATTACATCCCTAATAACAGGAGAGCATACAAGAATGTAGGTACACTGAGAGTAGTCCACTAATAAGTATGTATGTATAATGTGTGTCTAGAAGCAGGGCTGTCCGTTCGTCCGGTTATAAATTCCCGTTTTAATTTCCTGTTTTACCCCGCAATCCGGAGACGTGTACAATATTATTACACACTATTACAAAGTTTACATATATGTATACAAATACTTAATAATATTGGGAGCGGACCCTGCTCGCTGTACATATTATTTATCATATTTTGTATATTGGTGTAATTTACCCGTTTTACAACTAAATTTATGAACGTTTTATGAACTGTGAACAGTCATTCTTGGTCTTATTGGCACGCTAAACGCTCGCGAGTTACCGCGACCTTTTGGTGTTCACGAGTAAAAAGGCGTCAACGGTCGGTTACGTACACGTCAAGACAAACGTTCCATCTGCACCCCTTTTTACTCGCTGTACTGCAATGTCACATCTGTACCTTACCATAATTATTATCTCTTTATTAATTTTATTTGTATGTGCTTTTGTGGAATATGTACCTAGTTTTACGACCATGACGAAGTGCCAATAGAGCCTTTTACACTCTATTGGCATTGAATTTCCCTGTATATTTATTGTCAACATGTAACCTTGACGAGTCCAAGTGCCTGCAAATGGCCTAGGGATGATTCAAAACAATAAACAATACTCATGAACACCAAAAGGTCGCGGTAACTCGCGAGCGTGTAGCGGGCGCATTACGAAATTGCTGAGTATTGCGTGGATGTGAAAGAAGCGAAGAATGCATGTAGGAATAGGAATAATTTGGTTACCACTGAAGACCTTTTTTTTCTTCTTTTATGCCTCATCCACATGCTCGCCGACCTTCCACGTTTTTTGTGTGAATGAGTAAAAAGACGTTCACCGTCGATTACGTATACAATCCAAGACAATAACCCCGTGCGCACGTCTTTTTACTCATTCACACAAAAAAGTGGAGAGTCGGCGAGCTTGTGAATGGGTCATTAGACAAGTTTTATTCCTACCCCAGAAGGCTGGATAGGTGTGTTGTATAATATGTGTTTAAACACAGAATTTTCGTTAGTTTTTTGTAAATGGTGTAATATTTTTATTATCATTTTCTTATTTTGGTATGTTTTTCCCAAGTTAATCCCTAGGTTTCCTCAACGTATTTTGCCCCTGTATTTTTAGCAGATTTTTTTTTATCCCATAGAACGTGGTGCGAATAAGGGTCCTGCGAACTCACTTGAGCTCCAAATGAGATCGTATATGTAGAGGAATTTTAGAGTGAGATAAGCGTAATTTGAGTGAGCTGATTTACAAAGTGCCACTCCGGTACTGTTTTAAATACGTAAAAAAAATATGGATAAAGTAGGTAAGTAAATAATAATTTTAAATTGGCTAAAATGGTCGTTTTGATATTTCATTAGTTAAAATTAATAATTTGTCTGAATCTACTATTTTACTGAATCCAATTTTCAGAATAAAAAAAAAATGTAATTGATTCGAAAGGTAGGTAGATATTTGACTATCTAGTAAAAAAATAGTAATAATTGTAATTGTCCAATATTTTCCACAACCTGGCATTGTGAAATGCATAATTTCATGATAGGTAGGTACCTAAATAAATTATTAATTTGATTCATATCATGATTTAATTATAATATCGGTAGAGATTTTAATTACTATGATTTTTCAATTTCCTATAGATAAAATACACTAATAAATTGTATGATTTTTCATTCATTTAATTCGTTATTGTGTTTTACAATTAATTAGTGAAGGTTCTCGCATTTTATATGATTTTTTTTTAATTTTGTTGTTATTTTATTTTATTAAAAATATCACACTATTACAGCATTTGCGGCGAAGGAAGTTAAATCTGAAAAAAAAAAATCAGAATGTAAAAATTGACATAAGTGATGATAATAGTAGTTAACAATCGAGTTTCTTAACTATTAACTGTAATTTCACTTATATTTTGGCATTTAATATAGGCATTGCTATACGAGTGTCTCTAGACTTTTTGAAAAACAGGACTTTAGTTTTACGATATATCAATTGTAACTTTTGGTGCCACATGCTTGGAAAGTGTCGGACCGAGCGGGTGTTTATAAGTAAAAAGGCGCGTGGATGGGGCGTTTGTCTTAGTTCGCTTGGGTAACCGACCGTTCACCTCTTTTACTCATGAACACCCTCTCGGCTCGCTGTCTGGCAAGCGTGTGGCATTCAGTTTAAATCCTACGAAACTAATTTCATGTATTTCTCATAACCTTTGATTTAGAAATCCCTCAGAATCGAGTCAATTGGTCAACAGTAATTCCACTTATGTCACAGAATAACGAACGTTTGGTGAAAGGGTTTCATACAGACGAATCATCAGAAAGCCTCGGGCAATAATAATTTTAATTATCGGAAAACAAAACTCATTTGAAAATAATTTACAGAATCAGGAATAGGTAGGCACTGGTATAATAGTTCTCAGAAAACACTTGAAAACCTTTTGAAAAGTTAAACTAAATATTGAAATCGTTTTTGAAGCAGTATCCACTCGAGAAATTTTCTAACATATTATTTTACCGAGGAATATATTATAATATCCTAAATGGGTACCGGCGGTCTCAAAAGTTATAGGTTCGTTTGAGGGGTGAATTCTGAATATATCGTACAAGCGGGGACGAAATCGAAAAACACACTTAAGAGACAAAAGCGTCAATTTTGAAATGTTGTAAACAGAGGGTTGATTGCATTGTCGGGTGTAATTACAATTTTCGTTGCCCCCTCAACAGTTGCATTCAGAGATTTTTTTGTTTTTATTTTGCCTGGGGGCATTAACCGCACCACACAATGTTTCACTAGAACATTCTCCCCAAAACGCTTCGTATTTTCAATAAAATATATCGTCGAAATTGTCGTTTTGTGTGGATGATTAAATTGCTAGTACATTGCCTGACAGAAATTTAAACCATAAACTTTTTAATCCCAAATGTTTGAGGGGTTGACATTGTCCACGGTCACTACACTAATGCAGCTAACGTGTGTTTGACTAAATCTGGTAAAATAAAAGCTGTATGATTTGCTTATTGAAGACCTGGAAATGACATTGTGAAAAGGGAGACCTGCACTCCATATAATTCTTGAACAGACCATGACGAATTCTTTGAACATTTTGAGGATTTTTTTTGTGCCAGAAAAGTCTACATATTTTCATTCATGATTGATGTGTAAACTCAGCAGGCTAATTCTGGAAAACATTCACCTATTCAGATATCATGGATATTAAAGGATTGGGCTCAGATGTGCGGGGCCTAAAATGCAAGCGCTGTACCTGAAATATCATTGTCATTTTTTTATAAGTGGGTTTGTGGATCGGTGAAGAAATTCAAAGACATAATTAAAATTTATTATTTGGACTGACAAATAAAATATTTCCGACGCCCAGTAGGATGTTCTTTAACTATACTCTTTCCTAATATTAAGGAATAACATGGGAAGATATAGGTAATACGCATACGCACTGCACTTTATAATTTGAAATGCAGAGACAATACAAATTGTACGCTTTAATTCAGGGGGATAAAAAAAGATATTTTTGTCGGAGAAGTTGTTGCTACAATTTTCTAATTCACTCCGTTGCAGATGTGATGAATCTCCTTGTATTTATGGCTGCGAGTACATGAAATATACAAAACTTTTTAATATCGTAATTTATGCATCTTCTTTCGAGTTTTAACGACCACTTTTTCATTACTCGATGAGAAGTACCTCGTTGCTACTTTCGTGGTAAAATCTGGTTTTACGCAATGGTCTCTCAACCCATGCCCTTCCTAGCCTGGGAACTAGAGACTTTTTAAAAAGCGTAATTTTTTTTTTGAAAATTTATTATTATTATTTAAACAAACCGAGTACCGATTTATTATTACAAAAGTAAACCACAAAATTTAAATAAAACGCAACACATTATGACGAGGTGTATTCTGTAGAATTAAAATGTCTAACCATATCATCATTTTTATAATGACCTTTTTGGTTTGCACACAAAGAGAATTATAACAAAAAATATAAAATTGTTGATATAGACGGGATTTTTGATGTTGTTCATAATAAGCTGTATGTATATTTCCGTGAAACAGTAGCGGACATCAGTTTGGTTTATAGCACGCAAACAACTGTACGGAATGGCGATAGTTACAATATTATGGCTAATGGTTAGTAGAGGTACGAGTATATTGTAGGTGATGGTAGTAGCGGCACGGAAAGGGTTAATTTTGTTATAATGTAGACAGCTGCTGTCACTTTAAACCACGAACACGATCACTGCTACTTTATTTGCCTTTAAATCACTATTCAGCGATTTTTTCTATTCCATTGGGTTCCGGCTGTTCTTTTACCGACGGATGCCCGGGTGTGAACCGCATGAGTAAAATAAGAAATGTCGAAATCAGACACAGAACCCGAGTTGTGGACGTCATGGATCGTACAGCTAGATTGAAATTGCAGTGGGCAGGGCACAATGCGAAACAAGGTAATATAGTAGGTGTAGACCATGGACAAACTAAAGTGTCGGAAGGCCGCAGGAGAAATTACTGGACGACGTACTCGTAATCTCGGTAGCGAGTAGACAGTGGGTGGGGAAGGCGAGCAACAGATAGGAATTGGAAGAAGCTTATATCCAGTAATGGAGAAACCAGAGCTGAAGATGGAGAAGGGGAAGAAGAACTCTTAACTAGTATTTCCTATAGGAGGTGACCAAGGGCGGGAGACGTGTTGTGGTGGAGTGGCTTATTGTCCGGTTGTTTATGGAAACGGGCTGACTATATTTCTTTCCTGATTATCTCTGTATGGATGTATAGCATTTTTTTGAAAATGTCACCTATGGATGTATAGCTTTTTTTTGAAAATGTCACCTGAAACAAGATTCCACTAAAATTTATTTTGAAATCTATCACATCCCAATCGTGACATAATCACTGTTCTTTCCATTACCATAACTTTCAGTACCGTACTAAAGGAGGGGTCTGAATAAGTTTATAGGCAATAATATACACTGGGAGCCGATGGGTTAAGAGATCTTTATAGTTTAGTCATTTCCATCACAATTTTCCAGGGCCTTTAAAAAAATAGGGATATTTTGCCCGAACCTAAGTAGCAGTAGGTAATTTAATTTTTGTGCCCAGATTTTTTATTACCCATTTTTAGCGAGGTTAATTACTTATTGAAAGTCAGGAGCAAATGAAATGAATGCATATTTTCAAGGAAAATTTGTTGTACTTATTTATATTTCTTTTGCAAGTAAACATGTTAGGCGCAATTGGTTGGAACGCAAACTTCTTATCGGGAGGTGCCGGGTTCGAATCTCAATGCTGACTTTATATTTTTCACTACCCAACAAGCTGTTAGCTTACTGTGTATTCTGTATTAAAAAATATCATTACAGTAGTTAGGGATTTGTCCACTATGGCGAAATTATCAAAATAATTCAATTTTTCCCATTTTAATACCGTAGACAATGTCTTCCAGCGAACCGAAGGTATTATTTAATCTATAATTGTTTTACTTCTTAAAAAAAAAAAACAAATTCTTATATCCTGCAGGAGACGTTTCGTTGGTCCCAAATTTGCTGAAACTAACACGGAGAAGAAGAAAAGAAATGAGATTAAAAAATGTAAGAAGATAAACGAAAAGTAAATAACTAAATACCCACAGCTCGGTACATGCAAAAAGTTGAGAGCATTTTTAGATTATCTGGAATTAATAGCAAACGTTCACATTTATACTCTTAACCACCGCGCGATTAGAGAAGTCACATTAAGACTGTGCATACCGACATTTCTAAAATTTCTAAAAACGGGAGACCTTCTATCTCGACAACCGTTACTAAATATGCTTTGGAAAAAATAGGGTAGATGCATTGAACCTTTATCTAGGGAATAATCGTAAAAGATTTTTTATATCTTGTATAGATTTCTCTAAAAATATTTTTAAAAACACCTCTGATCTTTTTTCCGAAAGACGGATACTCGTTTCCCGAAAGTCGCGGAGTAAAATTTTATTTTTGTACTGATAATATGCATTAAAATCTAGGGAATAACCGTAAAAGTTTTTCGATAGACCCAAAATTAACCCCAAAAAATGGAAAAAACGCTATTTTTAGCATTTTATCATGCGATTGTCACGCAATTTTGAACCTTAATTCCGTGGGAAAAGACTGTGACGTCATTCCTGGTGCCATGCCCTTAACACAGACAAACACCCTCTAGCTGTGAACATAATCACACAACATAAGGGTGGTTACTGGTTAGCTCCCAGAACTACTGGTTCATTTAAATTGCTGCTGCAACGTTTTTAAATGCGCTTAAAGACAAAATAACAACATTTCATTGAGAGACTTAACTGAACAATTTCCGTACATTTGAAAAACTTTATTGGACACTCAGATAAATGGATTCACACTACCCCTTCGTGCCCTAGTAAAGAATACGAAAATTGTTATTACGAGATGAATGTGAAAAGTGCATTAAGGGCATGGCACCAGGAATGACGTCACAGTCTTTTCCCACGGCATTATGGTTCAAAATCGCGTGACAATCGCACGATAAAATGGTAAAAATAGCGTTTTTGTCCATTTTTTGGGGTTTTTTTTGCGTCTATCAAAAAACTTTTGCGGTTATTCCCTAGATTTTAATGCATATTATCAGTACAAATAAAAAAAATTACTCCGCGACTTTCGGGAAACGAGTATCCATCTTTCGGAAAAAATATCAGAGGTGTTTTTAATATTTTTTTTTGAGAAATCTATACAAGATAAAAAAAATCTTTTACGGTTATTCCCTAGATACAGGTTCAATGCATCTGCCCTACTTTGTTCCGAAGAATATTTAGTAACGGTTGTCAAGATAGAAGGTCTCCCGTTTTTAGAAATTTTTGAAATGACGGTATGCACACTCTTAAGTTGATGAAATGGGGATCGATTGATAGAAAATACCAGATGCAATGACAATAAATAGCAAATACTAGAGCATAACAAAAGATACTCGAAGAGACAAAAGAATGTGATGTAAAGGGGAAGAAATACTTGTCAATGCATCAGAAATAAATTTAATGTCAGTCATCGTGAGTTTTCTCTCCAATCTTCTTCGTATTTGATTCTGTATTAGGTGCACAGCAGTCTTTCCATATATACTGTCCCTTGAAATTCTATCGTCTCTGACACTGTTGACGTATTTCTGTCAGAATTGCATTCAGTTCCTGCCTTATCTTACAATTCTTCTGCTTTCGTGTGTGAACAACCTTTGTGCAATGTATCTGAGAGTCAAAGATCCGCATCATTTCTCAAGTATTCTATCGCCCTTGGCGTCACCTCATGGTTTTCCCCAAAATCCTCCACGAACTTCTTGTTAGGAATCTACCCCACAATGTGATCAACCGACTCGATCTCAGCATGCTCGCAATAAGGATGTCCCCATCTTGTCCCACCTGTTGCTAGTTATCTCACAATATGTTTGACATATTATACGTAGTAATATGAAAAGTGATTTTTTTATCTTTGTTTTCGAAAAGAAATACTACGCTCTTTTCTGAATACGAAGTCCAGCATTTATTATTCACAGCATTAGTCAAATAGAAACATTATCTCCGCTGGCCAACATCATTATGCATTCCTGGAGGTGAGGTGGTTTAACGTGCTGGATAGCGAGCTGAGGGCTATTACCGATCCGAAATCATTCAAAATAAAGATGTAAAAGGTGATCTGTGAAAGGTATAGAGGGAGAGAGAGAGATATGAATTGAATGATAGAT
This sequence comes from Ceraclea dissimilis, assembly GCA_963576895.1. Taxonomy (NCBI): domain Eukaryota; kingdom Metazoa; phylum Arthropoda; class Insecta; order Trichoptera; family Leptoceridae; genus Ceraclea; species Ceraclea dissimilis. The sequence continues at coordinate 7,789,743 of OY756375.1, forward strand.
GATAGCATGAATCCGATTTATTAATAAATTTGTTGTTTCTTTTTTCTGTTAAAATTTGAAAAAAAATGTGTCATTGTTTTGTTGTTGATGATGTATATTAGAATCGATGAAAACCCCGGAATTGTGAGGAGACCTCGTGTATTGGAGGGTGGTATGGAAAATTGTAAATATGTATGTACTAGAAATGTAAGATATTAGTTACTAATAAAGGAGAATGCTCAAAAAAAACCCAGGCCCGGCGCAAACGAAATGTAACTCAAATGATAGGTAAAAATAAGTAATTAAATACTGCATGGGTGGCATCATCGAAATCAATGGCTTATTGGGTGAAATACCTATTCGAAGTTTTACATTGGTCACACGAATATATAAGAAAAGGAGCATTAGACAGTTACAATTGCGGTCTAAAAGGGTATAATATTATGAGTATAAGGTAGCCCGTCTTCTTCATCTTCTTCTTCATCAGCCTTGGTCCCTCCACAGCTGGATATTAGCCGAAAGGAAAATGCTCATGAAATATGTAATAAAAAATCAGGTCCGGCGCAAACGAAACCTAACTCAAATGATAGGTAAAAATGAGTCATTAAATACTGCATAAGAGGAATTATCGAAATCGATGGCTAAATGTGTGAAATACCTATTCGAAGTTGTATAGGGGAAACTTTGAATAGGTATTTCACATATTTAGCCATTGATTTCGATGATGCCATCTATGCAGTATTTAATTACTCATTTTTACCTATCATTTGAGTCACATTGCGTTTGCGCCGGACATGTTTATTTTTTACATAATTCATGAGCATTTACCTTTAGGCCTACATCCGGCAGTGGAGGGATCAAGGCTGCTGAAGAAGAAGAAAAATCAGACAGGCTACCTTACACTCATCATATTATATACTTTTGAATCGCAATTGTAACGGTTTAATGCTCCTTTTCTTATATATTCGTGTGACCAATGTGAAACTTCGAATAGGTATTTCACCCATTAAGCCATTGATTTCGATGATGCCCCCTATGCAGTATTTAATTACTAATTATTACCTATCATTTGAGGTACATTTCGTTTGCGCCGGGCCTGGGTTTTTTTCCCATACAAAATGAGCATTCTCCTTTATTTGAATTTGAATCTTGATTACATCTAGGATAATATCCAATAATATTCATATTATACTTCATTCGTTTTTACTGCTTAGGATATTTGAATAATAAAAAAATATAATATCGTTTATAAACCTACAAGATATTGTTAAACGAGTTATCTAAATAAAAAAAAAGTTAAATGTATTGTGTATTTTTTTATTTACCCAGCATTTTTAGATAAAATTGCTATTTTTATTCAGACATCGAATTAAATAATCCTTTTTTGCCAATAGCTTTAACTGTTTTCGGTAAGGAACTCTCAGTCAACCTCAAAATTGTGCATACTTGGATCGTAGACGATGTGTTTTTTGGTCAAGTGGTTTTCTTCAACAATTGTTTTACGAAGGACACCCTGAATTATTCTGATTCAGATAAGTTTTTCACGTTCCCAAACGTTCGGTTATTTGATCACACATACAACTCCGGTGTTGAAACTGCCGCTCTCAAAATACGAGTACGTGTCTTTTACGACACGTTGAAGCCTTATGGAGGTTTTGTTTTATTGTCAACCTGCTGCTTCAAGCTACGGTTTCCTCACTGTCGTCATTATTATTTGTGTACCTAAATCTTTAAGAACATTTTTTATTATATGTTTTCAGTATTGTGTTTATTCTGAACATTCCACTCCCTTCATGTGATAATGCTATGGTGTACCATTAATACTTTGTTGCAATTTGACTTTTGTACGAAAATATTTTTCGTTGAATTTTTTGGGCAATCTGGAACTATTTCTCTTTCAAGTAGTCGAATTTCCATTCGCATCTCAGTTTTCCGTCAGACCAACCTTTTATTGCTTCACATTTTCAACCTTTTCTGACCTGCATTCAAGTCGCTTCTAAATGTTCCACCACTTGTGTATATCATCTTCCGGCTTAAACTCTATTTCTGTTCAATGTTGTTGTATTTTTCCAATTTTTGTCACGTCCCAACCATACCTGCCCTGCGTATCCCAAAGGTACTATTGCTTTCGATGTATATTCAGGATTATTTCCTTGTCGAAAACGCCGAGACAAAACTACAGGACCTATTCAAAAACATCATTATAGTTACCAAGAATAGGAAGGAGTTCTTTGATTGAGACTAATCATTGAATGAAAGGCAGAAATACTCATATTATTAGTGTTACCAGTGACATTCATGAAGGTCCGCATAAACACAACAAACCAACACTTCAGTGATTGATAGAGAAGCTGTTCAAACTGATAAGAATGGATTTGTCTTATCTAGTTGAATATGTTTTTTGCGTCTAATGCAGACATAATTGAAAAGTGTTCTCAGAGCCTGTCCAGTGTCTGATATAGGCCGCTTTTCCCGACTTCCATAACCTCTGTGCCAACTGCCAATATATTTTTATGTCATTGGACCATCTTGACTGTGGTCTACCTGTTTTTCAGTATCAAGTTCTCGGTCGTCACTTCAAGGTTCTTGTGATATACCGGTCATCTCTTTGTCCTGATTATGATTAGCCCAATTTCATTTTATTGAGGCTGTTCTATGGATCACATTTGTCACTTCTTCCTTAGCCCTGCTCTCTCCACAGCTGCACATAGGACTTTTCCAAACTATACCTTTCGTTCCTTCCACTCGATTGTCTACCCGCTACTGAGGTTACGTTGTCGTCTGTCACTAATAGTGAGTAGTGTGGTATTATTTCATGATACAAATGAGGAGGTCGGTAGCCTGGTTGGTAACGCGCTCGACTGTTAATCCAGTGGGCGCGGGTTCAATCCCCGACTTACTTCACTTCACAACACAAGATCTTAAGCTTTCTGTGAAGCGTAAAAGATGTATTTGGATTTGAAAAAAAAAATGTATCCACGCACTCACGGAGTTGTCCTTGTACGTTTCGTTTTGAGCATTATCGATTCAGTTATAAAGTGTTCTTCAGTCGACCTCTCTGTGTTTCTACTCTAACTACCACACGGTCTCGCCGCACCAGCTACAAACATAATTACCATAGTTACTATCCCATAGGATTACCAGGGGACGTCGTTATATTCTGCCTTTATATTATTATTTGTTACTGTGTGTAGATACCCGGAAACGATTCAAACTTACAACAATACAATCACAACATTGTTATCGCTGTCTTGCTGTTATTCTTGTTTACGCCTTCGATTATAAAAATAACAATAAGATCTAAAAATGTACCACCGGCAATATTGATCAATTTTTCATATTCTTTTTTGTCACAAGAGGTTATTTTTTTCGTTATTAAAGTTGATTTGTGTACGTAAAAAGTACGGGTCATCATGCGTTGAATTTAAATACTCGATTTTTTCTTTGCTTGTGTGTACCCGAATCAAGATAGTTTTAAAATCTAAACAATAATTCGCAGTTTCCACCTTTATTTGGGTGTCTATGATGGGTGCAAAAATCACATTTCTCCTTCGATTAAGTACAGAAATCAGCATTAACTGTATTTATGACTTCGCAATGTTGTAATAAATTTATTTTATTTCATTTTTAAATATTTTATTGGATACTTCAGCTTTACAAAATACTGCATTAAAATATTATGCATTACATTTTTTATGTTGCCAATTAAAATATCCATCTATTAGCTGATACTAATTCAACATCATATAAAATACTAATACATATACTTACATAAATACATACATCTTCTTCTCCATCTATCCTTGGTTGGGTCGGGGGCCCAAAGCATCTGTATATCTTCGCCAGAGGCCCCTGTCACTTGAAGCTTTCAGGACCTCTGGCCACTCCAACCACAATCTCTCCTCGCACAACTTTGTCACCTGCTTCCGCCAGCTATTTCCCCAGAAATAGCAGAATACTATTAGCATAATATTACTTTAAAATTAAAACTCTTGCCAATCATATATCTAAAATAATTGTTTCGAACTTTCTCAAGCTGCATATGTAGACTTCAACAAAAAATGTTCATTGAATCAATATTCATATGAGTAAACTGGATATTAAAAAAATGTTGCGAATGTCTCGCATTAAAATTGAAATTAATGCGAAACATTCGACAGTTGACGTAAGTATGTTAGTTGCATTTACGAGTATTATGAAATTCCCACTGATTATGAAAAAAAAACTTATGAAATAATAACAGTCTGGTGCGTCAGTGTGACAAGTGAATTGTACGAGTTTATACAATTTACATACGGCATAAAAAACGGTTCCAGATGTTTTTAAGCGCACATGTTGTATAAAGTTCATTGGTATTATTATCTGAGTTGATGAATCCTTCGCGTGAGGTATGACCGTTTTTTTCAGTTGACACAATATGTTCTTCATTTATTCCTCAAATTTTAAATAAGTTATTACTACGGTGGTATCGAAAAAAAAGAGTTACTTGAAGAAATGTGTCTTATCTATATGTTGTAGACATACGCCACAAAATAAAATAGAAATAAAAAATAAAATCTGTTATTGGGAGCACTAGCTCTGTGTGGAGTTGGTACCACTGTCAGTGTACTATTTGCTGCGTAATCTACAATGCATGTTACTGAAGCTGATGTCATAAGTCAAGCTCCTTCTATGATTGCATGATGTAGTGAAATATTTCGACTAGGAGGTTTCAGTCACATTGCAGAACGTGAACAACGCGTAGTGATCCCGGCGCGGCATGCTACATAAGTGTAAAGGGATCACATTAAACCAGCCGACAAACAATCATAACCCTAATAGAAAATTCAGCCTTCGCTGTACATCTGTAGATTTCTTCTTTTTACTTACTTTAGTAAGGAGCATCTTCTTACTTAAAACAACAGTTTTTGAAATTGTTTTACCTCGACAGATTATTAAAATCTTTAAAATCAATAAAATAAATTATTTCTTCTAACGGTTCGGGTTTTCGTTACAAACATATGACACAATCAAACTGTCATATAATACTTATATAGCATTGCATTGAATAATTAAAAATGTATTAGAAATATATTATTTTATTTGATATCTACGAATCTTTTATCCGAATCTATCCACACCACACTTGGTCCATACTCCATACATACAGTCTCTACCCACGCGAATTATGTTCTTAAATGCAGATTAACATAAATATTTACATACTTACTTGTATTATTAAATATAATATATTTATATAGAAATATTATATGAAATTTCGAGTGTACTTATTAACCCACTTCACCATAATATCTTTTAATACTTTTCATAAGTATTAATTTCATAAGTTTTGTCTATCTTGATGCAAAAACTTATTTGTATTTCATATTGTTCAACATATCTTGTTACTTATAAAACTAGATATTTAGTTGTTAGAATTTTATTTATTTTTATATGTATCATTTTTTTGTGAATTAATTGTACAGAGACGTTGATGAAAAATTATTATTAATAAATTGCAAAAAGATTTCTGAGTAATAGTCCGAGAGCCCGCTGCTTAATTTATGACGTATCTGTTTTTTGATCGAAATGTGGTATAAACGATAGCTTACCAATAGGGTATTACATCGCACTAGGGTTGCCTATCAAAATCTTGCCGCAAGCCCCCTTCCCCCCCCGAAAAGGTCCCTCTTCGCGGTTTTTCGCATTTTGTAGGAATATGGTAAGAGATAGGAGAAAGTAGTCAATGACAAAAATAATCCTTGCTAAATTCTCTACAAAAAACACACAGTCAATTTTTTCATAGGACTAGTAGTTTACCCGTAATGGCCGGTCAAAAAAGAGGAAATTTTTTGAAAAAATAAAAAAAAAAGTTTGTTTTTTTTTCTTTCAAATTCTTCCACCCATTATTACTAACATTTTATGGAAGAAAAATTTTGGCCTGCGGCGCTATATCACTGGTTATTTTATGAAAAACTAAATTTTAAGAATTTTGGTAACTGAGTTTTATTGGAATAACTCCGAAATTATTAGATGTATGAACATAAGTTATAGTTCATTTTGCAGCTAAGACTATGGTAATTAATTCATTCTCAGATTATTTTCCTGTAGCTCTTATCAATTTTCAACCAATTTAGTTTAATTACATTTTTTTAGTATTTTAAATGAATTTAGGTTTTGGACCGGCCATTGCGGGTAAACTGCTAGTTCTACGAAAAAATTGACTTTACATTTTTTGTAGAGAATTAAGCAAGGATTATTTTTGTCATTGACTACTTTCTCCTATCTCTTACCATATTCCTATAAAATGCGAAAAACCGCGAAGAGGGACCTTTTCGGGGGGGGGCAGGGGGGGTTGCGGCAAGATTTTGATAGGCAACCCTAGTGCGATGTAATACCCTATTGGTAAGCTATCATTTATACCACATTTCGATCAAAAAACAGATACGTCATAAATTAAGCAGCGGGCTCTTGGACTATAATGATATTTCAGGCACAATGCTTCAGGTCCTGCACATCTGAGCCTAATCCTTTAATATCCATTATATCTCAATGTTTCCCAGTATTATACTTTTGAGTTTGGATATTAGTCACGATTTTTTTTATGATTGCAATATTTCTAGCGAAAGATCGCGATTGCAGCACCATCTTTGAGATCAAAAAGACTTCTAGTTTAATAAAGTAGAAAGTATGATTCTAATCTATCCCAATTTTTGCATCTATATAGGAAATTATAATTTTAGTTTAATGTTTCGTTTTTATTGGGTTGACTACATTAATATTCTAGCAATAAGATATTTGAGTGAGACGTGGGCGTTACTTTTAATAAGAAATCAAACACACATGTATTATGTATGCTGTATTTAATTCGTAGATAAAATGTATAATGCTTTTTTGGCATAAAAAGCCATCACCATAGAAAAATGTTTATTTTATTGTCTCAGCATAATACAACAACGAAAAAAACTAAGCTTTTCATTCCTCCCACTGGGTAAGACCCTACCTGAAGTTGTGCTTTAAAAGAAGAATGGATTTTGTAATCGTTACTTATGTTATTAAAATGTTAATTCTGATTTAGAACTTTTGACATCTTGTAATCACTTGATGGTAACAATGAATCTTTGTTGCTGAATTTGTGGCTAAACATTAAAAAAAAACTGAATGAGTACTGGTACTCACTACTATTGTCTTGTTTCGTGACTCTCGACTCTTGAAGATTGGCGAACCTACTGCCGCCTTGGTCACAGATTGTAAGAAACGTCGGATCATCGGATCATCACAAGATCAACCCGAAAAACAAATCTACATATCTATGGATCATCGTGAAAACCTGCAACTACTGTTGACGCTTATTTTGTTTCGAAAAGTCACAGTATGTCACAGTCACACCTATTATGTGCCTATTACTTTTTTAAAAAAAAAAAAAAAAGGATCGGGGCTTGCATACACAAACCCAAATACTTTCCTGCACACCTTGCATTAGGCTAAAAGCCTGTATCGCAAAGTGTGGAATACATCGCCAGCACCGGGGTTTGAACCCGGCACCTCCCGCTTGAGAGACTGCCGCCTCAACCAACTGCGCCAACCACGTACTTAGAACCAAACCTTGTGTATTTAGTTAGGCTCATTCAGTAATATAAATTTACTAATTCTATTACCATACTCATGTTATCATCAGCGATATTTTTCAAACGTAGATTTTTCATTTATTTATTTATAGTTTTGACGGCCACAAGGCCTTTGGAAAGTTACAATACAAAAAGTTTAAAAAAATCAATACAATACACAGTAACAACAGACAAAAGAATCACTATTAAGACAGTATGTAAACACACAATACGGACAAAAAAAGTAAATAAAAATCGTACAATATGTATTTCATTATTATACACCTAGACGTGTTTTAGTCAAGATTTTACGCGTCCTAATTTCAACGAAATCTCAAACATGGAGTTTATTAGTTCCCATCTGACCTAAGAGTACCTCAGGTGTGTGGGGGAGGATGGGGAGGGAACATTAAGCATATTATCTAGATTGCTTTTTTTAGGGATTTTTTATGCCTTAGGCAAATTTCATCATTTCAACCCCTCGTAGTTTATATTTTTTGTGTGCTGTGGGATTCCTCCCTCCTTATTCTTTCGGATATTGTCAAAATTTTAGTGTGGGTGTGTCGCCTTATGCACTGTCATAAATTTCAAAATTGTTTGAAAATATTGTGTTTTAAACGGTTCGTTTGCTGACAACTTTTTTATGTTGCAGAATTTTGTAAATTTATTTGCTGTGATATAAATTGTTTATTGTTTATTTATCGTAAAATGTGAATACATTATAATTTTTATAGTCCTGAGGTCTTTACACTGATTGACTGAGATTATTCATGATTTTATAGAGAGTGACTAATCGCGAAAATAGTCAAATGAAATTAGGATATCTAGGTATAATAAAATTGATTTCAATTTTTTGGTGTCTACACTATAAAAGGCACCTAGCAGTTTTTGGAACCGGCATACTGATGATTTAAAATATTGCTCTGAAAGTTTAAACCATTACAAGACATTTCATCGTACCCTGCGGAACACCAGCTCCACTGTACAATCTCCACCTACTGTGTGGACAAACTGTTAAAATAATGTGAAAAATTCAACAGTTTAGTTTAAAATCCACGCGATGACTTTTAAACGTTATTATAGTCTTTCATTTTTTTCCTTAAAATGAAATTTCGCCAGCAGTATCGTCGGTCGAAAATACCTAGTAAGGGCTGTTGAAATAAACTTCGCGTCAAGCCATTGTCGCCTGTTTTTGGTTGCTGATTATTTCCGTAGTTTATTGAGCAAAATGTACGAAACAACATAACTGTTTTTCACTACGTAGGTGTTTATCTAAAAAACTACAATCGTAGATAAAATTTGTTGTTTTTAATGATATGTTTTAATTCATCACCAAAATACAACAAACAGCTCCACCTGCCGTTAAACATCTAAAGCAGGTATCTCCATACAACTACATCCTCAACACAAATGTTATTCAAGATTCTACAGACAAGTTCTCTTTTAATGATATGCCTACACCTCCTATATAAAACTATATGATTATAACTATTTATTGTTTTATGTTAATTCCTCGGTTATGCAAATTTGTTTTCGAATGCCATTGAAATCAATTCTCGTTCAAATTATCAAATCCTATAAAAAAGTTATAAATTTGGACGTCTATTTATGGCGTTGTATTTTGTAGAAGCAGGGACGTCGTGTTTCATTAAAAATTTCAATGTTCAATTCACTTTTGAATCTATGACATGGGTCTAGTCTAAGCGTGGGTGTTGTATTGATTGTTGCTGTCTTTGATAACTGAGCATACTAATTTGTCTTATACGTAGATGATATATTAAGGAACAGTAGAAAAAAATTAATTACATTGTCTATCCTTCATTCTCAGAAATAAGTTACACTAAAGTAGATTTAAATTTCGGGAATTTCAATGGCATCGTAATCTATTCATACCTTTATAGTTCTTCATAGGAAAAGAAGGATATCACGACTCATTGCTATTTACAGCTATTTTGTACAATTTATTGTATCTATTGCCTCATCATCATCGTTGTCCGGTAAATAAATAAATGCAGAACGAAAAGTGGTATTCAAAAAATAAATATACACCGAAAAATGGCCTTCAAAGACTATATTATGTACACTGAAAATAACCTTCAAAGAAAAACGGACGCCGTAAAATGGCCTTCAAAGGCTATATTATGTACACTGAAAATAACCTTCAAAGAAAAATGGACGCCGTAAAATGGCTTTCAAAGAATAAATGTACACTGAAAATGGCATTCAAAAAATTAATGTACACGGAAAATGGCTTAAAAGTTAAAAAACAAAAACATTTGTCAAAGTTTTTTTGATTTGTTCATACTGCGAAGGATTGGAAACAATAAATTCGTCGAAACTTTTAAGTCATTTTCATTACTATTTGGGAGAAAGAAGATTTAGCATCGATAATTCTAGATTATCTTTATGATTCAAAATATTGTCGAATTTTTGAGATAATGATCTAAAAATATCTGTTTAATTTTATTGTATACCTATTTCTTTAAAGATAATGTTACGACTTGTGTTAGAGGTCAAATTACACTGTTAAGAAGTTCACAAAAACGTATGAATGAACCATCATGATCAGTGTAAAGATGCCATGACCCTAATGCAATATTCATAATAGATAGTAGTAGTAGCTGACGTTGATTGCACAATCTTCAAAAGACACTTGAATTTATTGAGTAGTTTTTTTTTTGCGTCTTTTAAAAGTTGTACATAATAGTGGTTCAATCAAGTTGAGGATGATGAGAACGGCCCAAGACTGGTCTGCGAGAGACTTAGAAAGGAAGTGAAACCGGTTCAAGAGTGAACACTCATTATTATGTATGTATTATTTTCATTCACTATGGTTTCATTCATAATCTCGACTGCAAAATCACTATGCGTGGGTTTCTATATATTATATTATTGACTACCTATACTATTTTCGTATATCATTATTGAATACTGAGGTTATAGAGAAACACTTCAATATGGCCGGTCGTTGTATTAATGAGATGTCAAATTTAATATTGTTTTTCTCATTTCTTTTTGACGGTTATGTTTCTTCGTTATCTTTTATTTGTTCCATCGTACAAACAGGAGTATCATTGCTTCTTCTAAGGATTTATTTATCTTTCTTTTAAGGCCAACATCATTACTCCTTCCTGGGGGTGAAATGGTACAACGCCTTGAGTGGTCATAATAGATATCATGGAGGCTGCACTGACTATCTCAAATTTAAGTCTAAAATAAAGTCTGAAATTAAATAGTGCTATTATATGTTATTTTGAATATTTGTTTTTATGTTGTCATTCTGCTGTTGTGTTGTGTGTTTGTAATTTGTAATTGTGTATTTTCCATTGTATGTGTGTGTATATGTATATATATATATATATGTAAATGTATGTATGTATATATATTGTATTACTTTTGAGATCCTCCTCGGAACACGAGTAATATACTCATATCCGGGGAGTAACAAGATCATTGCTAATCATATTCTTACCATGTATTTAATAATTGTAAATTGTAAAATGTATTTTATGTTAAATAAATAAAAAAAAAAAATAAAAAAAATATTCATCACAATTTGCCTGACGTTGTAATCTGTTGTTGAACAACAAACAGCTCTTTGAAAGGGATATATACCTAAATTATTTAGGTATTAATTGGATTTTTGCCTGCATCTCGCAGATGGCATACATTTGAGATATTCCTCAACGAAGACGGGAGATATCAACATTCTTATAATGTTATTATGCGAACTCCCTTGGGGAGGGAGCAGGATGGATGTTCCGACGCTTACGAGTCGGCTTCGGAAGCGTCGGAACATCCATCCTGCTTACGAGTCGGCTTCGGAAGCGTCGGAACATCCATCCAGCTCTCTCCCCAAGGGAGTTCGCATAATAACATTATGTGAATGTTGAAATCTCCCGCCTTCGTTGAGGAAAATCTCAAAAAGCTCTTTATTCGTTTTCAACGTGTGAAGCGTCTATTTACAATACTTATTCTACTAAATTACTCGTACAAAAATTGCTTCTAATTGATCTCCAATTCTTCATTTTTCATTTTTCTACTGCTTAAGGACTCTCAAACCAATCAGCTCGCACTCAGATGCGCATCTTATCCACGCTAAAATATCTTATCAATAGGACAAAGAGCAAATTTTTACTCACAATCCAAGTAACAATTTAGTCCTAGAATGATCCAGGAACAGTTTTAGAACGGTTCTAGAATGGTTCTAGAGCCAATCTAGGAGCTAAGTTGCTACCTGAGAATGCTGCCATGATTTCATTATTATTCATATCTACGTATATACCTAGTAATAGTTAGGTATATAATATTCTATGCGTGTGTAAGCAAAGAATATATTATGCATACTCGTGTAAGTAATCTAAAATTTTCTAAGCATATGTGCGTCTTATGGCTATATCCCACGGAAGGTGAATCCTGCTTCGTCCGTAGATTCGCATGCCGTGGGAAGGAGTGAGTCCGTGAATCTACAGACTTTTTCATAGCGATTTGTATGGCGGTACGTAATATCGCAGACGTGCACGGATCGTGGGAAATAGGTTGCCTGTGAATCCGCGGACACGCCTTGATGAATCCAGATGAATCCGTCTAATCCATAGCGTTTGGATAACTTGCAATACAAGTGTTGAATCCAATAAACATATACGTAGATATTTCTTTAGGAAACATCCCAAACAGACAGTTTTTTTCATTTTATTTCTTCTTCTCTATTTTAAAATGTATTTTAATTAAAATTAAACTTTTTTTTCAATTATTTCAATGTTAATTTATAGTTTGATAATTACAAAATGTGTAATATAATTATGTGTGTGTGTGTGTGTGTGTGTGTGTGTGTGTGTGTGTGTGTGTGTGTGTGTGTGTGTGTGTGTTGATTCTCACAAAATAAAAAACGTTTTATTAAAAAATATAATTATGTATATATTTATGTACCTATTAGCTTATTACGTTACTTCATTTTCTATAGTATAACTATTAAACGTAATACATATATATTCCATTTGTCGCCGTCCACAAGTTTTTTGTGTATATGAGTAAAAAGGCGTGTGGATGGAACGTTTATCTTGGCTCGTTTGCGTAACAGACCGTTGACGCCTTTTTACTCATGAACGCAAAAAACTCGTAGACGCTCGCAAGCGTGTGGCGGCGACATTAACTTTTACTTAAAGTATTATACCGAATCGGTAGGTATTACCTATATAATTGGCACCAGGAATGACGTCACAGTCTTTTCCCACGGCATTAAGGTTCAAAATCGCGTGACAATCGCATGATAAAATGGTAAAAATAGCGTTTTTTTTTTTTTTTTTGAGGTTAATTTTGCGTCTATCAAAAAACTTTTACGGTTATTCCCTAGGTTTTAATGCATATTATCAGTACAAAAAAAATTTTACTCAACGACTTTCAGGAAACGAGTATCCGTCTTTCGGAAAAAAGATCAGAGGTGTTTTCCATTGTTTTTTGAGAATCTATACAAGATATAAAAAATCTTTTACGGTTATATAAAGGTGCAATGCATCTACCCTATTTTGTTCCAAAGTATAATTAATAACGGTTGTCGAGATAGAAGGTCTCCCGTTTTTAGAAATTTTTGAAATGTCGGTATGCATACTCTTAACATTACTTACTGTAAATTAATACTGATTCAAAAGTTATTCATAGGTACAAAAATACATAATACAAGAATATGATACTAAATTGATAACATGTAGCTACCTACATTAACTGAAAATAACGTGTTGTAATTTTTGCTAGTCGGGTAATTTGTATATTTTTGTAACAATTTTACAATAAAAATAATTATTATTCGATATATTTTCGGATATATATTCACTAACAACGAGGGTTGTCAACCGTACTAGAGTATAATAATAATATTGAAAGTGAGTTGCAAGAAATATATGGATCGCAAAATACTATATATTTTTTTTTTGGCAACAACTAAGAAAATATCAACCAAATCCGCTTCACTTGTAAAATTTAAACGTAGTTTAAGAATTATACATTGCCTGCAGTTTTCGACTGACGAATGAGTGTGTAATTTACATTAATTTGAAAATTGAGAAAACCACACTTTTCTAGCAAATAAAAATATTATAAAATTCAAGCAGTTCATAAAATGACAGTTTTTATTTAAATAGATAAGTAGATATTTATTTATTTATTGCACATGGAACAGATACAGTCACAAAAACAAACATTGGCAGGTACATTAATACAAAAATATCAATACACAAGACCAATTACATCCGTTCACAATTAGCACACACGCAAAACAAATAGATTACATTACATAGTTAAAAATATATATCTTATATCTATAAAACATTTATGGTAGGGAAGGAGGAAGCATGGGAAGAGGAAGAAGAAGAGGAAGAAAGGAGGGGACAATGAAGGAAGCAACAAAAAAAGAGTTAAGAACTGATATCAAGAACAATAAGATAATGTGTATGTTTTCTTTTATTTTCATAAAATTATCGAATTACACCCTGATACATATTTGTAAACTTCATAACAAGCTTAAAAGCTTGTGTCGTGAAGTGGGGTATGTCGGCATCGAGGATCGAGCGCGTTAGCAACCAGGCTTCCAATAACTTTTTAAAATTACTTATTGATGCAGATGGAATAATCAGCTGAAAAAATGTTGACAACCCTACTTACATGTTTCAGCGCGTGTATACACAACGGTTTCCGAAGAAAAACCCATAGGAGTATTTACGATGATGTAGTATGAACCCCAAAAAACACAAAAACCCTTCAGAAATATGACGTACTTAATGTAGTTCTGGACAATTTACATCCAGACCTGCATTAAATTGTACCACAAATGTGTTATAGTTTTGTATTGTCTATGTGTTTATTGCTTTCATTCTTTTTTGTTGTGTTTATTGATTTATTGCATTTGATTTTGTGTTTGTAAACCTGACGATTCCAAGTGCCTTAAATATGGTCTACAGATGATTAAAAACCAATAAAAAATCCTCAAATAATAAAAGCTTAAACTTTTTAGTTGGATTTCAGTAGATGAATTATTTATAAAATGTTGAAATCATTGTCTATCCCATTTTAGATCCGCTTGCTTATTCGTATTTTTTAATCTATTCTAGTTCCTAATATAATTTACTCGAATACTAATCGATACAATTAATTTTATTTACAAAATTCAATTAAATTTGTGCTTTTATCCCTAAAAAAAATCCTGTGTGGCTTTTGTACGACTTTTGTGGGGTTTATTTATTTTGAGCAATATGCTTATGGGTTTCGTACTGTTACAATATACAACGAGAGTGAGGGAGACAGACATACCCGCATAATTCGAAAAATAAAATCAAAATAAATAATGTATAAATTTAGATTCCCCAGTTGCCATAGAGTGGGGAACATTATATTTTCTTATTATTTATTGAATTAATTTTTCTGGAATTTTGTTACATCGAATTATAAGTCCATGTGGTGCATTTTATCAGTATGATGCCAATCTTTCAAATGTCTCCCTTCAAAAATTATGTACCTAATCTATTAGTCTAAATAACACACGAATGATAAAGAAATTATTATTTTATTTAAAATGAAAAAAAGTTTAAGGTACCAATCATTATATTTTTCTAATACCACGGACCTGAAACAGCACAATTTTTGCACTGATACTGGGCCGGTATTCTTTTATTCTGATAATATCGACATTAATAATATTAAAAATAAATAAATAAATTATTTAATGGGTTCTCTAATTTCCAGTTATGGTAGACATTTTTTCCCGTACAAATAAAATATAATGTACACCCCGACACATAATGCGCCCGCTACACGCTCGCGAGTCACCGCGACCTTTTGGTGTTCATGAGTAAAAAGGGGTGCGGATGGATCGTTTATCTTGACATGTACGTAACCGACCGTTGACGCCTTTTTACTCATGAACACCAAAAGGTCGTGGTGACTCGCGAGCGTGTAGCGGGCCCATAACGGGACTGAAAGAGATTAGCAGCTAATTTGAGAAAAACCGGTGTTGAAAAATAACGCGTGATACAAGATACAAAAACTCCGTGTGACAAACTTTAAAAAATATCACCCACAAACAAGTTTAATTAATGCCGCAGGCAATGCTTTCTTTTATTTTTTTTTTTACTAAATTACAATTAATATTGGTGTAAAGACAATAATTTATTCTCGTACCTGATCGATCTAATTTTTAAACACAAAAACAGAATTAGTATATATTCAACAGTATGACAGAGATAATTATTATTATCTATTTATTATATTATCTATTTATTTATTTATTGCTTCAACGGACTCAAGATATTTTCAAAATTTACAACGTTAAAGTTAAAAAGTTAAAAATATTAATACAATGAATTATTATATTATTATAAAAATAGGGAACTATTTCCCCATACCCCGTGCACGAAATCATCCATCCGGAAGGGATTAATCCAGATTCGCGTACGAATCCGGATTCACTTGTCGTGGGAAGGCACCCTTAGTATGTAGTATCTAGGTTAGATATAATATTATTATAAGACCCAGGTTCGTCTAACATCATTCGCAGACTGCGGGAACAAATTACACCCCTGGGCCGAAGATGGATATCAGGAGTGTGCCAAGGACAAAAATAATAAAGTCATCTTAATACACTACAATGGTAATGACGTGGGTATTTTAATCTCGGCTGATTCTGAAGGATTTATGTAATTACATCCCTCCTTCCTGAGTTATTTTATTTGTTCTTTATTCGTCTTACGTGAACGACTATCCTCCAAGGGCTCTGAGACTTAAACATCCGCGTAAGTATTTCAGAAGGATCATCTTTGTGAATGTGTCCTGACTAGAGGTTTGTAGGGGTTCTTGAGGAAATCCACAACGTGACTCCAATGGTAGTAGACTGTTTGAAGAATATTGACGCAGGGCTATGACTTGTACAATGGTCGTATGCATACTAAAGAAGAACTATTTCTCAAGCAGTGTTTTTTACTCTAGGCATAGATTTTAAGACAACCCTCTGGAACCTTTTCATAGGGCATTTCCCGACGAAGACATCAACCAACATTCACAAAATGGACACTGCCCATCTATAGGAAAATCGTGCAGCGTCTGAATCGACTTGGAAACCTTATAGATTGAAAAGCAATTCTGTTTTAAGCCAACTCACAATATTGCTAAAAATGACCCAGCCGAAATCATCGTTTTCTCCCGCGATATAACCAGCCAAGTGCACAGGCGTATGTATAAACTAGTATGAAAATAATTTGATTAGGTACTTTAATAATCAAAGGTATAAACGTTTGCATACGCAATCACATTTTACAATATTCAGTTCTTTCGGTATGTACATTATATTTTTCAACTCACAATTTTCCTCCTACAGCCTAGAAAATCGTCTTTCACTACCGTTTTTAAGACAGTGAAGTTTTATAATGACTTTGTTAACGTTAAAAATCTTGCTTTTAATGCCGAATCTGGGTGACCATCTTGTATTCTCGCGAGGTCAGATTGTTAGGTTGTTATTAATTTTGAAAATTCCTATAATTTTAGTAATATATTGTTAATATCGTTTGTGATTATTTAGACTTAGAGCACCAGTGTGGGGAGGCCACAAATTCTGTTTGAGAGATGGAAATATTTTTAAGGAAAATTTCATCGGGAGAGTATAACAGGCTTTGGATATTTTGTAAAATGTAATATCGTAACATCAAAGTAGCGTACATATTGGTTTTTATTAGTAGACTAGTTTAAAAAGGCTTGATAAACCGGCGACAATACTGGCGCAATAGATCCTGTATTTGCATTGCTTTTTGCCGGCAGTTTTGTTCACGCTTCCATAAAAAAAAAATGGTTTTCAAATAGGGAGGCATAATTATTGAACAGGATCTTAAAAAGAAAATGAATATTTACTAATTAATTGAAAAAAAAAATGAAATAAAATAGAAATCTCTTCAAGTTCTCTCCTGAAGTCATCACCATTAATGTAGGTAAGGTTGCATTCGTACTGAATCGCCCATGTCCAGGAATCAGTTTTATACGGGAGAATTCTCAGACAATATATTTTGAGTAACGATAGAGCAGAATCCTAGCTAAAACATATAGAATTTTATAAATCAAATATCTGTTACGATTGAAGATAAAAATTACTTGAATTACGAGACAGTGCGCATAGTGGTTACATGAAATCAAAAATCCAGGTCCAGGCCTTCCGGGCACAAAAGCTAGTTTCAAAATAAGCGGCACTTATAATTTTTTGGTGATTGTAGGAAAATTAATTTAATGGATGTACATTTCAACAAGAAATATGAAAAATAACAAAAACACCGTATTTTACTTCAACGAGTTTATTGACCACAAATCAGAGATCTTTCGAAGCTTATTAATGCTTCATCTTCAGTTTATAAATACCCGCAGTTGTTATTTTTCACTTTTTTTTAAGGATCTGGGCTTGCATACACAAACCCAAATACTTTCCCGCAAACTTTGCACTGGGCTAAAAGCCTGTAACGCAAAGTATGGAATACATCGCCAGCGCCTGGGTTTGAACCTGGCACCTCCCGCTTGAGAGACTGCCGCCTCAACCAACTGCGCCAACCATGTTCTGTTTGTTACTTATATATTTTTTAGATTTTTTAAACTCAACGACATCTATTGAAAACTTTCACAACATGACATGCATACACTAGGGATTTTGTATGTTAGTATGATATATTATGAGGCCTGTACAAAATATTATGGGTACGGCTTCTGTAGGCAATATGTAAAAATATTCTCTTGGTAAACAGTTGAAAACACCTGGGGCGTATTATCCATAGGGTGGGGTGGGATCTAAAGTAATAGGTAGGGTAGTAGGTGGTATATCTCAACTTTTGAATTGTGGGTTAATTTCTACCGAAATACCCCCATTTTATCCATCCTCTTTAATACCCACCCCTCCTCTCTCTAGAACAACGCCTGCGGTTCTATAATACTACGTCATTGTATAGTTTTTATTTCTAAGAGAGCGGCACGCTTAATTACACGGCACAAAAACATGCACGCTAAATGTCGTAACTTTGCTCTCTACTTTGAATAGCGACAAATAAAAAGTCGCTCTTATTGTCCACGATTGTAGGAGTGTCCTATCTCAGCCTTATACGAGTAAATCTTGAGAAGTGTTTTCGAAAGTATTTTAGTCGAAGATTTTAATAAAAAACATTACTTCACTGTACCTTACATGGACATTCTACATGGTTTTTTCCTTAATATTTTCCTACATTTACATACATTAACTTTTTCTACATTTATTCCAATATTTCTATTAAAATATCCTCGTGAAAATATAGGAGGCCAACTTTAGGAAGAAGTTTTACATTTAGGTATATGTCGACACGAACAAATTATTTTACGGCACTTTCAATTTTGAACTGTCGACCAAATGAAGTTTTCCTTTATAGTCAACAAAAACAAAGGAAACGAACGGCACTACGAATTTCCACTTGTGCCGTCACGTTAAAACTAGTACTTCGTCTCATTATTTAAAGCTACGGACCTCTACTTAATACACGTACCTCCATAGTCTCCTTCTCCTTCCGTCTCTCAGCAGGTTCTATTACTACTGCCGCTACCTCTATTCTATTCTTGTGGGATATTATTATTATTATTATATTATTTTACGGATCAAGACAAAGAGATGAAGATCGCCGTTTGTTGGTTTGTTAGATCTGCAGACTCATGATTATTTCGCGTGCCGCGATTCAGAAGTAATTCATTATTATTTTTTGATATTATTTCTTCGCAATTTCGAGAGAGCACTATTGTTCCTTTTGTGTTATTGCGATTCTTGCTCAATACCCTATATTATACGAGATATATATATATTTTTAGTAAAATGTTACCTACCTTTTTATGATCTTTCGCAGGCTGCCATTTTTGTTTTCATTTCCATACTGACCAAGTGTACACCTTTGTAAATAGTTTATTTATGTACTCATTTCTATCGTCTTAATATTTTAATCTTATCAAGATCCTTCCAGCAATTCCGAATGTCTTCTGTGTTAATGTGTTCTACAATCCCAAGGATCTGCTTTAAATATCAACTGGATGAAAATGTGACTAAAACCGTCAGCACTAATGATTTGGGTCCACAAGTAACCTATTAAAAATTAATAAAACTCCACGTCCTAAAAATGTAAATCGTTTAGATGCCCGTTACCGCAAGTACCTATATTGAAGAATTTTAATACCTACTACATTCCCAATTAAAAAAGCTTTTCTACCTGGTGACCGCTTTAAAATAAATATTTGTACAGAACATGTATTACATTTTAATTCCCATGTACATACTTACATGAATTAGTTTCTGAAAAATACAGTACCTGCAATATAGTATTGAAACACTGATATGTATTACTCATTTTTCCCGTCAAATTTCTAACATGCGTCCAATCAATAAGGGTATAAAGTTACAAGTACATAGCATGTTGCAGTCCTCTGCTTATTAAGGGCTTGAACAAAACCGTGTGAACAATCGCATGATAAAATGGTGAAAATAGCGTTTTTTTCCATTTTTTGGGGTTTACTTTGCGTCTATCAAAAAACTTTTACGGTTATTCCCTAGATTTATATGCATATTATCAGTACAAAAAAATGCTCCGCGACTTTTGGGAAACGAGTTTTCGTTTTTCGGAAAAAAGATCAGAGGTGTTTTTCAATATTTTTTTTTGAGAAATCTATACAAGATATTAAAAAAAAATTTAAATGTTATTCCCTAGATAAATGTTCAATGCATTTACCCTATTTTGTTCCAAAGCATATTTAGTAACGGTTGTCGAGATATAAGGTCTCCTTTTTTTAGATTTTTCTGAAATGTCTGTATGCATTCTCTCAATATAAACTAGATGCATGACACTGGAGCGAGCTACAATGAAAATTCATACAAAACATTCCTATGAAAACGTTTTCAACATTGCTTGGCACTCTCATTCCTAAAATTTCAATATTCTGCTTTTGTGTACTTGATAGTGTAGTGCGCTCAAGAGTCAACGTGGACAATCACCAAAACATCAGTACTTGTCCTCTTTACACAGTGTCCCTTTGAAATTCGTATATTCACTTATGCCCCGTATCAAAATGGACATTGTATAAATTTCTCTTTTAAATTTTTCATGAAAATTGTTCAATATTTTTCTATGAAATATGCACTGACAAAGTAAGGATGTTATAATCCTATTTCAGATAGGGCAGCATTTGCTTCACATCCGAATCTCTTCAGAAAATGCCCCACTGAAAGGTCTTTTTAAGGTCAATCAATGGTATATTTCAAAATAGTATTTTCACAGTTTCAGTGTCTTAGAATTACGTATTTCATATTGATTTTCAGACCATCGTATTATCACGATTTTGACTTAATGTTACCCTAAGCAAATCAATTTCGAGATTCCAAAATTTGTAGATATATACATTTATATCCATTCATGTTGGTTGATTTGTGTCAACAGAAGAATTTTCCAAAGTGGTCCAAACCCAAATACTTTCCTTCGTGAAGGGTAGAATATATCGTCAGCACCTAACTTCAAACCCGGTACCTCCGATTTTAGAAGTCCGCACTCCAACCTACTGCGCCAACCATGTTTTAAAATTTAACTTCATTTCCCATATAGGTATTACACTTCGCATACCTGTACCTACGCATTATTCTTTAAAATCAAAAGATCTTCATTGAAATTATTATTCTTCTTCTTTTCAGCCCCTTTCCCTCCACTACTGGATATAGGGCTCTTCCTGTCTCTTCCATAATTCTCTGTTTTGGGCGCTCTGCCTCCACCCATGTCCCACCGACTCGATGATATCATCGGCCCATCTCCTTTGTAGTCTCCCTACACTTCGTTTATTTTCGAATTGAAGGGATGTATTGAAATTGAAGATCATTACTATGGACCGATACCACCGCGATATTTTTCACAACGCAGTATCAAGGAATGCGTTGCCTTTTGCAACCGCCTTTTTCACCCCAAATAGAGAGGCATCCTAAATAGTTGGATAATCCTTTATTTAGTACACATACAATCTGCGTTGTATTGTATTATATTATTATCAAACAACATTTACTCTGTACCGTTTATTGTGAGAAGTTATTAGTGGAGGAATTCCAGGATCTCATACGGAATATTTTGTACTGTAGTGTATTACTGAACACAACGACTGGAGTATAGTCTGTTATGATAACGCTGCTGTATCAAAATACCTCAAAGTAATTACTAAAGGAGAATATCACCAACAACGTACAATAGAATTCATTAGATACTAGTACTTGGAATTATTGGTACGAATCTACAGTTCATCTGCCGCATTATATGTATAATTTTATATATTAATATATAATTTTAGACCTTGAGAAGACACGTCTATTGATTTGTTACGAGTTATGTACCTTAATTTCCCATTATTTCATTCTCAACATATTTTCTTCTAATTTAGCATTTTCTAATAGTTCTAATTTTGAATTTTCTTATTGTTCTTATTTAGCATTTTATAATTGTTCGAAATAAGTATTTTCTAGTTGTTTTTATATTTGTTCCAAATTAGCATTTTCTAATTGTTCTATTTAAGCATTTGCCAATTGGTGCTGGCTTATGAATTATTATATCTATTAATTCTTATTTAGCATTATCCAATTGTTCAAATTTAGCATTTTATGATTGTTCTAATTTAGCATTTCTTTCTTTTTTACAGGTCAGTTAACAAAATTACATAAAAAAAAGAATTCATCGTCGAAGGTGATGAGGACGTTTGTTATTGATATGGGTAAGATAAGAATTTCTCAATATTATTTGTTTCATAATACGCTGGACGTGCAAACTTTGGCGCATGGATCACAATGATGGATACGAGATTTGACGATAGAGGTACTAGGCATAAAATCGGGTACCCAACTGGCATGTACATAAATAATCGTAATGAAAAATTATGGATATGAAAAATTATGTATATGAAAAATTTACCTGGGTGAAAGAGGAGGTGTAAGGAAACGCGGCCGTCCGAGAACCACCTGGCTGGACCATGTCGACCAGATACTCAAGGACGGACGTGTTTTGAGTAAAAGTAACCGGAGAGTATGTATGAGGAACTGCATGAATGTGACGGAAGCCCGAAGGGTGTGTCAGGATAGGAAAGTCTGGCGATCCGTTCTCTCTGCCTACCCCGCAAGGGAGGTGGCGTGAGGGTATAGAATAGAATAGAAAAAAATATGATCTGTATGTTGTAAAAAGAAAAATGTGCAGATGGCGTCCTTTCTTGAACTCGTAATACATTTTTCAACTATGACGTCACGGTCATTTCCTAAAGCCTAAAAAAGTTATATATTCTTCTTCTTCCTTCAGCCATCTCTCCACTGCTGGATATTGGCCTCTTCCATTTTCCATTATTCTCTATCTTGAGGTTTACCAAATGTTAGGCGTGTGCCTGAAAGATAGAAATAAGGCGCAGAACAAAAGTCGTAGCCATCGTGGACCGGGTTACTAAACAAAAATGGCAGTGGGCGGGTCATGCAGTCTTCTTTTTAAAGGTATGAAGCTGTTCAATGAAATTCCTGGCCGAATCAGGGAGGCTAGAAACGTTTCGTCTTTTAGGAAGTTGTGTGTGCGCTATATGTGACTCTAGAGATTCTAGAATAATGTTTGATGTAATTAATATAGTTAGTATAGTTTGTAAATAATTACGCCTAGTTCTTAAGTTATAAAAATGTACTTATGCTATTTTTATGACTTCATTAATAAATAAATAAATAAAAATAAATAAATGTTGCCAGACAGGGGACAGAGCGATGGACTCCGAGAGTTCTTAGATGGAGACCGTGGGACAAAAAATCGGCCACAGAAAAGATGGGCCGACGATATTATCCCAGTAGCTGGTAGAATATGGATTATATACTTAGGCATATAATATTTGGGTATCTTCCTACTTATTTGACTTATTTTAGTACCTATTCTTTGATCTTGATAAAGTTATTCGTCTATCCGTAATGATTTAAACACGTCTTGGGTATAATATAAATTTATGTAAAGCCTATGAATGTAATTTGAATAAATTTTTGTACAAAAGCCTTCGAATCAACCGTTTTTAATTTGTAAATTAAAACCTCATTAGCCTCTTCACTGGGAAAGTAGAAGTAAAAAGTAGAATTTGTAAAAAGTAATAATATTAATATTTAATACATTAAATGCTCAACGTACGTCCGTCCGTGATTTTTCGGAAGACTTCGTGCGCACTCGGTACTTCCGTCATAAGTAAGAACGAGACAAGCCTAAAGCAGAAAATGGGCCAATCACGAAAAACATTTTGTGTTGTTGGATACATGTGTGGATTCAAGGGTTTGGAAAATAGGAGTTGCGTACGGAGACTCTTTGATTGAAATACATGCATTGAATGTCAAAATACCCATTTTCTTATTTTTTTATTTCTTACTCGCGACGGTAGGGTAGTTTTCCGTGGGTTGTAAAAAAATCAATAGACGTCGCCCATTATTAAATTTATAATATTACATGGCATCAAAGATTCATACCTTCTTCTTCTTTCTTTGCCCTGCCCTTCTGTCCCGGTTCATCCAGGATCGAGCCTCCTCGTACGTAGGCGCCAGGATATCCTGCCCCGGGTTGTCACTGTATGGATTCTTTGCGCCGCTAGCTCCTTTTCAACATTGGACCACCATGTTGCCGGAGGTCTACCCCTTCCCCTAGGTTTCGTGGGAAGATTCAAACCTAAATGTTTTAAATAATTTCGGATATGCTGTATTCGTTTTTTGTTTTATTTAACCTTTCATTTAATTAATTAGTTATTTTGCCTTCAGGATATTGTTGAAAAACACAGGCATGTTTGGCAGACCTTTAAATGCTAGTTTTAAATAACTTATTTGCAATTCTCTCTCTTTGTTCTTATTTTGTATTACTACATTATATTCATGGAGAATTCTGAACTAATTAATAAAGAGGCCCCAGGGCCGTCAGCATAGAACAGTCCTCGACTCTTTTTTTGACAATATTTTTTTCGAGTGCGTCGTAGCATATAACTAAAATCTATCCGCTAAGTGTGAATATATGTACATCTATCGAAAGATAAATGTACCTACGGAGAATGAATGCTTTTTTTCTGGGGTTGAGGGAGCATTATGCCTAGCATTTTGATTCTTATTATCTGTCTTGTCATGCTTCGGTTTGCTTGGTTTATCTTATTTTACTTTTAATTTACTTATGTGTGTATTTTTCTCTCTCCCTGGGCAATTATTATTCCCTCATGATGGTGGGGTCTGCCATTTTTGTCTTTCGCCGCCACTCGGCTCTATCCTGTGCATCTTCCGGGGATGCTCCACAGTCTCTCATGTCTTGCTTCACTTATGTGTGTATGCATGTGGGTATATGATATGTAATATTAATTTTGATTATTATTGTATCATAATTTGTGTAAAAGCTCACGCCGTTGATATGAATAAATGAATAAATACAGGGTCATCGAAAAAGAATGCCCCTATTTTAAAATGGAATAGCTCTAGAACCATTTACGTTAAATGGATGATTCTTTCACTGAATGATAACTAATGAATGTAAATTTTGTTTGATGTATGATACAATTCGTAAGCGCATGCGTAGAATGGCTACGCTTTCGATAGTCAACCAACGCTTTTCATCTACCGGCGCCCCCCCAATGTAATGGTGATCGTGAGCAGTAATGCCCTCATTTTAAAAAGGCGTAACTTTGGAACCATTTAAGTTAAATGAGTCATTCGTTCACTGTATGGTAACTAATGAATGTATTTGTTTGTTTAAAGCCCAATTGAATGGTTAGCGCATGCGCAGAATAGCTGCTTAGCGAAGAAAGTCAACCGGCGTTAACTATCTACGTCTTCCAGTATTCCATATCACCGTGCAACGCAAAGCACAGTGCGTTGGTTTTTTTTTGCAATTTTGAACTCTTGTTTTTGTAATTAAGTCAAGAAATTTATTTTTGTGGGTTCTTAACACTAGAATTCCGGATACCTTAAAAATTCTCTTCCGACGCTCGTAGTCGGCCAGCTGAATGTTTTTTTTCCACGCTGCCTGTTTCTCTATTACGTACGGTTTCAGCTTAATTTGTCTCTACAAAGAGCCGCTGTACACTGAAAATTGACTCTGACTTGAGTAACCCAACAACGCAATGCTTACAGTTGCACGACGCACGTGCACGATCACCATTATATTGCGCGGCGGTAGATTAAAAGTGTCTTTTGGGTTTGTCGACTGCGCAGCCATTCTGCGCATGCGCTACCGCATTGTTTCTTACGTCAAACAAAATTTACATTCATTAGTTATCATACAGTGAAAGAATCACTTATTTATCGTAAATGGTTCCAAAGTTATTCCATTTTAAAGTACGGGCATTATTTTTCGATGATCATTTATTCCTAACGCTTCATCCGTTGTGGGATAAGAAAACAATAATGACATAGGTCATGAAAAAGAACTATTCAAAATTTAAAAATAGAATATTTATTTAAAATTAATCTTCTTCACCGTGACGCGACCAACGCGTCGCAGCGTTCATTTGTTTTTATAACGAATATTGTTCATGTAATAATAGATCTTATTGTACGATGGTATTACTAGGTTTGTTCTTTAATTTCGAACGAGAAACGTAAGGTCTATTTTCCGTTGGTAAATAATACAATGGTGCTAGTCATTTTGGGGATAAATTCTTTTATAGGTAACGAGAACTTTGCTTGTCTCCTAGTTTTATTGCGGGGATCAATCGCGGGCATACCATAGCTTGTTTGCGTTACCCGGAAGAGATGGTTGTACAGTGGTAAGCTCGCCCTTGTGAACATTACTTATTATTATAGACTCAAGAGTGAAAATACAGAGTTTTATTTGGTACCACTTAAGATGAGTTTGTAAAGCCTTTAAGATCTTTTTTTTATTGTAATATACTCGACTTACGTAAATCAGTATTTATTTTTAGGTATATATTTTTACAGTTTTCTTGATTCTGATTTCTTTTAAATGTTCAACTCGTGTAGGTAGCAGGCGCGAAGCTACCTAAGAACACGATTCCCATCGAGTTACCTTTTGGATAAAATGATGGGTATAATAGGGTCTAATCGGACGTAATACAATAAGAAATGTTAGCTCCGGCTTCTCTTCCGCAGAAATCCGCTCTTCGTCACTGGTAGGTAGGTGTGTGTTGGTTCCTATCTCAATGTATCTAATGTAGGTGTACGGTAATTTCGTCTAAAATCAATTAGTCTTAAATCAATTGGTCTAAAATCAATTAGTCTTAAATCAATTGGTCTAAAATCAATCAGTCTAAAATCAATTCGGCCAAAATCAATTTGTCTAACGATCAATTCCTCGATTTTGGAAGAATTGATTTTTAGACGAATTTATAATTAGACGAATTGATAATTAGACAAATTGATTTTAGACTAATTGATTTTATACGAACTGATTTTAGACGAACTCATTTTAGACGAATTGATTTTAGACCAATTGATTTTAGACCAATTGATTTTAGACGAATTGATTTTAGACAAACTTACCGGACACCTCTAAGGCCGTGTTTCCACCTGCGAGAGCACTAGCGGAAGTCTTGCAGAAGTTTCTCGCAATACCGTTTACACATGATATGAATTCATGCAATTTCTAGCTGCAATAAATAGCGTGCGAGAAGCTTGCGGAAGTTACTGTCGCAACTTATTGCAGAGGTGTTTACACACGCGTGCTAGAAGTTCCGACAGCTATTGCAAGTAGAGCCTCGAAATATAACTCAAGCTGGATTCATATATGTCATCTAGGCCATGGGCGTCGTCAGGGGGTAGGGGGGGAGAGCTGCCTCCCTAGAGATTGGAATAGGTATATATTTTTTCATACTAAATGATAAAATATCACAAAAAATCACATTATTACCACAAGTTTTCTCATCATAATATAAATTTTCGTGGAAATCCATCAAAATACAATTATGTCATTAAAAAAATAATTGCCTGCGGCGCTATTTTTACTCACTTTTAATAAAAGACATTTTCATGCATATTATGGTGCAAAGTATTATGTAAATTTTCAAGTAAACCAATTATTACAACACGACCTTCTTCACTATGCCTCACAAAAAAAATCGCTATTGCGGTATTTACGATTTTTTCATGCTATGTCGAATTTTCAAATTTCTCCCCCCCCCTCCCCCCCTAGGTCCGGGGCTGTGCGACGCCCATGATCTAGGCCACTTCCACTCTTCTTGTTTTTTATTTTAAACATTTTGACAATCTGTGGTGAGATCACTGGTAACGGTGAAAGCCAAGCTAAGGAAAAAAAGGACGTGAAGTGAATTTTTAAAATTCATTCTGCCATTGGCTTTTTAAATTATGAAGCTTTCTAGACACTTCATTCTCAGACCGTGTTTCCACATTCAAGAACACTCGCGGAAGTCTTGCAGAAGTTTCTCGCAATACCGTTTACACATGATATGAATTCTTGCTATTTCTAGCTGCAATAAATAGCGTGCGAGAAGCTCGCGGAAGTTACCGTCGCAACTTATAGCAGAGGTGTTTACACACGCGTGCTAGAAGTTGCGACAGCTATTGCAAGTAGAGCCTCGAAATAACTCCAGCAGGATTTATATATATCATCTAGGCCATGGGCGTCGTCAGGGGGGGACAGCTGCCCCCCTAGAGATTGGAATAGGTATATATTTTTTCAAAATAAATGATAAAATATCACAAAAAATCACATTATTACCAAAAGTTTTCTCATCATAACATAAATTTTCATGAAAGTCCATCAAAGTACAATTATTTCATTAAAAGAAATAGCCTGCGGCGCTATTTTTAATCACTTTTTTATAAAAGCCATTTTTCATGCATATTGTTGGGCAAAGTATTATGTAAGCGTCGGAACACCTATCCTGCTTACTCTCCAAGAAGGTTCACATAATGCTACAATATGTTTTTTTTTTAATATAACGTCTACGACGTATTATTCCATTTCTGGCAAATAATTTGTATCTATGTTCAGTAGCATAGACTTCCACTCTTCTTGATCATTGATTTTTTAAATTCGTTCTGCCATTGGCTTCTTAAATTATGATGTTACCACATCGTTTTCTCATCATGTCATGAATTTTCTAAAACTACTATAGGTGTTGTTGTAAAAAAATCACTTCACCGATTTTTCTAAAAAAAAAATCGTTGCGGCGCATTATTCCAACCCTGATAAATAATAATTTTTTTTTTTTATTTTTACTGATAAATAATCTAATTTTGCACGGCCCTTCATTCAAAAAGTTTGCCCAGGCCTGCTATAGAAAAACAAGCAGGTTCATTATTTCACGCATTTTGCATTTTCTTTAAAAAAATTCGCTCTTCAAATTTTTCATGCAAGGAGGTCCTATTTGCACGTGACGACATTCAACCCCCTCCAAATTTGAATCTTTGATCCGCCACTGTCTTCTCGAGACTATTCACGTGTCTGTCGATTCATTTTCATTTATCAAAAACAAAACTGACCAGCCGCGAGTGCGAGATATACGAAACTTTTCGATAAGCTGCGAGAACTGTCGCGAGTAGATGTGTAGGTATTTAGGCTCGCAATTCATTGCACTCGCAACTTATCGGCTAAATCTAGCGGCTAACTGTCGCGAGTGAACTTGCAAAGGTGTTTACACTATGCAAGATACTGTCTGACACTTCCTCATATTCATGTATCAAAAACTAAACTGGCTAGCCGCGAGTGCGAGATATATACGAAAATAATCGGCTAGCTGCTAGAAGTGTCGCGAGTAAGCTGTCAACGTGTTTACACTTGCAATTTATTGCACTTTCAACTACTCGCAGGAATCTAGCGGCTTACTGTCGCGAGTGAACTTGCAAAGGTGTTTACACATGCAAGTTACTGTCTGACAGACTGTCGGACAGTTCTAGCAGAAGTTTTCTCGCAGGTGGAAACACGGCCTTATTTATATGAATGGTTTAAATTTCGAACGTAACGACGAATAAAGTAGGTATGAATGTCGCGTCGCATCGCGTCGTGTTTTTGCGGCCAACGCAAAGCGTAATGTGTTGTTGCGGTACTTACTTACTAGGTAGTGAGTGTAGCGTTCTTATAATTATTATCACTGTACGCCAGTCTTTCTCAAAGTGGGTGATAACTCCCCCCTCCCCCTACCCTCCCCCCTCTGCGTGGGCGCTGGAGTAGAAAGCTTAGAGAAAATTAAAGGGCGTTAAGGCAATCTAGGGGGGGCGACGGGAGATTAATCCTATTTATAAAAATATTTCTAAATATGATTAAGTATAAATTTTATTAACTCCCATTGAAAAGTCTCAGAAACAGTGCATGGGCTACATCCTGTCTGTAATTTGTATAAAGGTCAAAAACTATCCTAAGATTGGTCTACACCAAGCACTCCATCCCTTCAAACATCCCTGTTACTCGCCAGCCTCTTCATTTCTCGGTAGCTGCCACCGATCACCTATACCAAGTCTATGTAGCCATCTGTGGGGCGACCTCTAGTCTATGATGGTTTCATGTCATTCCCTCGAGTAGTAACGAGCAGGCCCGGTAGTTGTTGCGCATTTTTTTTTTGAGTTTACAGGGGGTGTCGGGAATTTGTGCCAACGGTGAACTTAGTAATCATGCGAGCCTTATGTATGGATTGTACAATTGTCACTGAATAAAATAAATGAATAAGAATGCTCGTTAAAAATTAATTTTAATTTAAATTATATTTGGAATAACCGTTTTTAAGATGCGCAACATTACCAATAATGTGAAAAGTTAAGCTAAAAAATATAGGGGCATTGTTTTTTCATTATAATCTCGATGTAGACGATGTTTGAAACAAGTTTGAGAACCTGGTCTAAACACTGTCGCCAGTGCACAGTGTTGGAGTGTTTAGTAATGCGTTAAACTCGTTTTTTTTTCACTTCATGAAATTGTACATATTCCCTGGGTCGACGAAAAAAATGGTTTCTGTTGCTGTACTCTTTTTAACTCGCATTTTTTTTAAATACAGTTTTTCTCGGTACGCGACATCTGGGCGACGGTCACTTGGGCGACGGTCACCTGGGCGCCGGACATCTCGGCGACGCGACATCTGGACGACGCGACACCTGGGCGATGGGACATCTGGGCGATGCGACACCTGGGCGATGGGACATCTCGGCGACGCGACATCTGGGCGACGGGACATCCGGGCGACCGCAGATATTTTCACTTTTTGTGAAGTGGCTTCTGGCTACGCTCTAAACATACCATAATAGTTGGTATTACTTTCCTGCCCTTTCTTGAGGGAAAAAGAAATAATTTATTGACATTTTTAGAATAAAGAGGTATGCAAAAATAACAATAATATAAAAACAATAATCATCAACCACTATACACATTTTACAAATACATATTATGTACTATAAACTTGCATACATTTAATACCTCTCTCAGGTATTGTGTATGTGGGAGTGGTATGACTGCTATGTAATAAAATATCCCTTACTCATTTTATCAATATTGTTTTCTAGCGAATAAAAGTCGGGAAATTTCTTATTAAGTAGATTCAACAGTGAGGTTCATCAGTGAATTTGATTGTGCGTTCCACACGTGTCCCCGCTTGCCCCATTTTTTAAAAAAAGAACCTGTGATTGTGTGTGGTCATAAACCCTCAAATACTTTCCAGTACACTTCGTGTCTGGAACTGAAGCAGAAGAATGCACATGTCTCGTGAAGGGATGAATACAACATAACCCCCGAGATTCGAACCCGGCACCTCCTGATTAGAAGTTTGGGCTGCAAACAACCGCACCGGATATGTACCTAGTACCTATTCAAATTTAATGTTATTTACTTAGATTAATTCTATGGTTATTTATTATTTTATTACATATCATGTATCATCATCACTTAATCAGTTTTACTTTAGATGTCCCATCGCCCAGGTGTCGCGTCGCCGAGATGTCCCATCGCCCAGATGTCGCGTCGCCCAGGTGTCCGGCGCCGAAGTGTCCGTCGCCCAGGTGACCATCGCCCAAGTGACCGTGTCCGAGTTTTTCTATTGTGCATTTACTATAATTACCCTGTTTAACATACTCTGCGTAATACGTTAGTGCATTTTAATGAAATTTTTGAAAAAATTGAAAAGCTTAGTCGGAAGAGATCGCTGTATAGCGATAAGCTCGCCCTAGTGAACAAATGTCATAATATCTATTCGTAATCCTAATAACGTTAATATACTTTTGGTTCACCTAAAGTTTAAATAAAAAAAAATAAGGAACAACTGGAAGAATTATAGAAAAAAATAATTAAACCCAAATACTTTCATCTTTGTACACTTCACAGTAAACTTGAAAACCTTGTGTCGTGAAGTGGAGTAAGTCGTGGCATCGGGGGTTGAACCCGCCCCCGCCGTATCAACAGTCGGGCCCGTTATTAACCCGGCTACCGACCACCTCAAACTAAATAAATTAGTATCTAATTAGCATCGTAGATGGCAGCAGATAGCCCAAGATAGAACACAGTGGAAGAGTTTAGAAGAGGCCTATGTCCAGCAGTGGAACGCTAGCAGTAAGTATTTATTTACTTGTGTGTAGTATTCACGGATGATAATTTGACTAAAATAGGAGTTGCACATTTTTGTAAGTAAGTCGACGACCGTAATAATATAATGTACCTATGGTTTTGTGATTAATTCTCGAGTCAGCGACATGTGGTCTAGTTCTTTTATTTCAGTTGCCAAGTGAGGTTATGTATGAAAAAAAAAACGTTTAAACGAATGTATGTTAGTAGTGGTGGTTTTGTGTATAAACAGGGTTACATGATAAAATAACACTTGAAAAAATCACGGAAAAAACTCTCAGAAAAAATTTCACGTGCAAAATATCACAAGAAAAAAATAACACATTTAAATTTTTGTTGCAAAATTTATTGTACGATTTGGTTGTCATAATAACATTGATAATTTTTTTAATTTTTAATGCTCGATTAGATAGATCATGAAATTAACTAACTATGAGGTACTAATTTCAGTGTTTAATAAATCATTCATCATCAAATAAATCATCCTCTTGTGATATTTTTCCCGTGAGATTTTTCCCGTGATATTTTTCTTGTGTGATTATTTCCTGACCCTCATAAACATATGGATAACCCGACACCCTGCGTGGGGTTGCAAAGGGTTGATACCATGTTAATACAGTTGTTGTGTTAATGTTACCATGTACCTACACACTCTCTCGTATTTTAACTGTATTTTATTTTGTAAAATTTTTAATTGGGTACGGTTAAAAATGGGTCAATTTTTTCATTTAGGGACCTTTGTGTAATTAAATCTGGTGTCCGGTAAGTTTGTCTAAAATCAATTGGTCTAAAATCAGTTCTTCTAATTATCAATTCTTTTTAAATCGACGAATTGATCGTTAGGCAAATTGATTTTGGCCGAATTGATTTTAGACCAATTGATTTTAGACGAATCGATTTTAGACGAACTTACCGTAAACCCTATATAAAATATAAAAAATTTCTAATAAACCCAAAAAAAACTCTTCTGTAGAATATGCGAGTACTATAAAATAAAGGCAAATTGAATTATCAACTTAATATATTTTAAATCATTCTTCGTCAGACTTCGTATTGAGGCTCCATCTGTCTGGATAACAGTTGGTCTCTGGATCTAAAAAGTGTCTCAACATCTCCACGTCATAAATCTTCGGAGATGGATCATTGTAATTGAGCGCTTCACACAGTCTGCAGTAATGTCTTGATATGGTCCCAGCATACCCGCTCTCCTGCTCCACATAGAAGTTCTTTCTCCACGCGTGATATTTCATAAGACTCTCCTCAAACGTGTTATTGAAGTTAATTATGAATTCCGCCAGATCTTTTGGCGAATCGAAGTCATCAACGTGTATAAAGGAATTCAATGGTAACAATTTCTCGCATACACTTCTCTTACTGCCCATTAGAATTGGTATACTCCCCACCATGTAAGCATTTGTCCATATTTTTTCGTCTAAATATTCGTCGCAATTGCAATTGTGAAACGCTAAATAAAATATGTAGTTTTTTATCTTTGGGCACATTGATCCATACCCTTTGAACGGGCATCTGAAACAGTGAAATTAAGCCTTAATTGAAAAGCCTAAATTACGAATTTTTGAAAAGGATTCTATACTTGATTTGAGCCCTTTCAGTCGGCTCTTTTTTCAAAGCTATTTTAATAAGTGTAACAAATTTGCGTTTCGATAATTTTGCCCCTTTATAAAACACGTCAATTTGGTCTGAGATGTTTGAATATCATCGTATAAATTTTGAATTATTCACTATGAACCACAATATGCCTGAATACTGTTTGCGATTGTCAATATTGAGAAAAAGAGATTTCAGAATCATATTTGGGAAAATACTTCGTTTGAATTTTCTTTCCTGCCATTCGGTTTACGCTGCAGTACACTTGTCTATATTACTAATGTTGCAAAGAGAATATTGGACAGACTTTTCACATTGCCGCTGTGACATCCGTAGAGAAAAATGTGAAAATCCATTGGAATAAGATTGAAATTCTTGTCATTTTACTTACACTTTGGATAAATTCGCGTGACCACATCTTCCATATGCATCGACATAGATATATTTTTGCAATTCTTTCATATATTCACGTCTCCCTTTAGGATTACAATGAGACATAACATTAGTCAATAATACGTTCCTTTGCTTTAATTCCCATTCTGGTATTATTGAATCCAACTGTTCTGTCAGGCTCAGACTTGTAGGGAGATTTATTTCATCTTCCAAAGGCAGCGTTCTCCCGCAGGGAACTGGTACGTCAGATGCTGCTCTGAAATTACGTCGAGTATAATATAATTTCTAAATACAACATTCAAGGTGTCACATAATTATTAGAACTCTTCGAATTACTTCGGGTGAATGAATTATTCACAATACTTAATTGAACTTATATTTTATCAGAAGTGATAATTTGAACGAATGTTGATAATCCAATTATCCTTATTGGTTACGTGATCCTGAAATTCGGTATCTCGCGGTAAAGCATATTGATTTTACGCATTGCGAAGGTCTATTTGGTTAAGGATCTATGTATAATATTATGCAGGAGACAAGATAGTCGATAGCCGCAGCGGTTATTTGGCTATACGCCAATTAGATGGTCTTGTACCTACATGGAAATGAATAAATTATTCAGAACATACTTGTATGTCATGGACCAGTTAAAGGCTCCACTGTAATTATACCAATGATTTTGCTGATGCAGGAACGTATGGACTTGTCCTTCATCAGTCATAAATATCCACCGTTGATGCCGTGGTCTTGGTTTGGTAAAATCTGGAAAGTCGTAACCTTTTTTGTTGAATCTCTGCAGAGCAAATAAGACAGCATCCGCGTTATCCAGATCTTTGTCTTCGTATGTGAAATCACAGTTGTTTACTGAACAGCCTTGAAATGGGTCGTGCCTGAAAATTGAATGAGCACAAAATTGAAACTAATGTATAACGTGGTCATGTCATTAAGGCTAATTGTAATCCGTTGGTGGTGGAGACCAATACTCACTTCTTATTTGTAAAATATCTCATGTGTCGGTTTTCCATAAATTTCCCTATTTTCCATATAAGAATTTTGAACCTTCTTTCAACGTTTGCTGCTGGAAGTTTCTGTAGTAAAAACATGCGGTTCCCCAACTCAGAAAGAGTGCCTAGTCCCTGAAAATGTGGGCGAAATACAAATCAACATCAATAAAATTATTGTCTAATTATATTGTGATGACTTATGTGATTTCTGCAACATTTTACGGCATAAATTTTACCTTTCGCTGATCAATATATTTTTTAACTAGGAGTGCGTGATCTGTAGTAGGATCTAGAGCAAGTCCTTCTTCGTTTGGAAGAGGTAAATCCAATAATTCTTCGCTGGTATGCGTCCTTTTTAAAATTACGACAAACATCGCGATGGTACTGAGCAACATTATTTTAAATATAGTTTTACTCCCCAACCAGTTACACATTTTATTCGATAATCGAGACATTTTTATTATTTTTTAATAAAAATATGTCTATTTGATTATTTACATTCGATTTTATAACTATTTCCTAATATTTTCTTAATTTACACTTTCTTAGTAAAATACTTATTTCTTTTTTTTTTAGAATTCACCCTGAAGAATATCTATTTATTTATTTTAAATTAGTTTACAACTTACAGTGAACACAGATCACATCACAGACCTTGACATGCATTTTTTATAATCACTGTAATTTTCCATCGTTCATTAATTGTTTATTAATCGTTGCTATGTTTTCTGTAAATGATTTTGGGGCATGTTTTGATCAAAATTAGTGTTGAGTTTTGATTTTCTTCCGGGAACTAATTATGTATTTTACTTTTATATATTTATATTTTTTCATTGACTGTTTCTAAAACACTGTTGTGCTCACTTTAAATGGGCGATCAATATTTAGTACTTATTAAAAATTCATTATGTTTTTGAAAATTTATAAATGGGTTTGTTTTAGGGAACTTATTAAATTTTTATTTAGTAGCTTAAAATTAAATTAAAAAGTACATGTATTAATTAAGGCGTTCTGTTAATTTCAGCGTGTTCCATACTATTCGATTCGCTACCTACGTTATCATAGAAATGTTAATCGATCGACGTTATCAATGTAACTGCATATTGTGCTGTATTGTATGTACAAACATACGTATGTTTTTTATGATAGTTATAAAATAAAAATCGAGAAGTATAAAAATGAAAAAAATAGTATTTAAGTACCTACTATGTATGAAAGAAAAGTAAAAGTGTGATCGATTATTTTACATAAATTTTATTTAATTATTTCTACCCATTAGGATATTTATTGCAGAAATAGCTTTATTACCGAATATTTGAACGTGGGCTAGACGCCAGACTTTCTTCAATCAAGTCCAAACTGAATATTCTTGTCATATTAGTCAATTGGGAGTCTCAGCGGTTGTAATAAATCAGTCCAGTCTCAATCCTGTGGATTAATCCACAGTTGGCACATGCGGGATTCTCCTGCCTGTGACTGCGGAGAGCTAGTGCAATCCATCAAGCACATTGTCGAAGACTGTCCTCTGAGAACATTCCCTAGAACATATGCGGATATCCACAATGCAACACCCAATGCCCTTGAATGGCTTGGAAGCCTGGATGTTGCTCTGTAGGGTACATGTCTCCTGTATGTAACAGATATAGCATAATTCTCTTATCATCTGACGTTGCTGCACAACGGTGGCAGAAGCCACAGGAAATAATAATAATCCTGCGGATTGGTTTGCAGCAAATTCTTACATCTTGATCTCCATTCTTCTCTGTCTTGTGCAGCTCTCTTCAGCTCGACATGTGTGGCACAGTTCATGTCCTCGTACACCTGGTCCAGTTATTTATATCCAGGTCCATTTATAGTCATGTATGGTGGTAGCTCGGAAAAGAAAATCAGACTGCTGAAATAGATAGAAGAGTCAGACTAGCATGGGTGGCATTCGGAAAACTGGGTCACATATTGAAAAGCCGTAAAATTCCTCAGAACTTACGAACAAAAGTGTTCGAACAGTGCGTTCTTCCTGTCCTGACTTATGGATCTCAAACGTGGGTACTGACACAGAAGATTGTACATAAACTAGCAGTTACACAAAGAGCCATGGAGAGAGTGATGCTTGGCATTACTCTCAGAGACAGGAAAACAAACGAGTGGATAAGGAATAAGACCAGAGTTGCGGATGTTATACAACGCATCGCAGGGCTGAAGTGGGACTATGCAGGTCATGTGGCGAGAGCAACGGATGGCAAATGGAGCAACAAGCTCCTGTTCTGGCGTCCGTGGCTCGGTAAACGCCCTAGAGGCCGGCCACAGATGCGTTGGACAGATGACCTGAAGTTAACAGCTGGCCTCAAATGGACATCCGAGGCAAAATCCAGAGAGAGATGGAGACGAATGAGGGAGGCCTATATCCAGAGATGGAAGCTACAGGGCTTATGAAGAAGAAGAAGAAGAAGATGGTGGTATGAATGATCAGACAGTTTTTTTTTTGCTTTCTGATTTACATGTGTTGAATTGTCATAGAAAACAACTAAGCATAAATATTTTCAGGGAAACTGAAGTGTATTATTTTCATAGTTTATTCTGCTTTTGGCAATTCAGTTAGAAAGTCGGTTAAGATTTTTTAAAAGATTCAACAGACATATAGTCCGAGAGCCCGCTGCTTAATTTATGACGTATCTGTTTTTTGATTGAAATGTGGTACAAATGATAGCTTACCAATAGGGTTTTACATCTCACTAGGGTTGCCTATCAAAATCTTGCCGCAACCCCCCCTGCCCCCCCCGAAAAGGTCCCTCTTCGCGGTTTTTCGCATTTTGTAGGAATATGGTAAGAGATAGAAGAAAGTAGTCAATGACAAAAATAATCCTTCCTAAATTCTCTACAAAAAATGTTAAGTCAATTTTTTCATAGGACTAGTAGTTTACCCGTAATGCCCGTCGAAAAACAGGATATTTTTTGAAAAAAAATAATTTTTTTTTGAATTTTTTTTCTTTAACTTTCTTCCACCCATTATCACTAACATTTTATGGAAAAAAATATTTGGCCTGCGGCGCTATATCGCTGGTTATTTTATGAAATAATAAATTTTAAGAATTTTCGTCACTGAGTTTTATTGTAATAACTCCTAAATTACTTGATATATGAAAATAAGTTATAGCTCGTTTTGTAGCTAAGACTATGGTAATTAATTCGTTCTTTGACTATTTTCCTGTAGCTCTTATCAATTTTCAACCAATTTAGTTTAAATTAATTTTTTTAGTTTTTTAAATGAATTTCGGTTTTGGACCGGCTATTGCGGGTAAACTGCTAGTTCTACGAAAAAATTGACATAACATTTTTTGTAGAGAATTTAGCAAGGATTATTTTTCTCATAGACTACTTTCTTCTATCTCTTACCATATTCCTACAAAATGCGAAAAACCGCGAAGAGGGACCTTTTCGGGGGGGGAAGGGGGGGTTGCGGCAAGATTTTGATAGGCAACCCTAGTGCGATGTAAAACCCTATTGGTAAGCTATCATTTGTACCACATTTCGATCAAAAAACAGATACGTCATAAATTAAGCAGCGGGCTCTTGGACTAATACAAGTTTTAGATTTGTGAATAATCAACTCGAAGTAATTTAGAATTTCAGCACCAAGTTACACAATATAATATTTTACTGCATATAATAATACCTTTATTAGTAAATCGTGCCTTGAACACTGGCGTTATTTCAATACAAATTAATACAAATATTAATAATAGCAATGACAATAGTATGTTTGTTGGTAGACCTTCAGAATAGTAATATTGTATCGTAGTTAATATTCAGAAGACATCTCTTATCTAATATTGAAGGTTTTCCTTTTGTACTACGATAATTTATATGGAGAAATTGCTTGTTTTCAATTAATACAATGATGATCCCTTTTGTTATATTTGTATTGTGATGTTAATATGGGTAAACATTTGACATTGTTATATTCTTGATACGTTTATTCCATAATTACAACTGAAATTTCTTTTTATCTGCTCTATTAAGCGCCTGCCAGTTAAACTGTATTATTTTATTTACCGTAATTTAGCAACAATTACTAAGTAAGCAAAAACAATACAAAAAAAAGTATCAGGAAACACACTTGACAAATGAATCCATAGATCATTGAAAATTATAATCATTCCCTACGATCCCTACATGAAAACCCCACGATCCATCGCGGGCAGCACACTCAGAAATAGGATCAGAAATGAGACTATACGCTCTGACTGCGATGTCGAGGATATAGTAAGGTGGGGGAGAAGTAGAAGACGCTTCTGGAAGGGACCATGTCGACCGAATGGATGACACCAGACTTGCAAAGATAGTCAAAACGGAAAACCCCACTGGTAGAAGATTACCCGGAAGGCCACCCAAGAGATGGAAGGACCTCCTCATCCCAAGACGGCCTGCCGTCACAAGCAGGTCACCCGACCTAATGCAAGAGGAAGAAGAAAACGAATCATTCCATTTGACAGTTTTTTTTTTCTATTTCTATGGAATTCATTCTTAGGTGTTCCCACGGTGTGGAATAGCGGAGATAGGACCCACTTATCATTATTTTTCATACAAAATTTGTGCAAGGCTGCTCCTATCTCCGCTATTATTCCTCACCTAAAAAGTTGGTGAAATCCAGCATTATGTGTTGTAAATGTTGTAGATGTAAAGAAAAGATAATGTTTAGATTGTAAGAACAGTGAACAAGTACAAAAACTGTTTGCATAGAGTAGTGTATTCATAGGACATTTTATTATCATTCTTGTACTATGTTTTCTGAAAAAACGTAAGTACACAGTCTGGTGGAAAATTCCAAACATTTCGGGACATTTTTATCTAGGCAGTAGGCAGACATGAAAGTTATTTTTATCGTAGACTTGTCAGTTACGTACGGATAATCTAGTTCGATAGTTTTTTTTTTTTGTTTCGAGAATGGTTTAGGACATTATTAAACCCTATATTATAATGCAATTATCAGGGTGTTTTGTTATTTTCATTCCTTTATTACATTTATTATATTCATTTCTTCAAAAAAAGACCATCTAATCGCATGATAAAATGGTAAAAATAGCGTTTGTTCCATTTTTTGGGGTTAATTTTGCGTCTTTCAAAAAA
The DNA here is from genome assembly GCA_963576895.1 of Ceraclea dissimilis. Lineage (NCBI taxonomy): Eukaryota > Metazoa > Arthropoda > Insecta > Trichoptera > Leptoceridae > Ceraclea > Ceraclea dissimilis. The sequence continues at coordinate 7,829,979 of OY756375.1, forward strand.
CTTTTACGGTTTCCCTAGATTTTAAAGCATATTATCAGTACAAAAAAACCTCGCGATTTTCGGGAAACGAGTTTCCGTCTTTCGGAAGAAAAGATCGGAGGTGTTTTTCACTTTTTTTTTTGAGAAATCTATACAAGATATAAAAAATCTCTTACGGTTATTCCCTAGATAAAGGTCTAATGCACCTACCCTATTTTGTTCCAAAGCATATTTAGTAACGGTTGTCGAGATAGAAGGTCTCCCGTTTTTAGAAATTTTTGAAATGTCGGTATGCATACTCTTGATACCGGTATATCGTATTTGAATGTACTGTCCATAAATGTCTCCGATTGTCTTCGAGAAGCTCGAAGTAAAAACTCACGATGATGCACTACGATAAATTGTTTCCGAAATTAGGAACAATTATTTCGTGAATTGTTATAAAAAGTGCTCTCTATTTTCACTCGTAATTTATATATGATTTTACAAATCGGCAGATCCTTTTATAAATGCCTCTCGAGATTTCGATATAACTACATTTGACCGTTTCTCATTTTGTCGGGTAAAACATATTGAAGACAGTTTATTACTGTCAGTCTTGCGTACAAATACAAAACCCCTTTGAAAAATTCATGCAAAGAGCTACACGTGACGTCATAATATGGAAAGCTACCCTAGATATTATCGTAGGTAGAGATGTACTAGTCCAAGAGCCCGCTGCTTAAATTATGACGTATTTTTTTTTTTGATCGAAATGTGGTGTAAATGATAGCTTACCAATAGGGTATTACATCGCACTAGGATTGCCTTAAAATCTTGCCGCAACCCCCCCTGCGCCCCCTGAAAAGGTCCCTTTTCGCGGTTTTTCGCATTTTATAGGAATATGGTAAGAGATAGGAGAATGTAGTCAATGACAAAAATAATCCTTGCTAAATTCTCTACAAAAAATGACAGGTCAATTTTTTCGTAGACCTAGCTGCAGTTTACCCGCAATGGCCTATTGGTAAGCTATCATTTATACCACATTTCGATCAAAAAAACTGATACGTCATAATTTAAGCAGCGGGCTCTCGGACTATACTCGAATATTTTCGTATCGCAGAACCTGATACTTACCTTACATTAAATTAGGGTGACATATGGTAGTGTCATCATTCTGCGAAGAATTTATTTTTACTCGAGCATACGTACGACCCATATTTTATTATTAAATTATGTACACTTACAGTAACCCAGTCCCAGTATACATACGGTTTTAATAGACACGTTTAAGCTACAATTTTATATGCGTCTGTATATTATTATATCGATCGTTATTATACGTTTATAACATTTTATTATACATATTAAATATACATGTACGTAGGTATAATTAAATTCTAAAATTGTCTATTACCCGACGTAAAATAGTTAATAAGTTGAAATAACTTTTTCGTACTGTTATAAGAAGAAAAAAAAATAGAACCTCCCTTGCCGACCTATATATTTTCATTAATTTTCATCTAAGTAAGACTAGTGTGATGTCAAGATGCCAATAAGCCAACACAACCAGAACGAAAGCATTGCTTAGAACTTCGGAAATGAGAACACTACGCGCTATTCTGGGAAAGACGCTGAGGGACAGAATCAGGAATACTATCATACGTGAAGCCTGCAACACAGAAGACATCGTATGATGGGGCAGGAAAAGAAGAAGATTCTGGCGCGACCACGTGGGGAGAATGGACAATAACATCCCAGAAGGCAACCGCCAACCAGGAAGACCAGCAAAGAGGTGGCGAGACAGTTGGAGTTCGCTGTCCCAGGAGGCCCCTGTGCAAGAAACAGATCCCCCGATCTAATGCAAGAGAAAGAAGAAGTCAAGATGGTTTGGACATATTGAAAGAATGAGTGACGATACAATGATAAAAGAACTGTATGTGACTGAAGGGGGGTGTAATGTTCTTCAATGATGATCTACAAAGATGTCACATTGTACCATAGACCATAGATGAATTGTATAATGTGGCATTGTTTAGTATTTTGTTACTTCGCGTTGTATCTTTCTTCATAGTAACTCGAGTACCTATCATTTTTAATCCAGATACGTGCTTCTAATTCCAGTCTTCGTACGGAGAAACTGACATTGTTGTGGTGCATATTATTTCTGGACAGGAGAATCTAATAAATTTTATTCTGGAACGCCAAGAAATATGAGTATTCAAATTTGATAAAGATTGTATCGCAGTATGAAATGTAATATTTCGTTGGCTCTCGACAAAAATCCGTTAACTCAAAAATGTTACCATATTGTTTTTCTTGTCCACGAACTCTGTAGCTTACATTTCTAAATACAAGTTTTTTTTTACATTAGAACGTAATGACCCCGGACCCCAGTGGATGGGAATCGCACAAGAGCGGGAGGAGTAGAGGAGAAGAGAGGAGGTCTATGTCCTGCAGTGGGCAAACGCGGGCTGATGATGAAGAACATAATATTTGATGAAGAACGTAATATTAGACAATAAGGTCAAAAAGCCTTTGTTCTTCAGCAGGGTCCTGAAGGCAAAATAACTTATTAGTTTTTTATACATGTTTGAAACGTCTACGACATCAACCAAGTGCATACGGTTCCGGAAAATTCTACAAAAGACTTACGGGTAAACTACTTCTCCTACGAAAAAATTGACTCAACATTTTTTGTAGAGAATTTAGCAAAGATTATTTTTGTCAATGACTACTTTCTCCTATCTCTTACCATATTCCTATAAAATGTGAAAAACCGCGAAGAGGGACCTTTTCGGGGGGGGGCATGGGGGGGTTGCGGCAAGATTTTGATAGGCAACCCTAGTGCGATGTAATACCCTATTGGTAAGCTATCATTTATACCACATTTTGATCAAAAAACAGATAGGTACGTCATAATTTAAGCAGCGGGCTCTCGGACTATATTGCTTATATCTCGAATCATCCACAGCCGAATCTCCTAGCAAGTCGACAACAATAGAATTTTCAACTGTATTTCCGTTTTGTAACATATCGAAATGAATTTTCGATTGTGTGACATTTCAATATTATCCGAGTTGACTTATTTCGTTTTATATAACTAAGGCCGATTTTTGCTTTATTTTGTTTATTTTCCCATCTTGAGATTTGTACAGAAGCCAAAAATTGTCCCACTTCGCCAGCAACATAACACATCTTCTCGAGTCATTGATAAAATCAAGAGATACACTGAGAGAATTTTTGCTTCGCTACTTTTCTTTATAAACCAGGGTCTCTCGTGAAATAGCTGAATCAGTATTATTTTTCAGTATTTCTTATTACAATCCTTCCCTGTGATGCGAAATTTCGACTTCTAACAACTGAATATCTTCTATATCTAAGTTATTTATTAGTATCTTCTATATTTAAGTTTTTCTTTATTTTCTCGGGTTGACTGTAAGATATTGCTTTTGCAATAAGTCCGCCTTTTGGCACACTGTATTATCTTGTTTTGTTTTTGTTGTTACATATATTTACTGGCCAATAAAGTTTTATTTATTTATTTATTTATATCTTAATGGCTATTTTCGGGTATGAAGTAATTGATAACGACGCCTGAGATAACCTACGTAATAATTTCACGTGGATACACTCAACAAGGAGGGGCGATAGGGCAGTGTGATTTTCAAGATAAGATAATGTTAGTTAAAAAGTTCTCAGTAGTTGACTTAACTAATCCTATTTCGGTATGAATAAATCTATAAATTATTTCAAAAATATTTATTTATTTTATTAAAGTTTACACGGTTTACAGTGGTTTACACCTTTACAATATAAAAAAAAAGAAACAGCCACTCGTTATAAAATCACAATAATTAACCAATGTTGTCAAAAATTCAATAGTAGGTATTTGCCGCCTTGATTCGTTTTACGCAAATTGATTTAAAATAAAAATATTGCAGATTTTCGTATGACTGACTTTGCTTGTGTTTCTAATTTGGTCGCCTCTTAAAATTGTGAGCAAGTATAAAAATGTGTTAATGGGGGACATTTTCTATTTAACACCGCCGTGGTTTACTGCTAAGAATTTTAATGCCACAACTATGAAAGAAAATCACATAAAATTTATCACCTTAGATAATATTTTTATACCATAGAAATTCAGAATGTAGACTTTATTGACTAAACTACTACTTCGTTCTTTAACGTTTCCCGAGAGAACATAGGGAGGTCATGTGTTCCAGCCACTGAGAGCTGCCATGGGCAGTGCGTATCACTCATTCCATATTGTAGTATATATCCTCACATCGCTACCCTTGTAGGGTAGACAGAGAGAACAGATCGCCGATATTCCCATTCCTGCACATACTCTTGCTTCCGTCAGATTGAAGCAATTCGTTATACACACTCTACAATTCCTTTTTACTCAAAACAACTCCTTTCCTAAGCAACCGTTCGATGTGGCCAAGCCAAGTGGTTCGTGGACGACCTTGCTTCCTTACACTTCTCCTTTCTCCCAGGTTTATTTTATTTGATATCCTTTCGTCATTCATCCTCTTTACATCTCCCAATCACTCCCCGTTTCGTTTTTTAATACTCTACTGTCAGTGTCATATTTTCACTATAGGACATACGGGAAGGAAACTTTTTATTGTAATAATATGTAGGCGTAATTCGTTCGTAGTTCAGTAAGTATATAGTATCTATAGCGGATTCATTTTCTGGAAGAAAATAAAAACGAAAAAGAAGGGGGATATATTGGTAGACTTTGCCAGACAGGCTTTGTTGGAGATCGCCAAAGGTGATAGGATTCATCGCACTACGTATTTTGTTTAAGATGATGTAACATAAATTTCAGCCTCCGTATTAGTTGACACCACCAACCTTTTAGGTTCAGTATTGTTGCCACACTTTCAAGCTGAATGATTTCCTAACCTATAAATCTGTATTTTTCATTCTTTGTGTTTATTTTCTTCAGTGTACTTATTCATTTTTCTGCTGTGACATTAGATTTTTGTCGATGCAAATTTTATGATTTATTTATATTTCGCATGCCTAAATAAATAAAAAAAATCTAATGATCTTTTCTGTATGTATTTCATACATATTTCATGATCACTCACTACCGTACTTTAGAATTATTCATGAACCAATATTCTAGATTTTTTATTAAGGATTCTTGTCGTCGTAACCTTTTGCCAATTTAACTAAACTTCTACAACAAATAACTCGAAGTCCAAACTCACATATTTCTTTACATTATATAAAAAAAATAAATGCCTGTAACTTTAATCTCTTGATTTAAAAATGGTGTTAAAGTCGGTATTTAGTTTTGGTGTTGGTTGACATTTTATCATAGCCTCAAAATAAAAAAAAAGAAATGATTCGTTCAGATGTGGGATAAAATAATTAACTGATATAATTACAAATGAATGTGTTTTATTAACGTCTCAGTTTCTAAGTATAAATAGTTACTTTTAGTCATATTGTAACGGAGAAACTACTCCTTACGGTGGCTTTCCGAGGTCCGTGATATTCAGACTTACGTAGTATTCTCCATACACAATTTATACAAAATTCTGCGTCGATCCGTAATATCACGCACCGTGGGAAGCCACCTTTAGAATTCGATTATTTTATGCCTCTTAGCCCTTTTCATTTTTTTTATTATTATTTCTTGTTTTTGCCAATAACATTTTAGTTACCGACTAAATTTAATGATGGATGTAGGTGGGTATATCGTTTTTTTTTTGTTTTTCAAAAAACATCGAAAAATAATGAGTTTTTTATGCACAAGCAACGTTTTTCCGTTGAGACATTCGATTTATGTTCTCATTAATAGAAGACATTGCTGTAAATAAGGTCTGGAAGACTATATTGATGAAAATCATTTGGAGTAAATTTCAGGTAAGGTGCGTTGGGGTAAGTCCGAATGGTTTTTTGGTGAGATGGCACATGGTAATTTGTATCATTCATCACATGCAGTCCACCAGGTTTAGCACATATTTTTTTAAATATTGGTAAACATAAGGCTTCATTCTTCGTTACAGTATATTTTTTATCATCAGAATCATAATCGTTAATTAATAAAACCCAGTTATATTTATGATTTAAATAAAACCTCACATAAAATACTGGGGTAAGACCGGAGTTCATGCTAAAATCACTATTAGACACTTTAGACCACTGATATTTTGGGACAATAATGGTATGTTGTCCTATTGACTAAATACATTAATTATTTCTTTATAGGAAACTATTTACTCCCGAATTTAAGAAATATATGATTTATGAATTCCGGTATTACCCCAAACGGCCTTGAACTACCTTGACATTCCCAAACTGTTTGCAATAACATTTTATTCACATGAGTAAAAAAAAAGTAAAACTATCGAAGCTTTAGGTATTTTAATATTTACTATTGTAACAACATTAGCTACGACATATAGGTGTCTTTGGATAATTTGAATTCCGATCTTTCCCCTTACATTTCTGACGGGGAAAGATCGAAAAAACACGTACAGCTTAAACTACGACAGATAACGGGTTGTCATTCTACATACATTGACCTTACAGCTATAAAATGCATGAATATCAATAATATAAACACATAACTTACCTGGGAACGATAATATAGCCGACCGGGAAAGACCGGAAATCTCTAATTTTCGCGGAAAAATTTGACGTTTACAAAATCACTCACTACACATCCTATTGGCTTAAGAGACAAATCGGACTGAGCTGAGGCGGGGCGTAACAGAATAAAGTTTCAAATGCAAATGGTCAGTATAAACAATGTTGCCATAGTTCATCACAAATTCAATTTTTCGGTCTTTCCCCATTTCCGATCTTACCCTAACGCACCTTAGTTAATAAAAAGGTGAATCTCAACTGCTTATTTCGTTATAATTTTCGCTACAATATTTCAACTCTTTTTTATAATAAGTGCTCGTACAATTCAATAAATTACAAAACATTTGTAAAGGGAGAGTATGTGTGAAAATGATATATGTGAAAAATTACGGCCTTAAAGTCATACCACCATCGACATCTATATAGTGTCTACCTACAACTACATAGAAGGCGTAATTCATGACATTCATAGATAAACTTCTTTGTCTCTATAGGGGTGATGAATATAAATATAAAGTATCTAAATTTGTTCCTGTGTCGACATTCCTTTTTCTAGAAGCCCTTGAGCACTTATTCAGAAATGGGCAGGACACGTGGCTAGAAGCGCAAAGGGCAAGTGGACTAAGAACCTCCTAAATTGGAGACCTCGAGGTGGGAATAGAAGCATGGGACGGCCACAGCTGAGATAGAGAGACGACTTGGTCGGACATGTCGGTGAAACCTGGACGCACTCAGCACAGGACAGGACAACATGGAGGCAGATGGAGGAGGCCTTCGTTCAGGAGTGGACGGGATATGCTGATAAAGAAGAAGAAGAGCACTTCTTAAAAAACCTGTACCTGTCGGTACCTGTAAGGTCAAAAATAACGTTAACTATTGAGAATTGAAGAAAATTTGTTCCTCTACAACTCTCTATTTACATGTGCTACACAAAAAACATATAATTATTATGGTTTAGAGGATATACGCGAAAAACTTAAGGGCCCTTTATTAGCATTTTGGTGATTTCGCTGATTTTGCTGTTGTTTTTGGGAACCTTCCATTCAAAACTGAAGAACTTTAGAAACATTATGATCCAAGAAAATGAATGCCCAATCTTCTAGAATGTGAATGCAATTAAAAAATAATAAAAAACATTACGGATAATGCAACAGGGTTGTTTTTAAAAAGAGCGTATTTTTCAATATTGAAAAAAGGGGTGAGTTTAGAGCTCTAAGGAAGATGTATCCTCACGTTTTTTTTACATTTTGTTTCGAGATATCGAAAGCTTAGGTTGTTTTATTGAGAACGTACAGAAGAAAAGTGCGATTGGTATTTTTTTTTTAAAGATTTTCTGGAAAATAAGTTAATCAAAATTTCAGAAAATTTTGCTTTTTTTAAAGACGTAAAACATTCTCATGTTGTATTTTTATCCAACAAATTAATGTACTTCTGAGTAGTTCATAATGTTTTTAATCTTGCTGGATATTTTAAATTTTCAAAATATTGAAATTATCATAAGATAATATAAACACAAAATGATAATGATAAGAATCAGATTAGTTGGCGACTAATAGCCGACGCGTGCGGACGCGGAATTTGCTGTCATTTTTTTCGGATGACATTTCATGAATATTTTGTGAATTTAAGAGATAAACACCAATTTAACCGATGTATATCTCTTCCTAATCGTAAAATCTATCAAATGTACATAAGCCAAATGATTATTAACAAAATATAACGTGTAAATTTAGTTTTCAGGATCTGTCATAATCATGTTACAATAATAATGTCTAATGTCATTATCATGCCACAGTCATACTTCGTCACATGCTAGAGAAAAAAAAAACTGTTCCAGTAGTTCGACGCAGTAGGCAGTATTAATTACATGAAGCAATATATTCGCAATATTCATATTTATTTATGTAAGCTCTCATCAACTGTATGTGTTGTAAAAGATTTCAATGGTAAAAAAGTATAAAGTAGTAAAACATGAAAAAATCTTAGAATTAATGTTATCAATTCTTGACGATTTTCGAGTCTTCGTTATGATAACGATAAGTATGTAAATGGCAAAATAAATACGCAAATAATATGAGTAACACTGATATGATAGAAGATGATGAATGAGATTCTCAAGTTCGCATACTGAGTGGAAGGATAATGAGTTGCGGTAGAGGAGTGTACACGGACTAGCATAATTTTCCACAGGTTGGGAACCCAGAAAGTAAATCCTTATCATGTAAACGCAGTATAGCAATATTTCTTATTGTAATTTTCGGGGAATGGATCGATAATTCTAATCACAAATTCGTATGTAGTTTAAACAATGTATTCCAAATCATTGTTAATATGGGAACAATTGTATTCTTTCTAAACTACGAAATCGTTTGAATTTTGTTTTATTCGAAAATCTATAGCAATATAAGACAACTTCACAACAAGGTGCATTGTATTTTTTAACTCTTATTCGATAACCTAAAAGTGAATCTAGAATGTTTATGCGTGTGCTCAGTTACTCTTGTCACTTTTTTCAGTCAATGTCTATAAGTTATATAATTATAAAGGCGCAATTCCACTGATTCAACACTAAGCTGCGTGCGTAAACCATGCGTCTAAAACGGTGCAATTCAGGAAATATTAGTTTGGCGCGTCATGTTTTTACAAACTTAAAAGTTAATAAAACTTATAAGTCAAATGCAAACCATTTTCCTTATGTCCTGGTAGATGTGCTAATCTTATTTACTGTCTTAAGTTTTGCCTACTTTCCGGGCTTGGAGGCCGTGTTCTAATGGTCGCTTGGGGACCCGACCATTAGACCACGGCCTCCATGCCCGGAAAGTACACATAACTTAGATATGATGACTCCGGCCGTGAAAGCTTCCGCACATACCTTATTTACTGTGTTTTTTCGCCCTCAATGTAATACATAACGCAGATTCCTTATTTACTTTTTTTACCTCAGCCATACCATACAATTGTATGTATTTACTTTATGTATTTAATTTTTCATTCTTCCGGTCCCTGTCGTGCTAAAACCGCACAGATCCAATAATTAACTTATATGCGGCAATGCGACTTGTTTTTTTGCGCATTGTATTTTCGTTTAATGGAAAGACTATAAATTATGTGTATCATGTGTTAATGTTTAAAACTTGCCTCAGTGGGATTGCACCTTAACTCTCTAACTTGTGAAAATACATTCATTCAAACTGATTTCAATTTTGCAAAATATTACAATACGATACTAGCGCCGCGTATCGAAATTTCATTTTCAGTTTGCTAATAGCGGGCTCTTAATAAAAGTGCTAAAATTTTGTAGTTTTTCGACCAAAAGAAGTTAAATTGAATGTAGCTCTGCTGGTCACCCACAAACAATATCCCAAAGTATCAAAATTTGGGAATTTTTTTGAACTTGGAATCTCGACTGTGCTAATAGGGAATGTTAAATTTTTACGTAAACTGTGATGTAGAATCACTAAAGTGACACCAATTTGGTAATATTAACCTACATATTTGTCTCCTATTTAAGGCTTCACAATCTACCTGTGTTTCATTATATATTTCACCAGGAATCAATGTCTTTATTAAATGTTATTAATGCTTCGCCTTTACCGCGATAATTAAGGTCGTCCCTTCTTCCCGTCTCACCCTTCTTCCACCACTGTCTTAAGTCACACTATTAATATCAGGCAGAATCATTATTATACGTAGTTATAATTAAAAGGAAAAGGTCTCCCGACTTGACAAAGTCCCAGTGATAAGGAGGACCTAATTGTTTGTCGTTATATTATTAAATTAGCTTTTCTCTAACTCAAAGTTTTATGTTTCTACTAGTGTATAAAGGCCTGATAGAGCCTTCAGGACCCTGTTATTTATTTATTTATTTGATATTAATATCATTGTGTGGCATTACAGTGTAAAACACCTTTGCACCACACAATGTGAGGTTACAGTCTTTTTTATGCTAATTAAAAAATACAAAAACATACTTATATAGAGAGCATCGCAATGCCAATATTGATGTAAGTTTAGCAGGCTTTTTGACTCCTTAGTACATTATAAAATATTTTTCTTTATTTTTTTGCACATGTATACATTATCATATTTGGTTCACATGCTCAGGGGAGAAAATATGAATTAATCTACCTGATCATTATGGACAAAATAGAGAGTGGGTGTTGGAAGTAGAAAAATTTCATGGCTCTGCAACATACGAGACTGAACTGGAATAAGGAGTGCTGAAGATATGTTTCGAGCTGCCCAGGACAGGAACACGTTCTCTCGAGTGATAGTTAACGTTGGGGGGACCTGTCACCACACCAGAAGAAGAAGAAGTATGCATTATATACATTAGTTTGAAAATCTGCATTTAGTCAATAATATACTCATAGCTGCAGATAACTAATGGGTTCCGTAGGAAAGTCTAAAATGCGTTTGATCAATTAACATATTTTTTCGAGTGCCATCATCACAAGAACATCTTTTTTGCGAGAGTGGTGAGATCGAGTCAGCTGTGGGAAACTGCTCCAAAAACTTTGAGGAAGTTTTAGGGAAATCCCATGGCCATGGAAAATAGGATGCTTGAGGAGGAAAATTGACGCGGAGCTTTGACTCTCAGATACCTTGCACAATGGTCGTAACATACCTACGACAGAAGTGCAATATATTCGTCTGTTTCTGGTATGTATAAACCCTTCGTACTAAATATACGTATCTGACTTAGAGATATTACCTATGCAAGACGTGACGGTAGATAACTGTGACTAATGCCCGACATGTCTTGAAAGAAGAGACGATTCTCTTTCTCATGCAAGCTGATATTATTATTATAATACGACTACTATTATTTTACACGGGAACGACGTGGAAATTGAGGGAATTTGTCATTTTCATGGTGCGAATATGTTGCAACACTATAAGATTTAACATATTACAGTTTACGTACAATATGGTTGTGTCTATCTATTTTATACCCCTACCCTCTGAAATGCTACCCCGTTAAAGGCTAGACCGGTTAATTGCCCCAAGTAACAAATTAGCTCCTAGATTGGTTCTAGAACCGGTCTAGAACTGCCCGGAGTGGCTCAAGAACCGTTCCGTGGCCGTTCTAGAAGGAATCTAAAACCAATCTCGAACCTAATTGTTAGATAAGTGAGATGACGAACTTGGTTGCAGCAGCGGGTCTCGGTCTCCCAAAATGGAGGTGTCGGGTTCGAATTCCGGCGCTGACGATACAAGATTTTTTATTCTAATAAAAAGTGTACAAAAAATAATTTAGAATATTTGTAAAAGCCCTTTAAAAAAAATTGAGTGTTTTGTAAATGTGTACTTTTTTTTCAGTTGAATTGACCAGCAGAAAGAAAAACATCTTCACCGCTGAATTTACCATTTTATAGATTCAGTTCGATTCAGAATTCAATACAAAATAATAATAAAAAAATACGACTTCGACTTCTCATTATTTCACCTGAATGACCAAATTTTCTCTTTGAATCAAACCCTCGCATGGACGATTCATCCCCTTATGTGGTGACCCTTGACCTATCTGCATGGTACCTACCTACATAACCATACCTCTAAGACCTATATCGAGTATATTCTATATTTATTTGCCCGTAAACGACCAGAAGGCCTTTAAAGAACCGAACATAACCGGTATAAATTCAAAACAAAAAATAATATATAGCTAAGCTGATCACTGACTGGCTCTTCAGCGCTGTAAGATTTTCAGCTAAGATCCCAACTAAATACTTTGGAATTTGAGTATCATTAAATGTCGTAAGAACGGAAATTAGAATTGTACCTATGTATACAACATGCATGCACATTGCACACGTACAGAGCATGGGAGATGTGCTCAAATGCTACACAGATGGCAGACCTGCCTGTGACTGCGGAGAGCCTGGATGTTGCTCTGTACGGTACATATCTCCTGCATGTAACAGATAGCATAGTTCTCTAATCTTCTGTCATACGAAATAATAATAATAATAATCAATCAGAAATAATAATGTGATAATCACAAAGATAATTATTTCGTGTATACTTGATTAAAATGTGTTATATTCGTCATGTTTCAAACGACTCCTTACAGCTAACTAGCATAATTTTTTACATTTTTTACATATTTTTACCCGTACATCCAGTACTGCTGTTTCCTACAACCAGTGAAAAATAAACTCCGTGTTCGATATATTTTTCCAGTTCAGAAACTATTTCCTACACATCTACTTATTTATATTCTCATACGTACGCTTCTTGTGTGGGATCTAGGTAGGCATGTATTTTTGTGTTTTTCCATTTGTAGACAAAAATTCCCACGGGTGTAAGATCAAATTTCTTTTATTCTTCCCTTATGCGTGGAACTTTTCCATTCCGTTACCGTCATAGAACAGTGAATGACCAGAAGTGGTTCTTTTCTGACCTTTTTTATTATTTCAATACCAACGTAATATTTCTTTCTAAAACTGAATTTTATTATCAACACCTTAACAAAAAATGATTTTCAAAACCACCTTAGTACGGGCTTAGAGCCACCTTAGAACGGGCTTTGTCTAGTTAGGTGGCACGATTATAATTGTTAATTTATGTAAATTGGAGCAAATAAAGTTTTATTATTATTATACCAAGTGATCATGACATCGGAAGATTTTGTCCGAAACTGATTAATATTTTTTTCGTCCGATTATTGGCTTTTTTCTATGGAAGCGTCAGAAGTTTTGCTTATTACTATTATTAATACTATTTCTATTTCTATGCAACAACTCGATAGGGCGAGTATTGTGAAGCGCTGGGGGTTCATGGTGGATCGCGTCGTAACTCCATCCTACTATGCCATCTCAGATGGCTAAATAGGCCGATCCGAGACATCCATATTTTACTGCATTTAGGGCATGGATGTTCTCCTCCGGGTGGGCCAGGGTGTCCTCTGTCCTTCGGTTGATATGTGTGGATAGCGTGTCTCTACTTGGCCCGGTCCGCAGCATCTTGTTCCCAGGTGTGATGGATATTACTGTCCTTCAGGATGGTATGAAGGACGTCTTTGTATCGCTTGCGCTGACGTTTATACTAAAGTATTTTAATATAAGATTTTTTTTCGACTGCTTTTTATAACACATCTATATTTTCGTCTTTACATGATTACTGACAACACCTTGTGTTACCTACACATAGTTTTTTTCAATTCTTTTATTTAAATCGAGTGATATAATATTATGGCTTTTAGTGCCAACGTATTATATTTTTGGGACCTTCAAATTCAATAAGGCTTTTTGCGTCAAAGTTGTGGGAGTTTTGGAAAAATAATTTTGAACTAGATAACAGGATATCTACTAGGAAGAAAAGAACTAGTGCATAACGCCGTCCTGGTGTCGACACTGATGTATGCTAGCGAGACGTGGACAGAACTTGGCTGAAAAAGGACGAATTAAGTGCCGTAGAACATATCAAGAGAAAGGATAATAAATGAACTGATTTGGGAGTTAATGACTGTAAGACAGAATATGTTGTAACTAGAACGAATGTGAACAATTTGACAGGGTTGGGAGATGTGGAGAGGATGAAAGATGAAAGTATAACAGGAAAATACTTGGGCAAAAGAAGAGCCGTCCAAGTACCAGTTGGCTCGACCGTGTCCATCAGTAGCTCAATGACGGGCGTGTTTTGATTGAAAGAAATCGTATAGTGTGTATGACGCGTTGTGTGATGTGATGGAAGCAAGGGGTGTCTGTAAGGATAGGGAAGTCTGATGATCTGTTCGCGACTACCATTCTCAATAGAGGGCATGACGACGCCTTTGTGAGACAATAGTATTTCCTTTGATAGGGTAAGGCAAAATGGTTGCATTATATAGGGACATCGAAAAAGAATTCCCTCAGCATGACCCGTTTTTTGAAAAATGGGTGATGCTAAAGTCGTCGCCACCGCTGGAGAGCGTCCACAAGTTTTTCATGTTCATGAGTAAAAAGGCGTCGACGTTCGGTTACATACATGAGCCAAGACAAACGTTCCATCCACACGCTTTTTTACTCTTATACACAAGAAAACTGAAAGAGAGAAACCCCCGACTTACTCCACTTCACAACACAAGCTTTTCAGCTTTCTGTGAAGTGTGCAAACTAAAGATGTATTTGGGTTTACTTCGATGAACCCAGATTCAATAAAAAAAAAAAAAACTTGTGGACGCTTGCCAGCGTGTGGCGTTGACTTAAGAATGAATGAAAAAGTTGCGAATTTTCCCTTGCTGTACACTGTACAGTGTACTCTCATTTGTCACATTTGCGTCACGCATTTCTAGGAATATTATTTTCATATGTCATTATAAAAATTGTCCAATTATAAGAACGTACTGACGAACAGTAATAGCAATTATACACGTGCCATACTGAACATTTGTTATCTACATACACAATTCGCGTCGTAATGAATGTATCGCAAGGTCCTGGCAGAGTACACGGTTGACGCAGTTGGTTGAGGCGGCAGTCTCCCGAGCGGGTGGTGCCAGGTTCAATCCCCGGCGCTGGCGATGTATTCCACACTTTGCGATACAGGCTTTTAGCTTAGTGCAAGGTGGGGAGGAAAGTATTTGGGTTTGTGTATGCAAGCACAGATCCTTTATTAAATTAAAAAAAAAGTTAAATAAAATACTTAAGTGAAATACTTACATACATAAAATACTGATGTTACAAAATATTAAAATGATTCACCTCAGTACTGGCTTTGCCTAGTTAGGTGGCAAAATTGTAGTTGTTATTATTATTATTAGTTTTTGCAAGTTGTTCGAATATGTATGTAATTCAAAACATTTTTCGATCGCCGTGCCTTTAACTGTCGTCGAAAATTATTCGTCCAACGAACCCTCCACACGCGTGCGAACCACCACGAGCCAATTGTTGTTACGTATATATGTCAAGACAAACGTTCCATTCACACGACTTTTTACTCATATGCACAATTTGCTCGTGGTGGCATGCACGTTTGTGGCGGAGGCATAAGATTTTGTGCCCCCCCTCACTTTCAGTTATCGTTTATTCTGTTTTGTGCGGTGCTTCGTAAATCTATAAACAGATTATGTTTTGTGAACAAATTGGGTCGATGACCATCGCTGTAGTAAATAACATTTTCAGTCAATTAATTTGAAAATAATGTAAATAGTCAATTTATTTTTATTTTTAATATTGACGGATTTTATATCGATGATTGCTTTACAAATTTTGACTCATGTTCATTGGACTTGCTGTGCGCACTTGTAATAGGGCTTTGATGGAACTATTTTGTCTTTATTTTCGTACTTATGTTCATCGTCTGCATGTGCGCCTTATATAAATAAATATACCAGTTTTTATTTTGCGAATTTCGTATTAGTATGCAGTGTAGTTATTTAACAAGAAATGTCTTTAAATCAAATTTTCATGAATTTTCACGGGTGGCTACTAGTTTTCTTGTATTCCTTTGTTTGAAGACTTCGAAGAAACTTTTAGAACGCTGTTTCTTTTGAAGCTTTTCGATAATCTACAATTTGCTGTTGCAAACAAACAACGTTTTTTGTTTTGTTTCCATTCTTCCCTTCTCCCTCTTTGCTTTCTTTCTCTTTTTTTCTAGTTTATTTTCATATTACATTAGTCTAAAAATTTTCCCGACAAGAATTACTCAGTCCTTTTTTTCGGCATCTCACGATTTTTGATTATTGATTTCCGCCTGATGCATTGTGCGCCGAAAATGTTTTTATAACACATTCAACGCAACGTAAAATGCGGACTGCTATATCGCGTCATGCAAGGAACAATTTGAGGGTAGCCGTGGTTTGGGAAGATGGCAGATATCCTGGGTAGGAAATATTAGAGAATGAACTGGAAGTCAGAGGGTAGGAAATTGTTCCGGCTATCACAGGACAGAGACGCATAATATGTCAAGAAATTGACCTACCGCTTTTTATTGCAGTCTCTTCTTACGCCTTGACATTCCGCCATTGTAGATCGGCCCCGCTCAACTATGCAAGCATGGAGCGTAGCCAAGAAGTGCTGGGGCGACCCCGTCTATGCCTTCCTGAGGGCCCCATTCTAATGCGTGCTTCGGGGACATTTCCGTAGTGTTGTCTCAGGGTGTGACCGATCCTGGATGTCGTCAGCGACCTGCCTCTGGTTTGTGGTCCGCCATAAAGTTGCTTATGAAGTTTGGCCAGCGTATCTTGAGAATGTGTGAATTTAGCGTCATTTACTAGACTATTGTAATCTGACGCAAAAAAGTCGGGCGCTTTTATATTTTTAATGACGTAGATATTATACAGTGTCGAATCGTCGACTACATTTTATATTTCATCTCCTGCAGTTGTGTTTTTTGTTGTTTTCTCATCCAATATGGCGTATTTTGATGCCGGAAGTACGTAGCTGTAAGCCTCCTTGATGCCTCCTTCCTCTCCAACTTCCCGAATACGGTATTGCGTTAGATATTTTGATAGACATGCTGATGTTGACACAACGGGAAATTATTAAATTTATAATTTGTTTCATGGTACATAGATAAGATACTTACTTAAATTTTAATATAACGTTAGTTAAATATAAATATTATCTATTTGATTTTCTTTCTTAATATTCATGCTTCCATAATTCATAATCCAAATCTTGGAAATGATAATCCATAATCCAAAACTTGCGCGGGAGAGGTTTTGTGTCGCCTTCTTTTTGAAGAGCTGTGACTAGGTGTATGTTATTTCACACACTCCATTTCCATAATTAAAGAGTAACATTTACAAAAGCTTTCTTTAGAATTTGTATTTTTATCTTTTTGAGAAACCTCTCTTTATTTACTCGTAGAATTATCTGATCTTAACTTAGGCACATGTAAGAAATGTTTGGTTCGTACCTTATAGGGGATCTAGATATTGTGTGTACATAATACGAATATTCTTAGTACTATTTTTCTATAGTTAAACGCAGTATTCACTGAATTTATTCGAAAATTAATGGTAAAATTGGTCACTCTTATTATCCCTTCACCCCGCGTTCCTTGCGGTGTAGGCAGATGACTTACGTATCCTTACACACTTCTTGCTACCACCACATTCATGCAATTCGTCATACACACTCATTTTATAATTCTACATTTTATTTATTTATTTATTTATTTAAACTTTAAGTAAACAACAAACACATATAAATATACAAAATGGACATAGTACAGATTATAAAACGTTGTTCACTAGGGCGAACTTATCGCAGAACTGCGATTTCTTCCAGTTAACCCCAGGAAAAAACTGAAAAAAAAAGAAATTGAACAAAAATATTGGAAAAAACAGAAAAAAGAAATTGAATAAAAAATATACGAAGTAGAAAATATATACATACATACATATGCGAGAAAAATAAACAAATAAAAACGAAATAAAAAAATAATAAACAAGATACAGAATGCATACATACATAAAAACATATATAGATGAAACTACCATTTAAAACTAAACTACAATTTGAAACTACAAAAAAATACTCAAATTATGATTTCACCGCGCACCTGTCACTGGTTACCTCACCCAGCCTCACCGTGATAAGACCGAGCGGTATCTTATATGATGACTATACATAAAGAGTTCGCATCTATCAATCAAAATTATTTGAAGAAGATTTATAGTAATGTGAAATACTTATTTCGCCTATATAAGGTATAAAATCTAAGACAGAGAATCTCTCACTCTAGTACATCACATTATTATAATATTCAATACTCGTATATGTACGTGTAGATGTGTATCGTGCGGTACCTACGTAGGGCGATAATGAAAAGCGTACCATGATTTATGGACAAAGTTTCACAAGTGAGTTTCCTGGTACTAGAAATACTAGTATTAGTGATAGAATCCCTTTACTCGGTAGATACATACATCGAAACAATACAGTTCACTTTACTCAATACATCGAAACAAAACAGTCCGCTTTACGCAATACATCGAAACAATACAGTCCGCTTTACCCAATACATCGAAACAATACAGTTCACTATACTCAATACATCGAAACAATACAGTTCAATGTACTCAATACATCGAAACAATACAGTTTACTTTACTCAATACGTCGAAACAATAAAGTTCACTTTTTTAATTGCATCAAAAGTATATGTTTTCTTCTCCTGGCGTGGTTCTCTAGATCTGCTATTTATTTATGTATTCTCTATGTACATTACAATACAAATAAGTCAGATAAGATAATACGGTATTATAAAAAGCGTCTTCTCACAGAAAACCTAAGGTTCTCGGTTAGCTAAATAATAAAATTGTTTTTATTGAGCACCTTTGTAATACGATTCGCTTATACAATACAACAGATCGAAACAAGCGAATCGTTCTTACTCAGAAGATCGAAACAATACAGACAACAAAACAATACAGTTCACTACTCATTGCATTGAGAGTGTTTTGTTTCAAATGTCATTTTGTATGGATGATGATAGCTGACAATTGTCGATGTTTCACTTGTCGTCACTTTAAAATGTAAGCAGTTAGTCGTAAGAGAGAAGATGTGAACTATCCTTAACGTGCCGTATGGAGTTGGATAATGTTACTATTAAAATAACTAGCAAAGTTAAGAAACATTCTGTATTCCTTATATTGTATCCATCCTTACATGTACCCACACTACATACAACTATACAATAATGCGTGGTAGTAGTTGTAATGTATTCTACTTCAGCTAGAGTTGCCAGGTTTCCTGTGACTTTTGAACTTTAGGGACGCAGAAAACATTTTGACAGCTCTTAAATGTCAAACGTTTATCTCACAGATTAGTAAGTATGTTTTCAGGTTATCTAAATTTTACCCATTAGGTTTTTGCTACTGTGAAGAGGTGTTGTTTTTATTTTATTTTTGGTGCTGTTTATATTTGGACCCCAGAATATGACCCGTATAACAAAAAGAAAATCATTTTTTTTTAATATTCTTTGCTTCCCTCATATTCATGCAGTTACTCAAAAACGCTTTTTGATTTCTTTTATTTAAAACGCGTCCGTCCTCGAGGATCTGGTCGACATGGTCAGCTCAGGTCACTTTGAACGGACATCCCTCCTCATACCCCTTCTTCCACCCATATATTTTGTTTTTAGTGCATCATTCTTTTTTTCAAAATGCCCAACCATTAAAGTTTATTCACTGTAATTCTGATCTCAACACCCGTCTTACATGCAGTCACTCGTTTCTCTAATAACCTCATTCCTTATCCATTTTCTCAGTGTTTTCCCACACATTCGTCTCAACGACATTACCGAATACTGGACATGATTATCTTGAGATAAAAATCTAAATCGGATAACCGTTTTCTCAAAATCTGGCAACCTTTACCAACACTATATCGTAATGTATTCTAGTATAACTTATAATACTATTACGCTATGTTCCACGGGATAGCTGCCGGACTTTAAGATCTTTTGACTAATGTCGTAATCTCAGATTCTACATTATTATATTATTATTCCATATGGACCCCTCCAATGCTAATGCCTTCAAAAGGTAGTAGTAAAATGCGAGTGCGGAAGCTTTCCGAAATTGAAAGTATAAACTAACATTGATATTTGAATTATTTTTCTCTTTACAAAAATTATCCTTGTAATGCGTTGGATTTCTACATTCCGTAGTATAGTACACAATGCAGTATTCCTACAACAGTGTATAAGAATTAAGGATGAACGTTGTCGGGCATACGACCGACCTATACAAATTTGATATATTTCTTTCAAATATTGAGGTCATGTGGTTTGTGCAATGATTGCTTTTCATAGATTTTTTTAGCAAATTACAAAACACAGTTTATTAATACATTTGTTGCTACCCCTTATGAAAAAAAAACTTTTTTTAATATTGAATACACCCCTTTCTACACGTTCAGAACCATGCCCTCCGTTCACAGACTCAGTTGCTTCTGGGAACAATAATTTCAAACATTGTGTCGGCATATTGATTGAAGGGTCTGATTATATCTTTGTAATTCTGTAGGAAACAACTAACAGCCTTTTACTAAGATTGATGCTGTATTTATGCTGTAATTATTTTTCTACGCATACATACTTGTTAACAATAATACCTAGTCGTTACTAAAGTGCCCTAATGGCATAACTTAACGATGGTTTAAAAGGAGTATTGAAGGAAAATCCCGCGGGTTTAAGGCCCTTCACATCCCCGGGTAGCTCAGGCGCATTAATCGCGACCTCTTTACCCACACTTTTAGCAAAATATTATTAAAAGGTGGGCCCAGGAGTAGAAAACGGAGTAGTTATGTATTTCAACTTTATTTCCTCACAATACACCACCGTCATGCAATCAATTGTCAATTATTATTGTATCCTTATTTTGTCACGCCGGCCTCAAACTTCTTTAGGACAGTCTTATAAATTCGTTCAATAAATAAAGTACGTACCTAAGTACGGTTACACAAATTCTATCCTAATCAAGTTGTAGAGTTTCTCCTACAATATCGTAATTGAGTTAGACACAGTTTTGAAGTTGTCAAATTGTATTATTTCGCCTTACGATAGACATACGTATTACACAACATACACGATCAACTCAAAGACGTTGTATGAGGAATACGTAATCGTGTCGTGATAAACTTACAAGGCAAAAAAGGTTCATTGATTTTCGTAAGACTTAACTGCCTGCTAAAGAAAATAGACTACTCCTGAACTGCTCATCCAAAGGAATAGCCCACACTATCAGGCAACCAGTTCTGCTCATTATTGTCCTAGAGAGAACTATGACAGACAAAAAACGTAGAGGTCCCTAAGATATCTACATACATAGACCAGGTAATCGGTGGCGTACGTTGTAGTGGCTACCAAGAAATGAAGAGGCTGATGGCGGGTGAAGAATGGAGCACCAGAGTGATTGCTGCAGACCAAGCAAAAACTAAGATGAAAATGCGCAGGTTTTGTCGCGGGACAAGAAGACCTCCGAGTACGAAATTGGAGACTCTACGAATAAAAGGAAGTTAGAGAAAAGATGGACTGTTGACATATTAAACTCGTATGGGTGTAAATAGTGCGACAAACACAAGAGACTTGGGAGAATTTGAAGGAGGTCTTCATCTGGCGGTGTAGGAAAACGGGCTGATCAATTTCAATCCTACAGATTTTTTTACTAGTGTGCAGCAAAGATCTGCATCTCGTCCTCCACTCCGGACCTCTGCAGCTCTTTTCAGCTCCAGGTATGAGGTGCAGTCCATGCCCTCATAATAAAAATTAATATGAAGAAGTCAAACTCTCACATTCTGGACCTATAGCATCTAGCTGAATCCTTTTCTGTGCCGCGGTTCTGAACCATTTCACACTCTAATAATATTTCTCCCCCTCGTATGTTTCAAGTATGCTATTTTCTTGATTTGCTTCGGTTCACTGCTATAATTATTAACAACCACCCATCTGTTATCTTCCGAGTAAAATTACTGAGCTTAAAAATTTATGTAGGTGCCGAACGCGCTCAAAGAAAATTTCACTTTACATTTTAGCGCGTATTCCTTACATTATTCTAATGTTTTATGTGATACAGAAAATATAATCGGATTGGAATTTTCATATTTACTCGTACTTCGTGCTTACTTATCAAGTACTACTCTGCAGTGGCGGATCTAGGATTCAATTTTGGGGGGGGCTGAATGTCGTCACATGGTAAAAAGTACTGTCACTCAACGTTTTGGGGGAGGCTAAGGGGATGAAACCGCTAGATTTGTTGTATATAAAGTACTGTCACTCATGGTTTTGGGGGGTCTTCAGCCCCCTAGCCCACCCCCTGGATCCGCTAGTGCTACTCTGGAGCTTTTTACTGAGAAGGCGAAATGTTAACTTTGTGTAGAGGATGATGCTCCTACATATTTATTACCATTAAGGGGTTGGCACCAAGAATGACGTCACAGTCATTTCCCACGGCATTAAGGTTCAAAATCGCGTGAACAATCGCATGAAAAAATGGTAAAAATAGCGTTTTTCCCATTTTTTGGGGTTAATTTTGCGTCCATCAAAAAACTTTTACGGTTATTCCCTAGATTTAAATGCATATTATCAGTTCAAAAAAAATTTTTACTCCGCGACTTTCGGGAAACTAGTTTCCGTCATTCGGAAAAAAGAACAGAGGTGTTTTTCAAAAATTTTTTGAGAAATCTATACACAATATAAAAAATCTTTTACGGTTATTCTCTAAAAAAAGGTTCAATGCATCTACCCTATTTTGTTCCAAAGCATATTTAGTAACGGTTGTCGAGATATAAGGTCTCCCGTTTTCAGAATTTTTTGAAATGTCGGTATGCATACTCTTAAGAAACGTCACGATAATGTTTTATTTAATTCTTAAGCTTGTCATACACGTTGTCACTGGAAGATTTCAAGTTAATTCCTACAGCAGCATTCATGACGTCAACTTTTAGGGGTGCATAAAAAAATAAATGGAGCAGAGAACAAAAATGTCGTTCCCTCTTCTGAAATGGAAAACAACGCGTTCTCCTTCATCTATTACTCCTTCAGCTGCTCCATTTTTCCGAACATCAGGTGTGTTAGGAATCTATCCTAGGGTGTCTTTCAAATTGTTCATTAATCAAACATGCTTCTGATGTCTTTCCTGGTCCACCCTATCTTAAATCTATCCTCATTCTTAACTTCAACTAAGGTACGCTTTTTTATTACCCTTCTTTTTCAAAAACAGCACACCCCACGATTATACTAAGTTGAACAAAGGCTGAATGCCTTCAGGTCTTTAATTAAGAAACACATATTATGCGTAGGGCGGTTTATTTGATACTCACTCAAAATCAGATAATACAGTCAGTTTTATAGATTTACCAATCAAGTTAACAACTTATTACTAACTTTCGGGCGGAAATAAGAATGACACTTCCGCCATGCATAGAAAACAGTACAATCCAAATTCATGTATCTAGTCATAGACTAGAAAACTTTAATGTCTTCAACATACTCCCAAGAAGAAAAGATGGCGTCGCCACCCATTGAACAATCAGCTAGAGGCAGTGGGGTGCTTGTAAAAATTGTTTGTATCAGTTAAGACACATAAAGGACTAAAAATGAATTAACAAAGATTGCTACAGTTTTTTCTATAGATTTAACAACAATCTTTAAGAGTCAGGCTTGCCACTTCGAAATTGACTCTTTGAATGTCACTTCTAACCCTCGGATCTCACTGTCATATATAAACGGAATGTAGGTCTTTCAAATCATAGAAATCTGCATGTGTTAAAAAACAGAAAATTAGATTCAGCTGGACAAGCATTATGCGGTCTAGATTTTTTTGACAGACAGAATTAGTTTTTCAACCGGATAGTTGGTGATTTATGATATAAAATTTTGTATTGTGCAGTGTGTAACAAATTGTTGTAAAATGTGCGAATAAGGACAGTATGGGCGCCATCAAATACGTAATGCTTTTTCCAACTTCTGGTCAGGTATTTGAAACTGGTTCCAAAATATGACACATAAAATGAAATTTCAGATAAAGATCTCAATTTTGGAAAGTATTTCGTTGATGTATACCATTTTTTCCTCTCTAATGGTCGTTAAAATAGATATATTTTTCCATAGAATATCAGTTACGGTGATAATATCCGAATATTATCCTTTTTATTATTGAATATGGTTGAAAAAATATTAGTGACATTCCGTTTTGTGGTACAACATAAATATTTATATTCAAAACTCTGTCGATATCGCTACATTTGCATGAGCATGTACGCATGTTACGTAATTGAAAGGGCTTTTGTTATTGAAGCGAAAATACCGAATATTTATTATTTATATGTTCAAAAGAGGCAAACACTTTTTTCGCTGCAAAATTGTTGGTTGCGGTGTCCTGGGAATAGACTGTTGTCGGATCATAGAATAAACTACAAACGTCTGGAAATTGGCAATACTAAAATTTTCGACCGGTCGACGCGACGGTACTTGGTGACAGTCCATTTTTAAAGGTAAAACTGAAAGACTGTTAAGTATATAAATGTAGTTTAAAATCCACGTAATGACTTTTATTACACGCGACTAGTGTTCGAGGATTCTCATCCTTTCAATCAGGCATGTAAAATAATAAACATTGATTGTGTATTTTATTTTTATTTACCAAATTATTCTGCTCTTTGCGAAATGCGTCGCCTGAAAAATAATAATGTACCAACTGCTTCTTTAATATTTAAAGTTTCAGGTAAAACGAGTAGGTTATAAGAAATGTATCGCCTACACAGATTCAAATCCAATCGCCCACTTTAATATTGGCAACGCCAACGCTCCGATCTCGTATCATTATTTAAGTAACAACCACTTTTCTGTTTGGCTTCCATACATTATTATTTTCAATCATATTCGCTGTTTGTGTGTACATGTATACCCACTACATCTTTCAAGGAATAAATTAATGTCACACGCGTCATATATATCCACGTCCGTTCTCTGTGTGGTGCATGTTGTCGTCACCGAGTTTTTCCAGGCTTTTCTGCCCTAGGCTAACTCCGTTTCCTGTTCCTATGTCATTCTAGCCTGGCCCAGCTTTGATTTGTACAGTCTCTGGATGATCATTGCAGTCCTGCCCAGATGTCTGTTGCCTTCAAGGCGATACAGGAGACAGCTGGCGTTATTGGTGTCAGCGGGCATACGGAAATATGACCTAGCCCATTGCCCAAGCCTGTGAGTCTATTACTTGTGTGATAAGTGGCTGCTGCATTTGAATTTGTAAACGTTGACGGTTGCTTTAAATCGGGGGGGGGGGGGTTTGTTAGGGGGAGCTTCTGGCGATCCCTGAGGCCTCCTCAGTATGTATTACTTTGGATGAAATAGGAACTGGCCGTCCTGTACCATACAAGGGTAAGTGGGAGTGAGCAACCCTTCACGGGCTCCTGCATTTGAGCCATGACTTCCTCGTTACTGACATAGTCAAACCATCTTGACCTCCAGCTTTGCGACGTAGAGGTATAAAAGATATTGTTTAAAATGATGACATTCGTAGTTAGGGTTTTATATTTAGGTTATTTCATAATATAGGGTAATGTATAACTTACTTAATCATATTGAAAATATCAGAAGTGAATATTCACAATACAACAATAACCTCGCAATATGTACAGTATTGGAAAATAATTTCGTATTTCAATATTGTAACGAAAATAAAATCAAGTATCAAAATTTGATTTCCACAGTTCAGAGGATTTATGCAACAATCCTGTTTTCTGTAGGATTATGTGAACTTTGATCTTACCGATACACAAGCGCAAGTACCTGCTTTAGTTTATAGCTGGTATTGTATCTATTGCTTCCATAAGCATAAAAAATGGGGTTACAAAGAGGAAGACACCTGTAAGTGTGGTGCTGTACGGGATAACAGTCACCTGTTTTCATGTCCCCAAATAGGAGTGACATGCACGCCCGAGGACGCACTACTGGCGAATGCCGGGGGTGTCCGGGTGGCCGAACATTGGAGATACAAAATTTGACAGTGTTCCGGACACGGAAAGTAAGTAAGTATGATCATATCTTAAAATGAGACGAAACTTTCTCGATAATCGTAGTCCAGGTTATGGAGTCCTGTCGAAATTAGCCAAAAACCAAGGGGTTCACTCAATGAACTTTTCTGAATCAATTCCACGTCTTAAGGTTAGTAACCCAACCGCCCAAACAATCCATATTTCCATATCTCATATATTAAACCGCGCTTTGTGCTGACATCTCACATTTTTTATTTACCATTGAAATACAAACAACAAACATTCATTTCATGTAACACCGTTTACTAACTCACCCTTAAGAGTGTGCATACCGACATTTCAAAAAATTATAAAAACGGGAGACCTTCTATCTCGACAACCGTTACTAAATATGCTTTGGAACAAAATAGGGTAGATGCATTGAACCTTTATCTAGGGAATAACCGTAATAGATTTTTTTATATATTGTATAGATTTCGCAAAAAAAAATATTTAAAAACACCTCTGATCTTTTTTCCGAAAGACAGAAACTCGTTTCCCGAAAGTCGCGGAGTAAATATTTTTTCTTGTACTGATAATATGCGTTAAAATCTAGGGAATAACCGTAAAAAATTTGATAGATGCAAAATTAACCCCAAAAAATGGAAAAAAAAACGTTATTTTTACCAATTTAGCATGCGATTGTCACGCGATTTTGAACCTTAATGCCGTGGGAAAAGACTGTGACGTCATTCCTGGTGCCATGCCCTTAAATATCCTCAGCAGCTTCACGTTCAATGAACGTCAAAATTCTTACATTATTTAGAGTATATATGTTTAAATCATGATACGCAGTCGTATGATTTATGTTCCTTGTATTTCGGTTAATGGAACCAAAATAGCTTTTGTATTAAGCACGTTTGTAGCTTTTCTGTACGCGTAGGATTCGTATTAAATTTTCCCTTCAGCAAGCACAATTCTAATTTATTTGATTTTGGTCTCCACAAATAATTGATAACGTACGTATACGTTTTAAATTAACTTGTGCAAATGTTTTTTTTTTTCTAAATAAACGTGAACTTTAACCTTTAATGTACGCCCTTTAAAGTATTCATCCACTCTCCTCCTTAGATCAGATCAGGCTCGTATTCTGGTGTCAGTTTCTTGGAATGTAGGCCAAAATATACCAGTAGACCCTTAAGTTCGGCTGTCCTTCGCATGTAATAACCTTCCTGAGCAAATTTGCAAGCTGCTGACTTTACAGACGTGCGATGTAACTGCAATTTCAATTAAATCGATGTATAATGCCAACTTATAGGTTGACCTTCTGGCAACCACATGATCAGTTCCGTCTGTCTCAGATTCTGTTTGACACGGTTTTACTAGAAAACTTGACTATGGACTTATTTGACTCCAAAATCAATATTCTCCGTGTCATATGTTAGCGAAATGGGTAAAAATTGACTTGTTGCGTAAAATTCGATTTACGTTTTTCAAAAGATCAATACTTCAAAATAGTTTTGCAATATTGCTCGGGAAAAATTGTACCTTTAATATTTAATTCTCCAATCTTCGTGTTTGTTTATGACTTTATCATATACAAAGGTGACTTGAGAGATGTAATAACATTATGATCCTAATATATTTACATCATGAGCCGATATTCCATGGTCCCTGTTCAATCACTGTCTATACCCGTATCCTATCCTTCTCTGCTCTTTCAATATCCATGTTTTTATGTCTTGTTTTTTATTTTATTAATATTGTAAACAATGGACGAGATAATTTGACACGTACCCTTATCCTTTTGCTTAACTTTTTTTTTGTTCATCCCCATAACTTTCTTTGTATTTTGTTCTTTCTTCTTTTTGTATATTATTCTTATCCCCAGAAAGTACACTCCTCGGATGTTTTTGATATTTTATCTTCAGTCAGTATAAAATATTCTTTAACAATGTTTTTTTATTGTTTTCTTTCAAAGGGATATTTTTGCCCTTTGTTAATAAATTATTAATAACGATTAAAGACGAATACCTACCATTTCGCTCAGAGATGCCAAAACAGCTTAATTAAATATATAGACATTACAGCATTCAGTGCAACAAAAAATACGGATTCTAATTGAAATATTTGTATGGATTTAGCTTCTATTAATTTAGTGATTCTAAGATTGACCATGTCCTTTTCAATAAGCTTCAATCTCATCCGAGGTTTCCATCTTTGGGACAATTACTTCGTATCATACAATCTTTCTATGTTCTGGGTCGGTCTGCTTGTCCCTTGTGTATGGTGTTCCAGGCAGATTGAGTTTGGAAATATTCTCACTATATAAACCAACATCTTCTTATTGTTTTACCTATACTGGCTGAAGGGCGCTGGTGCCTGTTTGTGCAGAGTCTGCCGCCTCTTGTGATCCCTTTTCTGTTCGGGGGTCTTTCCATCTTTTGGGTTGTTTTCCGCGTACCCCATGTAAATTATAACCTCCTTGGATAAGGATACTGAAGGAATGTAATTTGGGGGTGGGGTTTGCCGGGAAGGCTCCCTTAAGGCTAACCCTGGGCCCACCTCTTAATATAGATTTGCCTAGAAGTGTGGGTAAAGAGGTTGCTATTAATGCGCCTGAGCTACCTGGGGTTGTGGAGGGCCTTAAGCCCGCGGGATTCCTACAATGTACCCCCTTTCCCTATAGTTTCCCTACGTGATGAACTAATCAGCCTTAGAATCCAACTATGTCAGTGTAGCGGAGAAACCACAAAGCATCCTTTTTACGAACATTAGTAATTATAGTAGTAGACCTTTTTTATCTGGAATCTAGATTAAAATTTAATTCCCTTTCCAGAATAATGGATACAGTATAATAAATTTGATAGAAATTGTATAGGTAAATAAAAACCATAACTCCTGTCGCATTTTTTTCCAACTGGATTATAACGTACATAATAATAATATTGTAAGGAAATCGATATTCAGAGGAGGAGACATTGTATACCCATTGAATGGGACTCTGGAGAAAATTGATACTGAGTAAAAAAAGGGCTGATTTATGCGGGCGACCGTATACAAATTCAGATGCCATCAGTTATAGATATTTTGTACATAAGATAGTAGAAATATTATTACCTTTATTTTTCAATATGTAATATTCAATATAATATTTAGGGACGAATTCCTTGCTCCATGTCAATGAACTTGCATTACAAGTTAACTTTCTTTTGTTGTGTTCGATTGTTTGACCTTTTTTTTATTCGTTTATTTGTTACTCCTATTTTTTTTTCCAATATGCAATTTTTATTTTATTACAATGCCAGACCGTCCCATCTTTAGACACACATTCCTAGCTTCTGTCACGTTCATTCAATCTGTCATAGAGGCTCTCGTTTTCTCTTAATCAAAACTATCCGTCCTCGAGGATCTGGTCAACATGATCGGTCCAGACCGGTTTCGTCAGACACGCCTCCTCACTCCACGTCTTTCACTCGTGTACATCTGTTTGGTCGTCCTGCCAAATTACTCCAGTACTTACTTTACTTCTCGTGTAGCGCGGTGATTGGAATATCTTCACCTTCATTCGGGCTGAGTCAGAAAGTGCTCGTAGAACTACAGTCTTGGATCCAGTGCTGTCAACCAGTTCATTGCCTCATGGATGTCTTGGAGGCTTCCACTGAACTTCTTAGTGTGGCACTCTTGGACTACGTGTCTCACAGTCTGCTCAGCTCCACACTCACAGTAAGGGCTGTCCCTCTTTCCCCACCTCCACAGTGAGTAATTGTAGCATCAGTGTTCCGTTCTTACTCTGTTCTGCTGTACCCAAAGTTTACGTGAAAGATTCCAGTAAAAAGGTAGAAATTGGCCACGAATCATCGGAAAAGCTTAATAAAGACATCCAGGTTAATCATTAAAAAAAGTAGTACATGAGTTTATTTAGTTCTGAAAGAAATACCTTATAACATTTTTTCTTGTTTCCAATTTATTACATTCGTTTGAATAACAATGAGGTGTAAAAATGAAATGAGCCGCGCCAAACGAAATACTGGGTCATTTACCTTTTGTAGGGTAGTTAGTTTTATCAATGTCGTATATTAAGTAAACGTCAGGTCTATCCCAATACTGAGTTACCCCTGATTCGCAACGGCAAATATGACAAAATAACCCGGCATACTTTATAGGCTTGAGCTGGACAAAATGTGACCTAAAATCTGAACATCTTTTCCAACGTCTTTTTAATAAATGGATTAATAAATAAATAAATAAATGCATAATCAGACGCAACGCTTGGATCCGCTCATCATCGTAGCATCTCTTAGGAAAAACTATTTCTCCAAAAACCGGTGACGTTAATAAACAAGAGTATAATTATCGCAAATGTTATTCTAAATTTTCACAGCAACCGTCGGTAAATGCAGCAGTTATGCGATCAAATAAAAAAACAGACTTTATTTTATATCTACTTATATATAACTATACATTGAAAAGTTTCGCGTTATTATTTAGCTAAATGGCTCTACATATGTTCGCATCATTCGTGTAGGAAAAGAAGGATAATCATAATAATAAATTAAAATCGCAAAATTCATGTGTGTAAACAATAAACAAACAAACAAAACTAACAAGCAAACGTGTAAACAAAAAAAAATGTATTTAAAGATAATATCTATTCTACTTCACCTTGTTTCTGTCAATAAGTTTGTTGAGATCTAAGGTCTACAGTTTTTAGAAATTTTTGAAATGTTATTATGCTTACTTTTAAAAAAGACTGAAAAATATCACTAATGCTAAACTCGTGAAATTATGTAGTACCTAGCAGCAGTGGTAGAAGAAACACGCCACCGTACGATGATTTTCAATAATTTGAAGACATCACAAATTTAACATCAGCCTTTTCTCCCTCATCGTTTTCCTTCACACGTGGAATTTATAAAAATATTTCCTCCCCACGTACCTCGTCCCACATTATTGTAATAAACGTAATTTGCAGAAAATCCCTATCTTTATCCTGCAGGATTTCAAATATGTGCCAATATCGGGAAACCAATACATATTTGCCAAATCGACAATTTCTTTAAAAAAGTGAGGTTTATATTTTTTTCTAGATTATGTCACGAGTATGAGAGATCCAGCTTTAGGTGTATAGAAAACCCAATATATTTACTATGTGTTTTTATTCCTTAAACTTTACGATTTTTACACATATAAAAATCACACAATGTACATAAATTGAACAACGTATATAGAAATTTTCACGTGTTTCAAATTGATGGTCGCCACCCAATTTAGCGCAAAGAAAATCTTTCGTGTTTATTTATACACACAGAATTTACTGGTTATCCCAGTGTTGGATAGTAAAGTAGTATTAGTCAAAGTGTAAGAAATAATCTAACCATTAGATGTGTAGAATTGACTCAATTGACACAAAATAGTATATGCCAACAACTCGATAGGGCGAGTATTGTGAGCGCCGAAAGTTCACGGTGGGTCGGACCGTACAGCATCCATAATGTTATGCCATCTCATATGGCTAAATAAGCCAATTCGAGATAGCCATATCTTGTCACACCTGGAGCATGTATGCTCTCCTGGCCTTGGTGTCCTCTATCCTTTGGAAGGTAATTATGGATTAAGTGTCTGCACTTGGCACGATCAGCAGCGCCCTTTTCCCAGGTATGGTGGACATTACTGTCCCTCAAGATCATATGAAGGACGTCTTTATATCGCTTGCGCTGACCACCTTGGTTTCTGTTGCACAAAACTAATTACGCAACATAGAGAAATTACTCTATTCAAAAACTTCACAATTTCACAATTTCAGTGGCAAAGAGAATATTTCTGTAACACGGAAGCCATAGCTAAATATTTTTATTGTTATCATTTTAAAATCCTAATTCAAAGGTAACTCAATGATAATCGTATTCTTAGGTATCAATATCATATGATATGAAACGTTCAGAACTTCCAAAGTCAAAGCAAATGTCAATTATTTTTAAATCTGAGATCTGCACGATCTCCCGATATTATTAAATGGGGCGAGGACGATGAGACGAGCATTAAAAAAACTAAAACTTTACATGACTTAAAAAAAATTGGAAAATTGGTTTACGTGAACTAAGTCTGTCACTTGGTTTTTCATAGTCTCCGTACAAGAATATTTCATTATGTTATTTTCCGCACAGGTGTGTGTTCAGCTTAAAAATATGATGTTTCAATGTGTGGATTTTTTTTTCAGTTGAAACGTAAAAATATTCCTGAAGAAAATATTTCGGGAGATTTATGTAGGAATATTAACAGTGAGCCTGAAATATGTTCGCTGAAACGATGTAACGTCACGATTCAGAAATACACATTAGTATTATTATTATTTTATAGGTGCCTACCTACTTTTATGGTTAAGGATATTTTTTACTCTATGAATGTGTTTTAAAAATATTGTTTACAAACCATCTTTACTAGTCCAGAGTAACTCAGGAAAATACAGTCATGAAAAGATCTGTAGAATCTCCAGCTTTTAAAACTTTTGGGGTTAACTGGAAGAAATCGCAGTTCTGCGATAAGTTCGCCCTAGTAAACAACGTTTTATAATCTGTACTATGTCCATTTTGTATATTTATATGTGTTTTTTGTTTACTTTAAGTTTAAATAAATAAATAAAATGAGGCCCTACAGGAGAGTTTCAGGAATTCTTTTGGAGGGATCACATAACGAACGAAGAAGCTCTCAACAAAATCAGAGGAGGAAGACACCTGCTCAATGCAACAGCAGAAAGACGCCCCAGATGGATTGGCCACATAGTGCTGCAAGAGGGTCTTCCGTTTGAATTAATTGAAGGAATGTACGAGGGGACAAACTACAGAGGACAATCAAGGAAAGAACACCTGGAAGACCTGTGTCAGTATATGGGCTTCGACTCCTATAAAGATTTAAAAATAACCGCGCAGGACGGGGATGAGGGGAGAAGAAGACATGGGGCTTTGCTGCAACCCGATCGTAACGATTGGAACTGGGGAAAAAGAGGGCCTAATAGACAAATATTAAAATATTATTCTATGTATCGAGCTTCGTAAAACACTTACTTACTTCATCGTGTCATGAGAGGGAAGCTAGAGCATTAGACAATGGACAAGAGTTCCGCAGTGCTCAGGATAAGCGTTCTCCCAAATAATCGTCAACGTCGGGGAAACCCGACAAGTCACGTTAAGAAGTAGAAAAAATACGTAGGCAATTGCAACAGCTATATCTTCATCTAGTTGAACCCTTGGAGTTCTCTAGTATCGAACAAACTTTCAGATATACGAATTAGAAAAACAACTTGTGAAAAACTAATTGACTGAAGCATCACATAGTAATTAATAAATCTCATATAAAAATTGACGTTTATACATCTAGTTCCTATTCCATGTGTATGATTGCAATATTCCTTGTGGGATGGGTGTGTAAGAGTATGATTTACGCTCTTTGGCTTATCTAAGCATAATATTGATTATTTTTATTGGTAATATTGATTCCAGCCGCGATATTGAAAACTCGTTAAGTAGAGTGCCGGCGTCGATATTCTGAAATTCATCTTGATAGTACGTCTGGATAAAAAATAGATAAAGAAAATATCATACACTTATCAGTTTTCCGTTTGAAACAGCGTTATGTGAAATTGCCTAAAACGAGCATCATTTTGTTGTGGATGGTGATGAAATGCAATTAACCCAAAAACCTAGTAAATTTGTAGTTAAAATTTTGCTGCCATTTGGGCAGATCGAGGCAGACCGCGCTTTCACACACCTCTTCGTTCGCTCAGATATATTTTTAGTGTCATCCTGTCATCCTTCATTCTCACAACATGCCCAAACCATCTTAGTTTATTCACTTTCATTCTAGTTAGAACACCAGTCTTGAAGTCACTCATTTCCCTAATAACCTCATTCCTTATCTTATCTCAGCGTTTTCCCACACATTCTTCTTAACGACCTCATTTCTACTGCATTCAACCCGGATTCGACCTTCTTCAGCCACGTCCAGGTCAATATTGCACGTATTATTAATTACCGATTTTTGCAATTTTACGTACAAATTGCTTGGTATTTATTTAATTAGAAGACAATATTGAAACACTCACACATGTCATATTCTAAATATGTTTATGATCTTGTCTACACTCAGATTTATCTCGTTTATTATATTATAAAGATAATCGGCTTACAGACATCTCGATGCTGGATTAATGTACTTAACAAAATAATAATAAAACACATTTAATTCGCAGGAGCTTTTAAAAGCTTCGCTTATTTCACTCAGATACATTAAGTTATTACCTTGTTTAATAGTACTTTATTTGTTTGGTTATTATGTGCTTACTGTATTGGAATGTAAAGTTCGTCGATTGACCGAATATTTTTCACATCTGAGATTGAAAAACAATTTTTCGATGGTTTGTGGTGTACTGCATGACTTTACAGAGAGGTCTAGGGACTTGACCAAGTCAACTGTGTGCCAGAAGAATGAATTCCAATGAAAGCTATGAAATCTGAGGGAGCAGGCAGAAGACCAATGGGTCGCCCCCAAAAATCAGTGTCAAAGATGTTCCAATACCACTATGGTGATTCCCAATAATGGGGTAACCAGTAAGTGCTCTATGTGTATAAAAACACGCAACGGTCTCATTTCGAATTCACAACTTTTATAAGACATTCGATAGTGTAAGGAACTTAATTTTCCGACATCACATAAAAAGTTGAAAGTGGATAGTAACAGATTTTTTGTATTTAAATTTTAATTGTTAAACTTGTATATCTAAAATGCTTCAACCCTGAATATTGAAAAACTGAATAAGATGTTTTTATGAATAAGTTCTTTTAAAAGAACACCTCTCACTTAGGTTAAGGACACTACCAATAAAAAGCAGTAAAAAAGCAAGCCTTGCAACCAGGGATCCCACGGGGAAATAGGTAGTATACCTTCTTCTTGTGGCAACAATCTCACGAGACTTCTCACGATCCTGAGCTAATCTGATGAATGTCGTCACATCAGGTACTCCAAGCTTAATGCCGAAGGTTCCCGAGTCAAGATCCTCTCGTACGTCCCATAGCCCGTCTACGTCTTATCTTCCCTTCCACTACTAGCTGTTGAAGGGCATATTTCTCCGCGGAACATGTAGCCAAAGAAGTAATATTAATGTATCTTATAATTCATGTGTGAAAGTACATCGATTGTGTAATTTGCATCCCCATACGTAAGGATGATATCATGACTTTGTTTGTGACAATGATTAATTATGTCTTGATTGTGATATCAATGTTAAAATAATTATCACAATGTTGTAATTACTTAATATTTAACATACATGTATCTATCTACTCGCTGTATATTCAGTCTTTACATAATAATAATCTTGTTTTCAAACATTTACATAATGTTACGTTTGTGTTGAGTTACGTGAAATACAAATCACATTCGTGTAGCCGTGTCTCGCTATACGATTTATCCATGTAAAATAGTTCGCCGAACAAATTACAGATGGCAGCAGCAGTAATAGTTCTATGGTGCACATAAATTTGAGTTTTTATGCATTTAAAAAAAAATATTAACTTAGGCTTATACGCTAAATACCTAACCCAGTCTCTATGGATTCTGGTAGTCCAAACATATGCGGTTTCAGTTTGAGTTAGATCATTCATGACAGTGCATAAAATACCGGTGTGTTAGGCTGGAGGTCTGGGGTCTTTTCCTGGATTGAATGAACTGGAATTGGTTAATGTTATTTAGGTGTAAAGTGATAATAAAAGTAATAATAATAATAATAAAACTTTATTGATATAATGAGATGCATTAAACAAATGGCGGGTTTATTGCCATGGGCAATATCTTCCAACCAACCACTTAAGAAATCAAACAAATATACAGAATGTGTGTTTAAAAGTGTACCTGTAGTGATCACAGTAAACCAACCGACGATCAGTCTTGGAATGTCCATACTTCGCTGTGTGTATATTGGGAAATTTTCGGTTGAAACTGTCCAGGAAGAAACAGTGATGGCATCTTTTTCTTACGATTTCTTTTACCTCCCGAAACACCAGAGTATATTGTAATATTAATTCTCGTTAATATTATGTCATTCCTACCCTCCTGTTTGTTACCAGTCGCAGTACCACCCTCCTCGCATTACCTGAGTGATATTCAGTCAACACAATACCTGCTAAGTAGACTAGTATTACAATACTGATCGTATTTCATGTTAACACTGATAACTGTTTTATTATCGTCATTAAACACAGCTACGTGTTTACGATAAAATCTCTATTATTAGATAATAAACTCCCCCCATCGATTTCATCCCTGAACATTGAATATTGTTATTTTCATTGTATATCTCTAAAGAATTGAGTATTTGTTCAGAATTATACTATACACGTTACACAACATCTTAACGTCTGTGTTATATACGAGTACTTTCGAATTTTTCTTCTCGTCAAGTGATCACTCTCTTTCTTGTACTTCAAAGTAATTTGGAGCTGTATTTTTGGGCTTTTTTTCACTAAGGTTAAGAAGCTTCCTAAACTGGTGGCAATATCGGTGAAATAGTTCGCGTA
Organism: Ceraclea dissimilis; assembly: GCA_963576895.1. Classification (NCBI taxonomy): domain Eukaryota; kingdom Metazoa; phylum Arthropoda; class Insecta; order Trichoptera; family Leptoceridae; genus Ceraclea; species Ceraclea dissimilis. Next base: position 7,866,535 of record OY756375.1, read on the forward strand.
TATCATCAGGGTTCTAAAGGCTCTCTCTCTCCCGCCTGGGCAATTATTATTCCCACATGATGGTGGGGTCTGCCATTCTTGTATTCCGCCGCCACTCGGCTCTATCCTGGGCATCTTCCGGGGATGCTAAAGCCAAAGTAACTGCTTAATTAATTGAGAGGTTAAGTAAAGTAAAATACAAATAGAACACCATCTATTGTTTCTGATATTATTACTTTTGGACTTGGCGAACAAGACTTAATTAAATTGGAATATTTTTAATTTTTTTTAACCATAATGTGGGAATAATAAATGTCCAGTTAGAGAGAGAGAGGAATCTTGTTAATTAGATTTTTTTATTGGAATTTGGAATCAATATTTCTTTTTATTGTAATTTGGAATCAAGACAATTGCTTTATTTGAATATTGTTTTTTCTACATTTTCAGATGCAAAGTAAAGTTTAATTACAATTTCTATTAAGAGTGTGCATACCGACATTTCAAAAATTTCTAAAAACGGGAGACCTTCTATCTCATCAACCGTTACTAAATATGCTTTGGAAAAAAATAAGGTAGATGCATTGAACCTTTATCTAGGGAATAACCGTAAAAGATTTTTTATATCTTGTATAGATTTCTTAAAAAAAATATTAAAGACACCTCTGTACTTTTTTCCGAAAGACGGAAACTCGTTTCCCGAAAGTCGCGGAGTATTTTTTTTTCTTGTACTGATAATATGCATTAAAATCTAGGGAATAACCGTAAAAGTTTTTGATAGACGCAAAATTAAGCGCAAAAAATGAAAAAAAAACGCTATTTTTACCATTTTATCATGCGATTGTCACGCAAATTTGAACCTTAATGCCGTGGGAAATGTCTGTGACGTCATTCCTGGTGCCATGCCCTTAACTTCCTTGACGCTGAATCACAATGAATCAGAATTTCCTCAATTAGAATATTACCCACCTATATCTTCCCTTGTGTTTGGTTTTGACATTGACGTTTTCGGCGCTTATATTTATTAATAAATAATCTATATAATTCTTATTTAACATTTGTAACCAATAATCGACTTCCTAGCTTTTACATTCATAAAGTTTTTTCTGCAGAAATCTGCTACTGAAAAGTTTTAGATTTAGCAGAATGTCCTTAGAAAAGATTTGAAATATTTAGAAATTACTATTTCCCGAGGTAATTTTTCTGTCAGTCAACACAAACACGGGTAGCCTACATACGGTGGAATGAGTGATCGTTGTCGTGGGTAAAAAGGCTTTCAGAAGAGCTTGTTCGCTCTACAAGAAAAAACATGTTAGGAAAACATTTTAGTTTTTTCTTATCTATCTCTGTCTACTATTTCTGCTTCGTTCTATATTGTTCCTTTTGAGAACACAGTACTGGTTTTGTGCAGTGTAATCATCTTTAATGAAGTTTTTTCTTTCATTGCTGTACCTGAAAGACCTGAAAGTAATTTGGAAATATTTATTTTTATAATTCGATTCTACTCTTGCGGTTTCATCGGAAAACGTTTTCAGTGAGTAAAGAGGCACATTTTTTCTAATATTAAAAAGACGGCTTTTTAAGGTGGTTAGATTGCGTAGAGAGAATGAATGATGAAAGGAAAACAATGGATATATTGTTGAGCGAAAAAAGAGGTGTGAGGATGTGCAGCTGTTCAAGACCCACTTTTTTTAATGAATCTGGGTTTATCGAAATAAACCCAAATACACCTTTGTACACTTCACACTAAGCTTGTGTCTTGAAGTGCAGTAAGTCGGCCAATCGACAACGTCGACCACATTTTCAAGGATGGGCGTGTTTTGAATAAAACGAATCGGAGTGAGTCTGGCGTTCTGTTATCTCTGGTTACCTCGGTAGAGATGCAGCACGATAGCATAGAATACTTATAATAGAACTTGTTAGAAGTGGGTAGTAAAATGTAAGATTATACTGAAGACATATTAGCTCTGATTAGACATCATTGTATACAGATACTAGATAGTAGATACGGAGATTACCTCTAAGTATCTTCCATCTAGTATGTAATATAATATTCAAGTCTTCTTAAGGCTTGAATATTATAATTACAAGTTCTAGGTAATATGTAGTTCTCACGTTAAAGCGTTATTAATATTGTATTAGTTTTAGTCCTTAATTAATTGCGTTATTGACGTATGCACTGATTCTTAGACTCCGTTTCAAATTCCAAATGGCGGGTTTGTTGTCGTAAGCAATGTCTGCCAACCAACCACTTGTGACATTGAAACGTTAGCCCAGTCAAGGTCCTTGCAAAAAACTCAAGTTATTGAAAATTTGGCATGTTGTTTATGGATGCCCAGTACCAGTTAATTTTTCGAACAAAATTTTCTTGTGCTAACTTGGGGAGAGGCGAAACTGCTAAATTTTAGCACATTCACATTTTAGGCACATTATAAGACATTCTTCGCTTATATTTTCTAAACTATGCATTTTTGTGTAAATGTTATGGGACATTAAATTTTATTTTTATTTTAACTGGTCAAACATATTTTTCGACTGCATAGGTACAGTGATTCGGGGCTTCAATATTAATGCTAAATTTTTCATAATTATAAAGAACTTATAAAAAGGCTGGTGTGTATCTTAAATTTTGCAACAAATTAAATGCATTTTGCTTTAAAGGGCGGAAAAAGAAAGTTTTCGCAATTATTCCAATGTGTAAATTTTAGCAAGCTCCAAGTAGCAGAATATATCATATATTTGTCAACTTTTGTCTTCATGTATGTACGTCCTGCGGTTCCATATTATTTTCATTTTGCTTTCAGCTTCCGCATTATATTTTCTACCGACAGATGTCGCCATCTGCGTTGTTTCTCACGAGTGTTTCCGGCTCCCGTCATTTTACGTTTTGTCTCTTCAAATTTTCCCCTTTGCCGGATACGACAAACAAAAATATAATAATACGTAAAACATGCCAATGTTCGGAGAACCTTTTTTTAGATTATTGCTTGACCCGTTGGTTCTATTTTTTCCTTTGTTGTTATTTTTTTTAATAATTGAAGCGCACCACTTTTATCTTTAAATAATATTGTTTTGCGGCTTTAATAAGTGACAACTTGAGTTTTATTTTATTTCTTCATCTCAACCATAACGTTATAACCATTAATTTTTTATGGTGACTGGGTGCCAAATCTTAAAATCTCCTACTATAATGCACAAGGGCCGTTCGAGAAGAGGGCCCGCTTCCACCCACTCATAGATAAAAGCCTATACTTAAACGCAACCAATCTCTGTTTCTAGGCACTAATATTAATTTGTATTTTTTGTTTGTTTCAGGTATGCTTTCATTTTGTGGATCTTCAGCAGTGATGATATTCTATAAAGCTATGCAAGTATTACAGTATTCTACAATATCTATTTGCTTTCTTTTTTTCATCTTATCTCAGCTCTTGCATATTTTTTTTTTCTGGAAAGACGTTGGCCCTATCTGAACACGTTCTAAGGGCCCGTTGCTCGACGAATAGTATCGTCGGCTGGTAACGGTAAAGAGACAGAAATCATTGCCCCAAAAAAAGTTATGTGCTGTCATAAGATTTTCTTACTAACCGTTGTGTCAAAATCTTACCGATGCCGGCAGGTCCAGTAAATGCACAGTATTATTGACGTGTACTGACACACTATACTGCTAGATGTGTTCTCTGTTATCTAATATTCCTATCTCATTTGCGCGCGTAACTAAAAGCGAAACGGCAAACAAAACGTCGCAGTGCGTATTAATACTAGTATAGTTAGCTATTTTAACTAGATGTCATCGGTGTTGTGGAGCAACGCATTTAATACGTTTACTGATTCAGTAACGGCAACGGTAATCTACTGTTACTATTGTGTTTCGAGCAACCGGCCCCGAGAGTGTCAGATGATAGTTGGACGGTGATCTCCATCCTACAGGACGTGTTCCCTATCCTAAAGATCCTTATACCCATTCCAAAAAAAAAAAAAAATTCTAAACTGATAATTTCTTTAGTAGACCGGTGAAGTTACATTAAAAAAGGGGGTATAGCGTAGATAATTGTCGGAAAGCTGGAAACTGTTTTAATCCCTTCATTAACATGCAAAGAAGGTTTCTTGAATTTTGCACCAATTTTCCGCTTGTGCTAAGTACAGGGTGACCCATAAACCGTAAAAATAATGTACTTTTTTCAGTTTTTCAGTAATAACTTCTAAACGATGACTTCTAGGAAAATGGTGTCTTTTTATAAATTAAAGTACAATATATTCTGCTTCGTTTGAGTATAAATACTCATTTGTACCTCAAAAATTATTGTGATGCAGACACTGCCAAGTACATATCAATTTTTGGGACAAATTGAAATATTCGTATTTTTCACTTTTGTTGTTGAATAACTCCCCAACTCTGGTATTTACGGTAATATTTCACTAAAAATATTTAATTGTGGGTCAATCTTCTCAAACTTGTGATTTAAAGTTTAGACCTACGGCACACAGTTCAGGATGCACAGGTGCTTAAAGAGAGATGAGTGAAATAAAGAAATTTATTAAGTGATAGATTTAGATATGTTAAAGGTAAGCTAATTTAAATTTTACGATTTCATTTTATTAATGTATAGATTTGTCACGTAAAATCTGATTTTTAATACTGTTACGCCACTGCCTAATATTTTATATCGAAAAGAGTATTTTTTTTACATTCCTTGGTTTTGTTAAAATATCTACTAAACGGTTAGTGTTCGGAAAAAAATATTTATATCGGAATTTATCTAAAATAATTTCTCTATATTATAATTCAAAAACAATTTCTTTGACTTAAATACTAAGTGAGGCAGAATTGATTAAAAATGGTATATAAAAAATAAGTTCATACATGCCGTCACTTTTTGTTAAATTGCTTCTATACCAAGCGCTGTAGCGTAAATCCATTAAATTGAATTTAAAGCGAAATAAATTTCCTATAAAATAAGTGCAATAAAATTAATTTGGGAGTTATAATAAAAAAGTACTAGATGATCAATATCAATATTTTGTAAAATAATTCCACGCTTCCCATACAAAATGTTCCTGCATAGCAACGTGCCTCTACACAAAATCAACTTTGATCATCTAGTACTTTTTTATTATAAATCACAAATTAATTTTATTATACTCATTTTATAGAAAATTTATTTAGCTTTATATTTAATTTGATTAATTTATACTGCACATCTTGGTTTAGGAGTAATTTAACAAAAAGTGACGACATGTATGAACTTATTTTTAATATACAATTTTTAATCAATTCTACCTCACTTAGTATTTAAGTCAAAGAAATTATTTTTGAATTATAATATAGAGAAATTATTTTAGATAAATTCCGATATAAATATTTTTTTCCGAACACTAACCGTTTAGTAGATATTTTAATAAAACCAATGAATGTAAAAAAAATACTCTTTTCGATATAAAATATTAGGCAGTGGCGTAACAGTATTAAAAATCAGATTTTACTTGAAAAAACTATACATTAATGAAATGAAATCGTAAAATTTAAATTAGCTTGTCTTTAACATATCTTAATCTATCATTTAATAAATTTCTTTATTTCACTCGTCTCTCTTTAAACACCTGTGCATCCTGAACTGTGTGCCGTAGGTCTAAACTTTTAATCACAAGTTTGAGAAAATTGACCCACAACTAAATATTTTATGTGAAATATTACCGTAAATACCTGAGTTGAGGAGTTATTCAACAACAAAAGTGAAAAATACAAATATTTAAATTTGTCCCGAAAATTGATATGTACTTGGCAGTGTCTGTATCACAATAATTTTTGAGGTACAAATGAGTATTTATACTCAAACGACGCAGAATATTATGTACTTTAATTTATAAAAAGACACCATTTTCCTAGAAAGCATCGTTTAGAAGTTATTACTGAAAAACTGAAAAAAGTACATTATTTTTACGGTTTATGGGTCACCCTGTACTTAGCACAAGCGGAAAATTGGTGCAAACTTCAAGAAATCTTCTTTGCATGTTAATGAAGGGATTAAAACAGTTTCCAGCTTTCCGACAATTATCTACGCTACAAAGATAAATTTCCTGGGCTATAGGGAATCCTTCGGTAGATTAGTTGCCAGGTAGGAAAATTTAATTTAACATTTTTTTTTATTTTGAACAGAGCCTTATCTGTCAGGATCATGATGTTATTTTCAATGTAATTACCATCCTCATCAATCAAATACCTGTCGATACGGCTTATTACGAACGGATTATATGAGAAACTACGTCCAATATACAGAGGGATTCTAAACACTCGATAACAAGAAATTTTTGGAATCATACTGTTTACATAATGAATCGGATGTCAGTGTGATGATTATCTAATTTATTAATTTATATTAAGTGAACAAATCACAACAATATGTTACGATAACAAGATGCGTTCACTAGGGCGAGCTTATCGTAGTACTGCGATCTCTGCCAGCTAATTCGGATTACTTAATAATACAATACGATAATAATAATAATGAAAAAAAGAAAATTGAATTTAAAAATTAGGTATCCCGGTTTTCTGAAACAAACGAAAGTATCTCTGTATTCGACTTTGAATTGTCCATACGGAAATAATAGGGTGTCATTATCCATTTTCATCGATAACGATCATATGCAGACCCCACAGGATTATTTGAAAATCAAAATTTTAGGAAACGGTTGCTGTCGGTTGGTTTAGAAAACCTATCACTAAAATTCTTCGTGTTGGTTTTATAGGTTACGAAATTTTAATCCCAGCTTTGTTTTAAAACCTCTACTTTCCTCTTAAAATGACTTTTGATGGTATTTCGAATGGTTTACGGTAAGTTCATCTAAAATCAATTCGTCTAAAATCATTTGGTCTAAAATCTATTCGTCTAAAATCAGTTCGTCTAAAATCAATAAGTCTAAAATCAATAGATAAAAGGCGAATTATATCAATTGATTTTAGACGAATTGATTTTAGACCAATTGATTTTAGACGAATTTACCGGACACCATTTCGAATCAACCTGTATAGTTTCAGTTATATTATGTACATGTTTTGTACTTTGTATACGAGGGGAGTTCAAAGTATTCTCGGTATGGCAACTTTTTTGTTAGTAATGATAGTATTTTTTTCTATGATTCTGTTATGGCACTTTCTAAGGTGAAAATTAGAAAATTTCATCGGTTTACCATCATTAGTTTTGTCACAATAGTGTTTTGAGTGCAACTAAATGTCTTGACGTGAAAATGCTTACCAAAATCGAACACCGCGCTGTTATTAAATTCTTGACGAAACAAGGAAAAACTCAAAGAAAACTTCCAGGAAGAGATGGTGGCCGTTTATAAGGATTCTGCTCCTTCGTTTGTCTACCATTCAAAAGTGGTCAAGTGAATTTAAAAGGGGCAGATAAAAGCATGGAAGATGAGCCTGTTCCTTTTTCTGCCACTACGGAAGAAAACGTGAAAAAGCCAAGAAACTTGTACTCGAAGATGCTCAAATAAAAATCAATTCGTTAGCAGAGATGACCAAGCTATATTTTGGTACCACACAATCAATACTTCAGGACTTTTTAAAGCTCCCAAAACTCATTGCAAGATGGGTGCCACGAATGCTCGCACCACCGCAGAAACAAGTGCGAATTGAATGTTGTAAAGATTCAGGAGTGTGGTTACCGAGAGATCAATAATCCACCTTACAGCCAAGACCTGACACCTCGTGACTATTTTTTGTTTCGGAAGCTGAAAAAAAAGATTCGTGGAAAGCGATTTTCCGACGATGAAGAACTCAAGACGACCATTAACGCTCATTTTTCAGAGAAGGAAGAAAGTTATTTTTTGGAGGGTATTGAGAAGATGATTTCGTGTTGTAAGAAGTGTATCGAGATTGCAAGGGTCTATATTAAAAAATAAAATTATTTCAGATTTTTCTGCCTTTTCTTTCATATCCATACCGAGAATACTTTGAACTCCCCTCGTAGTATAGGTAGGTACCTATATCAACTTGGTTTACTACGATTTTATGGGCAATCGCATTATACGGGTGTATCCTGTGCCGTACCTGGAAATGTAATAATGTCACCATGGAGACAAATACATTCTTGCATAAGTGGAATTAGTTCTGTAATAATAAACCAAGTGGTTTCCATCAAGAAATCTAATTATTGCAGTAATTTTCGGAGAAAAATCCTATTATTGCAGTACTTTGCGGAGAAAAATCCTATTATTGCAGTACTTTACGGAGAAAAATCGAAAGGTCTACAATCTACCAATTGTAGTAAAGTCAGTTGGGGGAAGTTCGTCTACGGGGTAAGTGAGTTTAAAGGCCTATATCATAAAATCGGATGCAATTTCTAGAATATGTCTTTTGGTTTTCAATACTTCGCCCGAGGCGCTATCGAAAACCAAAAGACATATTCTAGGAATTGCATCCGATTTTAAGTTATAGGCCTTTAAACGGAATTACCCCATAGGCGAACTTCCCCAACTGACCTTACAAAAAACATTTTTTTAAATTTATAAATAAATTTGTTTACTGCAACTGCTTTGACGTGGCAACTCTGAAAAGGGTACTTTTTCAAAAATCGCACAAAATATGTTTTGAAAAAAAATGAGGTATATAAATTGAACCTTCCGCTAGTGCATTACCGCAATATATCTCGTAGGTATATATTCCTGAAAAAAAAAGACTAATTAAAAAATACTACTTTTTTTCAATGATCACATTTCGCTACCCGATAGTCAGAAATAATAATAATTTTTGTGTATTCGTGTTCAATTTTTTAGTATAGCGAAATTGTCTCCAAACAACATAAAACACCCTATTTATAAAGTTTGGTTATGCGATTTTGAACCTTATAGACGCGGAAAATGTTTTCAGGATACGATGCGTAAGTAGCGGGAGTAGAAATTTGGAGTTGTTCACATGAGGCAATTTGTACAAATATTTGACTTGACATTTTTGTATAGAAAATTGCATGATATGAGTGGGGCTTAAGGGCTTGACACCAGGAATGACGTCACAGTCATTTCCCACGGCATTAAGGTTCCAAATCGCGTGAACAATCGCATGAAAAAATGGTAAAAATAGCGGTAAAAAACTTTTACGGTTGTTCCCTAGATTTTTATGCATATTATCAGTACAAAAAAATTTACTCCGCGATTTTCGGGATACGAGGTTCCGTCTTTTGGAAATAAGATCAGAGGTGTTTTTTTTTATTTATTTTTTTGAGAAATCTATACAAGTTTAAAAAAAACTTTTACGGTTATTCCCTAGATAAAGTTTCGATGCATCTACCCTATTTTGTTCCAAAGCATATTTAGTAACGGTTGTCGAGATATAAGGTTTTAGAAATTTTTGAAATGTCGGTATGCTTACTCTTAAGCTTTACATTCTGGTGTTAGTGCCGTAGAAATACAGTAAAAATGTTCTGTAGATTATGTTTTTCTTTTGCATCATGAGTATTTTCATCGAATCTTTGAATTCATAATACCCACCCTTTCAAGCCATGGTAGTATGATGGTGTTCTTTTAGTTTAGCTTTCGTATTAGTATTTTTTTATACGTGATGGGAAGTCATCAGGGGTAGTAGAATAAAAAGGATGATCATCAATAAATAATACCACCCCCTGTTACCCTAGTTTCCAATCCTACATCCCTCCCCCCTCTCAATCCATCACGGGATCTATTCGACATTGAATCGAATCAAACATATTATTTTTTCTCATTTAAGATACGAGTATTTGTTCCTATATTTGTTTTACGCTCCAAGCCTCAATTTAATATTACCATTGGCGACTGTGTTCTTTTCTATCGGTAGACAATATTAACTTATGATGAAAATGAATTGCTCCTATTCAACCACTTTTCAAATTACGTAGCTTATTTGTATCGTCTTCTTAGGCCCTCATCCCTCTACTGCTGGATGTTGGCCTCTTTCATCTCCTTTCACTCGTCACTGTTTTCCCCCCTTCACATCCAAGTGGTGCCGGCTTGTTGGACAATCTCGTCAGACCACTTTTTAGGAGGCCTTCTTTTTTGTCCAGGGCCTCCATGGGAGAATTCCGGGTGCCTGTCTAGTAGTGTCTTCTTGTCTGGCCATATGTCCATTCTCCAGCCCACTGCCATTTTAATTTAGCAACACGGTCTATTACCATTAGCAACTATTGTTTGTTTTTGTACAAGCTAATTTCTCGATAGACATTTCGTATCTTTAGTTAGTAGCCTTTGTAAAATGACGAAGCCTAGGTAATGAGCTATTATTTATTAATCGTATGGCATTTCGTTACATCACATCTTGAAATAAGGACATAAAACAGTAGTAATAGCACTGGTAGTTCTGATTGTCAAAGGTTTAGGTCAATGTTTAAAATATATTCAGTCGCTGTACAACTACGAATAATATTGAAGTAGATCATATCTGCTTCATTCATGTGAAAACCTACTCTCGCAAAATCTGTATATATTTCTAACATTAATTTTATTATTACATTAGCGTACATTAGACTTTGCTGAGAATGTACCTAAAATATTGAAAGGTTTTAACCATAGTATAATTTTATTATAGCACATGATTGATAACGTTATTAAAAAAATGTAAATGCCAATCTACGTTTACGGTATGCGCCATGATGAGATTATGACTTCACAGGTGAGTGACACAGGTAAACCTAATAAGAAGGATCGTAAACATTTGAATATTGGACGGGAAATAATATATTTCAGAAGATTACACAAAAAAACTCGATTAAAGGAATTCGTTTTTTGTTACGCGAAAAATATGTTTATCACGAAAGAAAATTCAATATTTTTTTGGCGATTTTATAGAACAACAATCTTTATTCTTTCGAATATGGTTGTGTCTTCGTGTAATGCATTTCTTTAGGTTATTACATGATGATCTATCATAGTAGTTTTGGTAGTGTGTTGATTTGAATTACAGTCTAATGACTCGCCGCTACTGTCGGTCTAAGTGTCGCTACCGTCGATCGATGCGTTGCTACTGTCGAGCGGAATGTATATAATTAATGATAGGCGAAACGTTGAGTTTGTTTTCATCAACCTCTAGACCACAGACACACTGCCCAGGCAATCTGTTCACAGGATGATGGGTAACTTATTTGAATCTATACGTACAACTACATTACCGCTTCGGTTGTATGTAATCCTGCCTTTTGAGTGAGAGAATTGATGTTGACCACAATAGCCTATACGACACGTGAAGGCTGAAGAAAAACTAAGTGGCAAGCCATTTATTTAACTTTAGAATAAAAGCTCTCACAGCTTTCTTATTTCATACAATTATTGCTAATTTGTGGCTGGAAAATCCGATATATTTGGAACAAAAAATATACTTACACAAATTACTGTAAATATGGTCTTTTTGTTTTTTTTTTTTAAACATATGTCTTTATCTGGAATGGAGGCCGTCTTAGATACTAACATAGTGTCAATTATTCGTAAATTTCCATGTTTTCTAAAAAATTACGACGTTCAAGTGGGATAGATTCTATCCTTTCTCAACATCATAATTTTCACCAAGTAAAAGGATCATTTGTCAACTGGCTGTTTCTTATCCCTCCATACCCTAGAGGCATAACGCTCGTGTAGTACTACTTACTATGTACTATAATATGTGCCTTATATTATTATTGTGATATTATTATATCTCAATTCGTATGAGAAAAGGGCTTGCAGATTTTGATACATGATTCTTCCATACATTCTACTTCAACAATCAATCAACTTCACCAGCCCGAGAACACATTATGTTGTAAGTTCCTAGATTCAGATTCAAGTTGGTGGTACACGGGTGAAAATAAAAATCCATTATCCAATATTGACATCTGATTAGCGAGTGCCTGATTCGAATCTTGGAACCGTCGTGTATTCTGATTTCAATACTCAAGAAGCTTACTGTGAAGTGTGCGGCAAAGTGTTTAAAACCCATTTAAAAAACTATAATTTAAAATGCCTGTGTTTTTTACCCGCGGTTTCCCTGGGTTCTGGAATGGGCCTCTTTACCCTTTTTTGGTATTTTTCGAGTAGTGTCCTGTCAACCTGGGTGTTCGTAAAACTTACACAAGACTTTTCACATATTTTTGGCAATCAGGTTAGTCAACCGTTTTAGGTGTCAAATAAGGATTTACGCAAATAGAATATTATGTGTGTGTTTGTATACATACACACAGTATTCACTGGTTGCCCCACAATTGGTCACTCTTTTAATACCTGGGTGGTGTAGTGTAGTAGTGTTATTTGAGGACTGTAATATTTCTTCGTTAGTGCCACCGAATTGGAAACCCCGCAGTATGTACCAAAACGCTCTCTATGGATCGCCTAGTTCTTTCTGGGACATAACTTCTACATTATAGTACATACATAGTCATAACGAGTCGTTTCTTCTCGCTAACCCAGAAACTTAGTATTAAACGTGCGGACAAACATTTCTGCTGTATTTTCCTTGCTTTCTCATGGGTTGTGTTGGAAAACATTAATTAGAATATGTTATTATGGAAATTTTCAAAGTGATAGGAAACTATGTGATTAAAATAATAAAACATGGTTATATTTTTAACCCGCTACGCGGGTGACTTTAATGAGGTTATCCAGATACTGAATTTACATCAATAATCATCAATGATTTTATACAATATTAAGTTGGAACAATTTATGTCTTCAACACTATGAAAATACTAACATTTATTTATTTACATAAAGATTCACCTACAGGCAAGGTTAACAATATACGAATATATCTGTAAACACTATATATCTCTAAACAATTCTGTAAGCGGTTCACACCTTGCCCTATTTTCAAAACAAGTAACTGTCATCTGAAATGATTTTTTTTACCCCCTCAATGAGTACGCGTGGTTAGCGCATTTAGTCGGAGCGCGAGCCTCAATTATGCAAGTTCCAGGTGCAAATCTCAATGCTGACTATGTTCTTCTGGACTTCACAACACAAACTTTTAGCTTACTGTGAAGTGTGCAGGAAAGTGTTTGATTTGTGTACACAAGCCCAGGTTTGCATCAGAATCATAGCGGTTAAGGTGTATCACGGTAGCTCTTGTAGCACCTATACCGGCTTATACCGCCACATTGGACGAACAGTCGAAACACTGATTGAAAGTCCATCTTTTTTTGTATATGTGTTGAGAACACTATTTCATTTACAATGTTTTGGGAGTTCGAAAACAGCTCTATTGTATTGCTCTTATAGTACTCAAAGGATCAAATGAGTTGTTGTGTGCTAGTTGGAAACTTTTTGAATTACATAAATAAATAAAAATATTCCGTATACATTGTTAAAGAAATATAATAATAACTCTGAAAAAATATTATTCATTAAATCATTCATAATTTTCCGCTTGACCCAAAATGGATAACTTTACGACGAACTTTTTCCCTTTTTTTGCAAATGTAAGTATGGGTTAAATTATAATTTTTTGAACAGTTTTCTTCTTCGTATGTTTTGTGTAGTGAAAGTGTGTCGGATGGAGCTTAACGAAATAAAGGCTGAGCGTCCCATGGGTAATAAAACTCTTCTCGGGAAATTCGTTTTACGTTCCAAATATTATTCTACATCTATCCTCGAACATACATTTCTGTGTAAAAATTTATACTATTTCTTTTGAGTGCTCTTTTTCTTCAAAAATCTCATTGTGTTGTGCCTAGATACAATTTTAATTATATCCTGTTTATGTAAATCTTTGCTAATACTCATGGGGAAGATCGAGGGTCAGCGTGGTCCAGGTAAAAGGCAAACGTCTTGGCTGCGCAATATAAGGGACTGAACCGGAATGAAACGTGTGCTGGAGGAGCTGTTTCGGGTCACACAAGACAGAGAAGTCTTTGCCAGAGTGATTGCCAACGTCGGGGGGACCTGAAAAGCACATCAAGAAGAAGAAGATGTAAATCCTTGATGTCTTCAATCAGGACTCCAGTCTTGTTCCTGTGATGAAAAGGTCCAGCTTTCTCTTCATCTTTTCGATGGTGGTCTTGGTGCCCTTCAGGGATCTCTTACATGACAAACTTTGAATTCGTATAGGATCCATGCTTTCGACATGATCTCTAGAAAACCATCTTCTTTGCTTGCTCCGTTTCGCGATGTCGTCGAGGAGTTTTAAAGTATTCCACAAGACATTTCATATCTCCTTATTTAACAGTGAGGTTATAGAAATATCAAGAATTGATTTTATTGATTATTTGTTAAAGACATTTACTAATAAGTATAATAGAAGCATCATAGCTTTTAATTGGGTTATGAAAAATAGTATGGACGTAATAATAAAGATCAAAGCAATTTAAAGAAAATTCATATTTGTTAAGTGAACATCTGCTATGAACGACACACTATATAATAACACCAACTAGATGCGATTAGGTACCCTAGGAATATTATCATCATTGTCTTCGGAACACGTCTGTATCTATGTGGGTCTGGGTATATGGCGTTGTGGAAACTTACGTTATTATCTTAGTAGAATTGCACCAAACGTCGAAGGCACTGCAATGCACCCTTCGATTCTCCCACGTTCATCGATGTTTTCCGTACATAGATCGATGCTTACATGCTTGCATTGCGTACTAGGTGCATGGCGTAATCAGCAATAAGTGTGCATGATATCCTTATGACTTATACACATAAACGTAAATACATATCGATGGATTGCAGTACAGATATTGCATGACCATTTTTTGCAGAAACGTTACACTTGATCGAAACCTCCGAAGTACCTATGTACTAGTTTTAAGTAGAAATTTGTCTTTCGAGTGCATAGTTTTTCACACACATCTTAAGTTTTTCGATATTTTGTAGTGGCTTAATTCAGATACCTAACTTCCATCTTCGATATTAACAACACACTTGAAAGTTGTTCAAAAAGCCGTAATAGTCCGAGAGCCCGCTGCTTAATTTATGACGTATCTGTTTTTTGATCGAAATGTGGTATAAACGATAGCTTACCAATAGGGTATTACATCGCACTAGGGTTGCCTATCAAAATCCTGCCGCAACCCCCCCTGCCCCCCCCGAAAAGGTCCCTCTTCGCGGTTTTTCGCATTTTATAGGAATATGGTAAGAGATAGGAGAAAGTAGTCAATGACAAAAATAATCCTTGCTAAATTCTCTACAAAAAACGTTAAGTCAATTTTTTCATAGGACTAGCAGTTTACCCGTAATGGCCGGTCAAAAAACAGGACATTTTTTGAAAAAATAAAAAAAAAAGTTTTATTTTTTTTCTTTTAAATTCTTCTACCCATTATTACTAACATTTTATAGAAAAAAAATTTTGGCCTGCGGCGCTATATCGCTGGTTTTATTATGAAAAACTAAATTCTAAGAATTTTCGTCACTGAGTTTTATTGTAATAATTCCGAAATTATTAGATATATGAACATACGAGGGAGGGCTGAGAACTTCGCGGCCTTGAAAAAAAAATGTACTGGAGTATGGTTGGATTTTTTGATTATTTTTTAATATAATCTATTCGAAGTTGAATGCACTTTTGCTACCCATCTTTCAAAGCTAGGATCCTAGTTTTATAGAAGAAATTGTGAAGGTCTTCAAAATATGGCTCCGCATCGACGGCAACACCGTTAACTGGGTCAAAAAAAATGATGTCGAGATTTTTTTTGAGCTCAGGGATGAGGGGAAGGTCTGATAATTCCATTTTAGGAGAATAAGGCAGATAGTTCACCAACTGGAAGCCAATGGCATGCAATTTGGCTATTGAAATCGTTGCTCGGTGAACTGGCTCAGTGTCATGGTGAAAGATCACGACTTTGGTCAATTTTTCAGGTTTTTCCGGATTGGAAATTGCTTGCAATTGGATTATTAGATTAGCACAGCTCTCCCCATTTCTCTTTTTGCCCTTTCTCTAGTAGCCTATTGTAATGCTAGCCTTAAATTCCCAAAAAACGAATGCCCCCACTTTTGCAGTTGACAAAGGTGACATCGATTTCTTTGGAGACAAAAATTTCCATGCCAACACTATTTTGATCATTCTTTGGGCTCTGTTAGGTCCAGGTCTCATCTGTGGTGACAAAACGTGTAAAAAAAATTTCAGGATCAGCTTGAAACCTGGCCAAAAATTCCCATGAAAATCGAAAACAAGCACATGTTTCTACGACCGTAAAAAGGAGTTAAAAGCTTTGGCACTCAGCGAACAGAAAGTTTATACAAGACCTGTTCAGAAGTTAACATGAACTCTTTTCATTCACATAAGACTATTAGGATCTCTGCTATCTCCCAAGTACTAATTTGGTGACCTTTCTAAACCACATCCACGATTTTATCGACGTTTTTCGGACCTACTGCAGTTTATCGCCTTCAACTACGAGGGTTTTCTTCAATACCTTGCTGACCACGTTTAAAATGCTCTACCCACTTTTTAACCACCGCATATGATAGAGCAGACTCCAATTCTATATTCCACATCTTTTTGAAACTTTTTTTTTATGTACAGCCTGTGATAATAAAACATTTTGTCATGGATCACGGTTGAAAATTTCTCATTTTCACAAAAATCTCATACACGTCGAATTCAAAATGGTGCCAACAGTGCCACTTTTGTGCTATTGGTGCCAAATTTTGCAAGTAGCTTTAGAAAGGTTCAAATTATCCATATCAATAATAAACTGGAACCGGCCAGTACATTTTTTGCTCAAGGCCGCGGAGTTTTCAGCCCTCCCTCGTAAGTTATAGCTCGTTTTGTAGCTAAGACTATGGTAATTAATTCGTTCTCTGACTATTTTCCTGTAGCTCTTATCAATTTTCAACCAATTTAGTTTAAATACATTTTTTTAGTATTTTAAATGAATTTCGGTTTTGGACCGGCCATTGCGGGTAAACTGCTAGTTCTACGAAAAAATTGATGTAACGTTTTTTGTAGAGAATTTAGCAAGGATTATTTTTGTCATTGACTACTTTCTTCTATCTCTTACCATATTCCTATAAAATGCGAAAAACCGCGAAGAGGGACCTTTTCGGGGGGGGCAGGGGGGGTTGCGGCAGGATTTTGATAGGCAACCCTAGTGCGATGTAATACCCTATTGGTAAGCTATCATTTATACCACATTTCGATCAAAAAACAGATACGTCATAAATTAAGCAGCGGGCTCTCGGACTATAAAGTATTAGCATCGACTTATAGAGTTTTATCGATTTTATATCGACGTATCTTTACAACTCTAATTTCGAAAAGTTTAAAACACATGTTCATTTCAGTTAGTGCCTAACGCAATGTGTGGTTTGTTCATAATGTCTTTCTGTGCAATGTGAAGATGTTATACTTAGATATATTTTTATATAACGTTATTTAATCTTTGTACCTATATCTGTAATTTCAGAATTAGTAGTACTAGTATTGAACTTATTTGTGCCCGACATTTCGGAAAAAAGTACTGTTTCCTTAGTAAAGTTGTTGCGAGGTATATTAAACGGGCTACAAATCTATCCTCTCAAGCCGCGTCCTTTGTGGTGTAAGCAAAGAGGACAGAACGCCATACCGCTCTATCCGTACACACACTCGTTGCTACCGACACACTCATGCAATTTGTCATGAATACCCTTCGATTTCTTCTGCTTAAAGTGTATCAGTCCTTGAAGATCTAGCCGACGTGATCGGTCTAGGTCAGTCTCACCTCTTCTTTCGCTCTTGTATGTGTTTTGGTCATCCTGTGTCCATGCATTCTCTCCACTTTAAACAGCATCGGTATTTTTCATCTCTGTATGCATGAGATACAATAATGTTCTTATATTTAAATATGGAACTAAATTAAGGCCAACGCCATCTATCGAATTTTTTACAACATGACATATGAACAGCAGGGTATTTTTTGATAATGAGGCGTACAAAAAACATATTATCAAGTAGGTAGACAATCCGTCTCTGTGTATGAAAAACAGTTTTTTTTCATGACTTAAAATGTGTTATTCAAGCGACCCTCATAAAGTCGTTTTAGGGAGAGCTCGTCATTTTTTGAAATAATGAAACTTCGGTCATCATTATAAAAGGATCTCTTCAAAAAAGGAGAAAAACAGGAGTGTCTTCTTAAAAAAATACTTTTCTTTTGTGATCAATAGGTACTTATTTACATCCTCAACTTAGTTTAGAAAAATATAAGTCAGTTTATTATTTTAGTTTTGTATTAATTTATTTAGTCCTTTTTAAAGATATTTTCTTTGATTTTTTTGTCTAAGGATACTGCGCCATAAAGGACATAAAGTCAGACAGTCCTAGCACTCCTTGCTTCCGTTACGTTCGTGTAATTTGTCATACATGCTCTCAAACCGTGTTCACAGTTGAATCTCTTTTTTTTGTTTATTTATCTTGAGAACACAATAGCTTGATAATATGCATTACAATCTAGCGAATAACCGTAAAAGTTTTTATGATTGTAGTGAAATTAACCTTAAAAAATGAAAAATAAATAAATAAACGCTATCATGCGCTTGTTCTTGCAATTTTGTACCTTAATGCCGCGGGAAATGACCGTCATAGTTGGGTCCCTAGTCTTATCGTTTTATTTACTTCAACCATCCAAATTTCTTTAACCACCATTATTTACTTACTATTATGTTAGAAGTAGGTACTCGTATGTAAACTTTCGAAAAAATATTATGCGGCCGCTTCACGCTCGGCGACCCTCCACGAGTTTTGTGTGAATGAGTAAAAGGACGTACGGACGAGGTGATTGTCTTGAACTGTATACGTAACCGACGGTTAACGCCTTTTTACTCATTCGCGCGGGACTCGTGGAAGGTCGGACAGCATGTGGATGAGGCATTGGGTGTTTTTTTAACAAATAATTGAACCAGAAAACATAGATTTATAAGTTAACTTGTGTTATTTGCTTTGCAGGCCAGTGTTTTTTTTTTGTTCTCTTTAAAGCAGACATTAACCCACTCCTCCCGCACTAAAGGGAGACTAAAATTCAAATAATATTACCATATTATTAGGCGCCTTTCCTTACACTAACACATTGATGCCTGATGGTCTCTTGATTTTTGTGTTCATGATAATCAACACACATAATTCGCGTCGTACCCGGGTATGAATGTAACGCTGGACCGTGGCAATTATAGCAAGTTGTTCAAATATGTATGAAAAATCTCGCGATCGCGACGCTTTCAGCTGCCATCGATTAATATTCCTCTAAGGACGTGGACCGAGACGATACAAAAATGTGGAAATTTTTGCATGTTCATCGTTCAAAATAGAATGACCATGTTTAAAATCCATGTGAAGACTTTTATTACATGCACTAGATTTAAAACTATATACTAGTCTTTCATTTTTACCTATAAAAATGGACTTCCACCATGTACCGCCGGTCGAAAATGTGAAGTATTATTTTTGCTAATTGTTCAAATATACGTATAGAATTTAAAACATTTCGCAATAGCGGCCCCTTTGCCTAAAATATTCGGCGCTCGATTTTACTATATTAAAAAAATGAATTTTTAAAAAACTTTGAATCGGACTTACTAAATCGTAATCGTATATTGATAGAGATTCCAAATCGAGCGTAAAATGTTTATACGTAAAATTCGTATGGAGTGTAGTTGACTTCCCATATTTTTTATACAGAAACTGAAAAATGATTATCAGAGAGCTCAGCGTGACACGGGAAAAGAGGAGCCTTGTGACCTCCCGGTATTCCCTCATTCCAAACTTTGAAGGGTGGTAACAATAATTATTTAACAAAAAACGTCTTTCACCAACCCTCGGTGAAATTTTGCGGGTAGGTGTCTAAGTATACTTCACTGATCTTAGCTTCCTCGGTGTTTGCGGTTAAGATAGTAACGGCCGCATTAATTTCAAGACTATAATGGAGTTTTGTTATATTTTAATTTTAATATCCAGTAGGACATTTTTTCTCTCTGGTATTTTTTTTTTAAAAAGGACCAGGGCTTGCATCAAACAAACCCAAATACTTTCCTGCACACCTTGCACTAGGCTAAAAGCCTATATCGCAAAGTGTGGAATACATCGCCACCACCGGGGTTTGAACCTGACATCTCTCGCTCAAGAGACTGCCGCCTCAACCAACTGCGCCAACCATGTATTCTTTCCTACTTTTGCTTCTTTCCTACTTTCAAAAGAATATTTCAGTTTCGGTTTTTGAGGTGGTCGGTAGCCTGGTTAGTAACGCGCTCGACTGTTAATCCAGTGGGCGCGGTTTCAATCCCCGACTAACTCCACTTCACAACACAAGCTTTTCAGCTTTCTGTGAAGTGTACAAAGATGTATTTGGGTTTATTTCGATGAACTCAGATTCATTTAAGAAAAAAGTGTCTCGAGTGAATTATTCATACTCACTCATCAACACACAGTGCAAACAGCTAAACCAAGGGAAGTGAAATTTGGAAGACAAAACCATTCATGGAAATTGACTACCAAAGGGGTGAAAATTAAATTTAAAAGTTTTCAAGACTATAAGATATTTCGTAAGCTTGAGGTCGTATGAATTGGAAATGTGACGTATATAGATTCTTCCATCAAAATTAGTAATATTTTGGTCGTTTTTCCAAAATTTTATTTCAAGATTTTATTTATTTAATTTAACAACTCTTATACAAGTCATTTCCACATCATTTCGTACCAACGACTCTTTTAAGTCCATCGAATTGGTATATTCTGTTGTATAAGAAAAATCTGGTGTCAAAATCAATGTCAATTAAGTCAAGTGTCAAAATTATGTGTTTCAAAACTCAATATGGTTACAGATGGCAAGCGTTTGAACTTTATGATTCAATGATTACTGTGACAGACAGTGTGACAACCGATGTATCGACAAATTGTTTCTCTACCACCAATTCTACCACAAATGAATTTGCGTCCCTCTTTGTCCTTTGATAGTAGTTTTAGATAATAGTTGTAGGATAGTAACATTGTTGTATATTGTTTTTTAAGATAATGTTCAAGAGCCCACACCGACCAACTTGTTAGATTTGGCATGACGGTTTACGGTAAATTCGTCTAAAATCAATTCGTCTAATTATCAATTCGGCCAAAATCAATTTGCCTAACAATCAATTCCTCGATTTTAGAATTGATTTTAGACTTATTGATTTTAGACTAATTGATTTTAGACGAACTGATTTTAGACGAACTTACCGGACACCGACGTGACTTGTCATGACATTGTACTTGTATATATTATGATATGACTAATTAATAAATATAAGTATAGTATAATTTCGCGAGTACTTTCTGAAGCCTATGCAAACGTTTCACCTTTTTAAAAAAAGTTATGTATACATTTTTATTTTGCGGGGTAGCCAGCAAGAACGGAATGCCAGACTGCCCTACGGTTACACTTCCTAACTTCCGTCACATTTATACAATTTGTCTCACAGGCTCTCCGGTTTCTCTAACTCAAAACGCGTCCATTGTGCGCCCATCTCATTAATAACATTTTTTATCCGACGTTACATTGCTTTCCCACACATTCTTCTCTACGATCTCATTTCCACCGCAATCAACCCTGATTCGTCCTTTTTAAGCCATGCCCATGTCTCAAATAAGGGGCGGCACCAGGACAGCGTTGTGCACCAGCACTTTTGCTTTCAAAGCCACACTTAACACTATACCATAGTGGATTGAAAAACCCCGATTCGTCCTTCTTCAATATATTGCTATACTATACCCTCACGCCACCTCCTTTACGGGGTAGGCAGAGAGAACGGATCGCCATACTTTCCTATCCTATTCAATCTATTGTATTATTTTTTAATTACTGAAATTATATTTTTGAATTAAATTTTCCATGAAAGGGATAGATTGTTAGTGCTACAACCTTACACACAAATAATAATTAAATATCATTAGGACAATAACATTTATTCGAAGTTTTCACATTTGTCATAATAAGCCATTAAAATATAATAATATTACGAGAAGGGACTAAAGGATGGGATATCACGATAAAAGACAAGAGAGAAAGTGAATAAATGAAAAGATTCCATCAACTCATATAATTCTCGTCGAAACGGGGTGTGAATGTAACGCAGGACCGTGGCAATTGTAGTAAGTTAGAAGACGTAGTCGTGATCAAGGCGGCAGTAGTTTTGACGGAATGTCGGAACCCGAAAAACAAATTTAGTACATGTATGGAAATTTCGCGGTCGCAACGGCTTCAGCTGTCATCGAAAAATATTCGTCTCATTAACAAAAATGAAATACCTGTATAATAAATTCAAAACATTTCGCTATTGCAGCGTCTTCAGATGTCATCGATGAATAATCGTCTAATGACGTGGTCGCGGGACACCGAGACGATACAAAAATGTTTTTAATTTTAGTCGTAGTTTAATTTTAATTTAATAAATGTTGACAGTAGAATTATTTTTAAACGTAGCAGATTCATACAAGATGGCACGGCACGTATGTAGAATTAGGTAGAATTAGTATGTAGTAGTAAAGTACAGGTAATTTCCCATATTTTTTTAACCTGTTAAGACTCCCTCTCTCCTTTTCGCTGTCATCTTACCGAAAGATGGCTCTGGGGTTTTTCCATTATTATTTTGAATGGAGGGACATTACTCACCCAGCCTCCGTGATTTTTCGCAGGTACGTCGATACTAGTTATTCAATAATGCTTTAGTTATTGTTTACATACGTCTCTTCGCCATATGAGGGTAATATTGATGATCTCTTCTAACTTTGTCTTTCTCTCTCTCGCTTTAGAAACCCACATTATATAATTTCAATTAGAATCTTCCAATACCCTCATTATTGTAGTTTACCATCTCCCTTGCATTGTAATGTAACCCAACCCACTCGCTGCTAACTAAACCAAATTTTTTTTTTTATATATTTGTTTTAAATATTGAAAAAAAAATGAATCTGGGTTTATTGTAATAAACCCAAATACATCTTTGTACACTTCACAGAAAGCTTAAAAGTCTGTGTTGTGAAGTGGAGTAGGTCAGGGATTGAACCCGCGCCCACTGGATTAACAGTCGAGCGCTTTACCAACTAGGCTACCAACCACCTCAAAATCTCAAAAAAAAATTGTTAACATAATAAATATAATAATAAAATCCCAATCCAACGAAGCCCAATTCTTTTTTTATGGTATTTTTTTGAAATGAGTGACTGCAAGACTGGTGTTGTAACTGGAATGAAAGGGAATAAACTAAGATGGTTTGAGCGTGTTGAGAGAATAAAGGAAGACAGGATGACAAAAAAGATATATCTGAGCGAACGAAGAGGTGTGAGGAAACGCGGCCGCCCGAGACTGGCCTGGTCCGATAATGTCGACCAGATCCTCAAGGATGGACGCGTTTTGCGTATAATTAATCGGAGAGCGTGTATGACAGATTGCATGAATGTGACGGAAGCTAGGAGTGTGTGTAAGGATAGGGCTGTCTGCAGCTCTATCCTCTCTGCTTACCCTGCAAGGGACGTGACGTGAGGGTATAGATACATAGATAGATTTTGTTATTCGATTTCTAGAAAATGACATACTAAGACTGAGTCATTTTTTTCTGTTAGGAGCTGACCAATTATTCCTTTCTGTAAGTATTTGAAGTACAGGGTCATCAAAAAAGAATGCCAGGAATTTTAATAAAGTTTAACCTTGTAGCCTTTTGAGTTAAAATAGTGATTCTTTTAAGTGGTAACTGGTTATCACAAGCGTCGTTTGATGCAAGACAAAATGCGTTAGCGTAAGCGCAGACTGTAGCCAAAAAACGTGTCAACGATAGCCGTAGATACTAGTATATTGGCCGTGAGACAGAAATCTCATGAATGTGAATCACACTTGTGACACAAAAGGTCTTAATGTAATACTTTTTTAACCCGGCATTTTGTTCGATGACCCTATATATGTACTAACCAAAATATGTCACAGGGGATTCTTTAAAAATATACGCCTATTGAAAGCGGTTGATTTTACTACTAATTCAAGAAATTCGATTACGAACGAAAACCAATCGAAAAACCTCGCTCGGATTTATCTAATGATCTATAATAATTTTGTCATAAAAGTACCTACGTTTATGGACGTAATGATAATAACAATTAAAAGTATCCAGAGGGTTGAATCCTTTTTGAGAATGGGCGCCAAATTTCACGACAATAACCACATTTTGAAACAATAACCGTCTTTCCCTTTCTATCTCCGTTCTTCGCTTTGCCCCATTCGATTTAATTATTTAAATTCAAAATGCCCATTCGACGTTCTATCTACGATGTTTTTTGGTTCCATTCAATGGATCGTAATGAAAAGATTTTCCTCCCGACCGTAAAGACCAAAGAATTTTGTTCTCCGAGTAACAAACGAATAACGAAATGGCGGCATTAATTTCGAATGAGTGACAATAATATATCGACGCTTCTTTTTTTCACCCAGAAAGGCTTCAATATTGTCTTTCTTATATTATATTAGTTTAACCATTTTACGTCGTTTGTTGTTACTTAAAATCTTCTTTACCCTTTTCTAACCTTTAGTTTTTTCGTACGCCACGAAATGTCACCCATAGTGACCCTCGTTCAATGAGGGGTTAGCAGCGAGTCGATGAAGTGTAGAAAGAAATATCGTATTTAAGTAGCTGTCGGAAGATTTTCTATTCTACGAATCAAACTTTGTGTGGAGTGGGAAGAAAAAACATCTCTTTAGTTTAAAACTTCTTCCAACACTTGTAAGATGTATGGACTACCGCATCACGATCAACTAGCGGATATTTACTAAAAGTGCACTTTCTCTTAGAGGATTTAAAGTGTCGAATATATTTCTTTTCAACTCTCCGCTATAAAAGAAAACTGGTTGAGGTATAGCTACGTTTTTGTTATGTCACGTTTTCTGTGTAAGGTCAAAATACATTATATTATCTGTAGTCATTAAAGATCCTGCAAACTCAATGACCATGTGAATAAGTTCTTATATAAACCAGCGTACAGTGAAAGATGAACTTTCATCGGATATTATACTGCAGGGTTTAGATGATTTAAATGATAGTTAAAACCCGAGTAGCGCTTGTCAATTCAAGTCGATCAATAAACTGTGTATCACGGATTTTGGTTTCGTAATCAAGAACGTATTTCGTTGTACATTTATTTATTAAATATTTAAGTGAACAAGAAGTACATATAAACATAAAAAAATGACATAGTACAGATTATAAATCGTTGTTCACTAGGGCGAACTTATCCCAGAACTGCGATTTCTTCCAGTTAACCCCAGTTTTACTACTTTTTTATACATAAACCATTATAGTATTATCATATTGAAATCACAATTTTATTTACCGACAACAGTGAGCTTTTTATTGAAATTCTGCAAGTATCTCCACTAGAATTTCGAAAAGCTACATGCTACGCTTCATCAAGAACCAATCCTTTCTTGACAAACTGTAGCATAAAATATAATTTACTTAACTGAGCATGAGCTTATATTCGCATCGTTTAAGAATTTTGATTATCTAAGTACATATTCAAATTATTTTCGTACATTTTTTAAAGAACAACTTACTACCTACCAGTGGCGAAGGGTGGATTTCTGCAGAAGGTAAGCCGGGGCTAACATTTCTTATGGGGATAACGTCAGATAAGATACTATTATACCTATCATTTTTTTTCCAAAAGGTATTAACTCGATGGGAATCGTGTTCTTAGGTATGTAACTTCGCACCTGCTACCTACTTAATGACTGATAAAACGAAACTAAAATTTCCATTTGAGTTCCAAACAACATCAATTCAGGATCATTACGTCTTCTCTGAAATAATCTATTGAATACTGTTATATTGTATCATTTGTATAGTATTTTACTATACAAAGATTTGTATTGTAAATGTCTGCCGAAATTCTCTATTCAAATCAGTAAATTATATAATTAAACCCTTGTACTCGTATTTCCTGGGAATCGTTTCAGTATTATTAGTTATTGATAATACTTACTTTAAGGGCTTGGCACCAAGAATGGCGCCACAGTCTTTTCCCACGGCATTAAGGTTCAAAATCGCGTGACAATCGCATGATAAAATGGTAAAAGTAGGGTTTATTCCATTTTTTGGGGTTAATTTTGCGTCTATCAAAATTTTTTACGGTTATTCCCTAGATTTTAATGCATATTATCAGTACAAGAAAAAAAAAATACTCTGCGACTTTCGGGAAACGAGTTTCCATCTTTCGGAAAAAAGATCAGAGGTGTTTGTCAATTTTTATTTTTTTGAGAAATCTATACCTACAAGATATAAAAAATCTTTTACGGTTATTCCCTAGATAAATGTTCAATGCATCTACCCTATTTTGTTCCAAAGCATATTTAGCAACGGTTGTCGAGATATAAGGTCTCCCGTTTTTAGAAATTTTTGAAATAACGGTATGCATTCTCTTAATAATGAAATATTCAGAGTTCTGTGTGACATAATAAACCCATTAACTCCCTATCTATCAGTTTATCTGTACTCATCTACTTTATTATCAAGAGGATTTCGTATTACAATTTACAATATTATACACATAATAAATTCCCCGTACGAAATTGTTGTTTTGTTTCAGTAAAAGTTATTTCACTGAATATACACCTCACAGAAATTTCGTACGAATTACGTACTTATAATATTTGATTTCGTTTAATTAATTTATTTATTCTTTAAGTTAACAAAGTATATACTTACATAAAACGGATTGTAAAGCGTTGTTCACTAGGGCGAACTTATCACAAAGCTGCGATTTCTTCCAGTTAACTCTGTATTTATTGTTATAACTTTTACTGAAACGAAACCGAATATTCTTGAGTTATTCAAATACTGTTCTCCAGATTTCGTGTTCCAATAATAAAAATACCTACTCAGTACAATATTGTTGTAATAGGTAAATTTACCGAAATAACTTTTACTGAAACGACGTCGAATATTTCTGAATTATTCATATTTCGTATTACAATATTATACCTAGATGTAAATATTAACTCCGTACAAAAATGTATTGCGCGGTAAATCAACCGAAATATCTTTTACCGAAATGAAATCGAATAATTATGAAAGGACGAAATTGTAATTAGGCAAGTAAATTTCTTTTCCTTGCAGCTCGATTATAAAGTATCCTTAGCCAATCGAATCTGATCGATCTAACAAAACAGATTGGGTGTGGTAAAACATTCGATTTGCGCAGTAAATTATGTGTACGGTAAATGTGGATCAAACAAGATATACTTTAGTAACAGTGACGGTAAATACTTCTAGTAAAATTGTGTTTTCTGTAAATAATATGACTGGTAGACCGTACATATTAATTTACGTACAACATTTTCGAATACAATAATATCTTTATTATGATCTATTAAAGTTGAGGGTCAGGGTTGAAAGGGGTAATATTTATCTTGATAATAATTATCAAGATAATTTTTTTGATAATTATCATTATAAAAACACTTGCCTACGAGAGATATTGCATCACACCGCGCCATGTTGGTGATTTTTTTTAATGAATCTGGGTTTATGAATTTATATTAATACACCTTTGTACACTTCAAAGTAAGCTTGAAAAGCTTGTGTCGTGAAGTGGAGTAGGTTGGCATTGGGGATCGAACCCGCGCCCGCTGGATTAACAGTCGAGCGCATTATCAACCAGGCTACCGACCATCTCAATTGACAAAAAAAAATGTCAAAAATAAATTATAAAGCGTTTTTTTAGCAAAAAAAATGTTGACGTGTTTTAATTTTTAATTGAGGGGCATTATGATGATAAATGGAAAAAAAATGAGGGATAACAATTTATTTTACTTTCAGTCACATTATTGGATAGTTATTCGATAATTATTGAGTATTTGTGGTTTGGTTCATTATTGGATAAATATGAGGTGGTCGGCCTGGTTGGTAACGCGCTCAACTGTTAATCCAGTGGGCGCGGGTTCGATCCCCGATGCCGACCCACTCCACTTCACAACACAAGCTTTTCAAGCTTACTGTGAAGTGTGCAAATGTGTATTATCGAAATAAACCCAGATTCATTTAAAAAAAATTGTCTGAGAATTATCCGATAATTATTCGATGTTTTTCAACGAATACAAATTTATCTTGATAATTTTCAACCCTGTTGAGGATATTTCTTGCAGTAATAACATCGCAAAGGCTTTTATTTGCGATTTAATATACCTATTGTTTGATTATTTCACATGGCTAATTTATTGGAAACCTTTTGTATAATAAATGTTGTTTAGTACAACATATTATAAGTTATTAGATATTTTGTATTATTTGCTTTGTTTTATTAATGCTATTAAATTTAGTATGCTTTTTATAGTCGTGACCCGATCTGTAATCGAAATACAAAGAAATTCACAATATTTGAGTTGATTGAGAACGCTTGGGACATGTAGGGATTAACGATGATAGGATGACAAAGAAAATATACTTGAGCGAAAGAAGATGTATGAGGAACTGCGGCCGTTCAAAAACCACTTGGGCTAGGGAACCTTTGTGGGAAGACTTAACGGATAAAGCCATACACGAAACTTGACCGCCACCATTTTCGCACCTAGCATTTCCTCCAGGTATACGCATTTTTTTCTCGATGTAAAGAACCCTAATTTACTATTTTATTACATAGGTTATATTCCAAAGGTAATTTCCACACTGATTATACATAATGAGTCGCAAAAATCACTGAAATATCACCAGGTTTCATGCAGTTGTGGACAACCAATATGACACGCAATCATATGTTTGCAACGATAGTGGCGTCCACCATAGATTTGTCATTGATATAGAAGGGGCATTGAACATTGAGTTCAATAGTTATACCCACCTTTATATAGATTCCTTAACTTGACCCGATGACGTCGACGAGTTGCTCAAGAACGGATGTGTTTTGAGCAAATCGAATCCTAGAGGAAAGTTGTAGGGCGAAGTGTTAGCAGTTTTAATTATTTTTCGACCTATAACGTCTAAGCTTCGATGTACTCGTACATCGAAGTACAGTCAGTAAAATGTCGGTCAACGCTAGTTTATTACGAAACAACGTATCAAATAATAATATTATTGCAAAATTATTATTCGAAGGGTTGTTGTAATACCAATTTCATTGAAAATCTAACTACGTATTTACTGGGTATTGTATTGACGATGCTCACTGAACTAGAAACGAGAGAATGGAGAGATCGCAGAATACCTGGCATTGGGTGTATGTGTGCCAGTAATAATGCAGGTAGGTAATAGGTATTTAGGAGTCTGGTTAAAATTACCTAATAGTAGAGATTTCAGATTAGTTAGCCCTCATCTATTATGACCGACGGAGTATTGTTCCGACCAATTGTATTTAAGACAAAATGGTTGATTTAATTATATGGAAAATATGTTCGTATTCAGTTCTCGACATATTATCTTTGTACCTCGTTCCCTATTCTTAGTCTTACTTATTGTTATTCCTATCCATTCTTCTCTCATCTTTCATTTTATTCCTCACCCTCCTTTGCCATTCATTTTCTTCTCCTTACTTACCTACTCACATTCAACCATTACTTCAACTACTGTAAGATACCTTCATCGTTTTCAGATATCGCTTTCAACAACGAATTCTCATGCTGTAATAATAATGGTACCAATTGGTTCACCCTGTTTCTCGGGAAACTCTAGAATTCTTATCTCTTTATAAGGTGTTTGATATTATGTGACCTAAATTCTGATCATATGCGGATAATTATTTTCCGGGTTAACCAAAATTTGTAAAATTTAAAATCGAAGAATTGTTGAAAATTTTATCTGTTTAAATCCTGGGAATTTGTTTCGTAATTTCGCCCGTCTAACGTCAGACGACTTTTTTAAAATATATGTTAGGTTCGGTAGAGACCGAAACAAAGCCCAAGGAATCCAAGCCAAGATTCCTGGGTTGGCGGCGTCCTGGATCAGGAGGCACCGTGGCAGTACTTTCTGCTGTGGAGAACTTTCATGGCATGTCCAAAAAATGGCGTTACCAGCAGACACCTTTACGAACAAAGCAGCTTAGAAACTTATTAAAGGTACACATTTTAAATTATCGTGTTAAAATAAAACAATATAGAAACGTGCTGGTAGTGCTTATAATAAATTTGTAAGAAGATCTCAAACGATTTCCTCAATCACACCATTTATAGTCCGAGAGCCCGCTGCTTAATTTATGACGTATCTGTTTTTTGATCGAAATGTAGTATAAACGATAGCTTACCAATAGGGTTTTACATCGCACTAGGGTTGCCTATCAAAATCTTGCCGCAACCCCCCCTGCCCCCCCCGAAAAGGTCCCTCTTCGCGGTTTTTCGCATTTTATAGGAATATGGTAAGAGATAGGAGAAAGTGGTCAATGACAAAAATTATCCTTGCTAAATTCTCTATAAAAAACGTTAAGTCAATTTTTCCACAGGACTAGTAGTTTACCCGTAATGGCCGGTCAAAAAACAGGATATTTTTTGAAAAAATAAAAAAAAAAGTTTGATTTTTTTTCTTTCACATTCTTCCACCCATTATTACTAACATTTTATGGAAAAAAAATTGGCCTGCGGCGCTATATCACTGGTTATTTTATGAAAAACTAAATTTTAAGAATTTTCGTAACTGAGTTTTATTGCAATAACTCCGAAATTATTAGATGTATGAACATAAGTTATAGCTCTTTTTGTAGCTAAGACTATGGTAATTAATTCGTTCTGTGACTATTTTCCTGTAGCCCTTATCAACTTTCAACCAATTTAGTTTAAATATTTTTTTTTAGTATTTTAAATTAATTTCGGTTTTGGACCGGCCATTGCGGGTAAACTGCTAGTTCTACGAAAAAATTGACTTAGCATTTGTTGTAGAGAATTTAGCAAGGATTATTTTTGTCAATGACTACTTTCTCCTATCTCTTACCATATTCCTATAAAATGCGAAAAACCGCGAAGAGGGACCTTTTCGGGGGGGGCAGGGGGGGTTGCGGCAAGATTTTGATAGGCAACCCTAGTGCGATGTAATACCCTATTGGTAAGTTATCATTTATACCACATTTCGATCAAAAAACAGATACGTCATAAATTAAGCAGCGGGCTCTTGGACTATTAGTTCAAATATTGTTTCCTCGCGGTGATGTTATTTATTGGTAATACAAATAAATAATTCAATCATTCTCTCTCCCCTTCGACAAGTTGCCATACGATACTATTGGTCAACGTAATATCCGTTCATAATCCTACCACGAACCGCTACAGGACGTCCGACAATTGGACACTTGTCTTCATCGCCTACCATACCAGAAACCCCCAGGAATACAGTAGTTTATATCGATTAAATTACGCAGTAATTGATTCCGTCTTTTTGACAAATTGTTTTTATTTTGAATGATTCTTTGTTTCTTTTAAGTGGCATTCTGTTTACACTGTTTCTTTCACGTTTCTTCTCAATCGTCTTCGAGCGTTCTCTTGGGTCACGTAACTTTCTTTCCCTCTCTCATTTCTCCATTCATCGACTTTGCCATTTTGTTAATATATAGTTTGGTTATTGAGACACGATTGTCCGAAAGTTATAGTTTTGGAGACTAAACCGAAAATTCATTGCGCGTGTTTCGTGCTTTGTTGATGCCAATTCCCTTTTAGGCTCTCAAGTAACAAGCCGGTATTGTGTCTCCCAACGGGGGAATCTTTCTAAAAATCTCACACAGTCGTGAGGAATACGAACATTTATTTTACTGTGAATTTTGTGAAATTTTCTTGATGGTAGCTCATTGTTATCTAACTCTCTAGTTTTTTTTAAATTTTGACTGTTTTTCATGGCTTTTGAATGGTAATTCAATGTAGGACCAAAATTGAATGCCAGGTTAATTTTTCTGTACTTCCATAGATCCAAAGTTTTCGTCATAGCCGGACAAATATCATAGTTCTTTTTGACAATCAGTGATCTGGGGTTAATAAAAGTAACCTCATCTCCTCCCCTGGATGATTCAAGAGCTTCAGCTCCTATGTCATCCAATCTCTCGCATATTTTTTCTAAGGAGGGCTAAAGATTTTACGAAAGGGCTCTGTGGTAAATTGATCCTTAACGATGCTGAGCTTTCGACGACGTGCAGGGAGTCGTTTTCGAGACGATCTTATCATGGGGATCGAGAGCCAACGCTTACAGCACATAAACTCTCTTTTCCTTCAATTCTGAGAAGTTCTTCTGCTCTGTATAGGAGATGTTGTTAAGGTGTGGTGTGTATCTGTGTGCATCATTTAGCGTTTCTACTTCCAGTTCTTTAAGTATCCATTTATTGTCATATAATAATAATTTAACAATAGTTACGATACCATCTAGTAATTTAATATAATATTATTGTATGGTTAATAGACTATTATTGTATTAAGTATTATCCTCATTTAAAGACACTCCAAGCAATTACATCCACTTAAGTTTGACACATGACGTCTATTATTGCCTATCTATTTACTCTCCATAAATTGTGAAGTAAGTAAGCCATTTATGATGAATCATTACCCTTCAAATATTCCTAATACAAGTAAATTATTGACGCGGTTTCATCGCCTTTTCGTTTTCTTATATTTTTTATAACGTCTTCTTTAAATTTGATTTTACGTTATATCGTTTATTTCTTCTTTATTTTATATCTTTTTTTTATTCGGTTCTTCTTCTTCTTAATGTGCCCTGTCGGGTCCCTCCGACGTTGGCGATCACTTGAGCAAACTTGTCTCTGTCCTACGCCTCTCGGGATATTCGGTTCTGTTTTATTTTATTTAGTTTTGTTAATTCCATTTCATCTCATTTATTTTAATTTAAGTATTATTTTTTGTTATTTCATTTTGTTTTGTTTTATTTTTATTTTTAGTGTTTAAATCTCAAAACATTTAGCTTGAAAATAAATGTTCATATATTCATATTCTTGAGCCACCTTAGTACGGGTTTTGCCTAGTTAGGTGGCAAAATTATTATTATGATTGGAGCAAAAAAGTTTTTTTATAATGTATAGGTAGTCAGATGATAAGTTGAAATTCTGAATTTATTTTTATACCGGTGTATAGGAACGTGTGGATTTTCTTCAATCTCCAATCAAAAGAGTTATTTAGGTAAAACCTGTCACGCCGCGTCCCTTGCAGGGCAGACAAATAGAACCGAACGCAAGACTGTCTTTTCACTTTTTGCTTCCATAATGTTCAACAATTCGTCATACTTGAAAATAAGCAAATATTAATTTGAAGTCAAATGATGTTGTAGGTTTTCGCAGCATGGTATATATATTCTTCCTTTCAGGTTATTCGGGTGTTGGCCGCGTGTCTGTTGATCTTGTCTAGCTTAACTAGGACATCCAGATCAGTCAGCTACAGCAGAACATCACATAGACACAGGACACAAGTTTTCATACACACCACAAATACTAGCCAAACCAAGAACTTACTACACACGACTCGTCAGAGAATCAATTGAGATATATAAACATCCACATAACATCAACAGAGGAGACGGCTTACAAATCAAAACATCGTGGAAACCAATACTACAACGCAATACACGAACAACACTTACTACACCACAAGACACATCGCAGAACGATCATCATAACACTCACACGTCATCATAACATCGCAACTCAACACACAGCTGCTCACGCTGCGGCAGTAACACTCACACATCACAATAACTTTACCCTTCAACACACCACTGCTCACGCTGCGGCAGTAAATTACTGATGACTCGACGGACGTTTACATAGAAAAATCTACTTCATCCTGAAGATGGCAGGAGTATCGCTGCCGAAAGCTAGACAAGATCAACAGACACGCGGCCAACACCCGAATAACCTGAAAGGAAGAATATATTAATTTGAAGTATCCGGACCTTGTCTCCAAGGTCCCTCGTCTGGTAGCCCTGAGAAGGGCTGTGATTTCTTTGCGTTCGCTTCATTATAATCTCTCTTAGACTCTCTTGCTTTTTATCTCTTTCAAGCGGGACAACCCCAACTGCCCTTGTTGTGGGGTAGAGTCCGTTAACCACATCTTCGAAGAATGTCAGTTCACTAGGTTCAGCGGCACAATGGAAGACATCCAAAACTTGTCTCCTGAGGCAAGCCAATACCTGATGAGCTCTCACGAACTTAATCTCTGCCTCTTGTCTCACCAACGCCATACGATATATATAATCAAATATTCAATGAATTCACTATGAGTACGTTTGATTAAACTTTTTGAATGGTAGGTGCGATCACAAAGAATCGAAATTTAATTTGTACTCATGTTTCCAACAATACTCATTGTATTGTAGGGACAATTAGATTATGCTCCAATAAAATATAATATGTATTCCAGTAATCTAAATTCTTGACGATCTTTAGCTTTAAATTGGAAATTATTGGATCAAATACTTATCATATAAATTGGTACAACTATAATAACGTATAATATAAAAATGTTCGCAATTGTTCGTTGAAAAACGTACGTATTGCTCGTGGCACAAAGCGTTCCCAACATATTTTCTCATCTTCGTGTGTATATGAGAAATAGTGTCCCTTTGTTCAGACCACAACCTCTGAACTATATAGTATGATGCATGCCTAGGACACTATTATATTACTAGCTTTTGTGCCCGACGGGCCTGTGCCTCCATTTTAGATTTGATGCAACCAATATTTAATCTATGTTGTTTTGCTATTTCAGTAATTTTTCTCTTCAACCGTAAGGCCGGGTTTCCACCTGCAAGAAAACTTCTGCAAGAAGTGTCTGTCAATGTATCGACTAACGATTTTTCACCTGCAAGATACTGTCTGACAGGCTTGCAGAAGTTTTCTTGCCGGTGGAAACCCGGCCCAAGAGTTAAATAGCCTATGTCCTAGCCAGCATTCTACTCTTTCATTATTATAACACAAGCTTTTGTTCTCGGCGTACCTGCGCCAGAATTTTTGGGTTTGATACAGTAGCAATTGCATACATATTGTTTTACAGTAAGTCATTTTTCCCTTTAACCGTAAAATGTAGGTTTTTGATTTTTTAATAGCCTAGTCCTATCCACAATTCAGCTCTATCATTACTCATAACACTATGTTGTCTGAGAGTTCTCCTGTGTAAAACTGAATCCTGGATATAGGCGATGCCGACAGTGCCAACTTGAAAGCATCGGAAAGCCCATCCTGTTTTCTCCCCAAGGGAGTTCTCATAATGGTACCATAGTTTACGTTGATTTTACGAATTCTAAATGGCTCGTGAACCAATGGTGTTTCATTATTTAAACTATCCTTTGTGATCTCAGTGGTGGTATCGTGTTGGGCGACGTACGTTGGTATTATTGGATCGTTGGTATTCAGTAGAAAAACCGTATCGTTTTTGTTTTCTCTGTTGTCTTTCAGCCGAAGGCCTTACCGCTTTCTCTGTGGAGCGATTCCGTACATCATAATTTATAAAAATATTTAGTGTCGAATCGATTGGGAATCATCATCATCACAATATTTCAGTAAGGTAAGAAGAAGTAAGGTTACATAGGTAAATATGAATATAGCCTGTGACCAGTAATCAGTTTTGGACAGGAGAACTCTCAGAATATATATTTTGTGTTTAGGCAGAATAGGATCCTGGTTAGGCAATTAAAAATCAAATACCTATTAGGGTAAAAGAGAAAAATTATTTGAATTACAAATCGACATGTAAGCTGTATTGGTTACGTGAAACTAAAGGTTCGCTTACACGAGCAAATAAATTGCCCCACTCACGGCAATTACGCAATACGCAATATACTTGGTGTTGTCGTGACGTTTTTGGGACGCGAAATTGCCGGGGAGCAATTAATTGCCTCGTGTAAACGAAGCTTTAGAATCGGAGGAGTAGAATTTGCAATAGATCCAATTCTATAATTTTTAGAACTGAAAGTTTATTAGGTACTATTTATTTTGCTGTGAAATGATTAAAAAAAAGACTTTTTATATTAGTTAGTACGCACTTAATAAGTTACTGAATTGTTGGTACCTATTGTCAACTGGTTGTCGGTATATAATTCACAATTGTATATCAAACGTACCGAATCGCATTACTGGATAAATGCGTAGTTTTTTTTTCTGTCATCGATCGCTAAATTCTTCAATGTTGGCGGCTTTGGAATCTTTCCTTTTTTCTCGATGCTTGCGATCAATGCGTCCTGCGGGAGCATTGTTTAATGATTGCACCAGCGGCTGTAAAGCGATTATTACATACTTCCCTTCTACGTGATCTTGTTTGGAATGAGGAAGTGTGCATTCATTGTGTAATTTAGTTTTTCTTTGGTTCTATTTGGTTCCAAAACTTTGCAGCATCGTAATAAATTTATATTTTATGTGAGTGCCGTATGCTTGGCAAGCGTCGGACCGAGCGGGTGTTCACGAGTAAAAAGGCGGGGCGTTTGTCTTGGTTCGTGTGGGTAACTTCTGGCAAGCGTGTGGTTGAGGGATTAGACAATGCTCTCAAAATTATGTCATTTTGGATTGTCTTTTTTTACTGAGTTGGTTCACTGTTGGTTCTTAGTCGAAGGATTCTTCCTTGAATTTGAAGTGTTTTTGTGCACATCAATGTACATATTGGAAGATATTGTCTATCTTTATATACCTAATAAGTCCGTCGTTAAGCATCAAGCAAAAGGACTAGCGTACAATACAGACCTTTCTCCATATAAGTACCCTCAATTTCGCAATCTTGGAATTAGTGTATTTTTCTAGTCTGTGTCTGACCATTTTGTTTAAGAATTTGGCCTTTCTGACACTTTTCTGCGCACTTCAACACAAAACCATGACCAAGGCAGGTTCTCCGAAACGTCGGATGAAAGCACTTTCTACACGCAGTCAACCCGAAAACCCTACATCAAGGGTGGCCAACCTTTTCAGCGGCCGGGCCAGATTCTAAGAATGGGATGGCTTACCGGGCCGCACAACCAATTTTTTGAAACAAAAAATAATACATAGGTTTGTCTCGGATGGGGGGGGGGGGGGTGGCAACAGAAAAAAAAATATTGTTGTGAACTAAAAAAGTGAAATAGCGCCGCAGGCGATTTTTTTTCATGCGAAACTGAGTGGAGAAGGCTCACAACAAAATGTATGAAAAACATTTTCTAATTGAAAAGAGTACCCAAAATAGCGCCGCAGGCGAAATTTTTAAGGAAAAATGGGTGAAGTGACGAATCTGATGGTCTTTTTATAACAGGCAATGCATACGATTATATTGTAAGATTGCTCCGCGGGCCGCATTGAGACCCTCGGCGGGCCGCATGAGGCCCGCGGGCCGCGGGTTGGCCACCCTAGCCCTACATAGATCTAGAATTCACCATTGGCACTGAGATTCAAAATCGTAACCTCCCGATTAGAAGTACGCCCTCCAACTAACAGAGCCTACCATGTATTCAAATGCTGATCACTGAATGTCGGCATTGAAGTATCAAGTATAGCATACTGGTACACATTATATAGACCTAGTTTTCGTCTGCTTTTGTGAAATTTAAAGCCAGTCTGTCACATAACAATATTCTGTGATGTGGTGTATTTTGTATCGTGTAATCTTCCCATGTCAACAACTTGTTCACTATGAGGATTTCACCCATTCGAGCAAAATGTTTCAAACATTTTGTATACAACACGCTTATCGATGTTCAAATTTGTAGGCGCCATAGTTTTATTTTCTTTTTAAAGGCAGTGGAAAGAATATTTATCAGAACTAATATTTCAAGAAACTGACTATGATGCTTTGTAAAAAAAGGATAGATAGATATATTGAACCTGCCTCTAGTGAATTATTAACAGATTTTCCATATCTTGTCCAGATTACTTTAATAAGCGTGAAAATTATTACTATATTTTTTTTTCTAAGATTCGGTTTCCACGTCATTTTGATTTGACTTTAATCGCCGTAGTCGCGGTAAGAAGATGGATTGGCAAAGCTCAAGATAGAGAAAAATGGAAACAAATGGAAGAGGTCTGTATCCAGCAGTGGAGAGATAGCTGAAGGAAGAAGAAGAAGGGGCGAACTATGATCAAAGTAGAACCTATATACTCTAACCGTCTGTCCCACAAAAACCTATTTTTATAGGATATTATGAAGCATATGCATTAACTATTTAACTATGAATTGAGGAAATGCAAAGAGTTCTCAAGGCTTCGCCACCCAGAATGATTTGGAGATGTGCGTAGTCTGTTTTTCTTATACCACACAATAACTACATAATGAATGAAAAATGTAAAATTTCGTTAATTCAAAATATGTACACTGGAATTCATACCCTACTTAATTTATGTAAGGATGGAAAAATCTCCATAAAAAAACATCCGTCTCTAAAGCACCCTCGATGGTTAAAATAATAAACAACATTAACTTTAGAAAATTCCATGAAATCATATAGGTTCTTGAATAGTTTATTACTAAAGAACCTACTAAGGGCAAAGTCCTTCATTCCTGAAATACCAGACGGCGAGGTTTCTTAGAAAAATAAAACTAAGCCTAATAGGGGAACTAATTTGTATGTATTCAAAATAAATTTGACGAGTTATCCACGACATTGAAAAATGACGTCCCGAGAGGTTTTATAAAAAAGTTTTCGACACTCTCTCGTGCGAAATATTCATTGAAATTTTACAACACGTTTGAGGGGTTCAGTATCCTGAAAACATTTATCGCGTCTTAAAGGCTCAAAATCGCTTGATAAAATTTTAGAAATAGCTAAGGTGGTTTATGTTTTTTGGGACAATTTCGTTTAATACAAAAAAGTTTTCAAAGTAATTGAGTAGAATTTAATGCGTTTATCATATGTTCTTTTTCAACTTTTGCCAAGAGTACCAAGTGACGAAGCCTGTCCTTCGCACAAAGAATGTTTCAAAGTTAGCCAAATTACTCTACAGCCAATATTCTAAGACGGAAGTCCATCTAAATCTAAAAGAAACATCGTCACCTTCACCGTCCTAGGGTTAATTTTCAATACTAGATTTTCGTCAGTCTATATCTAAATTTTTCGTATAAATTACCGATAATTTAATTGAATGCAATCAATTCTGAGTTGTCCTCCATTATATTCACATTTCGAGTTAATAATTGATCTATATATTTCAGTTCCTCCGTCCATATATTGTACTGTCTCCGTAATTCTATTCTGTGTTATTCTGAGGAGATCTCGAATTTGAATATGAAAAGGGCGTCGGATACAACACCTTCAACTAGTAGGTACCCATTCACATTATAATATATGTATACAATATCAAGAAGCAGTAATTCCTCTGCCAGCCGGCAGACAATAGAGTCTCCTCGTAATATACCTTCACTGGGAATAATAAATATGCCAAGTACCTGCTCCACGGTATGCAAATGAAAACTATGAGGATTATTCTGTAAAAAGAGCCAAGTATCTCTCACATAAAAGAGTATTTTTATTTCAGAATATGTTTTCGTCACGAAAGTTGAAGCGTAATATTCAATGCACATATTTGTTTTCACGTAAAGCAGGCATATGTTGTAGCAAATGTTTAAAGAGAATAATTGAAGCTGGGCATGACATGCAGACTCTAGAATGAGCAAAAGGAGTGTAGGAACGGCTCAGGCAAGATGGTCTGACGATGTGAGGCGAATCGCTGGAATCAGATGGGTGCTGCATGCCAGGAAGTCAAAAGGGAGGCATATGTCAAGCATCGGAATTGGAGAAGAAGAAAGCATTATAATACTTTCAAATATTGTTAATTTTATCTGTCCTTCATCTCTCTAAAGCAAGTCCTTTTCAGTTTTTCGGACACACCGCCAGAAGAGGTCAAAATAGCCTTGAAAACTAATGGTTGTGGGAGGAGTAGAAGCCAGAAGAGGAAGATCCCTCACTAGATATACTGTCCAGATCAAGGCTGCCACAGGCACATCAGTAGTTGGAGCACTGCGCACGGCGGTGTTTCGGAAGAAGTGGAGAAGGACAATCCAGGACGTGATACGCACACGGAGAGAAGATGGTCATGACCCTCAGCAGTGTGGACACCGACGCAGAAAAAGAAGAAGATTTTAAACGGCAAGTAGACTTTTGAAAAATTTAAAACGACAATTGTGATGATTGCGATTGAATTGGTCAAGTCGAATTCGAATGAACTTTTCCTTTTTTCGTGTCGATTCTCTAACAAAACTTCTATATAAATAATTGTTCATTTTTTTATTTGTTACCATTCATGTCATCCCGTGCGGTTTCTTTAGAAAAGAAGCAAGAGTGAGTAATAAAAAAAGAGGCTTAAATAAATGGTTCGAATATGCTGTCACACAAAGCAAATTGAATTGTCACATCAAGCTTCAGAGTCCAATGTTCCTATCAGGGAGGTACATTGGTACAACTCTCCCCAACGACTACTGGGTATTTCCGTCCAATAATATTATTACGTCGGCTACAAATACTTTGCGAGTTTAGAAAATGGAAATAAAATTTACTAAATAATGCCTCAATAACTATCGTCTTCTTATTATTATCTAGTAGCTATAACCCGTCAAACATGACGCGGTTTGTGGGGTACTATGAGTAGTTGATAATTATTATTTTATCGGTTATCATATCACTATTGATTTTTTTTAAATTTTATGATGTACTAGCTGAGTAACCCGTGCTTCGCAGCGGCAAATTTGGATGGTGAAATTGATCGATAGTACGAATGAACCATATCTATCTGTTCATTCGCTTTGACAACTTTCTAGAAAGTTCCGAATGTTCGAGTAACCGTACAATTTTTTAGGAGGTTCTACGTGATCCTCGTGTCTTCTGATGGATTGATCTGGATAGAATATGACTTACGATCTGAACTTCTATTCCAATGCCCTTTCATACGATACCACACATGACGCCATACAACCCTTGGATCCCCTCATCAACAAAAATTTCTCAGAAGGTTTCGCATTCCCGGAAATTTCTACCACTCAGTATTTATTCGTTTTCAGAAAGCAAGGCATTCGTATACCAAGTTTGGTCGAAATCGCTTCAGGCGTTCCAGAGTTATGGTGGAACAAACATACCCACATACGATTGCTTTTGAATGCCCAGAAATTGTAATTAGGCAATTCTTGAGTCTTTGCTATAGTTTGTTTGTTGGTGATGTTAAAATTGTTTGTACTTTATGTAATAAACGTATACACTCGAAAGATCAATAAAATAAAATAATATTTTACCCATACTCTGAACTTTACAATGAGATATTACATTATTGTCTTCGAATGGGTTTTAAACAGTAGTTAAAGGGAATACCTCATGACTTTGTAAAATATTCAATGGTTAAAGGTCGATTCTCTTATAAAATGTTCTCTCGTCTAATGAAATATTCAAACCCCATTGTCATTACTAGTGCTGCGTCTATCTCCTACAGTGTTTTAAGAGAAGGCATATTGACATTTAAAAAAATCTAAAAAACGGGAGACCTTAGATCTCGACAAACTTAATAAATTTAATATGCTTTGGAGAAAATAATGGTAGATACATCTAGAGAATGACCATAAAAGATTTTTTATATCTTGTAAAGATTTCAAAAAAAAAAATGTGAAAAACACCCGTGATTTTTTTCCGAAAGACATTGATGTCACATTTACTTCTTCTGATCCCTTTCCCGTCCACTTCTGGACGAAGGCTTCCTCCATTAATTTCCACGATATCCTATCTCGGGCTCTTTGCATCCTTAGTTACTTTACTTTTCGTACGGCATATGGGCAGGATCGGATTCTTCACCGATTGCGGTTGCGTCATTTTCTTCGTCTTCTCTATGTAGTCTCAGGTCCAGCCGCAGCTGCCAGTCCGTAACATCCTGTCCCGCTCCGTGGAGGCTGGTTGGATCTCCTGAGAATCTTCGCAATGGACATCCTCGACGATGTGGCGGATTGTTTGATAATCTGCGCCACAATCACACCTCGGAGACTCTCTTTACCAATTTCCAAAGCAGCCCATCCAATTGACACCGACATGTTCACGAGGTCAGCTCTCCATCGTATTAGTAGTCTTCCCAGACTCCTGATTATTGTTTTTGGTCTCCATTTCTCTCTTTACGTGGAGATTATTAAACTTAATAAATTAAAACTTTTTGTTTTTACTTGTCCTAGTATTTTCAAAGTTTGCTTTAAAATCCAAACATCGCTAAGCAAATTTATACTGGCTTTCTACTTTACTTTCTCGTTTATGTATTTAACAGCATAGTTCATTAACTCATTAATTATTCCGTTTATTAAATTTTGGCCCTTCCCTACGGGCATGGTCTTAGTCAACATCTCGGGGCCTTTGCCAATATGTTTGGCGATCGTATGCTACCCTGCACGTATAAAACTTAGAACAGTCCATATAAAACTTAGAACAATTAAGTAAGTGGTGCAAATTCTTCTGTGGGATAGATTGCGAGAACATTAAAATGAACACGTACCTTTATAAAGATTATACATATTTAGCAAGCAAACTATGTGGATGGTTTGGGGGTGTGGAGAGAATCAATGAGGACAGGATGGCTAAAAAGATATGCATGAGAGAATGAAGAGGAGTGAGAAAGCGCGGCCGTCCTAGACTGACCTGGACCTACCAAGTCCTCATAGACGGGCCCATTTTGAGTCGGTTGGAATCGGAGGGCGTGCAATTGATGTGTTAGAATAGTTGGGTCTTGCGTTCTTTCCTCTCCGCCTACCCTGTAAGGGACGCTGCGTAAGGAGATAGATAAGGATGTGCAGGTATTTTTATATTTTTTGCTAAATCCAAAATAATGGTCCGCCAATTTTAAATAGGCGCGGATTTCACTTTAATATTTTAATTTTGTATTGGGCTTTGTAAACATTAAACGCGCGTAGATATTACATCGTTACATATTACGTGGTTGAAATACATCCTTGGGAACAAAGAGGTGCCAATAAGCCTGAAAGCTAAAGTCTACGACTCGTGTATCTTGCCAGTGACCACGTACGGTCTAGAGACTATGTCCCTCACTGTCAGAAGCGTACAAAAAATAAAATGTGTTCAGCGAGCCATGGAAAGACAAATGTTGGGCGTCAGTCTTCGAGATAAAATTAGAAATGAGGAGATCAGACGTCGAACAAAAGTTGCCGACATCGCAGAAAGAACAGCAAAGCAAAAATGGCAGTGGGCGGGACACGTGGCGAGACAGGACAGTGTCAGATGGACACCTAAAATCCTGAAGTGGAGGCCCTGGGAGAACAAAAGAGGCGTAGGAAGACCACAGAAAAGGTGGACAGATGACATTGTCCAACTTACGGGTCGTAGATGGCAGCAGATAGCCCAAGATAGAAGACAGTGGAAGAGTTTAGAAGAGGCCTATGTCCAGCAGTGGAATGCAAGTGGCTAGCAGTAAGTAAGTAAGTAAGATATTACATTTCCCATTTCAAATAAAAATCCTCTGAAAAATAATCTCTAGACAATTTTCATAAATTAACTATTATTTAATTTCTAGGTAAACGAAATAAATTATTTATCCGTCTCGTTTGAAGTGTACGAAATTTTAATAGACTTTTTGTGGAATTCAAAATACCATTCAGTGTCATCATCATGTCATGTTGTGGCGGTCGCCTTTAGAACAGACCGTCTAGCGACACCTTTATAGTATTGTCAACTCAATTATTGCATATCATTACGCACGCGGATCGACATTTTTGGTGACCCAGTTTAAACGCAACCTTAATTACGGTTTTCTAATCTAAAATCGGGCTATTTTTCACATTTTAAAATAAAATTATATTTTTCAAGCACGTGTGTCGTGGAATTGTTGCCTTACAATAGGTACCACATTCTTTTCTTAATCACCCA
Source organism: Ceraclea dissimilis (assembly GCA_963576895.1). Classification (NCBI taxonomy): domain Eukaryota; kingdom Metazoa; phylum Arthropoda; class Insecta; order Trichoptera; family Leptoceridae; genus Ceraclea; species Ceraclea dissimilis. The sequence goes on from OY756375.1 coordinate 7,910,194, forward strand.
ATCAATAGCAAACATTCTTTATATCTTTCTCATCCACCAGTCACCTCATTCTCAAAATATCACAATTTTCTATCTGGAATACTTGCAGTTTCGCGTTTTTCATTTTTTTGTTGCCAGCCAGGAAACGCGATAAGAATCTAGGCGGTTTACCCGGGCTTTCATTTTTTTTTGATTCTGTGTAAAAAGGGCCCGTCTATTTGTCGCCCACCACGAATTTTTCACGCGACATATATTTTTTTTAAAACCCAATACTTATACCTATGTATATTGTGACAAATTGTTTTCTGCCGAGAATTTTCGTTTTTTTGATTTCAGACTGAATAGTTCTTACATTTCAAAGGAATTCATGCAAAGGCCATATTTGATAAAACTTGCTGCCTGTAAAGTATAAATTTTGTAAAGAAAAAGGTACAATAAGCCTCTGAAGACAAAAACTGGTAAAAAATATTTTTTTTCATTTTTGTGGCCATTCGTTTTTTTTTAAATACATTTTCAATTCAACTTTACATTAATTTTCAAAAATTTGTTACAAAATTTACAGAGTACCTACTTAAAACCACATTTGCAAAAGTACTTGTAACAATTATTAATTTATTTCTAGAACGCACCTCATACAGTAATTCTTCAAATTACTATTGTGCAGTTTTAATATCAACTTATTATCAATTTAATATTAACTACTTTAATATATTGTACATTCGCACATATTCACATTTTCATAAATATTATACTATTGTGTAATTATTAATTTTCACCTTCAAGTTACACCAATATTTAACAATAATTCATTTCTCTTTCTAATTGCAACACTGCAATACCCACGTGACCACATCACGCATGCGCATCACGCTTGTTTTTGTCCCAATCTGACAGCCAATGAGACGCGTGATAAGTGTTTGATCAACACGCAGTTATAGTTTTTAAATTGAATTTAAAAGTAAATTCCTTTAATCTATACATGCTATCTTGTTTCAAACAAGTTGTGAACATCAGTACAACAGATCACAGTTTTTGTGTGATAAACAATCTGGAAATCGTGAGTAAAAACTTGTATCAAACTATCAAACCTTTCTTCAAATCAGTTTTCATTACAAGCATTGTATTTTTCCAAAATGTTAATCTTAAACTCACAATGTAAATATATGTACATACTTATCTACTCAAACTATCTATGTAGCGCACGCCGCGCACATTTTTGCCCAACTGCATCAAAGGGTGAACTCATTTGTAAATATTTTCAATCAATGCAAGACACCACTCAAGTCTTTGCACATTTTATTCAGCGGTGACTTTCACCAGCAACATTGTACAGATTACCAAACAATCTTGGATACTCTGTCCAGCAATCGACTTACCTACAATATCAACTTGTATTATTTAAGTCATGTCATCATTCAAATCATATCGACACTGCAGTAGGAACTATGTATCAAACCTACTCAGAATACAACAAATACTTCGCTATTTCTACACTACGTACCTACCAACTTTGCAAATCAAAGTTGGGTACTCAAATTACTTCGTTGTGAAATACATCTAAATATAATGTATCCACAAGGAGTACAACGCAACTATATTGACGCATTGAATTTACACCGACTCACTGAGTGAAATTCAAAATTACAATACACAACACAACATGTATCATTGGTCAATCAACTCTGGTTGGGGGTCCGACTCACTGTGACAAACCTCTCCAGATCATTCATCAACAGCCTTAGGGTACATAACCCACTTTGTATCCCTACAGGCACAACCATACTACAAAGTATGCACTTCGGGACGCCGACTCACTGTGCGTATCGCCGAACAACTCAGCTAATCCATAATTTCTACATTTACAGAAATCATACGCCAAGACTCTACATACACACTGGAAGTTAAAGGTAATCAGAAAAACTTTCATATCAATAGACTAAAACCTGCTCTGTTTTTAGCCGAAGACAATCTAAGTAACGATTCACCGTTAAATGAGCCTGGCACTACGAATAATTTAAACGATGATGCTTTAACTAGTTCAAATGAAGACCTCACTTCCAACGAACGACATATCACACTGGATCAACAACGTCCCAATAAGGAATATGTCACGCAAAGAGGAAGAAAAGTCAAATTTATTGATTACTCTCATCAATGTTAAAATACCTCATTATATATAATTATATTTGTATATTTGTAATGATCTATTATCATGTTTCATTCAATTTGCAAACAACTCAAGTTTAATACTTATAATTTCATTTTTCTTATTGTTAATTATAATTATTCATTATCTTAAGAGTGCACATAAATGCACACATTTTATTTACTTTTTTTCAATTAATTGGTATTTACAAATTACCTCTTACAAACAACTTTTTATGTTTACTTTATTTGTATTGGCATATCATTGTACTATCATACATAGTACCTGCTAATCACATACATTTACATTATATTAACTCATGAATTTATTTTTGCTTAATTGTTTTTATTACTAGTAAAGTAATACACAATTGGTAATGCTCATTCATTATTCAAATCAATACTTACATGTACCAATTTCATATTTCAATACACTATTTGCTCGTTGCAAGCTTATTACAAACTCACTTGTAATCAATAACTTTTCTTGTACAAACAATTAATCTTTTGTCAAGTAAGTTCAAGCAAATTGTTTATCAAATCGCTCAAACAATTTATATTCTTTTATTACACATTGTACACAAACTTTAGCCAATAAGTACCAATCATTTTGTACATTTTTTTCTATAATTGCATTTGTTCATGTTTTAGGAAACAAATTTTTTTGTGAAAACTTATTGTGGGAAACTCAAGTCAAACACATCATTCACTTTTCCCAAAAATCATTTTATTAATTTTGCATTATTTTGTTGCAACTTTTGTGTAACTTTCTCATGCAACAAACAATTTTCCTATTTCTTTTTTTCATACATTAGACTACAATGCAATGCAACTTAGTAACATTAATTCATTTTTCCAATTTCAATTCATTGCATCACATAACTCAACTTGTGCAACTATTAACTTCAGTAATTTTCAACAATTTCATTCGCTCACCTCCCAATTATTAATTCTTTGACATTATTGATAATTTTCTTTCAACATGTCAGGATTACTTTCACTTACTTTGTTCTTTTTCAAAATGGTTCAACAATTTTTTTCTTTTGACCAGTAACCAAGACTCTAGCAGGGGAGGGATTGTGGCGGTCGCCTTTAGAACAGACCGTCTAGCGACACCTTTATAGTATTGTCAACTTAATTATTGCATATCATTACGCACGCGGATCAACCAGCACAAATCAATCATTCTTATCGAGTCTCTGGTTGGTTCAGCACGCGTTCTTAACTTCTAACTTTTCTTGTATCATTGTGTCTTTTTATATAACATTAAACGCTACTTAAATATTCGCAAGACTTTATCATTTATAAGCTGTAAGTACCTTCCAGATATATTTCCGATATTTAACATTCTATATCTCAAAGATCCTCTTCTGGTTGACTGGACCCTTAAACTCCGTATCGGACCGATACGTTGAGGAATCATACCATACTGGTTTTTGATTGGGACTAACTCTAATATTCCACTACAGTCTTCACAAGGTATTTAAGGATAATTAATTTCACATACACACGTTGCTATATGTAGTGGGTAAGTAGGTAGCAGATTCTACATAGCTTAGCCCATACATACTCTTATATCTGATTAATCTCCCTACAATCCTTACCACATCCACTACAATGTCAGCCCCCAAAGTCCACTGTTTAATATAGGCTTCCCCCAATGATTTCCGTAGCTCCCTATCCTGGGCAGACCGCATCCAAATGTGTAGACGCAGTCGAAATCGTTTATATCTTCACTATCTGCTATTTTAGAATGTGTCGAACGATAGTGGAGTATCACATCCGAGAATCAGTATAATATTACAGTATCCCAAGAGATCATACTTAGATGACGTGATACTGTAAATAATGGTTGGTCGGTAGCTATGTTAGTAACGCGCCGATTTACTCCACTTCAAGACATAAACTTTCCAAGCTTACTGTGAAGTGTATTTTAAAATATGTATTTGGGTTCGATAAACCCAGATTCATTTTTATAAAAAAAAGAATAAGTAACACACTTTTACTATATTGCATTGGTTTATTTATAGTTTTGACGGCCACCAGGCCTTTGGAAAGTTACAATACAAAAAGTTTTTTTTTTTTTACTTTTATTGGCCTCCACCCGTTCGCGAGTGATTTAGCCAATACAAAAAGTTAAAGTGAAATAATTTTGATTACCATTTCATTCGGGTAATTTCGTTGTAAATGTATTCAATTCGTGTCTCCTGACTGTGAAGTACTTATATTTATTATTATCTACTAACGCGCCATCAACGAAATTTTAAAGTAAAAAAAAAACATGTGAAAACTATGTTAGGTATTTTCTCCAATTTATCTTGGTGGTTATTTATAGTGAAGCTCCGAACATTTGTCTAGTTTTTTTGTTATAAAAATTATCCGTAGGCAGTCTGTTGCTAGGCAGGTTATTATCAATTTTGAAAATGGAATTTCTCACTGTGACCAACGTTGCGTAAAAAAATTGCGGTACCAAATCTCGTTCTTGTTTATTATCACAGTGTAGGTACCTGCCTGCTAGCTAGGGTTGAATGATATGTTGGACGAAAAAACCGGCCTTTGAAAAATATTTGCTCCCCCCCCCACATTTTATTACGTTTTCAAAATAACATACACAATTTGTATCTTAGGCGAAATTTTTGCTAAATTTGAGTTTTAAAGAGCGATATTTTTCCTTAACGAAATACAAAAAATATACTTACGTAAGTAGTATGTTACGTTTTTGATATGAAAAAATGCTACCTATTTAAATACTCGGGTTTTCACAAGGAATGCAGGTGCCTACTGCCGTATCAAAAATGAAAACATCATGAAAATAATCAAGGATTATATTCCCTTAAGTGACTTTATGAATAAAAATAGGTAATTGATAAGTCAATAGGCTTGATCGCTTTGAAATTTTTGAGGTCCGATTGAAAAAAAAAACGGACATCTCTTTGTCCGGTTTTCTAAGATTTTTTCGACCGGACAGATGTAAGAAAAACTGAACTGTCTGGTCCAAAACCGGACATCTGGCAACCCTACTGCTAGCACATTTAGCACATTACGAAGCGAACTCAGTTGTATCTACCTACAACCGCTGCGCTGCCGTCACACATATCGTTTACAAAAAAATAATACAAACAACAATGGAAAATAATCATCATTGCTGAAACACGGCACGTATTTTTATAAGTAATAGTATTTTGTATTCTGAATCATTACTTTTTTTTGTACGTAACAATTGTCATCCTATTTCGTGTTAGGTATATCACGTTTTTTTGCCGCACTCATTTGTTTTTTTGTGTTCTTTTTGTTTTGTTTCCATTACTCTTCAGTTTTATTGCATTATTTATGTGTTTAGTTCTACAACTCTGATATTAAATTTAAAATATTATTTGCGTTTTTTTTTGTTGTTGTTTGTTCGGGACACTATAATAGTTTACATGTATTGAATATTATTTAACATTAGATTTATAATAATTACTAGACATGACATTAAAAACTGTTGTTTTAGGTACATAGGTCAACAATGGTCACCCTATTTTGTACGACGATGGTCATTACTTATTTTTTTTTATCATGACAAATGAACGTTTTCAAACTAGAAAATTGCTAATTTAGACCTGATGGGTAATTTTTGAAAATAAAGCGGATTTTTAAAGAAATAAAACAGATGCTAAATGAATTTTATTAACTTCTGTATGTAGACTATTGCTAAACTAGTTATGTATCAAATTTGAAAATAGAACGAACGGACAAAAGAGAATTTTCTTTGTTGTGGAATAGATTCTATGGTTATAAATTGTATTTTAGAACTTTATTTTTTCAAATATTTTTCAGTACGACTACCACAAAGGTAGTAATCTACCTACCCCTGTACTTACCTACAGGAGTCGAACAGTGAAAAGAAAGTAGAATCACGTATAATTTGCTTCATGTCTACAATTCAGTTCAATCCCCGACTTACTCCACTTCACAACACAAGCTTTTAAGCTTTCTGTGAAGTGTGCAAAGATGTATTTGGGTTTATATCGATACACCCAGATTCATTAAAAAAAAACACCAAATTAATTACTTAATACTTACTTTACGTGTCCGGTCTAAAGTCTACCACTCCAATATGCCGCGACTTTCATCGCTTTGTCATTGGCTACAATCAGGTCCTCAGGTGTACAGCCCTCCTCCATTAGTGGACACATCAGTTGGTGGCTCTCATCCTTATGAATTAATAAATATTTCTATTATCTGAGGGATTCACAATTACTTTAACATGTTTGAAGAGAAATTAGTTTATAGTTGTAAAGTCGTTCGTAATTAATTATAAATGTTAGCACTTTGGTGCAGATAATATTAAATTAAGTCCGAAAGCAAGTAGAAGACGAACAACTGTGTGTTGTGTAGCAACTAATGTCCGAAGTAATTTAATGCACCAAACATTAGTACCTACAGTCTACACCCTACATACTACAAGATGGTTAATGTTTGGTGCATTTGGACCACATCTTAGTCATTCTATACATTCACAATATGAATATCTTTTTATAATTCTATAGTAATATTATCTCATTGGACTCCCTAAAAATTTATTTATTTATTCATATCAACGGCGTGAGCCTTTTACACAAATTATGATACATAAACAAGTTAACAATATTTATATTAATTAAAATTAACAATATAACAAAATTATGAAAGGAAAAAAACACTACATATTATGTACCCACACGCACACACACTTTTCATTCTCCGTTTCAGTGCAGGAACCTGCACATCACACACGTCAAATCTGTTGGTCTGCAAAAAGATCATGTTATTGATCCTAGATGGTCTCTTCGCATGGTTATACCGACGCAATGATAACTAGATCGAGGATCGAGCGCAGTCTCCAAATTTGGTAAACCTGGAAGTGAAATAACGTAAAAGTCAAATACGCTGTAGGTAGTACCAAATTTCGACACTTGTTTTTGAATTCATTAAATGCGCTGTAATCGTTTACCATGATTTCTACATCCTTCCATCAGTAACGTGCTGGACTTCGTAAGACTTCTGGAACTGGACTTTAACTGGGTAGTTACCATAGAGTCCAGAAAGTCAAAGAATAGATCTTATAGGTCGCATTACATGTTCTTCTTCTTCGCCAGCCTACTCCCGTCCACTCCTGGACGAATGCCTCCTCCATCTGCTTCCACGACGCTCTTTCCTGGGCTCTCTGGATCCAGTTGGCACCCACGTATTTTACTAGGTCGTCGCTCCACCGTAGTGGTGGTCTTCCTACACCCCTGGTAGTCATTCTGGGTTTCCAGGTTAAGACCCTCTTCGACCACTTATCATCTGGGTTTCAAGCCATGTGACCTGCCCACACTTGTTACACACTATTTAATAAACTGAATAAAATCACTAGCATCTGATAATGGCCTCCATGGACTCCATTTTATCCATGTGTCTACGTCTAGTAACCAGCGATAGATACGTGAGTGTGCATTACTTATGCTACGGTGAGAGAATATCGCAATTTCAGATTTTTTAAAGAATAAAATTTATATACTAGTTTAACATACGAGTACCTAATGTTTAGCTATTCTTACAACTTTGTCTGAATTTGTAGTATTTAGGTGTAGTCCAAAGTTTATACAAAGTTCAATTAGTAAGTAGGTACTATATTAATTGTATGTACATTTGTACTGAGCTCTCTTGTAGGGACTCACTTTGTTTGAACTAAATTTCTTGTTCAGCTTCCAAAAGCAAGTACGTCGCTATAATTCAAATTAAATACGGGTTAATAATTTGTACCCTATATCAATATACCTACCCGACCCAACATCATGTGACTGACTACCCAAAATCACCGATGTGATTTACGAATTACGTATTTTTTACAAATTGTCCCAAATAATAACGGGACATAGAGACTAACGACTAATCAAAATAGCCCTCATATTGTTTAGTGTACATATGTAGGTTCTTTTCTGTGTCCCATTTGTTCAAAAACTGTCCCCATCTCTGCTGATTCCAGTGAGGTATAATTTTTGACATAAATTGGATATATAAAATTTACGTCAAAATGTAAGTACGTGCGCTTGACCTCTTCTCGTTTTTTTTTAAATAATTAATCTGATAACGAACGAGAAAGAAAGTGAATAAGCTGAAAGTAACTAGTTGGGACATGAAGAGAGAATGAATGATGAAAGGATAACAAAGAAAATATATCTAGGAGAAAGAAGAGGTCTAAGAAAGAGCGGCCGTCCAAGATCCACTTGACTTGACCATGTCGACCAGTTGCTCGTAGAGTGAGTACCTATGACAAATTGTATGAAAAAGAAAGAAAAAGGAAAGCCTGGAGATTGGCTCTCTCTGTTTTCCCCACAAGGGACGCAACGTGAGGGGATGGAATAGAAAATTAGTGTTATTTTCAAGTGACCCACTGGGATTAATTCTGTTACCGATGTAATCAGACGTTCTGTCAATTATCTCATAGTAAAATAAATTTAATATACATCTATTATAGTTCGAAAAGGTACAGAATTGGAGTCACCTACTGTGAAATGGATGTAATCATTTTTCATAAACATTTTTGCTGTGTTTAAAGTCTCCCCTCCAAGCATCTTCCACTTACATTGTGATGGGTTTAGCAGCTCCTACAAACACATATATCACATCACCCCTCACTCTTCAGTACCGCATCCAATTAAAACTTACATGTTCTGGGTTAAAAGTTTTCTATTAGTGTGCATGCTTTATCTTGGATCTCTTAACAGGGAACCCCTACAATGTATGTAGATTGTAGGTACTACCGAGAGATGGCGTTGTTGCTTCAGTACAGTATCACCAAATATACACCCCGGTGAAGGTTTTTCAAAGTTTTGTCACATTCCTGTTAAATTCCTTTCTATGTTTGTTCTGTATAAACTGAAGGTCTGCTTTACATAGCTTTCCTCAAAATTGCACCAATGTAGGTACTTACTTGCAAACTTCGCTAAAAAATCTTGTAATCTTTTAGGCATACTATCGCAATATTTTTGCTCATTTATCATATTTATTTATTTTTACAATTCGAGTAGACCAAATAGAGGAATCAGGCTAAATAATTATCCACTAGGGCGAGCTTGTCGTAGTACCCCACATCTCGTAAACGCTGCATTGATCCTGTTATCCAACAAAGCATCTGAATTCCAATATGTATGATTATTGGTACAACTTTTTTTTATTTGTTTTTATAAATTGTCTGTTTTTAAATCTTTCATCTGAAGATGTAATAATCACCACGTTTTTGTATGGTTTAGCTAGAAGGGATCATAGAATACTCGTAGACACGTATCTTATTAGTAAAATTTCTTAACTCTATCTTTCTTTTACTCTGGTGTCTGCAATGCCATATTTGTAACATCCATTCATCCGCAGATTCATGGCCAATTCGACCATTGTTAGGTTTTCCCCTATTTTGAAGATTCCTCCAACGCTTGACATATCTTCTCTTTACAACAGTTGATTCTGGGGCTGTCCATTTTTGGAAATGTTCGAACCCAACTTCCTTTCTATTCACTCCATTTCTTGGTGACTTTAGTATCGTTCAGTTTCCCAACGTCGCAATATTTCTACGTTATACACTTTTCCCTCTATTGTTCTTAGAAGGGCTTTAGTTGCTGCGGTGTTACTTTGAATAAATTAATTTATTCTGAAACTGTATCTCCCAAAGCAAATACATAAATTTTGTTCGATTGCATTATCTCGCAGACTTGTGTTTGTCGAGTTGTGTTATTTTCCTCCCGTTTCCTTTCTCACAATGTTGGTTGATGTTTGTAATGATACAGTATTTTATAAGTACTTTTATTAAGGGCATGGCACCAGGAATGACGTCATAGTCTTTTCCCACGGCATTAAGGTTCAAAATCGCGTGACAATCGCATGATAAAATGGTAAAAATAGCTTTTTTCCATTTTTTGGGGTTAATTTTGCGTCTATCAAAAAACTTTTACGGTTATTCCCTAGATTTTAATGCATATTATCAGTACAAAAAATAAATTTTACTCCGAGACTTTCGGGAAACGAGTTTCCGTCTTTCGGAAAATAGATCAGAGGTGTCTTTCTAATTTTTTTTTGAGAAATCTATGAAAGATATAAAAAATCTTTTACGGTTATTCCCTAGATAAAGGTTCAATGCATTTACCCTATTTTGTTCCAAAGCATATTTAGTAACGGTTGTCGAGATAGAAGGTCTCCCGTTTATAGGAATTTTTGAAATATCGGTATGCATACTCTTAATTGTCTTCCTAATAATGAGAGTGATATCGTAGGGAACCAGCTCGACTGTTTGTCTTATGGTGCCTTCCCACGAGAAGTGAATCCGTGATTTTGGATTCGTACGCGAATTTGGATTAATCCCTTCCGGATGGATGATTTCGTGCACGGGGTATGGGGAAATAGTTCCCTATTTTTATAATAATATTATAATTCATTGTATTAATATTTTTAACTTTTTAACTTTAACGTTGTAAATTTTGAAAATATCTTGAGTCCGTTGAAGCAATAAATAAATAAATATAATATTATCTCTGTCATACTGTTGAATATATAGATACTAATTCTGTTTTTGTTATTTGTTGTTATTGTCTTTACACCAATATTAATTGTAATTTAGTAAAAAAAAATAAAAGAAAGCATTGCCTGCGGCATTAATTAAACTTGTTTGTGGGTGATATTTTTTAAAGTTTGTCACACGGAGTTTTTGTATCTTGTATCACGCGTTATTTTTCAACACCGGTTTTTCTCAAATTAGCTGCTAATCTCTCTCAGTCCCGTTATGGGCCCGCTACACGCTCGCGAGTCACCACGACCTTTTGGTGTTCATGAGTAAAAATGCGTCAACGGTCGGTTACGTACATGTCAAGACAAACGATCCATCCGCACCCCTTTTTACTCATGAACACCAAAAGGTCGCGGTGACTCGCGAGCGTGTAGCGGGCGCATTATGTGTCGGGGTGTACATTATATTTATTTTGTACGGGAAAAAATGTCTGCCATAACTGGAAATTAGAGAACCCATTAAAAAATTTATTTATTTATTTTTAATATTATTAATGTCGATATTATCAGAATAAAAGAATACCGGCCCAGTAACAGTGCAAAAATTGTGCTGTTTCAGGTCCGTGGTATTAGAAAAATATAATGATTGGTACCTTAAACTTTTTTTCATTTTAAATAAAATTATAATTTCTTTATCATTCGTGTGTTATTTAGACTAATAGATTAGGTACATAATTTTTGAAGGGAGACATTTGAAAGATTGGCATCATACTGATAAAATGCACCACATGGACTTATAATTCGATGTAAAAAAAATCCAGAAACATTAATTCAATAAATAATAAGAAAATTTAATGTTCCCCACTCTATGGCAACTGGGGAATCTAAATTTATACATTATTTATTTTGATTTTAATTTTTCGAATCATGCGGGTCTGTCTATCTCCCTCACTCTCGTTGTATATTGTAACCGTACGAAACCCATAAGCATATTGCTCAAAATAAATAAACCCCACAAAAGCCGTACAAAAGCCACACAGGATTTTTTTTAGGGATAAAAGCACAAATCTAATTGAATTTTGTAAATAAAATTAATTGTATCGATTAGTATTCGAGTAAATTATATGAGGAACTAGAATAGATTAAAAAATACGAATAAGCAAGCGGATCTAAAATGGGATAGACAATGATTTCAACATTTTATAAATAATTCATCTACTGAAATCCAACTAAAAAGTTTAAGCTTTTATTATTTGAGGATTTTTTATTGGTTTTTAATCATCTGTAGACCATATTTAAGGCACTTGGAATCGTCAGGTTTACAAACACAAAATCAAATGCAATAAATCAATAAACACAACAAAAAGGAATGAAAGCAATAAACACATAGACAATACAAAACTATAACACATTTGTGGTACAATTTAATGCAGGTCTGGATGTAAATTGTCCAGAACTACATTAAGTACGTCATATTTCTGAAGGGTTTTTGTGTTTTTTGGGGTTCATACTACATCATCGTAAATACTCCTATGGGTTTTTCTTCGGAAACCGTTGTGTATACACGCGCTGAAACATGTAAGTAGGGTTGTCAACATTTTTTCAGCTGATTATTCCATCTGCATCAATAAGTAATTTTAAAAAGTTATCGGAAGCCTGGTTGCTAACGCGCTCGATCCTCGATGCCGACATACCCCACTTCACGACACAAGCTCTTAAGCTTGTTATGAAGTGTACAAATATGTATCAGGGTGTAATTCGATAATTTTATGAAAATAAAAGAAAACATACACATTATCTTATTGTTCTTGATATCAGTTCTGAACTCTTTTTTTGTTGCTTCCTTCATTATCCCCTCCTTTCTTCCTCTTCTTCTTCCTCTTTCCATGCTTCCTCCTTCCCTACCATAAATGTTTTATAGATATAAGATATATATTTTTAACTATGTAATGTAATCTATTTGTTTTGCGTGTGTGCTAATTGTGAACGGATGTAATTGGTCTTGTGTATTGATATTTTTGTATTAATGTACCTGCCAATGTTTGTTTTTGTGACTGTATCTTTTCCATGTGCAATAAATAAATAAATATCTACTTATCTATTTAAATAAAAACTGTCATTTTATGAACTGCTTGAATTTTATAATATTTTTATTTGCTAGAAAAGTGTGGTTTTCTCAATTTTCAAATTAATGTAAATTACACACTCATTCGTCAGTCGAAAACTGCAGGCAATGATATAATTCTTAAACTGCGTTTAAATTTTACAAGTGAAGCGGATTTGGTTGATATTTTCTTAGTTTTAATGTTGCCAAAAAAAAATAGTATTTTGCGATCCATATTATATTTCTTGCAACTCACCTACGATATATTTCAATATTATAATTATATTCTAGTACGGTTGACAACCCTCGTTGTTAGTGAATATATACCCGAAAATATATCGAATAATAATTATTTTTATTGTAAAATTGTTACAAAAATATTCAAATTACCCAACTAACAAAAATTACAACACAGTTAATGTAGGTAGCTACATGTTATCAATTTAGTATCATATTCTTTTGTTATGTATTTTTGTACCTATGAATAACTTTTGAATCAGTATTAATTTACAGTAAGTAATGTTAAGAGTATGCATACCGACATTTCAAAAATTTCTAAAAACGGGAGACCTTCTATCACGACAACCGTTATTAATTATGCTTTGGAACAAAATAGGGTAGATGCATTGAACCTTTATCTAGGAAATAACCGTAAAAGATTTTTTATATATTGTATAGATTTCTCAAAAAAAATGGAAAACACCTCTGATCTTTTTTCCGAAAGACAGAAACTCGTTTCCTGAAAGTCGTCGAGTAAAATTTTTTTTGTACTGATAATATGCATTAAAACCTAGGGAATAACCGTAAAACTTTTTTGATAGACGCAAAATTAACCTCAAAAAATTAAAAAAACGCTATTTTTACCATTTTATCATGCGATTAATGCAAGATTATTGCAATTATCATGCAAGAACCCAAGTTGTCGACGTCATGGATCGTACAGCAACACTCAAATGGCAATGGGCAGGGCACATAGCAAGGCAAGACGAGAATAGATGGACTCCCAGACTCGCAAAGTGGAGGCCATGGGAAAACAGAAGAGGTGTCAGAAGGCCCCAGAAAAGATGGGCGGACGACGTGATCTCGGTAGCGGGTAGACAGTGGGTCAGAAAGGCGAGGGATCGAAAGGACTGGAAACGAATGGAAGAGGCTTACATCCAGCAGTGGAGGAACCAAGGCTGACGAAGAAGAAGAAGATCATGCGATTGTCACGCGATTTTGAACACTATTGCCGTGGGAAAAGACTGACGTCATTCCTGGTGCCAAGCCCTTAAATGTGACATTGTTAATGTCGACATACACTAGGTGGAATATGCAATAATAATTATATGGGTAATACCTACCGATTCCGTATAATACTTTAAGTAAAAGTTAATGTCGCCGCCACACGCTTGCGAGCGTCCACGAGTTTTTTGCGTTCATGAGTAAAAAGGCGTCAACGGTCTGTTACGTAAACGAGCCAAGACAAACGTTCCATCCACACGCCTTTTTACTCATATACACAAAAAACTTGTGGACGGTCGCAAGCGTGTGGCGGCGACAAATGGAATATATATGTATTACGTTTTATAGTTATACTATAGAAAATGAAGTATCGTAATAAGCTAATAGGTACATAAATAAATACATATATTTTTTAATAAAACATTTTTTATTTTGTGAGAAACATCGGCTCTTCTACATATTATCAGTTGAATTAACAGGTAGTTATCTCAACAGATATACAGCAAAGGATGGACTTCCATCAAGCTCACCACTGATGGTCGCGTCGGTAGGTTAATGTAGTCTGATTACACTTAAATAATTCGCCGGGCGCGTTTACAATAATAATTTTGTTTTATATGCATTTATTGTTATATTATATTGTGTAACATGTATTTTATTCTGAAAATTAACAGATGGATGGACCGGAATTGTTGAATGTTACATAAGTATAAAGTGATCACATTAAACCAGCCGAAGATCAGTCATAAGCATGCACGCACGCACACACACACACACACACCCACACATTTTGTAATTATTTAACTATAAATTAACATTGAAATAATTAAAAAAAAAAGTTTAATTTTAATTAAAATACATTTTAAAATAGAAAAGAAGAAATAAAATAAAAAAAACTGTCTGTTTGGGATGTTTCCTAAAGAAATATCTACGTATATATATTGGATTCAACTGCAAGTTATCCAAACGCTATGGATTAGACGGATTCATCTGGATTCATCAAGGCGTGTCCGCGGATTCACAGGCAACCTATTTCCCACGGTCCGTGCACGTCTGCGATATCACGTACCGCCATACAAATTGCTATGAAAAAGTCTGTAGATTCACAGACTCACTCCTTCCCACGGCATGCGAATCTACGGACGAAGCAGGATTCACGGACCGTGGGATATAGCCCTTACATTAATACTTTTGGGGGGTTAGGTTATAAATTGCGCTTCCCGATGTATTTGTTGCTCAACTTTATGAATTTCGTTCGGCATAACTTTTTTCGGCACAATATTTTTTAATATCACAACTCTCACATTGCTATTTTTTACATGTCGTAGTTGAAATAACAAGTAGTTATCTCAACGGACGTACAACAAAGGATGGACTTTCCATCAGGCTTACAACTGATCGTCGGCATGAAGCGTATTGCTTGGTATTTTCTTGGTATTTAATAAGTAACCATCTCTCTCAATTTAACCGTCGCTTTTTTATCACAAGTCAGTTTTAGATGACCGCATGTAAAAGACGAAAACTTTTTCTGGCATTAAAATAAAGAATATTGGACTTCGTATTAATTCTATTAATTCTGATGTTAATCATTTTGTCGCAACACCGTATTAAAAAATTAAAAAGAACTTAGTAGCGTAGACAACATTTCAAATGTGTTTCAAACGAAAGTTAGTGTGTAGAGAAAGATGAGCTAGATTGCAGTTTTTTTTTTTTTATTTCTTTGTTCCATATTATGTGTCGACTGACGGAAGTGCAGCTTACTGCTTTTGTCATCCGTTTATAATTGGAATTACACTAATTTTCTTTTAGCCCATTCTTTGTTTTATTTTAAGAAACGTTTGATGGTGAGACGATTATTTCTCTGTCAATATGACAGGAGTATTTTTCATCTACTATCTTGATCAAAGATGTCTATTGTCTGGTATTTTTGCTGGAAATTAATGTGTTTGGTTTGGTATGACGACGTCTGTCATAACAATACGAGTATATTTTTACTTTTAAGATTTTCTACACTCTTAGAATGCAGTATTTTTACAACAATTTAGAATTGAAGATGAACATTGTCGGGCTTACGACCGGCCTCGGCTGGCTTAATTGATCACTTTACACTCGAAAAACATTCGCCATTTCAGTTCATCCCGGCTGGGATTTGAATTCATATTATCAACCACTTTTGGGTTCATAGTATTCCGGGCTATTAGGCCGTAGCCTATTAGAATATTGTTTACCCAACGTTTCGGCCCACTCTTTGGTGTGCATCATCAGGGTATTCCAGTTGCCAGTTCATGTGTGTAGTGGTGTTCTTGATATGTGTGTGCGTGAATGTTAGTGGTGTTTCCTATATTTTGAGCTCTTTGTTCGTTTTATGTCACCTTCAGTTGTTCAGGCTACTAACTGAACCACCCATTCTGAATGTCGCATTGATTTTGTGTAACCAGAACGTTGTGCGTGTTTTTTATACACAACATTTACTGGTTATCGCATTATTGGAGTGTACTCTGTTTTCATCGTGTGTAGTGGTAAATTACAGTAGTACATGGTAGGCGCAGTTGGTTGAGGCGGCAGTCTCTCAAGCGGCAGCTACCAGCTTCAAACCACGGCGCGGGCGATATATTCCACTCTTTACGACACAGGCTAGTGCAAAGTGTGCAAGAAAGTATTAGGGTTTGTTTATGCAAGCCCATATACTTTATTTAAAAAATGAATTCGAAATGTAGATGAGACTGCAGTAGATATAAGAATTAAATAACTTACCTTCAAGTTCTGCCAGCTATTTCTGGGGTGGCCCACCGGTCTTCTGCCTGCACCCTCAGCTTCCATAGCTTTTAACGGTAGCCAGTCATCTGGCCTCCGAATGACGTGTCCGAGCCATCTCAGCTGAGACCTCTCCATGAAGATGAGTGTGGGTTCCACCAGAAGCAGGTGACAAAGTTGTGAGAGGAGAGACTGTGGTCGGTGTGGTCAGAGGTTCTGGAAGCTGCGAGTGACAGGGGCCTCTGCCGAAGATATACGGCTTCGGCCCCCGACCCAACCAAGGATAGACGGGGAATAAGATGTATGTATGTACCTTCAAGTTATACAGAATTATGCAACAAGAAGCTGTGACAGATGTCAAGAAAAAATGTGTAAAAGAAAAGCTAAGATATTTTTAAAAGAATTTTTGTATTTTTATCTTTCCATATTTTAGCATATTCTCCTTATCTTAAATATTCCGTATCCTAAAATATTATTTTGAGTGGTATTGATTCAATTTACATCAATTTCGATAATGACGTCTACAAATTACGTCTGATATTGAAAAAGGGAAAAACAAAATACTTAAAGGTATTTTTCTTTATCAGCCTTCTATGTTATTATCATTTGACATATTATTTTTTTAACCCAATATTCATGTACTAATGTAAATGTTTGGTGAAAAGAAAACATGTTTTCTTTTATCCCATATTCTAAAGGTTACGATGATATTACTTTAGAGTAGGCGTATTGACATTTTAAAAATTTGTAAAAACGGGAGACCTTAGAGCTCGACAACCCTGCTGAATATGTTTTGATGAAAAAAAATAGTAAATTTAATACGTTGAACCTTTATCTAGCAAGGGAATGACCAAAAAAGATTAATTATATATTGTGTAGATTTTTCAAAAAAAAAAATGCAAAACATCTGTCATCTTTTTTCCGAAAGATGGCACATCGTTTCTCAAAATAAACGGAGAATTTTTTTGTATTGATAATATGCATTAAAATTTAGGGAATGACCGTAAAAATTTTTTGAGTCAAGCGAAATTAAACCCAAAAAATGGAAAAAACAATGTTTTTATCATGTGATTGTTCAATGTTCATGCGATTTTGAACCTTAATGCCTCGGGAAATCGTGACGTCATAGTTGAGTCGCGAGCCTTAATGTACTCCCCGTATCAAATTCGTTCGTGCTTGCTCGTCGCTTAATTGCCCAATGCCATAGCTTCGAAATTTTAATTAGGTACCTATGTTTATTTATAAATCATCCATGTTTCAGCCTCATCAGATATTCTGAACAGGAATCCATGAAATCTGTAAATTGGATCATCAGCAAATTCCGCGTATCTCATGTTTGGTTGAAATCTATTTTCATTGTACGTCAAGATTTCAGTTACTAATTATAAAAAAAAAATAGAAATAAAATAATCTTTATTGTACAGAAACATACAAAGGGCGGGCTTATTGCCAAATGACAATTTCTGCCAGCCAACCCATAACAGAAACCAAAATGAGACATAACTAATTATAAATTTAATACCAAAAGGGTACCTTAACTTAACAATAATTGAATACATAAATACATACATAGATAAACATATTATACATATATAAATATATACATAAATGGTATATGGGATGGGATAGGGTAAGGTAGGGATGCTGGGTTCAGGAGGGACGGGTTGTGGGATTTGAAATAGAAAGGTAATGCTGTTTCAGTCTACTCTTGAAAGTAGAAATAGTAATGAGTAATCTTCGTATATGGCAACCTTCTCCAGTAGTCAAGTACATGGTTGGCGTAGTTGGTTGAAGCGGCAGTCTCTCAAGCGGGAGATGTCAGGTTCAAACCCCATATATTCCATGCTTTACGATACAGGCTTTTAGCGTAGTGCAAGGTGTGCAGGAAAGTTTTTGGGTTTGTGTATGCAAACCAAGATACTTAAAAAAATGGCATTCGAAAGCTTTATGTTCCATTTTTTGTTTCGTCATCCATCTCACAAATGTTTCACCACTGAATAAAACGGCGGTACTACCGGCAATTTTGCGTCACGACAACATCAAGTATATTGCGTCATTGCGACGTGAAATTGCCGTGAGTGGAATTGCTCCATTATTGCCTCGTGTAAGCGAAACTTTATATATGTGCTGTAGGGAGAGAAATTGAACAAATTAAAACTAAGATGGAATGACGATGGGATCATAAAATGAGTGTATGCGGCTGAAAGAGGGTGTTTCGGAAAACGTGTCCGGCCTATTGTAACCTGGATAAATCACTTCGATAGTCTGGGATGGGCGTGTACTGAGTAAAAGGGATATATACCTACGTGCGTGTATGATGAATTTCAGGAATGTGACGAAAGCAAAAAGTGTGTGCAAATACGGAGTAGTATAGCATTTTGTTCTCTCTGCTTACCACGCGAGAGATGTGCCGTGAGGGTATGGCTAGATAAATCAAATGTTTTCATCACATCGAATGGCCCAAAGTATGTCATGTCAATATAGGAGAAATAGAATAAAATAATATGAGCAATATTATTATCATTATTAAATCTAAAAATACTCATATTACACCATACTTTATTACGTTCATATCTCGACATCTTCTGGATGATTAATGTCTGCTCAGTTCCACTGTGTCAAGACATTGTCTAGTATCTGATATCATTTTCTTTTCTTTTTTGTCTACCTTTCTCCTTTGTTTAAAAGTAGTATCGCAATCATTCGTAAATGCTGACAGGTAGGTAGGTTCTAAATACACCTATCATTTATTTTATTATTAAAAATATCTAAGTATGTGATTTATTACAAACTTCTTTCTTTCACACCATCTTTGTGTTCTTTCCATTAACGATTTCCGCATCTTAAAATATAATTTTAACCCAGATATGCCCAATGACCTACATGTAGTCCACCCTGAAATTGTCAAATCCTGACTACACGACAGGTCATAGAAGTAAATTGTTGCACTTTCTAATTAGTTGAAGGTACTATCTTACGAGTTCCGTACGTCAATTGTGTTTACGATAAAATTTATCGGAGATATATAACATTATAATTATTATCAATTATTTATTCTATTATAATTATTATCAATTATTTATTCTATTATAATTATTATCAATTATTTATTCTATTATAATTATTTTCAATTATTTATTCTATTATAATTATTATCAATTATTTATTCTATTATAATTATTATCAATTATTTATTCTATTATAATTATTATCAATTATTTATTCTATTATAATTATTATCAATTATTTATTCTATTATAATTATTATCAATTATTTATTCTATTATAATTGTTATCGTTTATTCATTTTAATCTATTGTTATTTTATATTATTATTTTTTGTACGTTTATGTTGGTGTGTTGATATAGTGATTTGAAGGTGTGTGTGGAGTGGTATATGTGGCTTGGTGTTGTGGTTTGTTGGTTTCCCTAATACCAGCGTATGCTGTCTGGGGACCTTTTTTATGTTTTATGTTGTTTCTGATGCTGTTGCTGTGTTATTTATTGTTTATGTTATATTTTCTTTTCAATAAAACTCAATTTCAATTTCAAAATTTCAATTATATTTACGCAATTTCTCAAAATGTCAGAATTCGGTTTCCATTTTCAAAGGTAACAATTTTTTAAATACTTATAATCATTAAATATTTAATTTATAGCGTGCAATCACTTGTAATATTATCACTGAACATTTTTGAAATTATGTTTGTCAATAAATCAAAATACTTTGTTTGTACTGACGAAATTTGTCAGTAACGTTAAAACTATTTTCCCTAACGTCTTACTTTGATGACAATTATTATTCGGATTGTTTTATTATGTGGCCCAACGAACTTTTTTCTTACAAGAATACTGAGTAAAGAGCAAAGTTCACAGAATGCTGCAATATGTGAACTTCCTGAACTAGACTTGGAAGGTGCGACCTTCTCCTTCACAAGTGGGGAAAACCGGACAATCCTTACTGCTCATGCGGTTGGGTGGAGTCCGATAACCACATTTTCGAGGAATGTATTGGTTCAATGGCACAATGGAAGACATTCACAACTTGTCTCCTGAGGAGCTTCGATACCCGAGTTCTCACGATCTTAATTTCCGGATCTGGCCACACCAACCTGCACAATGCCAGTCTTATCTAGTTATAGAACCTAAAAAAATTGCTGGTTAACCTTAATATATTATATATTTATTTATTTTATTTTTTTAACAGAATCATACAGTTATAGTAGTAAATTTTACAATAGAAGAAACACATCACCAACAAACAAACCAGCAAAGATTCTACATTTCACTTAATTATAATACCATGAACGAAAAACATGTAAAAAAATATACTTATATACAAAAACAAAACTAAAAACAAAAACACAGACTGTGATCAGTGAACAAAAAGCAGATAGACAATTAGTAAGTGAACAATCCATATAATATGTTCCAGTGAAACCGAATGTAGGTTTATATGGTATAATTTCATAATCTTCATATTTGTATGTGATTGTTCACTCTCACATACGAATTTCCTCACACACCTACTTAACAGTATTATAATAACCTCCATTATTTTAAGTGATAATAATTTTGTGGAAGACATCAGGGTTGTACCTAGGGTACCTCTGTACGCCACTTTGTTCCCTGGGTAATATATTACTTATTATTATTATTCTAAGACAATTTGTCATTGTATAATTGACATATTCTCGCTTACTTCCCGTGTTGAGCGTTGACAGTCGACAACCCTACCCTAAATTCGATCGCTCAT
Source organism: Ceraclea dissimilis (assembly GCA_963576895.1). Classification (NCBI taxonomy): domain Eukaryota; kingdom Metazoa; phylum Arthropoda; class Insecta; order Trichoptera; family Leptoceridae; genus Ceraclea; species Ceraclea dissimilis. The sequence goes on from OY756375.1 coordinate 7,931,655, forward strand.
TTTGTAAATGATCGAGGTCAATTTTTTGTCAATTATAACATTTTTGTTCGAATAACTTTGCATTTAGATCGTACACTATTATATTTCGTTGGATCTGACAACTGCACAAAATCTCTAAGAAGCGTTGATTAAACCACGGACTCGCAAGGAAGAATTATTATAACTTTCGATTAAGTATTATCTGTTCGGAATTCAATTAAATTTACAGGTTGTTCGGCAGAACGTTAAAGACAAACTATATATTGAGGGAATCATTTGAAACATCTTATGGGTACTCGGAAATTATTCAGTCTGCTCCCATTTTTTTATGTTTTTTTTTTCCCGAAATTCCAAAATTTTACCTGTTAGCGTCTATAACTTTTTTATTTACTAACCAATCAGGTTCAATTAAATTATAATTTTATCTCAAATGTATGCTTATTCAGAAAAATAGTATCAAGTCAATATTATGAAAAAGTATTGGTACCTAACATAGTTGTAGTAATTCTGTATCAAAAAGGAGAATGCTAAAAAAACCCCAGACCCGGCGCAAACGAAATGTAAAGACGAAGAATACGGGCTACCTTATACTCATCATACTATACCCTTTTAAACCGTAATTGTACCTGTCTAATGCTCCTTTTACTAATATATTATTTGTGTGACCCCTGTGAACTTCGAATATGTATTTTACACATTAAGCCATTGATTTCGATGATACCCCCTATGCAGTATTTAATTACTCGTTTCTACCTATCGTTTGAGTTCCATTTCGTTTGCGGCGGGCCTGGGTTTTTTTCCATACTAAATGAGCATTCTCCTTTGTTAAATTTTTTCTACCTTAAATTAGTAAAATATTGACTCACATCCTTCCACACATGGTGTGTGAATAAAATGTGATCAGTGTGAAAATGTTAAGATTTTTAATGAGATTCTGTTTCAAAACGTCGAGTATATCTTTATAATATTATGTAACGAATCTGGTTGATTAGCGGAAAACAGCGAAACACTTTAAATTGCATGTTCGTTGTAAGTAGGAACATTATAGGATCAATGACGTGTGAATTTGGAAAGGGTTGAGAAACATTGTTTTGCGTACCATAGGTACTCAAAATGTACGTAAGTATGTTAAATTATAGAAAATCGTTCTTGACTGGGATGAACAAATTACGTAATTAGGTATTCTCACATTAAGAGTATGCATACCGACATTTCAAAAATTTCTAAAAACGGTAGACCTCATATCTCGACAACCGTTACTAAATATGTAGGCTTTAAAACAAAATAGGGTAGATCATGCATTAAACATTTATCTAGGGAATAACTGTAAAAGATTTTTTATATCTTGTATAGATTTCTCAAAAAAAAAAAAAAAAACACCTCTGATCTTTTTTCCGAAAGACGGAAACTCGTTTCCCGAAAGTCGCGGAGTAGAATTTTTTCAGAATATGCATAATAAGCTAGACATGCGTAAGTCCTTCGAAAAAACCCGAAAGACTTCGTCTGCACTCTGTTGTAGTCCGTGCTTGTTGTGAAAATTTTAACTCTTAATTATAATTATAGTTATATAAGTTTCAAACCTAAATATAATTTCGGAAGGGATAGATAATGCCATATTTGTAATTAATTAAGTGGTTATTTTGCCTTCAGGACCCTGCTGATAAACGCGAACTATTGTGCCAATATTAACAGCTTATACACGATTTTCTATACCAACGTATTTTCTGAAATTTTTCTTGCGTACTCTGTTGTATTGTCGAACCCGGAACCTCCCGCTTGGAAGAACCGCTCTCCAACCAACTACGCCAACAATCTGAATACACGAGCTGTTTAGACAGTAGGGAATTCCAAATCTCAACATATAGCTGTCTAATATATAAAATTCTTCCCGATACCTGACATACGGGGTGGTGGTTGTGACAGTTTGGGGAAAACACCCTCCCCCCGCCCCCCTAACGTAGTGCTAACAGCACGCATATTATTACCACGCGATGGGGGGGTCCCTGAGTGGCAGACGTCTCTCTAATTAGCCGTGAAAAGTTTAAAGTGTCTGATAAGTGTTATAATTTACTACGAAATGTAATTTAAATAATCTTTTATTGGACTTTTTAACTCAGTGCAGGGAACTCGGGAATTTTCACTTAATGTCATGTAGGTATTTCATCACAGGGCTTTTTAAAAGTACCCGTTTTTGTTTTATTACTTTTTTGACCTACTTAATACCCACCAAATCTCACGTTTTGTTTTGTTAAATACCTACAACAATGTCATGATAACTAAAGTTGCCAGGTTGCGAAACCAGTATTTCGTGGGTTTTTAGGATGAAAAGATTGAGAAAGAAAAAATCATAATTGTACTATTTGAATTATGGATGTGTGAGCGACAGTGGCTGTAGATATAGGAGATGACATACACATTCATACACACATATATCTTTTAACTTAATTATTACTATTTTCATCCCCCATTCTTTCACAGGCTCACGAGCAAAACCATATTCGTTACATTCTAGAGACCCTTTTATAGTTCCGGGACCATCTTTAGCTGCGTTACATTAAGTTTTTTCTCATAGCCATTCCTTGATTGGTCCATGGGTCATATGCCATTCATGTCTGGTTCAAAAGATTTCACTAGAAACTGAATATCTCTTACACACACTCCTAGCTTTCGTCACATTCATACAATTTGTCATACACGCTCTCAGATTCCTTTTACTCAAAGCGCGCCCTTCCTTGAGGATCTGGAAAATTTATATTCTGTGTGTGTAAATTATAATAATGATTAATGTTATGTTTTTTTTTTGTTACAGGTACGTCCATTGAGTGTTCGAAGCTTGGCAAGAATATAACTTCAACTTTGTAGGTAAAAATCCTTCAAGGTAAATCAAATTATTCTTTATTGAGTGGCTTCAATCGACATTCCTTTAAATTTCATACTACAGCGATTTTTAATAAACCTTTAATTCTGAAGTGACTTACAGTTTAAGTGAACCAGAAATTATTGATTAGCTAAATTGACTCTTAAAGACCATATTACGTACGGACGAAATCCTTTCTACGAATGATTTTATGGAAGGTTTTTTTAATTCATTTTCAAAAGTTTTTTTGTAAGGGTACGGAATTTACAAAAACGTTATTACCCACAATACTTCAACCACTATTATTGTCAGTTGGTTGAATACATTAGCAGTAGTTCTATTGATAAATTTTGTTTCCATGATCCATGCGTGTTATAACGCTGAACCGCCTCCTGTAGGTACACATCACAATATAGTCCTTGATTTTTTACTATATGAATGTCGTGGCAGACCTCGAGCTTTTTAGACATTGTCATAAATCACTCGACAGCGGGTGTTTTGCCTATAAATAGTACGTGGTTGGCACAGTTGCTTGTAGCGCGGACTTTCAATATGGAGGTGCCGGGTTCGAATCTTATTGCTACAGAGCATTGCACACTTAACAACATAAGTTTTATGTTTACTATAAAGTGTCCAGGAAAGTGTTATAGGGTTAGTATACAAGTACTCAAAGCGAGATCCTCAATCTTAAAAAAAAAGTTAGCTGTCAGAGATGTCACCACTGCGATAAGCTCACCCTAGTGAATACATTTTCTAATGAGCCCTGTAATGCTAACATAATTCTGTACCTTGTTAATAAAAATAAATTAATTAGTTAGTAATAATTTATTTATTTATTTATATTTTCTCAACATTGTGATTACACAAATAATACATACAACAATACATACATACACTGTATAGTATATAATTGCCAACCCCACTAGGTCATGATGACCTGTATCGGGGTTGACAATTAATCAGAGTGAAGACATCTTTATCCTAAAAGTGCATGTAACTTAATATATTATTCCTTATTATGACAAAATAATCATACGAAACATGAAGATATACTAGGTTGCATATAGGCAATAATTGTGCACTAAACATGAAGACCTTTCTTCACTTCACATTAAGGGCATGGCACCAGGAATGACGTCACAGTCTTTTCCCACGGCATTAAGGTTCAAAATTGCGTGACATCGCATGATAAAATGTTAAAAATAGCGTTTTTTTTTCAGTTTTTGGAGTTAATTTTGCGTCTATAAAAAAACTTTTACGGTTATTCCCTAGATTTTAGTGCATATTATCAGTACAAGAATAAAAATTTACTCCGCGACTTTCGGGAAACGAGTTTCCGTCTTTCGGAAAAAAGGTCAGAGGTGTTTTTAAATATTTTTTTGAGAAATGTATACAATATATAAAAAATCTATTACGGTTATTTCCTAGATAAAGGTTCAATGCATCTACCCTATTTTGTTCCAAAGCATATTTAGTAACGGTTGTCGAAATAGAAGGTCTCCCGTTTTTAGAAATTTTTGAAATGTCGGTATGCACACTCTTAACATACGTTTTTGTGCTCAGAAAATATTGTATGAAATCTCTCTAAATGATGGTATTATTTTACGAAGATAGTCGTGTAAAAATAGACGCATGAATGTTTGGGAGGGTTTCTGGAAAGGCTTATGCGAGATGGATACCTGTGTTTAATGTTTGAATAGGAAGAATTTAATTACTAAGCGTGACCTTGTAACGTCATTGAAATGTATTCATGAAGTTTGTTATTGTAATAATATGTCGGTGTGATCCCTTTCAGCTACCCCGTAAGGGATGCGGTGTGATGGGCCGGAAAGATAAGGACGAATGGATTTAATTATTATTACTGTGTGTCTTATTAATAAGAATAATTACATTTCAACCCTTTGCTTCACTGAGGGATGATGGGTACTGATAATAATAATATGAAATGATGAACTAAATTAATGGGAAATCTTACTCTGGCTGGCCTAGTTCCGTGTAATATAACTTATTTTAATATCTAATAACTCTTATCTGATACACTGCGACTTCGCTACATGTCAGATTATAGACTTTTTATTCCTTATTTTTATGCTCCGGATACCTTGGACGGATATGGTCAGCAACACAAGAGTTCTCCAAAGAGCTAGAGCCAATAGAGAGTTGTTGTGAATATCAAAATCCGGAAGGTATCATATTTGGGTCGTGTGCTCAGGGGAGAAAAATATAAATTACTCCACCTGATCATTATGGGCAAAATAGAGGGTCGTAGAGGGGTTGGAAGAAGGCAGATTTCTTGGCTCCGCAATACACGAGACTGGACTGGAATAAGGAGTGCTGAAGAGCTGTTTCGAGCTGCCCAGGACAGGAGCACTTTCTCTCGAGTGATTGTCAACGTTGGGGGGACCTAACACGACACCGGAAGAAGAAGAATGTCATATTTATTTATTTATTTAATTGACAGACAGAGTTGCTGATACAGTGTTAAAAAGAAATAATAAAGCTACTTAACCTACGTGGAGCAAGTCCTTTTGTATGCCAAGACAATAATTAAACTTGTAATAATAAGCACAAGCCTTCGATGAAAACACAAAAAAGGGAACACATTAACTCTAAAGTTAAAAAAAACCTTCTAAACGGGCGTCATGCGCACGCGTTTTCCAACAGAGGCCTAAAGGCGAAATAACTACTAAATTAATAATACAAATAAAGCACCATCTATAGCTTCCGAAATTTTTGAAAAATATTTAGTTTTGAAACTGACATAATTAATATAAATTTAATAATAGATGACGTTTATTTAAATTGTCCGCAAACTATTTATTGATTACATATTCATCTTCTTCCCCGTCTATCCTTGGTTGGGTCGGGGGCCCAAAGCATCTGTATATCTTCGCCAGAGGCCCTTGTCATGTCCTTGAAGCCGCTCCTGTGGCATCCGAATGACGTGTCCGAGCCATCTCAGCTGAGACCTCTATGATGAGGAGTGTGTATTCCACCTCGAGAGCTTCCCGAACATACTCGTTCCTTATACGGTCTCTCAGGGTTACTCCTGCCACTCCTCTGAGGTACCTCATCTCAGCTGCCTGTACTCTTGACCGTACATTCTCGTGAAGCATCCATATTATCTTTTTGGAATTGCTGAAACCTCACTTATTCATTAGCCACTTCTATCTCCTCGCTCCAAGGGTTTCCTGTGGATATTAAAGATATCATGTCCTTGAACCTAACTGCGCACAAATTTTGGCGTTTGGAATATTTGTTTCATAAAAAAACTACAAACAAGTGAAGCAATCTCTTTTAGAAGAATGTATACACACGCAATAAACAATTTTTTGTTCATCTTCTACGAAACGAGGTAAATATAAAAGGTTTATCCTATTGTATAAAAAAAGAATATAAAGAAATTTTCTACAGCTTCTAGTAGGTATATTCATACGTACTCTCAAATATTCAATTACTGTAGTGTATTGAATACTTACATACAAGTATATCCTTTTTATCGGAAAATACATTGTGTAGAAATATTTTTCCGATACAGGCATTACCCATTTAACCCCAAAAATGAAAATGGTCAATTTCCTAGTTTTTTTTTTTACAATCTTCCTATTCGAATACAATATATTTTCACTATTTGCGCTGCTTCCGTCAAACAAAATAGAAGTTTATAAAGTCTCATAGAATCTCCATTTATTGACAGTAAGTCAAATAAACAGTAGGTGGCTTTAAAAAAAAGGAAGTGATGTAAAAGTAAAGAACATTTCTTTCGTGTTTTTCTTCTGTTTTCCTCCTATTCGTCTTCCGTCTAACCTTCGTCAGTTGCCTACCCTTGATGTCTTGACATTCAGACCCTAAGACGGTACAAATGCCATCATTCAAGTTCCACCCTCAACACGTTCCTGAAATTTTGAGTGTTACATTAGACTGACCATACGTCTTACCAAGTGGTACATTTTTACACATTATATCGGACATTCCTCATAAGAGATATTTTCTAAACTTACCTTTACGACGGTTTCAATTTGTAAGAAGACGCCCGTAAGTATTACAGACCCAGTTCTATAACTTTTTTAACTAAAATAAGTGTGTTTTCAATCTGTTTTATTATAATCGAAAATAGAACGTTTTATTTAGTTTAATAAGACAGGTGGGCGTCATTATGAAATTGTCAATACACCTCATAAGGTAAACTGAAACAGCACTTCAAAAGCAAAAAAAAAAGCAAAAAGTCTGCGTCAACCAAGAGACCCCAAAAAGACCCTAATGTTTCCTACTTTGATGAAATTAAACGAGTCGGTAATTGAACATTGCAATTACATCTCAGAATCACATGTAAGGGGTTAGTTTATTAAGAATCACGTTCACCACCATGAAAATTTTGTGAGACAGTTTCAAATTCTTGTTTTGTATGCAATATTGTTAATGTTCAAATCCTATTCCAAATATATCCAACGTTCTCCAATATGTAGAATCCGTCCCGTTTTTACTCAGCAGAAATTACGGTTAGTCGTAAAAGCTTTTTTTTCTATTGAGCATTGAAATAATGTTGTCTATACCTCGAATTATTTGTGATAGATCGGTATCTAAATCATATTCTGTTTGCTCAATGGTTTCTTTAACAACAAATTGCATTTCTATTAAAGGTTTTCATTAAATTTATTACTCATTTCAATGGGAATCCATGTTAAATAAAATTTGTATTCTAGAATTGATACATTTTTTAAATGTTTTTTTTTTTTGTATTGTGTGATTTTTCTTTTGATAATATACTTAGTAATTTGTTTTATAAAACGTACACAAAGATACTCGTACGTGTAATTATTATCAGAATTCTTTTTAATTGAATAAAAAATCTTTTATATTAAAATTGAAATTGAAAGGCGATATTCAACGCTTTTTTCGTTTCTCTTGTAAGCAAACGGGGAGATCGATATTTTTTGTTACGTTTTTTTGGCTCTTGTTGTAATTGCTTTCCAAAAGGTTTTCTCTTCCAGTCTAGTAATTAAGTTTTTTTTCTTTTTTTTTTCTATTTAATTTGTGTTACAAATTTCGTTTTTGTATCATGTTCCTAAGCAAATATTCAGGAACGTTTAAAAGACTCGCAGACTGTGTTTATATAAAATTATTTTGATTAAAGCCCAATTAAATTTTCCACAATGTATTAGGTTCATGATTGCGAACATCTCATAGAACTGGCGTTCGGAGTTTGTTAACACGCCAATTAAGGGTCCACTCCAGTTCACAATGCTCTGAAGACATATTTCAAACATTACCACAAATCTGTTACCATCCATGAGCTCTCTCGTTTCCTCGCCTCGTAAGCTTTAAACATAGATACTACATGATCCTAGACATGCGTCAGTCATAAAACAAGACTGTGTCTTCTCTACACTGCATTATTTTCACTTTTAAGCCATTAAAACCATTATCTCCAACACTTTAATGGCCATTGTTTCGTTTCATACTTTTGTTTGAGACGCTACACTTTAATTTCATTTCAAATTGTTGGTTTTATTATCCTTTTTACTTACACCTACAGTCCAATTACGGTACAGTTTTATCTTATGATCCTGCTCATCTCATTCTGAACTTAAGTATCTGATTTGGATTGGACGAGGATGAATCAATCGCGGATCCTTGTCTCGCGCGGAGCCTTGTCAAGGTAATCCCACTGCTTTCAAGAGATAGTTATCAAAGACTCGTCGGAAGATGTATCACCTCAAGTAGTAGGTATCGGAGTCAGGAGCCTGTGTAGGCTTACTTACACGCCTAGAAGATCTAATTTACAACATCGAGCTATTATTAATTGTACAACACACGCCCAGGTGTGGCCATCTCACCACAATGCAAATTGTTCAGGTGTCCAATAGGATAAATTTTCAGCACTGTAACAAACTGTCACTTTTTTTAATACTAGAAACGAGATAGTGTCTTCGTATTACCAAACATGTTTTGCATCCCATTGCAATCTGGCTATTCTTTGAGAATTTTTTATTGTTCATAAATAAATCAACGCTATTTATTTTTCAACCCATAGGATTTCACCCGCTCTGGAAAATGCGTTAAAATACTTCACATTATGTTGAGCAAAAAAGTAATCAAAAGATATACTTCTTTTTATGAAACGTCCGACGTTTAAATAAACTACCCTCCCAAATACCCTTTTCTTGTCTAGGATTTGAAAGGTGTAGTACCTATAATCCCTATTTACCGTCGTTGCTCGTAGTTCCACGGATCTTGTCTGGCTGTCGACCTTCAATAGCAAAAACCTCGGGTAACATAAAGAAAGGTGAGTGAGCTGTTTTGATTCCCCTGTCAACTTTAGTTCAATAATTTTGATAGCATAAAGTTTAAGCTGCCCCTAAGTTTTTTCTACATCTTGTACATACGTTCTCTTGGAAACTTTATTGCATTATATATTTTTTTCAAATGTCTCCATCCATAATTATGGTGAAATATTTTTTATCCACAATATTATTAGATGTAGTACCTACTGTGGCTCGAACATACTAAAATACTGATCAACCGTTTGGTTTATTTGTTCCAACTCTAATGGGAGTTCGAATCTCGGTTTACTCGGTTTTAATAAATTCACCAAAGTTAGCAATGCTTAATGATTTGTTTTATGCTTTATTTCTACTGCAAATTGTTCACATAAAGAATAAATAAAATTAACAGTTGATTTTCTATATAGTTGAAATACCTGTTAAAATTCGCTGAGGGTTAAACCAGTTTTTTTTTCATTTAAACCTGTTGAAAGGTTGTTTTTTTATTTATCTATCTAACATTTGTTTCGTGATTTCCATCTGTTGCAAATCGTCTAGACACACCACTTTTGGATATTTATTACAAAAAGTCTTCACCTTTTGGTATTCGTGATTTTTATTCAAATGCATTTCGTACGTCGGAAATTCGAGGCACAAAGATATTTGTAAGTCTTTCAGGTAACTTATTATTTAAAGTAAGTTTTCATTTAAGATAAAGTGAATACACGAACTCAAGTTATTGTAAAACTAATTTCACAAAGGGGATTTTTCATCACAATTTTCCACTTGTATTATGTTACTCACGTCTCTACTCAATTTTCTCCAACTTGTAGTAAGTAAACTACATTTTATAGTACCTACCTACTTACTATTAAAATACGAAAATACTTTGAATTTTTAAAGTTGAATCAAAAATTTACGAACGCCAACATCGTACGTAAGAAATATTTTATACTGATGTTGGTACACCTGTTACACATCGTTACAAGCTTGAATTATGCATGTTATTAAGAAATACATCATTGAAGGAAAATCCCGCTGGTTTAAGGCCCTCCACATCCCCGGGTAGCTCAGGCGCATTATTAGCGACCTCTTTACCCGTACTTAGGTAGTAGGCAAATTATTTTCAAGAGGTGGGCCCAGGGTTAGCCTTAAGGGAGCCCCCCGGAAACCCCACCCCCAAATTACATTCATTCAGTGTCCTTATCCAAGGAGGTTACAATTCACACTTACAGATAAGAGACTTAAATACTAATTCACCCACATACATCAAAATACTTAAATACTTACGTCAAAATGATGTGATCTTACAACATGATCTTTTTCAATCTCGACAAGCCAGTATCCTTCTCTCAATCAATATCTGTCATCAAGAATCGCCACCAAATATTAGAGAGCAAGCAAGATAGAGAAAAATGGGGAGTTGGTGAAAGCAAATGTCCTGGATGTGCAACATAAGACAGTGAACCGAATGAGGACAGTAGATGATCTGTTCCGGGCAGCGCAGGAGAGGGATCTTTTCGTCGGAGTGATCGCCAACGATGGGCGGACTTGACATAGCACAGGATGAAGAGGAATCAATCCGATTTATCGATGTCTGCCTCTCTGAGAATACAATTTGACAACCATGTTTTGAAAGTCTTGAAAAAAACAGATTATATACTTTGGTATTTTATGTTCCTCCTTGCTTTGATGGTTATGCATACGAGAAAGTTTAATGTACGCTTTGCATTTTCGAGAATTAGTTTTCGAGCTTTTAACAATATTTTACTTAACTTAGAGTATACGAATATGCATGTGTTTTATACTGAATATCTTGTAAAGATGTTTTTTTTAGTTTGTTTTAATCTCGTCTGATTTAATTATAATATTATTCATGTTATATTGTTTATGCTAAACGGATTTCATTTTGAATGAATAAAAAGCTCGCCAACTGGCTATACAAATGTTAATCTGTTATTAACTTTTTAGCTTTCTTGAAATTTATTCTCCTAGTTATGAATATTCTGATGCAATCTTGTTTTATAATATGATATGTACGATGTTTATATTTTTATCATTCCTTGACCACCTTTCGCTGTAAAAGTTTGGGATGTGAAACATTGGAAAAAAAATCTCACTTCGGGTGACATCGCACATCCGGAAATTCGTCTCCGAAATCATAATCTGAACTTCGTTGTTTGTAAAACGTTGGGCTTGAGGTTACGTAAGGAAAGTAATTTTAGTCAAAGTCCTTTACAAATAACCAAGATGTAATAACGATTAAAGAGACAAATTTTCGAATGTGTGAGATCTTCTTCTTCTTCTTGTTCAGCCATCCCTCCACTGCTGGATATGGTCCTCTTCTAACGTTTTTCAAATTTTTCTACTTTGAGCTTTGCTCAACCAGTTTCTTCCTGCGACTTGGACTATATCATCCACCCATCTTTTTTGGTATCGTCCTACAGGTCTTCTGTTCTCCCACGGTCGCTATGCTAGGATTCTGTGTGCCCGTCTCTCATTTCCCTGTCTCGCAACGTGGCCTGCCCATTGCCATTTTAGCTTAGCGATACGGTCTGATATGTCGGTAACCTTTGTTCTTATAATTTTTTGACTTTATTTTTGATGAATACGTTAATGACGTTAACTTTAACTTTTACTCAAATCGTTTATCATTTACGTTTCCTTATCTTGTAGTTACAAAATGTTAGAAGTACGTCTACTATTGGGATAGGATCTCATTTTTTTAAAAAACATACATGTCGATCGTTTGCGGGATGGCAAAATACTAAACAATCATAAAATGCCACATGTGTGATTGAATTACCCTCATATTCATACAAGAACGCGCGTTATTAACTCTAAACCGCGAAAGAATTCACTTAGGGCTGTTCAATTTGTAACGCTCTCACTCGTAAATCAATTATCGGACGATTGAACTTTATCGAGACGTTTTAGCCTTTTATTTGTACAGAGACCCTCGTTTCAATGTCTCATTCCAACGACCCGGCGCCTGCAGTACTAAGATCCCATTTGTCTAAAGAGTGTTGACATTTATATACTCTGAAACCAAAGTTACTTTTTTTCTACTTGTTGTAGATTTCTTTTCCTTTTTGTATCGGTGGTTAAGGCTGCCTTTCCTTTTAGTTCCTTTTTTTATATTAGTGATTTCGAAATTTTATATTATTATGTAATCGATTCGATATCAAGGATTTTGCGCCAAAACTTGCGTACTTAATGATTTCGATATCCTATCGTAATAATATTACTGTAATGATTTTTTATGACGTATAAAGTTCCTCTCGATAAATTTCATAATGTATTGTACGGTCCGATACAGAACCATAAAAAAAAACATCGTTCTTACTAAACTTTAAGATGTAATCACAGACGTGTCTCACTCGGCGAATTTAACCCAATATTTTGTGAATGCTCCTAATCAAAAAGAAATCATAGTTAGCTTCCCATCGTCAGCTGTTTGTGCATTTTGTTACTAATTATGAAAAAAATCTCACTTTACCAGTAGTACCTACCTATAGTATTTTTTTCGTAAAAACCGAAGACAATGTGATGAATATGGTGCCAATTATCTTACTTTTACCAAATTTTGCGGACCCACAAGAGTTGATATTTTATTGTTTTTTTTTTTGTTTAATATAACTATTGTTTTTAGAGTAGGCATATTGTCATAGTTTTTGTTTTCGAAATGAAAAACCTAGTGCATGACCATAATTTTATTTATAAATAAAGCGAAATTAATCAAAAAATGTAAAATAAGCGCTTTTTTTAACGATTATATCGTACAATTTTGACCCTAAACGTCGGTTCGTGACGTCATAGTTGGGCCTCTAGCCCCGATTATTATCGAAAACAATCAAAAAGTAACAAAATCAGAACTCCAATCATTCTGAAAGTTGCTTGAAAATCTATTAAAAACTCGAAGCAGGTAAGTCGAAGTTTTCAAATTTGAACGTCGGCGTCTGTCGCCAGCATCTAAAATTGTGAACTATGAAAAATCTTTACTGTACCCATATAAAAGAGGAGGAATATTGTGTATATTTATTAAATAATTTTCACAAATCGACTCTTTTCAAGAAGTCATAATTTAGCCATTTTTCGTAGTTTTATTTGACTTCTAGTTTGAGTTATGGATGATACTTTAGTCAAACTATTTGCCTTACTCGTAAGTATCGTCAATAACTTATAACATATTTCACTCAAGTTAATCCTTGGGAAAATTAATAAGACTCTGGAAATTTTCTTTAAAAGATTAGTCTCGTTTGCGGTGTTGTATACTTACTTAAATAAAATATTTTAATATATAAAGTTTTCACCGCTTCCATTGAAGTATGAATCCCTGTATTTTCATTTTACGTGGTGCCTGCAAAGAAAGTGCATACAGCCTTTTGAGGAGATCTCTTGAGATTTTCTCTTTGTAAAATAACAAGCTGCACAAGGGGTGCACTCAATACTCACTTAGCTCCATTTTGAATATCGTTTTCTCAACGATATGTTGTGTGTTTATTATTTTCTTTGAATGAAAAGGGAATTTATGTTCTGGAAGTGTGAACTCGCACTTTACAGAGAACTCAAAAACACGCGTCAGGTCATCCATATGTAAAGTGATAATAACTCCTGAATTAGTTTTTAATTTCTTCCCTTTCTTATTTAGACTTCTGGTTTGAACCACGTCTGTTTCTGCCCTTTGAACATTTTTGCCTTGTCTGATATCATCGAAGCATCCGGTATGCAACCTATCCACCCTTTTGTATCCTTCTTTCTCTTGGTCTCCACATGTTTATAGACTAATCACAATCCAACCCGTAGGCGAAGGTGCGAGAATCTGTTTGCTTAATTGGGACGTGTGACAATTACTGGATTAAAAACAGTTTTCCTTCTGTTGAAAGTAGGAAATTTAACTACAGCTTTTTAAATTTTCCCGAATGCTGGGCATTTGCGATCTAGAATCTTTCTAGTTCACCCCGCAGCTAGTAATGCTACGGGAAAGATGAGGTGGTCGGTAGCCTGGTTGGTTACGCGCTCGACTGTTAATCCAGTGGCCGCGGGTTCAATCCCCGACTTACTCCACTTCACAACACAAGCTTTTAAGCTTTCTGTGAAGTGTACAAAGATGTATTTAGGTTTATTTCGATAAACCCAGATTCATTAAAAAAAAGTAGTGCAGCATTTTTTAGTATAAAAACAATTATAATCTTATAATCTACTTCCAGAGGTTAAAATGCCTAGTTAATAACTGAAAAACCTAATACGACGTATCGGTTAACCAAAAGTAACCGCGTCAGTATTGCCATAAATCTCTTTTGATTAGAGTTCCCTGTTGTGAAATATTAAACCCTAAAGTGAAGGTAATTAGACGGAGATGGGGCGGAGGATGGGATGAAATTTAATTGTTTGTAAAGTATTAAAAGGAGATTAATACAAAGAAGAAAGATAACTGCTGCGGCTTCTTACTGCTTCCAGCAGCATCACCGATAGCCATAAATATTATTACGTTTTTAAGGAACAACGTTACCGCTGTAATTATGAAATAGTATATTTCCAGCAGAAATTAATTAATTACTTTCTTCATAGATCACCTGCACCATTAATTACTTTATGTAGCCTCAATTTATTCACGTCAAAAAATACCGCAACAAAGAAAACCAAAATTCCTCTTCAAAGCCTTTGGTGGTACCAGGAAATCTTAAGCGAGGTGTTTGCCATTATTGATGTTTTATCTCATTTGTGGTTTCTTCAATACTTTGTATTTCGTATTGTAGCTATATTATATTTAATAAATAGTATTTTGATGCCCTTTTAGTTTCCTCACGTAAACTTGGGGAGGTCACAAGCTTCGAGACTTACAAGGGTCCTGTGAAATTGTTTTACTATTTCCATGATGGTAAGAACGATAATAATAATAGCCGTGTGCCCGTTGCCGACCATGTTTTTAGTTCCGAAGAATCGCTGTCATGTTATTACTGATCCTGTCGATGATGCCATCAGAGGTGACTATGAAGGCGGATTCTGGACATGCACACTCTCTCAGGCTTTGGGCAGGGCAGAACGATATGCAATATAGAAAAAGAAAAAAAAACATGAATGAGCGATTAAAAAAATCATTGGATTGGAGTATATGTTTGGTTTAGTTCGTTGAAGAGCCACCTCTGCCTTAACGGACTGTTTCTGCGGCTTCGAATCTCAGCGTTGAGGACGTATTGTTCACGACACAAGTAAATGAAAATCCATGGAAATCTTTCAAAAGAAAACTATATTGTAAATCGCCTTCTCGATATAAAAGAAACTTTGTTTCTGAACGTAAGTACGTTTCATTAGCTTCTCATTGATTTCGCAAGTCCAACACTTAGCCAAATCCCATTTAGGCTTTCGTGATTCTGATTTCTTGAACCGTGAATAAACATATTACTGGTAATCTAAGAGGATATCGTGTTATTTTTCTCATTAATTCTCTGTTTGATGTGTTTTTTCTCGAGGCTAACGAATCTATCATTTACCCCACGTTAAACATTCGATTGGTCGATACAAATCTGAATCATCCGCTTGGAATCATTCGTAATTATTGATTGGTAATAATGGTTAATTAATTAAGGTCAATAAGATATTCAACAATGAATAAAAATCTTTGTTAAAAATACACTGAAATTATTGTTTGTGGATGTAATTTGGTTGCCAGAAATAACGATGCTCTAGAGTCAATGTTTCTAGTGAGATTTGGATATGGTTGCAGAAGGATGAATCTGGTGTTATTTACACCAGTTGAAATCAACAATTGGTTCGCTTAGGAGAACGTATCGAAAATTTTGAAACACTGAAAAGGTAGGAATAGAGTTTATTAAGACTGATACATATCTATGGAATAATTGAAGGTCTCTCCTCACACCCGAATAACACAGGCGCCAGTTGGGCGCCTTTTTATTCGCTCTTTTTGCCCAAAGTTACTCAGACAGCCCCAGGGTTAGCCGGAAGGGCACCCCCCAGCAACACCGTCCGGAATGACACCTTCAATATCCCTGCTACAAGGAGGATGGAACACTTACATGGAAAACACTCTATGGAATAAATAGATATGGTTTGAACGATTGAACACAGGATGTCTGAATGAGAGGATTTTAAGAAACGGGGTGAATTTAAAATAAGCCAACACAGCCATAGAGTTTTTTGTCCAAGGTCATATAAAATATTATTTTGACTACGTATTAAATATTCTGTTGGCAATATGAAACAATAACTCAAGAGGCAATATAAGAATCTCTACTACAGATAAATTAATGTAATATTATCTATAAGAAGCAATATTGAAAATTTTGCAAAAACGTATATATTCGTCCTTCAATTACGAACAACAAAACATGTTTTCTTTTTGATCCAATTCAGATCGAAAATAGTTTAATATTAATAACGTTGTTTTATAATGAGCTTTTATCTTGACATGTGATACCAGATGTTCCACTTTCAGATATTATATCAATTATTATGATTTTATTTCTCAGACAATCTTCAAGGAAATCTTATTTTAATGGTTCCGAGAGAATCCTTGAAGACCATATTATATTAATAAAGGTACGAATAAAGACATCTGTGATTTGTAAAGAGAAATGTATCGTCTCTAGTGTGTCATGGTCGGATCATTATCTTACATTAAATATAATCTGAAAATGTTTAAATAATATAGTATAATGAATAGACTCCTTAGAATTCGTTGACAGAAATGGAACACAGCTCAAGGGCCTGACCAAGTCATGTTGGTATGATTCTCTCAACGTGCCCAAACCATCCACTCTCATTCCGGTCACTACACCCGTCATACAGTTACCATATACCTAGTTAAGGACGATAGCTGTGAGTACGGGGACATATAGGACGACAACCAACACCTTCTAGTATGTTCGAAAGTCGGGAGACATGCGCGAGAGAAGATCTGATAAATGCAGGTGACAAGGTCGTACATGTGGCCAACAGGCTCCTCATTTGAGGCATCCGGACACGGAAAGTAAATAAGTATATCTCTAACAACCTCACTTCTTATCCGATCTCTATTTTTTTCGCACATTTTTCTCAGCGGTCCTTTTGTTTTAACAGTTATTCCTCCTCCTTCACTTATGTCCACGTCTCACTTGCATAGATCATAAAAATAACTATTTTGAAGAAGAAGAAGTAGTAAAAGAACTTTAATGAAAGCACTGGTAGCACGTAACTACCCTATGTAGACTTGCTTTTTCGGGTTTAATCTTGCGAAGATCTGATGATCTATGTGGCCAACTATTGGATCATCAGATCTTCACACGATTAAACCCGAAAAAACAAGTCTTTTAATGGATCATCGTGAAAACCTGCAACTACTATTGACGTAACTACTGATCTGGGGCAGTAAAAAATAAATGATATGTGTTCGTAATTTTCGTAAGTTTTTCTATCACCTGCCTTTTCCATTTTACCTACTTGTTATTTACCGTTTCAATTTTTCTTCTTCCCATTATTACACAGAAATCACTCAAGAGTATTTTTTGTTTTGTTGGAATGTTTTTGACATATCTCTACTACAATATTTTATACCGACTCATACCAACGTTTTCTAAAAATAATATTTTCTAAGAAGTTCTCATCACTCTCTATCAAATCCAGTAGGATTCTACCAAAGTCTACGGAGTTAAATAACATTTTCTTTCACTTTATAATTATGTAGGTGGGCGTCGCCAAAAAAATTCGAACAATTATCTCAACCAAGGAAAATATGATAAATACATTGAACCTAACTGAAAATAACTCCATTCGCGAAATTTGTAAAGATAAATTTTGTTTTCGTATTTTTTTTTTTTGAATAACGCTAAATTAGGTTTTGCGCTTTAAATTTATTTCATTACGAAATAAATTGAAAAAATAACGTCTAATTTTAGTCAAGGATCTGTTGCCTTCGAAAAACGTAAAAACCACTGTTTCTAAAATTTAATCGTGCGTAACGTAAAAATATGACGCATATCTGTTATTTGATCGAAATGTGGTTTAAGTGATAGCTTACCAATAATAATACACTGCTTAAAAATGCGAAAAACCGCGAAGTGGGACCTTTTCGAGGGGGCGGGCTAGTGCAATATATTACCCTTTGGTAAGCTATCATTTAAACCACATTTCGGTCAAATAACATATGCGTCATATTTTTAACTGTCGTCTCTTAGGCTATTCTTCTTCTTCACATGCCCTGTCAGGTCGCCCCAACATCACTTGGGCGAACTTATCTCGCTGGAAGGCTATTCAGACGAGGAAAAATGTTCATATTTACCTCCTTGTGTTCTCTCAAGGAACGTTTCACCCTCTCACTACCACTGTCCCTCGACACACGAAGATAAAATAAATAAAATCCGTTTGAAGCAAATTCTCATACATAATCCATGGTAAATTTATTATAGAATGTTTCTTGTCTATGACTCAATATGTTTTATCAGTAAATAACTACCAGTGACCTCTGCGGAGGGCATGGGGCAAAGTCCTAAACGGAAAAACGCAAAAATTTTTTTTTTGCTCTAACTTCATAATAATATATAGGGCATGGGGCGAGGTCCTAAACGGGAAAATGGAAAAAAAATTTTTTTGCTCTAACTTCATATAGTCCTAAACGGGAAAATGAAAAAAATTTTTTTTTGCTCTAACTTCATATAAAAATATATAGGGCATGGGGCGAAGTCCTAAACGGGAAAATGAAAAAAAAATTTTTTTGCTCTAACTTCATATAAAAATATATAGATATTAAATCCATAGTCAAAAAAAATCTATACCCCTTCTATTAAATTTTGGTAGTGAGAGGGTTAATACAAATTGGTAACAAGTAGCAGTATTCATTCTCGAAACTTACAATGTGAGTGTAAATATATGAGGTAGATTATACCTTATATTATTATAAGCAGAGTGCAGCGGTAAAACTTCATACTTTGTTTGTCCTTTGCTTTTGAAAAATGTTATTAGCGTTGTGTATGAATGAAAATTTATGTTTGGAAATTTTACAGTTCTATGAACATTTCGTAAAAATGATGTAAAGTATATTACGACGAGTATATTGTTGTATATTTCTTTGTTTAGTATGAATAAATTGTAAGTATAAACTGTAGGATTTCAGGATTTATTTTCACACAGCCATTATAATATGTAGCAAAATATTTATCTGTTTTAGTTACTTAGTTCACATCATTTAAAAAAAGAACAGATGCTGGAAATTTGAATGTTTAAAAGTTGAGATCGTAGGGACATATAAAGAGGATGAATTAGAAGTGGTGTAAGACGAAAGTGCGGCCGACCAAGAACCAGTTGGCTCGACCATGTCGACCAGTTACTCAAGGTCGGGTGTGTTTTGAGCAAAATGAATTGCGGAGTGTGTTTGACGAATTGCACGAATGCGACGGAACCAAGAAGTGTAAGAATAGGGAAGTCTGGCGATCTGTTATCTCTGCCCACCCTGCAGGGAACGCGGCGTGAGAAGATAGGATATAACGGCAAATAAATACTTAATTGTGGAACCAATTGAATTTCTTTGATTTTAACATGTTGTAACATGTTGTAACCCTGCTGTATACGAACCGATTGAATTTACGGCAGATTCGATGTGAACCGATTTCGTCATCTATATTCATACTAAAGTAAATTGGTGTGTGTATTACGAAAGTTGGTATATTGATATACAATATACCTAGTATTACTTTGGTTCCACCCCTCACCTCCCCCTCCCCCCAGTTCACCAGTCAATTTATTTTACCCGTATGCCGAAGTGAACCTACACAGATACTACTATTTTGTTTTATTTTCCTATATAAATAATAACCTACCCTAAGGGATGCTTTTCTACCTATATTATTACAAGTCCTTGCTAATTTGTTCCCCGTGGACAAACAGTCCAACTCATATGAATTTCCGATAGAAAACCTTGGTAAATAACAAATATGTCATATTTTTATTTTGTTCAAAACTTCTAGGTACTTATGTGTGTTATTCTATAACTATCCAGTGATATCAGTGCATAGGTAACTGTGGTGTTACTAGCTGTCATAACCCGTCAAGAATGACGGAATTCTTCGCTTCTTGCGTAAATTTCCAATGGAATAATTTCGTCAACAGGAATTTCACTAAAAAAGATCACCAAATACTTTTCCGTAGTGAAGTGTAGAATACATCGTCAGCGCCAGGATTAGAATCCGGCATCTCCCGTTTGAGAGGCCGGCGACCCAACCAACTAACTAACACATGGAATTTTATTCGTTATTTACAAAACTGACAGACTAGCCCCCGTTTTCACCAACTTTTACCTGTGCGGGGAGGTTTGTTTGTTTTGATCCACACAATCGCCGGGTTGTGGCGCCTGGCGCCACGGCATTGAAACCAGTCTTTTTAGTCAAGTCCTCAGGGTCCTTTATTTTTGCTGCCCCTGGCTCGGTCGAATAGTTTTGTAATCAGTCTAAGTTATTATGTAATGTAGCTCATTATTTGTTATCATCCTTGTAGCAGGGATATTGAAGGTGTCATTCCGGACGGTGTTGCTGGGGGGGTGCCCTTCTGGCTAACCCTGGGGCCGTCTGAGTAACTGGGCTGTAAGTGCGAATAAAAAGGCGCCTAACTGGCGCCTGTGTTATTCGGGTGTGAGGAGGGACCTTCAATAAATAAGAAGGAGACCCCTAAGAAATTTCCATACAAAAACAGAGATAATATTCTATTTTTTGACACGCAGGCCTACCAACCACACCCTAATTCCATACAAAATGCAACACGCAACTCACCTAGCCTGGGCAGAGATATTTGGGCACCTAACGTAGGTGAGTTGCGTGTTGCATTTTGTATGGAATTAGGGTGTGGTTGGTAGGCCTGCGTGTCAAAAAATAGAATATTATCTCTGTTTTTGTATGGAAATTTCTTAGGGGTCTCCTTCTTAGGTAAAAGTTGGTGAAAACGGGGGTAGGTATTTTTGTTAATCGTACTCATAAAGTATGTCGTTAGAAACATTTTCACGCAAAAAGTCAAAATCTCAGAATTTGTTTGTTAGTACTTTGTTATTCTCAGCTGACGAATTATCACCTGCAAAACAGAAACTCCAGTGAGTCATATTATTCGATGTTGAATATAGTCCTTCAGCCTATTGAATATAGTCCTTCAGCCTATAACAGTTTAGATCCTAGGTTCTCAACCTTTTTAGTCTCGTTACCTCTAAGGTCTATCATGGAGACTGGTTTCAACCCCGCTCAGTAAAATTGTCGAGCGGGGAAACGTTTCGCAGGACGCGACGGAGCGAAATACTAAAAACTGTTGACCTTGTAATTCGTATATCAAACTAACAAGATATCTACGTAACTTGTTGTTTCCCCATGGTCCTTATTTTGATATCAAAACATACTAATTACCCCAGTCAAACAGCTGTTTTACCCCCGGTGGCGTACTGACCCACAGGTTTGGAACCCAGGGTAGATCTTTTAAACTATAGTGTGTTTTTCGAGTAGATACATGTCGCAAACATATTTATTTATTTATCGTATGGTCAAAAGAAGTATCATTACATTGGGCAATGATAAATTTCGCAAGCAAGCTTGGTCGTAAAAAATTAAATTGAACGTTCTTTATATATTTAAACATTTTTGACACATTTTTTGTCGTGAATGTCATGAAACCTGTGAAAAAGGTATACATATTTTGAAGTAATTTTCTAATTAATTATGCAACGTAAAACATTTAAGCTGAACCTTAATGGCATGTTAAAGTTTATTAAACAATTCTGCTCGAGATTAGTTTCCTAGACTAAAATACTTCAAACACTTAAAGAGATGCTGAATTGGCCTCGCGTGTGCTTTTTCCTTACATTTTATGTTATCCTATTCTCTTCTTGCATATTGTTTGAACCAGTATTACCATGTACACGTATAATATTATTACGTGTTTGATAGCTATTTTTTTTTACATTTCTCGACGTAATGGGAATTCTCGAGAAGTCGAATGCAGTCTTTTTTGGGAAACATACCATCAACATAGTTCTCATTTCTGTTACCAATCCATTCAATTCTATTACCCGCAAGACACTTTTTTTCATGGTAGCTGCTAACCTGGTCTGTATAGGTAGCAATCTCAGGGACGACCTCTGCGGTTTTTGGCCTCCGTCCTTAGTAACGAGCAGGACCAGATGTCTGATGGTACGGCCTATCCGCTTGGATCGTTGTTTGGTCATATTTTTCTAAGTCTACTTACCATCTTACTTTCTTTTAACGTGACTTATATTTCGACTTAATACTACATTTCTTGACAGTACTCCAGCCGTGATTGTGTTTTTAACTGAAATCCCATGATTTTACGAAGGATACTTACTCACTGTACGATCGTCTTTAAGTGTGGTAGTTCTCTAGTCATTTGTAGCCATTGAACCTAACGACAGTAACCACATTTTTTTACTTAATTATTGTAGGCAAAAGAGAGAGGTCGAGGTCGTCCACAAGCCACCTGGTGGAACAGTATTTAAAAAGACCTGAGGGAGAAGCAGCTGACCAGTGAGATGACACAAGACGGAAAGACTTAGAGACTCCGTAACAGAAGGGCCGACCCCAGGTGAACTGGGAAGAGGCAAGGAAGAAAGAAAAAATAAATTGTAGGCAAAAGATTACAGCTATAACTAAAGCAGAGGACTATGAAACAGCAAGATCTGAGTCCACGATGATTATCTCTCTTACATTGCTTTGCAAATGAAACTCAGTGGGCAACAAAAATGCCAGATGAAAATGGGCTTCCAATTCGTTAAGAAACGATCTCAAAAATGTAGCATCCTTTCATCGAGATGTTGCAGTATTTACTATTAGGTACATTCTGTTATACAATTTGCACAAAGAGCTGTAATATCCGTGTTTTTACTCCGTTCCTGCAATCCTGTTATAGGTATTCTTCACCTTGTTCGCTTTATCCTGCGATCTAGACTAACATCTTCTCTAAACCTAACATTTATAATAATGTTTATAAAACTTACCGACTGCTGCTACAACTCGTCTAATCTCCTCTACTTGTGGAAGTATGTATTTAAGTATCTAGTAAAGGTTTTCGCTATCTCCTTAATGTAAGTAAGTAATAATTTTTAATGAAAATTTTATCATGCTTTTTAATTACTCACTCACTTTTTTATTATTTGTGTTTTCTTGTCTGGAGATTAACCTTCACCCTTTGGATCAGGTCATTGATTCCTTTTTAAAGTCAGTTCCAGAAATTGGACAAAATAGTCTGTTATATACGGATTTGACATCAGCTGTCACCCTGTGAATTACCCATGTTTATGGAGTTTAGTGAATCATTTTAGGGTTACCTCCCAGTCGCCATTCTTTGCTACCTTAAATTCAAAATATTAATGCCCAGTCAATCATTTTTTCAGCGATTTTTGCTTAGATCTCGAATCTATACATCTTACTGACAGTCGGCATGCTTGGAGATTCTATACTTGACACTAGAATTACCGGAAAACTTTTTGTGTATTTATACTGCAACGGAACGAATACAGGAAGATGCCAAAATATTTGTTTACTAGGGAGAGCTTACCGCAATGCTGCGATCTTTGCCAGCAAATACCAAATGTTCTTCGTGTGAATAGAAGAATATCATGTATGTATGGTCGTTCGCCGTACTTCAAAATTATGGAAACATTATGCGACATAAATTATAACGGCCATTCTATTTTTATCTTTAGATTCCACAAGGATATTAAGTTTAAGCCTATAATCGATATGAAATATTACTGTCATCCTCGGTCTAACATTTTTCATCAATTTTCCAATACTTCAGTAGCAGTAGTCCATAGTTAATCAGCTCCATATTATTATTACACGACTGGAAACCTAATGGATATTTCTTCTAAGTCGATTTATCCTCATCAATTATTATCTACAGCCATTTCTGGTTCAATTTTTAGTTCAGCTATTTATCAAAATTCTACAACCAATCAGATTACAGATTTCAAATAACGAACGACCTATAAAAGTCGTGCGATGTTTCAAAAAAAGATTCCAAAAAACTTCGAAGTTTTTAATGGGTGCGAGGCCATCGCCATATTGTTCATGGAGGCCGGGCCCAACTGACATTTGACGATGATTACACCATCAAAATTGTATGGGAAAAAATATTCCGAAGTTTAAGTGTTTGTCACCGATACAAGGTGACGTCACCACTCATGGCGGTGATGGAATCCGAGGATGAAGGCTTGTACTCTACTATCGCAGGCTTCGATGGGTGAACTACCATAATTAAACAATGATTGGCAAGTTTAGGAGGATCTTCACTAGACTCGTAGAGAACCTTGATAAAACAGTACCCCCAAAGTGTTTGACTCCAGCCAGCAACAATTGAAAACAATTCTATAATTTTAACAGATGAAGTTTTAAAATGAAATCTCAATGTGAAAAAGGAAACACCTTTTTTTCATATGTTTTGTTATAATGTGTATGTTCAAGTAGGTATCTGAGTTATAGAATAATATTGAAGTGCTTTGAAACATTCGAGAGAGTAAAAAAAGCCTCGTGTATTACCATATATTTCTTTTTATGTTCGGTGGAAAAGAAATAAAAATGGGTCGGGCTCTTTTCATTATTCCTCATTTCATTTCCGTAGGACAGCCGCATATACTCGCGGCACAGCAATCATCATTCATGCATAATATTTAACCAAATAATAAAAAGCCGACTGACTGCCTCTTTCAGAAATTAAGTAGTACCTAGATGCCTACTAACTTGAGAGTTGAAACAACGCTCGAACAAATAGAACAAAATTAAGCTGTATTATAGACTATGGAATATGGCACATCGGTCGTTCATAAATTATGTTTATTTCGAAGAACTTTTGTCGTGCTTCCTCGCTTTTTCCCTCTGAAACATTTTTTATTCACGAAAACTGCTCAAATCTTAATCTGTTCACAATTTTAAAATCACTGCATGTCATATTGTCGAGAAATGTCAGTTCACAAGTTTTAGCTCCAGAGTAGAAATTCACAACTTGTCTTTTGAAATGTTTCAATACCTCAACTCTCACGATCTCTATCTCTGACTTTGGCCTCTCCAAGATCAAAACAAGATACATATTATTAAGTCAAGCATTATTTCAGTTCTCTGTGACCTCTTTAAAGTTCATAGTCTGTTAATTAAGTTGAACATTTCTTTTTTGTTTGGTCTGCCGATGTCTTACGTCTAACTAGTCTTCCACTTATTTTAGACTTCATCTTAGCTTTAACTTCAAGTTATTTCAGATGAATCATCAGCCTTAGCAATGACGTAATTTTGACTTTATATTACTTTTTGTGCGTTCCTGACTCGGTTTTTCAGTTTTAACATAATTCGCGGTTTTGACGAACCTTTTTATTTTGCTTTTTGTTGTTTTGTCTTGATTCTGTGTCTTCATAACTGCGCTGTGTTTTAAAATGAGAAAGCCTCTTTTATCATTTTATTCCCCAGATATATCTCAAGTGTACATTTTGTAAACCGCGAAACGCTTTTGCTACAAAGATAGTTTATTAGTATTTCGTGAGTTTAAGCGAGAATATGACAACAAAGATACTTGGCTTTGTTTTATGATTATCTTTCCCAAGATAACACTAATATATTAATTTAAAAACATGGAATAGTTTTCTTCCTTCTTTCCATCTCAATATTCTTCTGAATATTCAAACTTTTGGGTATGACGTATTAAATATTTGGCGATACATTCAAAAGCTATCAATTTCTCTTAATATTGTACCGTAGGTTTTTTTAACGTTTATCTCTTTTTCTAATCTGCAGCGATTGAATAAGGATATTTCCAGCAATAACATCATATTTTTTATGTATGTAGATACCATGTTTCCCACAATCGTACAATAAATTTAAACTAATGGCTGGCCCTTTTCGACATGGTCAAAAACAACCGAATTAATGCTCAGCTGGCTTGCATGCCAACTTACTTAAAATTACAATCGAAAATCCGTATCCCGATCAATCGTCCCTTTTTGTTACACGTTCAATATAGATTGCGTGAGAAAGAGATAGTAATGGATTTGGAACGGTTTATGCGTTTCGATCGTTATTTCTTCAAAATAGAATTCATTAATCGCGAATGTGTTAATGCGCAATCAAATACCCTTCATAAATCTTATAAGCCCCAAATCGCGAAACGACCATTATGCTTCGACCTTTTAAGGGTGAACGTATTCTTTGTAACTGAAATACTCCCTAAAATCTGGGGAAATTAATGGAGTATTCCTTATTTTATTTCGTTGCGTATATTCATTTCATTCCTTCCACTCTCTACACACACAATCATATAAAGTAATTTTGTTTGTTATTAACGCATACATTACACCGCCATTCAAGGTATTCTTTTTTACGGTGGCCGCTCTACTCCATTTCATTTAATGTGCCTTTGTGTCGTAACTACTTATCAAAATGTTCAGACTTATGACTATATTATTATCGTTCTTTCTGACATGTACTGTATACGTACAAATATATATTATTTTACTAATATTAAAATATTTTTCTGATAACTCCTCTTGTCTCTTTGTGTTATCCATTTTATAATTTGTTACAAGATCGAGTTCTACGCATCGTCGAATGTTTGAGACATTTCGATACCGCCTTTGATGAAAGAAGGTTTCCGGACGTCCGATATAAGATAGATTCCATTCATGGTTATGTTGCAACATAGTTTTTGAATTGAATTCTTCTTCCGGTCACATTGGAGAAAGGTCTTATATTGCTAAGAAGTCTGGGTCTTTCATTTCATCGGAGAAAAGTACTTTTTTAAGACGCGGTTTATCAAAAGATTCTCTTTGAAAACGAATCGTTTTTCATGATTATACCATACAACTCAAACCGCGTACCTACTTTGTAAAATCCATCTTCGTATATTTCGTCTAATCATTTCCGAAAGTCACATTCGGTAAAATGATTTGTGACTAGTTACCGTTTTATGATATAAAATACATGTGTACTTCACTTAGGATATCTTGGGTTTGGAAGTAACGCAGTAGATTGTTATCCTCCCCGTATATTCTTGCAAGGTCCTCCAGCTGGTGCTATTTTGAAGCGCAATATTCTGTTCGGTATTGCTGAACATAGTACGTTCGATATTTTTAAATTCCCTGACGTCTTTCGTCCGCCTAGTCTTTCATTTTGCATTTTTTTCGACAAATTTATAAAGGCAAAATGCACCTTAAATATTTTGGTAATCACATATCGTTTTTCACGTGAAGTATACGGAAGTATTCTGAAATGACCTATCCGATTCAAAGTAAATGAACGATGGAGACATTTTGATAAATTCTACCAAAAATCGCTTTTGTAATTGCAGTTTGTCGTTGGCTCGAGGGTAGTTTAAATAAAGTTTACTTATGTATAGGTACAATATATTCCGTGGAGATATATATTATTAGCTATGCATATAAATTAAGTAGGTACGGTTATTATTATTGCTGTGGTTGCTTCAATTTGTCTGAAACCGTAGCATTTCATTGAAACCTGCAGCAGTAATAGAATGTTTACATGTGTTTCTAAAGCCCAATTCCGGTTTGTACATGCCAACCCTTCCTCCTTCCGCCAGTTTCCTCTTCACTGCTTTACATGCAGTCGTATTTCAACATGGAGATTGTCGCAGAAATATCGAATATCATTATTTGTGAAGTTATTATTTTTTTAAATCGTTTTTTGTTTGATGAAGTGTTGCAGTATTTTTTAAATCGTAAACGCTAATTGGAGTGTTTTGAGGGATATTTGCAGACATGTTTCATTTAGTACCTACAGTCGTACTTACTCGTCTGGATAAAAAAAACTTCAGAGTAAAAAATATCGATTGAAAGAAAACGATTCGTCTTTTTTCAGTTACCTTTCTGAAGCCATGAGTTCTTTGCTGACTTGCAAGGGCAATTTCGTTTTTCTTTACAGTGCCTAATGTCCACTAACCTTCCTTCCAATGACATATCGAATCTGTACAACATTGTGGAGCAGTTTTCTCCATAGACAAAAAATATGCGGTGTTTTAGTGGATTCCAGGATTGTGTGAGGTGTATCGTATGAAAGGGCCTTGGATATTCAGGTTGAAAAATCAGATTTTATCCAGAAAAGCATCGTAGAATGAATGAATTAATAAAAAAGGTCCTTGTAGAGACAATCAGAGGGGACATGGAACACCTGGAGCTTGCTTCAGAAGACTGCTTCGATCGTGACAAATGGAGAAAGAGGATCCCAAATAAATGGAATATGGTGTGGAGAAGGAGGAAAGATTCTTCTTTAATTTTGTCCTGTTTTTGGTTGTGCGATTTTTTTGTTCCATATCAGTCCCATCTCTCATCAACATCAGAGGAACTATGAAAGTTGCCATTGACCTAAAAGCGCGAGAGGCCCGACTTCGGTGGTATGGACACGTGCAGAGAAGGGACGAGGGTTTCGCTCTGAGGAGGGCAACAAACTGGTCTGTGGAAAGACAATGAAAGAGAGGACGGCCGAAGAAGTCCCTTGAGGAGACCATCAGAGGGGACATGGAACACCTGAAGGTTACTCCAGAAGACTGCCTCGATCGTGACAAATGGACAGAGAGGATCCGAGACGCCGACCCCAGATAAATGGGATATGGTGCAGAGAATAGAGATATCCCATCTCTATACTACCAATCATTGTTTACTGTACCTCAAAGTATACTTCATAATATCAAACAAATTTCCACGTCATAATATTATATTTGACGTGAACTGGTTTCAATATGACTGAAGTTAACATGCTATTGCACTTACATTATATTAGTAGTAGTACATACATTGGCCGCAGTACCAGACTGGCTCGGTAATGTTTGCTTCATTTAATTTGCCTTCAGACTAATTGAAAATGTTTGTTTGCTCTGTATATGATTGAATGAATTATATTGGTCTTCATGATATTATAACGTGGAAACACTTCATCATATCTCATTTCACTCTATTAATTTTATAGATTAATTAAAAGCCTTTTATATTAAATGTTGGTACACCTGCTCACGCTGCACAAGTTAACACTCCACAGTATACAAACACATTTCTCATACATTCATCCACAGAGAAAGACACCATGTAGTCCGAGAGCCCGCTGCTTAATTTATGACGTATCTGTTTTTTTATCGAAATGTGGTATAAATGATAGCTTACCAATAGGGTATTACATCGCACTAGGGTTGCCTATCAAAATCTTGCCGCAACCCCCCCTGCCCCCCCCGAAAAGGTCCCTCTTCGCGGTTTTTCGCATTTTATAGGAATATGGTAAGAGATAGGAAAAAGTAGTCAATGACAAAAATAATCCTTGCTGAATTCTCAACAAAAAATGTTAATAAAATTTTTTCATAGGACTAGTAGTTTACCCCTAATGGCTGGTCAAAAATCAGGATATTTTTTGAAATAAAAAAATAATTTTTTTTTTCTTTAACATTCTTCTACCCATTAACACTTACATTTTATGGAAAAAAATATATGGCCTGCGGCGCTAAATCACTGGTTATTTTATAAAAAACGAAATTTTAAGAATTTTCGTCACTGAGTTTTATTACAATAACTCCGAAATTATTAGATGTATGAAAATAAGTTATAGCTCGTTTTGTAGCTATGATTATGGTCATTAATTCGTTCTTTGATTATTTTCCTGTAGCTCTTATCAATTTTCAACCAATTTAGTTTAAATATATTGTTTTAATATTTTAAATAAATTTCGGTTTTGGACCGGCCATTGCGGGTAAACTGCTAGTTTTACAAAAAAAATGTCTTAACATTTTTTGTAGAGAATTTAGTAAGAATTATTTTTGTCATTGACTACTTTCTCCTATCTCTTACCATATTCCTATAAAATGCGAAAAACCGCGAAGAGGGACCTTTTCGGGGGGGGCAGGGGGGGTTGCGGCAAGATTTTGATAGGCAACCCTAGTGCGATGTAATACCCTATTGGTAAGCTATCATTTATGCCACATTTCGATCAAAAAACAGATACGTCATAAATTATTATTTATTTATCGTATGGTCATTTCTAGTACATCACACAAATTACAATTAATACGGTGCTTTTAGATTTCTCGATGGAAAGTTGTGGGGTAGTCTGTTTTTCTTTCATTCTATACGTATTTTGGGGTGCTGAATTCGAATCCGAGGTTTGCCAACAAAATTTCGTGACGGAACATGGCGAAAAATTGGAAAAATGGCGAATATTTACATTTCCTGGCGAATTCTGGATTTGAACTTAAAAACCACCAACTTTTTGTGGGTCATCTTTTTAGCAGAATGAAAGCACATAAAATTTCCCATAAATTTAGTATATATATTTTTTGTCTAAAATAACTAGCAGCGGAGCTGTCAAGTTCCAAAAATTGGCCAAATTTTCTTGTTATTTAAAATTGTGAGAATGGAAAATGTATGGAGAATAGGTCACTTTGTTCGAATTATCACCTAATTTTGACAATTATTCTTCAGATTTATGATACATATTTTACCTCGTTGGAATCAGTAAATATGGAGAAAGGTTTCAGGATAAATTTTATTTAAAAATATAGTGAAATGTTTAAGCTAAAAAGGTTTAAACACTTTTAGCCTAAACAAATTACTATATTTTTAAATAAAATTATTTAAACATGTCTAGCTCAACTATTTTACGGTGTTTTTAAATAAAAATTTCGTTAATAGCTTGCCTTGTGTTTTCTGATTCCATCGAGGTAAAATATGACTCATGAATTTAAAGAATAATTGTTGAAATTTGCTTACGAAGGCAACAAGGTGAACTTTTTCAATACATTTTCGATTCTCGTAATGTAAAACAATAAGAAAATTTGGCCATTTTTTGAACCTTGACAGCTCCGTTCCTATTTATTTTAGAGAAAAATTTTATATGGCAATTTTGTAGTGAATTTTACGTACTTTCATTTTGCTAAAAAGATGACCCACAAGAAATTTTGTTGGCAAACCTCGGATTCGGATTCAGCACCCCAAAATACGTATAGAATGAAAGAAAAACAGACTACCCCACAACTTTCCATCGAGGGACTGCTTTGTGTTTAATTTCACCGGATTAAATATCAATTCACAATAATAGCTCATGTTTGATTGTCAGATATTAAAAATTAAAAGTATTGTTTTTTAAATAATCAGTCGCCGATTCATTTAGTGTAAATTAAGCAGCGGGCTCTTGGACTATGAGGAGTGTCGAAACGTCGATCAAGTTTTTCTTCACACGGTTTACCCGAAAATCAAGAAACAATGTCAAAAGTCTTTTATGTTCAGTAAACTGACATTTATACGCAGAGACAGGCTTTGTCGATACACTCTCAGTATTTTTATATTTTGAATTCGGCAGTCCACCCGAACTGGGTGATTTGCGCCAGTATAATATATATCTAAGAAAACTTAGGATAATATGAAATTTAATAGTTCAAATCTGTTAAAGTTTCAAGTCGAACCTCTTCAGTAATCTCGCAATAACGCGATATGATTCCTTAGAAAACATTGATAGAAGCGTAATTGATCTTAAAGTTCTGGAGAAATCATGTTGGTAGAAGTCCTCTCCACAGCCCCACAATGGACAAGCAAACGTGACATATGATGGTCTATTGACCTCTAAATAAAAGAGATAGGTAGTTATAAGAATTCTTAATATTAATTAGATATAACTACTCCCTAAAATTATCAGAACTCGAGCTTTGGGGAGGAATGTAAGAGTCTACATATCATTCGTGATTGGCATTCATCAGCTAAATACTGGGAAACATTCACCCATCCAGATGTCACGGATATCAAGGAATTAGACTTAGATGCCTTTGGCCTAAAATTTAATACAGGCATTGTGCCTGAAATATCTCTATAGTAAAGTCTTCTTACAGTATTGTTTACAGATTGGCCGGCAAATCTAATTGATTAAAATGACTTATTAGCGATTTTGGGATTTCTTACAATAAATCAAAATTTCTACACCCTGTTAGCCATGTTTCCTGTTCGTAGTGCCAGTTCTATGTTATTAAATTATTCCTACAGTCAATATTTACTTGCTTTAAGACTCTCAACTACATCGTTCATACTTGGACGGGTCGGATTACGGCGGATCCAGTGTAATTAGTAAGTACCTACTTAATGATTGTAATAAATTTCATATTCAAATATTTACATGACCCGCCTTTTGTTCTGGGTGGTGTTAATCGGAACGCGATTATCCGGCATAATTATTAATCTCTTTTTTCCGTAGAAAAATCCTTTTAAGATCAGCTTAGAACTTTGCCCTTTGTCTTGTAA
Source organism: Ceraclea dissimilis (assembly GCA_963576895.1). Taxonomy (NCBI): domain Eukaryota; kingdom Metazoa; phylum Arthropoda; class Insecta; order Trichoptera; family Leptoceridae; genus Ceraclea; species Ceraclea dissimilis. Next base: position 7,963,996 of record OY756375.1, read on the forward strand.
AAATGCGATGTAAGTACAAAGGTATACTTTTGGTTTTCCAGGCAGAAACAAGCCCGTAGTAAAACTGACGCCTTAAAGGAGAATGCTCATTTTGTATGGAGAAAAAACCCAGGCCCAGCGCAAACGAAATGTAACTCAAATGATAGGTAATAATTAGTAATTAAATACTGCATAGGGGGTATCATCGAAATCAATGGCTTAAGGGGTGAAATACCTATTCGAAGTTTTACATTGGTCACACGAATATATAAGAAAAGGAGCATTATACAGTTACAATTGCGATTAAAAGGTATATAATATGATGAGTGTAAGGTCGCCCGTCTGATTTTTCTTCCTCTTCATCAGCCTTGGTCCCTCCACTGCCGGATGTAGGCCCAAAGGAAAATACTCATGAATTATGTGAAAAATAAATATGTCCGGCGCAAACGCAACGTGACTCAAATGATAGGTAAAAATGAGTTATTAAATACTGCATGGGTGGCATCATTGAAATCAGTGGCTAAATGCGTGAAATACCTACTTATTTGAAATTCACGAGACACAGAGATTGCATAATTTCAGGAATTTTAAGTTGAAAGAGATTTTAAACAATATTATTTCTTAGTTCCATATAGCAGTGGAGGATCAAGGCTGATGATGATGAAGAAGAAGAAGACAGGCTACCTTATATTTATCATATTTTATACTTTTGAATCGCAATTGTAACTGTTTAATGCTCCTTTTCCTATATATTCGTGTGACCCCTGTAAAACTTCGAATAGGTATTTCACCCATTAAGCCATTGATTTCGATGATGCCTCCTATGCAGTATTTAATTACTCATTTTTACCTATCATTTGAGTTACATTTCGTTTGCGCCGGGCCTGGGTTTTTATTGAGCATTCTTCTTTAAATATATTTATTTATCTATTTATCTATCGTATTTCTTGTGTTATATGCAAAGTGCTTATAATCATTTTTTCAGTACTACGTACCTACCTACTTTTCAGTACTACGTACCTACATATTATAATACATACAATTGTTGTGTCCAGCAAGTAGCTCCACGGCATAATTAGGAACTTCTGAAAAACCTTGCCACATGCAAAATTTAGTTTTTTTTTTATAAATGTGTTACAAACTTATCCAGGCACCTACCAGGCGTGAAGACACCTAAGAATACGGTTCGCATCGAGTTGCCTTTTGTCTTAGGACGAAAAAATAACAGGCATAATATTGTTAAACTGGCATAAGGCAATAAAATATGGGATATCCTTACAGTTTTGGAAATCGGTGATGTTATAGATAGATAGATATACATACAAAACAAAAATCTGATAGCGAAATTGATAATGATATAATGGAAATACAAAATGTACCAACACACTCTGCTGAATATAACAAAGCTAATCCAAAATGAATTGGTGGTTCTGTTTTGTATTGACCAAAAACCACTGAAACATTGTTGAAACTAAAATATAGAGAGACAACCACACACTATGTTTGTTTATTAACATTCGATTTTATATCGACAAAGTAATGATTTCAGTTCACGCGTAGACTTAAAACTAGTGATGCAGACAAGTCGTATAGACTAATTACTATTAAATTTATATCAAGTGTTTAAATATTAGTGACGAAGGATAGACTTTTCATCAGACTTATGACTGATCGTCGGCTGTTTTATGACCTGGATGGTTGGGTTTTATGACGTGTACAATCGCCAAACAAAAGTAGAGTTGGGTTGGCCACATAGCACGAACAGCAGATGAACTAAATAAGGTTCTCGAAAGGCGGACCAAGAACAGGCCGAAGATGCGTTGGGAGGCCCGAGGCAAGGTGGTTGGACGACATAAGGAAGGTTGCCAGGGGCGGGTGGATGCGGTCGGCACAAGATAGGGAGCAGTGGAAGTCTAAGGGGGAGGCCTTTGCCCAACACTGGGCGTGAGAGGGCTGAGAAGAAGAAGATGGAAAGAAAATAACACGACACACGTATGTTAATCATTTCATTATATGAAGGTAGGTTGGAACACCCATCTTGCTTCCCCCCTAAGGGAGTTCACATAACGCTGCATTATGTGAATGAAGATGCCTCACGTCTCTGTTGAGGAAAAACTTAATGATTTGAATAATATTTTTGTGGCTATAATCTCTACCAGTTTTTTCAGTGAATCTATATAGGTTTGGTATAAGTCTAGCGTTGAAGAAATCCCTGTTTAAAATTAGCTTTTATTCAAAGTATAATAATGACTCTTACATCACTCTTATCCCACATTCAGTCCACTCATCATCCATCACTCCAGGGTGACCCTTGTCAGAATATCTTCCTTCTCTTATGTTTACCATACTATATTCCCACGGAATCTATCCTGGGCCTGTAGGCTTACTGCTAAAATCCTAACACCCTACATCATCAATATCCTATATCTAGTAGAAGTCGGGTATGTTTGTAACGCAGGATGACTGAATTTATTATTTTGTTATTTTATTTAAGAGTGTGCATACCGACATTTCAAAAATTTCTAAAAACGGGAGACCTTCTATCTCGACAACCGTTACTAAATATGCTTTGGAACAAAATAGGGTAGATGCATTGAACCTTTATCTAGGGAATAACCGTAAAAGATTTTTTTATCTTGTATAGATTTCTCAAAAAAAAAATTAAAAAACACCTCTGTACTTTTTTCCGAAAGACGGAAACTCGTTTCCCGAAAGTCGCAAAGTATTTTTTTTTGTACTGATAATATGCATCAAAATCTAGGGAATAACCGTAAAAGTTTTTTGATAGACGCAAAATTAATCCCATAAAATGGAAAAAACGCTATTTTTAGCATTTTATCATGCGATTGTCACGCGATTTTGAACCTTAATGCCTTGGGAAATGTCTGTGACGTCATTCCTGGTGCCATGCCCTTAAGTAACGTTATCGAGTTGTGGTTTGCTTATTCATGTGATTGTTGTATTTTAGTGAAGATCTTATACCGTGTGGTGAGATACAGGGCAACAGGGCTTCAAAAATATAATAAAATAAATATTATTAAGTAGATTAAAGAATACTATTGTAAATAAAAAAAAATAATAATTGACTGTGAGAATTTACGTACTTAAATAAATATACGTGAAAGGATATTTTTTTGTTTTAAGTCTGGCGATTAGTTCTCTCTACCTACCAGGCGCGAAGCTACATACCTACATAAGAGCACGATTCTCATCGAGTTACCTTTTGGATAAAATGATAGTGTCTAATCTGACATAATCCCATAAGAAATGTTAGCCCCGGCTTCCCTTCTGCAGAAATCCACCCTTCGCCACTGCTACCTACCTACTTTGCAAACGGCATCATTTTTGACGGGTTACAGCTAGTAATGTTATAACATACCTTACAGCTTAAACGTTTAGCAGGATACCGCAAAACTAGGAAAATCCCTGAAGGGTTAAATAAAAATACCTCGGGTTTTTGCAATTTTCAGACGTGAATTACGACGTCGCTTTTCATATTATTTCGGACATTCTTTTTTTCTTGTCTTATATCGAAGGATCAAATAACGGATAGAAATTACCTTTTCAATATATCAAAATGTAGATATATATTGAGAAAAAAAATATTACTGATGTTCAATGTATAAATTCTTCTCAGTTATGATATTTTGGTTATGTTTACAATTTAGTATATTTTCCGCCATCTTGATTGTTACTCCAACTATGATTCAACCCGAATGACACGAAGTTGACTACAGATTATACGTCTGCAGAAAAACTAGCGAATTTCACATCGAAACTTACTAGAGTACGAAAAAACTTCGATTTCTACGCATTTTAAGACAAAAACCACTATAATACATTTAACGGTTTTTTAACCCAGATATGCCCATAGTTTTCGTACTGAAAATTATTAATTTCTTTTTTTACTTTTCAATAATAAATACGTGACCAAAATAAAAGTCCGCCCATTATTTTTCTTTGTCCCTATATTTTATGTTATTCTAAATAAGGATTGAAAGACAGAACACGGTTACAATTAGAATATCAGTTTAGAATTTTACAAGTCATCATTGTCAGAAACATACCGCTAATTATAACATAATCTTATTTCTAATATCATTATTAAGTCTGTCTATTTTCACTGACTTTAGATGAGACATAGTTAACTATTCAGCAGAGGTGGGCACCGTTAATCGAAAAGTTAACTTGGTTAATCGATAATCCGTTAACAAAAAAGTTAACTTCGTTAATCGTTAAAGCGTTACATTTTGAAAAATGTAACGGAAGTTCACGTTAATCCGTTAAAGCGTTAATGCAAAAAACTGCGGTTAAATGGCATGAAATAGAACTACATGAGTACAACTACTATCACATTTATACTATCGTGATGTATCCCAACAAAGTGAAATTTCTTTTCCAACTCCCAACTCACATTCGATACCACACATGACCCCATACAACCCTTGGATTATTTGATGCCAGCGCCGCCACTGGATGATGTCTATGCAAACAACCAAATATTAACGGACTTAATTAACGGAAGTAAAATGTAACGGAAGTTAAATAGTCCGTTAACAATTTTTGGAGCTGAGAAAAGCGTTAAATCGTTAACCAAAATGTTAACTTCGTTAATTAACGATTAACGGATTAACGCTTTTCTGCCCAGCTCTGCTATTCAGAAACATCTTAAGTCATTCCTCACTTAAAATAGTTGAAAATGATGATTGTATAAGTGTAAGTGTTCCGCGGAGTTTTCGTTACAAAACCGCATATGTCAATAATTTATCCAGAGTATGATATTACACACTTGGCGTTGAGTTCTCTCTTCAAATAGTAGGCGCAAAATATAAATACAATTCAGAGTACAGTATTTTCATGTTTACAATAAATATACAATACATACCTCATTATACTATTAATTATATACATAATACCATTCAATTTTAATGCCCACGCCACATGCTCGTGACGAGTCAGGAGCAAATGCTCTTTATGAGTAAAAAGGCGTGTGGATGGAATGTTTGTCTTGACGTGTACGTAACCGACCGTTGACGCCTTTTTACTCATGAACACCATTTGCTCGTGACTCATCACGAGCATGTGGCGGGGGCATAATATACTGTTTTATCGAGTCGCACTTGTAGATTTTTTTTAAATAAATACAGTTGGCTTATACGGCTTTTACACAAGACGGCATTATTACGCAATTCTGCACTTTACGATGTCAAAAATTTTGTACTCGCGAAATATCGGGAAAATATTTGCACAGGACAAGTGATTCGAAGCAATTATCCCATAAATCTCCGGTCATTATCCTCAGAACTGGAGGGCAAATGAGAAGAAAAAATAATTTGATTAAAAAATACAGATTGTTGATCGAAAATTCCAGAGAATGAACTCTAAAAGGGTGGTTCACTCTCACAAAGTTTTCTGTTTACTTTGCAGATTTTCAGTCTACACTAAACTTGGGTATATCGCTAGTATGGTAGCAGGGTTAACATTATCAAGATAATAATGTTCATTGATAAATATCGGATAATTGTCAGATAATAATTAAGCGATATTTATCCAATAATGTACCCAAAAATAAAAATAATTATCATCTCTTATCTTTCGATATTTATCTAAATTTATTACTAATGATAAAATGCTTACCAAATAAATAATTTAATAATTAAACGCTTCAACAAAATTGATTTTGTTTCTGCAATATCTCTATATTATTATTTTAATGAAATGATATTATTACAAAGTATATTATTATTTTAATGAAATATTTACTAAAGCTGTTGTATCTAATAAAATATTAAAAAAATAAAATAAATAAAATCTCTAGCAGGCACAAATGTTTTAATCATGCTAATTATCAATGTACGAGTATATTTATCTTGATTATTTTCGTTGATAAAATTATTTTTCGAGATAAATATTAGGATACATATGAGGATAATTATCTGGATAAATATTGAGTTAAATATCAGGATAAATATCGAGATATTTATCAGGATAATTATCCCTTGCAACCCTGTATGGTAGTAGAGTGGTAGCTATAATAGTGTGTTGGGGAGTACCTACAATATTTGTTGTAGGTAATAATATTACTAACAATACAATATAGTGTGTTTCAAAATAATCTCAAATAATACTGAAGCTGTTGCTAAACATTGTGGCTAGACGCCATGTTTGTTTTGTATAAATGTACACAAAATGGCAGCAAGTACTAGGTGGCTACGTATCCAACATCAAGTTTATGTTATAATACTGTTATTGTTATTATTATTGTACCTACTTACAGTATTAAACCACTCATGCTATCAGCTATCTATATTGTTTGTTAGAAATGCTAACAAATAAACGCAACCGAATAAATAAATAAACCTTTAATTATTGTTATTCATGTTTTTGGACTTAGTATGTTTTCCCTGTGAACTGTTTCAATTATTACACGTATTATTCCCATTTTGTGCACTGTTTTGTTTTCTCTTCTTTCTCTCTTGTCAGCCCACTCTCGTCCGCCCCTAGATAGAGGCCTTCTCCATTTCCTTCCATGATCTCCTATCTTGGACCCTTCGGACCTAGTAGACATCTAGAAATTTTCCTACAATGCATCAATAGTACCGATTTTTTTATCTTTATCTACAGATATACCTGTCCGATTTTTTTTTTAATTATTTATTTTGTCATTAGGTACATCTGTTGCTGACAATACTTACTTACTTTCCGTGTCCGGAGCACTATCAATTTTTTTATCTCCAATGTTTTTGTATTTTCAATTTTGTTGCTGATAATACTAATGGGATTATATCGATGGTATTAGGTCAAAACTTGTTATCTGAAATTTTGGCCATTTCATGTGATGTGTGAATTTTACCTCCTTTGTATAAATAGATTTATTTGGTCGAATCCTGTTAACTGTATAAAAAGTTTTCGGTTATTCCATGTTAAAAATATGATTCCTGAACTAATTCTATGGAGAAGTTAATCTTTATTTTGCTCCCCCGAAAAAGTAAAATTTGCAGATAACTGGTTTTAACCTAATAGAATCGATATGTACTGAACTGACCTTGAATGCCAAACATTTTTTATATTTCACCTGGCAATACTTTTTACAATTTTTTCTCTAACAATTATTTGAATGTTACTTTATCAGATAGTTACAAATAAAGCAGTCTTCAAAAATATAATTGATCTTGTAGGCAAAGACAGAGCATAACAGTAATTAGTCTGGTGCTATTTGCACGCAAGGGGAGCTACCCTTTGTTATTATTAATTTTAATAGTAAGATAATGAAGAAGTAACACACACAATATTATGTACAAGGGGGTTGTTCAATTCAATACCAACTCATTTTATAATAATAGTGAAAGACATCGTTATTATTCATTAATCTAATTATTACTCTAATCTTGATTTCCCTCTCGTGTTTTGTTAACTGAAGATCCTTGTTTCTCTTACATCTATTGATTTATTTCCGCCATTCGATTTACGTCTATTACTTTTTTCATCCTCAGCACGGTTAAAATGGCGAGAAGTTACTGGTGTCACTTGCGATAAGAAGATGCCAGTTAAACTCAAGGGCCTCATTTACAAAAATGTCACTAGACTTGTGCTCACATATGAGTCAGAAACCTGGAACACCTCCTTAAGGCATGTCCGGGCCGTAAAGACGGCTAAAATGAAGATGTTGAGATGGATGTGCGGCGTCACAAGGCTTGACAGAATCCGAAACTCCTACATCCATCCAGGTGTACGCGACATCTCTGACAACATTCAGGAGAGCAGACTGCGATGGTACGGGCATGTCAGCAGAAGACCAATTATTTAGACCAATTGATTTTAGACGAACTTACCGGGCACCGATGTTGTTGGCCAAATAGATTTGTCGCCAATGTTGCAGGCGTACGTTAAATCATCATAGATTATTCTTTATGTTTTAGGCGCCTAGAAGAGAGTAATAATATCATCCTTTGTGAACTACCACACAATGGATTGAGAACGAGAAGAAAATCCTGTTTTCTATTATTATTTCTAGCTTTATTATATTTTAGGGTTGTTTTTCGTCCAATGAATAGAAACCAGGTAGGTTCTCTTTCTCTCCCCCAGATTCCTTTACAATCGATCCGATAACACGAAAATCTTACATTACTAAATTTGTTTTTTGGTACTGTGTATCCCTAAATAATGAACTTCATATTTTATCATGTATTAGGTATAAATTATTGACATATGCGGTTTTGTTACTAAAACTCTGTGGAACATTTGCACAATGATCAGTTTTATGCTGGATTTCACCAACTTTTTAGGTGAGGAATAGCGGAGATAGGAGCCACCTAGCACAAATTTTGTATGAAAAATAATGACAGGTGGCTCTCATCTCCGCTATTCCTCACCTTAAAACTTGGTGAAATCCAGCATTACCCTTGGTACATTTAATAAATCTATATCAATAGCTTTTGTGACGACGGGCTTGCTCCTGTACACAATTCGCCTACTTCACCATTTAATAAAACAACATCATCTAAGGCCGTTTTACATATTATAATTATTTTCTGGACACGTTGGGTTACTCAACTTAATTTTACAAAAAAAAAGACGGATAGCTGTAGCACACCGCCAACACAAAGGTTTATTAATTAATATATACCTGTGCTATGCCAGGCATATAAGCTAATAATATATGTATTAGTACGTAGTTTCTGCTAGTTATTTCACATAGTTATTTTATCCCCCCCCCCACATTCCATCACAATAACAAAGTATTTTTTTTTATAACGAACCCTTTTTTTGTCACCGTATACATGAAAATTAACTTTCTGCGCGTAAATTTTTTCTATTGTACCTACAAATTGTTGTGTCGTTCACAGGTTTGACTTCACCGACCACCATTACAACTCTGCGGGGTTATTCCGAGCATCTGTATTTTTTTCGGAAACTAGATTTTTTCCGTTCCTGGAAAAAAATTATACACCAAAACCTCTATTCTATGAAGAATCGTTTAGTCACAATTACAGTAAAGGGACACATCCGAGAATGGGGAAGGGTCTATATATGCTGTCTGTCGTTGGATACTTTCCACTTGGAGACATCAAACAACGAAAAGAAGAGGAGGCCGGCCACAAATAAGCTACAGAGATAGCTTGGTTGGTCATATCGGCGAGACCTGGATGCAGTCTACACAAGCCAGGACGATAGTGGATGCCTTTGATGGTAGAGGCCTTTGTCTAGGACTGGATGGAATCAATATATTCTTCCTTTACTTCCTCAGCTCCTCAGATCCATTGTTTGATTTAGGTCTTCCCTTTGGTCTTTCACAACTTTCCGTCTCCTTCCGGAAAATTTCGGTACACATCATCAGACCACCTCGCCTAGGTTCTACTGATGCTTCTTCGGCTTGTTCTTGGTCGCTATTACATTATATTTTTAGTCCATCAGGAGTCTTAACATCTGACAACACGTCCAGCCCAGTTCCACTTAAGACTAGCAACCCTTTGCGCCACACCGCATCGGTTCCTTTTTTTTTTCTCTAGTACGATATATTATACTACCTGAATTCGCGTAGATGAAATTCACAATATTGATCGAAATATTTTATACCCAGTGAATTAAAATCCATTGAAATTTGTTCGCGATCTACATACGTGTAACGAAATCAAATAAAATACCTTTTTGCTACATTCACATACGTATTTTAAAACCGATAGCAAAAAGTAAAATTGGTACATGTTTGGTGCACGAGTATTTTCGGTTGTTGTCACCGAAAATCGGTCACCGATATTTTATAATAACTCGCTATCGACGATATAAATCAAATTTATTACTTCTCGATACACATTTTTAAATCGGTATTAAATTTATACGCGAGTGTGTCTACGAACATGCGTATCGAAATTGATACAGGTAAAATGTTTTCTATTGTATTTTAAATACTATTAAAGTTTACTGAAAGTAGAATATGAAATTATATCCCTTTGTTTTTTTTTTTATCTGGACTTTATTTTCGGGATTTATGCACTCAAAATTTTCTATAATTTTTTGTGACATCATAATTATTTTGTTTTTTTTTTTTTACGCGGGGTATAATATATACATTGTACTCGTACTGTGACCTATAAGGTCTATTGTATTCCCGAAACTTTTTCCGATGTGATCATCCAAGTAGAGCAGTTCCTCTAGTCCCAGACGTCTTACGAAGTCCAGTAATTTATCCGTGCATTTTTATTTCATTTATTCCTCCCACTTGAAAATCTTGACATTTTTGTAATACCTATCTAAGTCCTTTTCAGCTGTCTGTCCATCTCTTGGTAGTATTCTTGAAAGTAGTCTACCGTGGGGGACCTTTGACTTATTCAATTAATTAAGAAAGCAAAAAATATCTCAACCCCTCATCCACATCCATACACTTACATACATTACCCTCCCTACCCTATGTCTCTGTATGACCATCTTATTCTATTAGTACCCTGTAATGGTCATTACATTACACCGAACCCCATTTCCTTCCACTCGGTTTAATACTACCTACCATTATTATTAATCCTATCGCTCACTCAGTCGTCTGGTCTCAATTTACTTTCATCCCACACATAGTCGTCTCGTAATAATACTAGACCTTACCTGTAAAAATGAAGGACTTCTTCATTTCATTATATCCGTTATTTTGCATTAGACTCCTGTCTTTCTTGTAACTCCCACTCCTTGAATTTCCTCCTCCATGCATGAGCTCCTGTCCATGGCCAGAAGAAAAGCGGTATTGCTGGCTGCTTTGACTCGGTCTTCCATAAAATCAGCGATCTACGTCTCAATTTTCTTCCTTGCACACTTCCTAGGATTACGATTTTTTCTTGGCTGTTCTCTTCACGTCTAGATAATACATATGTGCAAGAAAAGACGAAGTATACGCTTTTGGCTTATTGTGGAGAGCTGAGTATCTACGCAGAGCTTCCGTAATATGGATTCGTTGGTTCTGTGTTCTGTCCAGGACGCTCAAAGCATTCTCCTCTAGCACCGCACATCTTGAATGCATAGATTTTTCTACTATCTTCTGTTTTTATGGTCCCTATCTCGTCTTTTCTGAATAACTACGAGGTACGAACGAAGAATGAATGAAAAGTATCGCACATAAATGGGGTTTTACTTCACAGAAATTACACTTTTACTTCAACTAAGTAATTTACTTTTTCATTTCTACACCCTTCTTATGGCGCTGGTGTTAGTTGTAATTATGATAAATTAATCACGTGTGTTGAGAACATAATTAATTGTTTTTCACTTTCATGTGTTTCCATTACTTGAAAGTATTTATTACTCGAATGTTTCTGTTACTTGAAATTATTGCATACTCGTAAAAGCTGAAATTGTCTTTTTTCTTTTATTTTATGCAATCAATTTGTGTTGCAGAACGATTCGTTTTTAAAGCAAGATTTGTTTCGTTGAGTACGATTGTTTCCATCATTCCGTCTCGTTTTTATAGCAAGTTTGAATGTAAATTTGCCTGCATGTGCTTCGAAATCATTGGATCAACAATCAGTTCCAATTAATGATTGAAGGTCGATTTTGTTTTGATGAGATATTTCACTAGAATGGACCATGGGCGAAAGTGGTCCCAAGTCCTTCACTGGTGAGACTTGCGGAAAAGTACATAGTGCCCGACCATTCTGGCCAAATACTATTAAATTCTGTCGCAGGTATTCTCGCTGTGATCATTTTTGTCCCCGGTATAAATACCGCGATTTTACGTTAAACTTGGTTTATATTCCAGAATATGACCACAGAATAACCTAATCATATTCGCACTAATACTCGTAGCTCTTAGAGCAGACCAAGTTCCATACATTTTTGCTCATTATCCTTTATTCATTCATTTTCGGGTCCGAGCTACCCCCCACTAGGCCACCCCACTCCAGAAATTAGCAGCCATAACGGCATTGTCGGAGACCATCATCAGGTCCCTCGCATCGCACCTTACTGGCATGTCTCGACATACGAGGAGGTGTTCGTCAGTCTGGGTCTCTCCGCAATTCCAGGAGACATCCTCCTCCACCCTTATACCCCAACTGTGCATGTTTTCCCTGCACCTGGTGACACCTACACGTAATCTATTAAGTGTCTTCCATGTTAGGTAGGGTAGTTGGTGTCCCGGACCCAAACTTTCCGACAGGTTGACCTGATCTCCACTGTATTGTGTTTGCCAGAGTTCTTTCCTTATCCTTTATGATTTCTTTACATTATTCATTAACAATACACGTTCCATTTTCAATATTTCCACCCAATAATTCGTAATTTTTCTTCTATCAAAATGTGTTTAATCGTATTCATGCATTATGTCGTTTGTTAAAATCTGGTTAACTCAATCTTGGCATCTGCGATTTGATCACAAGCCAATTAATAAAATCGTTAAAAGTGATTTTGTTCGCATTCTCATTGAAAGGTTTAATCTTTACTTGAAGTATTTAAAGGTTCTCGAACTTATTTAATAACTGACTAAATTATTATTTCTTTATATTTCGAAATCACTCGAAAGTTTTTTTATATTTCCCAGAACTGCCTACAACAGAATATTGAGAACGGCGAAATGAAAGGATGGAAAAGTATTTAAAACAATAATTCTACAATTTCTCAGCAAATAAATTCACTGTGAAAGTTTTCAATGAAATAATTTACGAATTTACCGTTTTCGAATTACTTTTCACTCCTTTTAACAAAAAGCTTCCTGGAAGTTATTGCTGAAAATTAATCTAAACACATTAATACTGCCTAAGGCTTTATACGGCAGCGTCAATATTCTGTGTGAAATTATTGGAGCCGCAATTTTGTTCACAGTTCTGAAGCCAATATCATTTTATGGAAGGGGTTGTTGATAATTATCACACATCATTGATAATTATCATGAATTATCCTACTTCAAATCTTAGACAATCATCATGAATTATCCGACTTCAAATCTTTGTCAATTTTCGACGACGTCATACAATCAATAAATCATTTATAATTATCATGAATTTGCAGACTTTAACTCTAATGCCTCATCTACATGCTCGCCGACTCTCTACGTTTTTTGTGTGAATGAGTATAAAGACGTGCGGACGGGTTGATTGTCTTGGATTGTATACGTAATCGACGGTTAACGTCTTTTTACTCATTCACACAAAAAACGTGGAGGGTCTGACAATACTCGACGACGTCTAACGGTTAATAGTTATTGTTGATGGTAATCATAATCATTGTTATCTTTTTTGATAATTATCACACATCATTGACAATTATCATGAATTATCCGACTTAAACTCTGTTACAATACTTGAAGAAGTTAAACTATAAGAAATTGTATTATTAGTCATTGATATTTTTCATGATGAATGATAATTATTAATTGCCCACTCGCCAACGAGCCAGCCGGGAAGTTGGCCAGTCCGTCAATGTATCTAGCAATCTCGAGGACAGTTACGAGCAGGTTCGGTTGTCTGATATTATGGCTTATCCACGTAGATCGTTGTTGCTCAGTTTACTTTAGAAGTTGCCTTGTTTCTTTGTCATTCGTAATAGATAAAAAATTCCACAATTCTATCTATCTATCTATACCCTCACGCCACGTCCCTTGCAGGGTAGGCAGAGAGGACAGAGCGCCAGACAGCCCTATCCTTGCACACACACACACTCCTAGCTTCCGTCACATTCATGAAATTTGTCATACACGCTCTCCGATTCCTTTTACTCAAAACGCGTCCATCCTTGAGGATCTGTTCTATATGATCAGACCAGGTCAGTCTCGGACGGCCGCGCTTCCTCACCCCTCTTCGCTCACTCAAATATATATTTTTTGTCATCCTGTCATCTTTCATTCTCTCAACATGCCCAAACCATCTTAGTTTGTTTACTTTCATTCTTGTCACAACACCAGTCTTGCAGTCACTCATTTCCCTTTCAAAATTCCACAATTTATCATCAATTTGATAATTATCCGGAGCCGGATAAATTTGAGTTTTATCCCAACCCTGTTTGTTAACAGTACCACATATTATTATGTACAATTGTTATCTACAATTGTATTCAACCTATTCTCACTCAAGTTTCTGTATATTCCTATATTATATATTTTTTTCATTATTCGAAAGACCGCTGAAGCGAAATTCTTTTCACTTATTGGCTCTCTTCCCGAGACGTGGGGTTGGCAAAAAAATATTTGAACCAATTACCACAAAGTAGTGGTTTTCAAAGCTTTCTGAATCACCACCTCATTTTCCATTCGATAGCATTGATATAATAATGTCTGCACTTTCTCACTCTTATATAATTCAACAATAGGATTCTGATGTCCAAATATTTTTAGTCAAAATTGGGATAAACTACTCTATCAAACTGTCGTGAATAATAATTAAAAAAAAAAACGTTTACTGTCCGTCTTTCCGTCCTTCATCTTCATTTTTTAAATAGACCATGTTGCTCTGTTTTTCAAGAGAGCTTCTCCAGTTGTGAAGTAGATTTCAAACGGTTCTTCCATCTTTTCGGAGGTCTTCCACAATGCTTTCAACCCCACAGATTTCAGAGAATGTTGTGTTTTTATACACACACAGCATTCACTGGTTCCCTCATTTTTAGGATATACTGTGATAATATAGTAGTAGTATTTGGGTTAACTGGAAAAAAACGTTGTATAGCGATAAGTTCGCCCTAGTGAACGTTACTTATTGCAACTTTTTAATATTCTTCAATTATATTGTAGGCCCAATTCTATAACATTGCTCACTATAATAACTATATTTCAAAGTTACTCATTAATTATTTACAGAATTGGACCTTGCGTGTAATGTTCGCTTAAAGAATAAATAAATAATATAGAATAAAATAATAATACGTCGATAAATAAATAAACAAGTGAATTTATATTCCCCATTCAACTAAACGACTTAATACGATGTCAAACAGAGACAATAACTTTTCATGAGAATAATAAACCTATAGAAATTATAATAATGATATTTATTTGCGTTATACAAAGACGGCTTTTCGAATTATATTATCAGAAGGGATGATAAATATTAAGAAAATCACATTTCTATACTATCATTACACAAAAGCAAAATTCAATAACTTGAATATATAAGTAAGTAAGATTATTTACAAATATCTTTGCACGAAAACTAAATATTCAAACACGTAGGATATTGAAGTAGAGGTGGAGTAGGAGGGAACCAGGAAATCAGATAATAATAATAATAATAATAATCGGACAACTTTCGGCGCCGTTTAGCGATAAAATCGCCCCAAGGGCACCGTACATTTTTCTTTTCACCATATAGGATCGTCAGAAACAGTAAAAATGATAATTAAATCACCACATAGGATCGTCACAAAACAAAATAATAAAAATGAATTAATCTAATCAGTTTCGACTAACTTGACCTATCATTGGCTAACCAGTGACTGACCCGTAGGTACGCACAAAAAGGTGAGTCTTTAGCAACCTCCTGAACTCCTCCAAGCTTTTGGCACACCTAACATCGAGTGGAAGGGCATTCCACAGGCTTGGGCCCGCTGCACAGAATGCACGGTCACCATAACCCGTAGAAACATCGATATTAGTGTCGAATCCCTAGTTTTTGGTATAGATGAGATGAAAAGTGGCATTCCCCAAAAATATATGTTTATCCGTTAGTCCTCTGTGCGTTCCCGTACCATTCATCCGATTGAGATGGAACTTTGGTAGAAAGGTGTCAGATATTATAACTTCTCTTCACAGTTTTATAAAATGATTTAAATCTAACGGACCAAAAAGTCTTCTCAGAGTAGCGGAGATGAAAACCCTACAATCCATCGTGGGCAGAACACTTAGAGATAGGATCAGAAATGAGACTATACGCTCTGACTGCGATGTCGAGGATATACTAGTAAGTTGGGGGAGAAGTAGAAGACGCTTCTGGAGGGACCATGTCGACCGAATGGATGACATCAGGCTTGTTTATTGTTGTTTATCGTCCTTAGACCCTATGTCGGGCACTTGGACTCGTCAGTTTTACATAATCTAATTTATAACAATTAAAGCAATAATAATATGCTAAAGAGTGTAAAGGGCTCTGTTAGCATTTCGTCAGTGACATAGTATGAGCAAGACAATAGATAGTGACAACTTGCAAAGATAGTCAAAACGGAAAACCCCACTGGAAGAAGATTACCCGGATGGCCACCTAAGAGATGGAAGGACAGCTGGACCTCTTAATCCCAGGACAGCCCGCCGTCACAAACAGGTCACCCGACCTAATACAAGAGAAAGAAGAAGAAGAAAACATATAAATCTTGCAATACATGTGTAGCGAATTTATTTCTGTATTCACAGTTGGCGCGACGATAAAATGTAGGTTGATTCTTTACTACTGACTCATAATAAAGTGTGGAGATAGCTACATGACAATGTATGAAATGAAACCTTCTACTTTTTGATATACTGCTATAAAAACATCACAATAAATCTGATAGTGGGGAATTGATACGGTAAAATGGCCACATTGTAAGAAAGGGGAAATGATTTTGATTGGATTCGTGGGAAAAAAAATCGATAAAGTATTTTTTGTGGGAATGGAATAACATCTTATAATATATTATTGTGATAACAAAATATTTATAGAATATATCATATTTTACCCTGTTTGAATGTTTTTCTGCTTTTTACATAGTTCCAACCTTTTTTTATCTATGTAGATGTTCAGGTAAATTATTATATTATTTATTAAGTTTAAAAAAATACGATATTTAAATTACGACTTTCACATGAGTTCAATTCAATTCAATTTTAATTTCAAAATTATTTTTATTTTTCTTCAATATTTTACATACACAAATAATATGGTTACTTAAAACTATACATGTTTTGAGATACCTCCCCAATAGAGACAAGTCTCGTGTGTGGGGAGGGAGTTAAATTAGTTTTACGCCTGACTTTACAGCACACTAAAAAAAATTAAAAAAGAGCGGAACGGTTTTCTGCAACCTCGGGGATTTTTGTTGAAAAATCTGGGCTCGCGTTCACAAACCCAAATAGTTTTCTTCACACTTCACAGTGAGCCAAAAGTTTGTGTCGGAAAGTGCGGAATTTATCGTCTGCACCGATATTCGAACACAACACCTTCTGATTATATGTCCGCACTCTACCCAACTGCGCCAGTCATGTATCAATTTATTATAGTTCGTTCATAATCTTTCAAATTGGCGTTCAGGTAATAAATCTTACTCAAAGCGTATGTTACTAAACGTAGCTATTTCCAATTTAATTGACAACGTACGAACTTAATCTCATACATTGTGGTCCAATCACTGGACAATGGAAAATTGTACAGGGTTTTATTAAGACTAAAAAGCAAGGCGACTGATAGTTTTGACTTAAAAGCAAGATCAAATTACTTATAGTCACTAATGGTTTTAGGATACGCCTCGTCTTAACTTCATTGGCGGAGCTTTTGAACTGTTCCTTCAAACATTCATGAATATTTGGCTGACTTAATAATGTTCTGGGATTTGCCTTCACCACCTTAAGGAGACTATTCACCAAGTCCCTCACCTATATACCCTTGGGGAAGGATGTCTATCATTTCCTGTTATGGACATAATGTATCATGCAAACATGAACTCGTGTACCTCGAACTAGCATCAATATATTGTGTTAATCATGCAGTTAAATTGACATATTTGGTCGCAAACAGTTTTGACTTTAGTCGGTCAAGATTACTTGTTGTTGCTGGATTTAATATAGTGGTCGTCAATGTTAAAAGAGGACTGAAAATACACCACCAAGAGAAGATGAATCAGCCAAAAGCCTCAACGACGTTGGCTATCACTCTAGCGAAAGTCTCTCTACCCTGGGCTGCCCGGAATATCTCCTCCACGCTTCTCATACCGGTCCACTCCCTTACGTTTCGCAGCCAGGACATCTGTCTATTTGCTATAACAGGGGTAAATTATTCCGTTTTGATAGTCCATGGATCAACTGTTTCAATCAACTGTTTGTATAGTCTTATAATGCGAGTACCTACGTGCTTTTCATAAACTCTACCTCCATTAAAAGCAAATCCAAATTTCATGTCCGACAGCTTTCCCTGGAGTCCCTTAAGTAGTGGGAATAGTTAGTTAGTTATTGTTTTCTTAGAATCCCTCCAACTTCTGCGACCTTCACCCGTCAGTCAATTTTATTGATGAGTCACCCTGTTCGGTATTTTGGTTTATTGTGTAGTCGCATTACTAAATTGAAATTATTCGTAAAATTATAATCTTCTTGTCTCATCTTGTAATTTATACCCAAGCACAAAACTTTGATAGAGTTTGCTGGAAAGTCCATTAATTTAATGATCTAATTTGTGTATCGTTTTAAAATACGGTACCTAATTTTATGTTCCTAAAAATCTTGGTACCTAATACATTATTAAGACCGTAAAATGCTCGGTTTTTAAAATGCGCGTCTTAGGAGGATTCTGGAGTGGTACGAAATATTGCAAGTGATACTCCGCCTTGGTGCGTTTAACGAAAAAATGCCCAAAATTTCTCTATTTCGGAAGAATAATACTAGTTCGGTAATTTTTTTTATTGAAAGGGGTCAAAATCATGTGCGCTAAAAGAACTCTTTAACCAAAAATTTTCACCAATGATATCAAAAGTCCATAAGTGTCAAAAGTTTTGAGTACTGACTCCGTTGCAGCCATAATGCAAGTATTGATAAATTGAGTATGTTCTTTGGAGTACAATGGTCACCTCGTTATAATATTTTATGTATTGAAAGGAGCGAGGGGAAGATATCTGGATGATTGATTAGGGATATAGGAAAGTTAGTTCGGTAACTTTCCGGTCCACCCCTATCGCAGCAGGGGGCTCTAATTCTTAATACATTGTATATTCGTAGACTTTTCTTCGATCGCGTTCAACAATCCATTACGTCATCGAATATTTAAATTAATAGCTATACCTATCATAATAAAGTGCAGAGAAGAAAATAATCTCTCTACGAGTTTTACATCGAATAGAAATTTTCCCTTGAGTGTTTCATTAGCCGATAATCTTAAATATGTGGAAACAAAAAATAGAGCATACTCAACTTGCTGCGCAAATGGAGAACAAATATCTGAAATATATGCAAAATAATAAAAGTCAATTTGACAACATAACGATTTTTGCGTTGGTATTTTCGGGTTGTAATTCACTTACAAGAAATCGGAGAGCGTGTATGACAAATTGAATGAATGCGATGGAGACAAGGAATGTGTGTATGGATAGGGCAGGCTGACGTTCTTTCGTCTCAGCCAACCCTTCAAGGGACGCATTGTGAGGGTTAATAATTGTCCAGACTGCAAACTAACATATACATGTTACATATGGATACGGATAGCCTAAAATACTAATGAAGACATCGCAATCGATGGTCTTCGAAATTCAATTAGTAACCAGTGAATCTCGATAATTCAATGTGCGGCTTGGAATCCCTCGACAAGGAGCATAATATTATAAGGTAGCTTAAATGCTAACACTAGTAGCTTTTTTCTCTTTTTCTCCTTAAATTTATTATATGATATTATTTTCTCATTACCTATTCATGCCAAAATGTCGAACTTTCTAGAAATAATTTTCTCTCGAATGACTAGGCTGTTTTTCTTTCCGTTTTTTTTTTCTCCTGAAAATATATTAATGCCGGT
Organism: Ceraclea dissimilis; assembly: GCA_963576895.1. Taxonomy (NCBI): domain Eukaryota; kingdom Metazoa; phylum Arthropoda; class Insecta; order Trichoptera; family Leptoceridae; genus Ceraclea; species Ceraclea dissimilis. Next base: position 7,983,624 of record OY756375.1, read on the forward strand.
TTTATTATGTAGATAACTGAAATCTATATTATTTCTTTTTTTTCAATAAAGTAAGATTTTTTTTTATTTAAAAGCCTTTTATTTCTGAATGCTTACTACTGGATGTAGATTTTTTTTTCATTTGTACTTTCGTTCTTTTTTATTTTAACTTTTACTCTTATTTTTAATCATGAAAAATAAATATCTTTGATTAAATTGAAGTATTTTTTTGCAAAAAAATATTATAATAAAATTTAACCCATATAAATTTTCTCCTCACACCATGAAAATCGTCTTTTTATGGAGTGCGGTGAAATTCTCTTTAAAAATATTGTACCTTGCTGTATATTGTTACAAAAAAACTTATGGATAGTAAGTTATTCTATTTTTTAAGACACGTCCCTCGATTCTCTACAGTTTTTTTTAATAAAAAGGATCTGGGCTTGCATGCTTGCAACCCAAATACTTTCCTGTACACTAGGCTAAAACTTAAAAGCCGTGGAATATCGCAAACTATGAAAGTGTGGTATGGAAGCGGAAGGTACCGGGTTTCGAGTCCGGCACCTCCTGCTTACGAGACCGTCGCTCGAACCTGCTGTGCCAACCATGTACCGAAGTTGAGAAATTAATATACTTTTTCGACATTCATGTTGGACATCATAAAATGGAATCTCCTTCGTTTCTTGTTCTTAATATAGGCCTTGTGGCCTGTTGTGAACATGGATTAGCCTCCTGCGATGTGGACCCCCAACTGTCAATCCATCTCTTTGGTGGTCTGCCAGGGAGTCGTCTGCTCTGGGGTTGAAATGGAATCTATTGTCCAAAATTTGTTTGTCTCTTGCTCGTTAAAGAATTTTGGTCATGGTATAATATCTGCTAAGACTTTGTACTGAAAAATAGAAGTTCATCTAGAATACTCGTAGTTTTAGCTGTAGTAGGTATAGCGGGTATCTAAAGAATTGTACAATTTAAACTTCTAGAAGAGTCTTTTCTTTGCCAATTTTACGAGTATTTAATATGCATAGTCACAATGTACCTAACCCAACTGCGGGTAATATCGCCTGAGATCCAGCCGCTCAAAATATGACCTATATGTTTTTTTGATCGAAATGTGATTTAAATGAAATTTTATACATGAGATCATACATCGCGCTGAGGTTGCATATATTGCCCCACCCCCCTGCTCTCCCCCGAAAAATGTTCCGCTATTTGCGAGATTTTACAATTTGATTTTTCAAAACGGGAAAACAATTCTTACACAATTCTCTACAAAAAATACATAATTACATACCTACATATTCATGATAGTACTAGCAGTTTCCCTGCAATGACCGGTACAAATACAGAATTCATCAGGAACACACAATTTTTTTTATTATCTAGATTTCGTTTAAAAACAGTTAGGTCATATTTTGAGCGGCTGGACCTTAGGTTAATATTATGTATGGAGTATAAGAAAAGTTTCCACTAATACAATTTACTTAGAATTTTATTTTTCTCTTTGTTACAGGTATGGCAGTGTGTTCAGAAAGTTGGCATTACGTGTATTGAAGCCGGATTATTTTTCTTTCTCCAAAAGAAAATAGAAAGGAAACACAAATAGTTCTTAAAAATCTCTCCTTACTTCGTGTTTTTCTTGTCTCTCCAATACGAAGCAACTACAAAATATACCTAGAGGAGTAAGTATATTTTAAAAACCTTACATTTTAAAGAGGGTACAATCTTTCATAAAAACGTCGAATTTTGATTCTCACAAGGTCCTTGATGAAGGCACCTGAGAAGGGAAATATATAGACTTTCAGTAATTTCACAACTAGAAATAACAGTCGACCTAGAATAATCTGGGTTGATCATGTCGTCAATCAAATTCTCAGTAAACGAATGGACAAAATCTGACTTTCGATCTGAATTGGTCTTCCAACGCCCTTTCATTCGATACTGCACATGATCCACACAACCTTTGGATCGCTTCAAACGCTTTACCTCTTTTTTTTTTAATTTTGGAGGAGGCTAATCTGACATGGTACCGAATCGTAAGGCCATCTTGTTAGCACAATTGGTGAAAGCTTCAGAACTTTAGCTAGTCTGGAAATGTTTTAGAAATTCGATTGCAAAATTTGTGTGAAAAATCTTCACTAAAAGGAAAATGTAAGATCGAACTCATCGATGTACATACCTTTTACATTTCTATTTTCCTATTATTATTACGTCTTCTCTTTTCAATCTTGAGTGTTCTTTAAGTAAGGCGGTTTTGTAGGTATAATAATATAGTTATATTTTTTATTCGATCGTTCGTTCGTTTCTTGTATCTATGTACGATTTCATTGGAATATTGAAATTCGCCTACGTAGTCGTTATTTGTAGCGATTTTTACTTCAAAATTAATATACGAATAAAAGCCGCGTAGTCTTTTCTCAATGGAAGGCTATTTGAAAGGTTTAAAGAAAAATGCTCCACTCATATTTTATACCAATGTTGACATATCATCTGAAAATCTGCAACAATCACAGCAAAAAGTATACGCAAATAGAAGTGTACGCAGCAGGCCATCGAAAGACAGACCTCGGCGTGAACTTTCGAGATAAAATACGAAACGAAGAGATTAGACGCTGAACAAAAGTTGCCGATATAATGAACCGTGTTGCTTAACTAAAATGGCAGTGGGTGGACATATGGCTAGACAAAAAGATACTATTTGGGCACCTGGAATTCTCCGATAGAGGCCCTGGATTAAAAAATAGAAATGTTGAAAGAACTCCAAAAGGTGATCTGACGACATTATCCGCTTATCTCGGATACGAAGGAGGAAAACAGAGGCGTGAAGAAGGGGGTGGAGGAGGCCTACATCCAGTTGTGTAGGTAAGAGAGCTGAAGAGGAAGAGAAAGTTTATTTTCGGTCACATTTTTGAACATGTGTTTTATAATTAAAGGTTAAAGTTTTATAATTATAACACGCGATGTTTGGCATTTGTGTTGAGAGATCAAATACCTCCTAAAGCCTTGTAAATATATCATCATTAGCTCATTCGCTCCATTTGAAAACATTGACAGTACTACATAGATATCATATCTCCCTTTCAAAAACAATACGCCATCATAAAACTTCATCAGTTTTCACCCCTTAACATGAATAATTTCTCATATTATGTGCACATCAAAAAACCTATTTGCATTCTGTTTAGAGGGTTCACCGCTAGGGGGTTCTTGATTAGCTTTTAGGATGTAATGTATTCCCCGTAGGAACAGAAATGACCTGTTTAATAATTATTAGTCGTTATTTATATTAAATTGCGGCTGGTTTTTGGAAATTTGTTTACGTTATTAATCGTATTTGTGTTTGCTAATAAATACGGGAGTAGGTGGATTTATAATTCTATGGTTATGTATTCCTTCCAGTCGGTGCAATGGAGACAAATCTGGAAAATACTTTCCTGCACACCTGTTAAGTGCAGAATAAGTTGTCAGCGCCGGGCACGTCCCGCTTGGGAGGCCGACGTTCCTACAAACTGGTCGACTATATTACTCCTCAGTTGAAATCTTTCTGGCCATACTGTTTGTACAGAAATTGTGATTTAGTAATAATCTGTTCATTTTAGATTTTAACTCTTTTTTTTAATAAGGGTTTCCTACACATCAATCGTCGATATAGTATGTTACTGTTACACGACCGTAGCTTTTATTGTCATGTCAGGGCATAACCGTATCCTACATAGACAAAACAACACACATATCTCATGTGTCGTATTATGCGATTAATCTCCCTTATCAAAATGTAACTCGAATTTTACAAGGACACGTCGTAAAATTATTCGCAGAGCAAAAACAATACATCGTGTATTATTGCATAAACCTTCGTATTTAGGGATTCAAAACATATTTCTTTTTTCTATAACATTAGTAACAATGAATTCGACGAATCTAAAAGAGGACGAATCAAGGTTAAACCTAGTGAAGATGAGATCGTTGAGAAGAATTTGTGGGAATATGTTGAGAAATATAGGGACAAGATCTGTACCAGGAAGTCAGCGTGGTCCATTCAGTTAAAATTGGCAGAATGCGCTGGTTGGGGCATTTGCATCGCATGGACGATCAGGAGCCAGCCAAAAAGTGATGTCCACTGATCCATATGGACGTAGGAGCGTGGGGAGACCGAAGCTGCGATGGCTTGATGGGATGGTTGCAGACTGGTCGAGCACTGGGGTAGAGAAATTGGAAAGTGGCAAAAATGGACAGAGGGAGATGGCGACAGCTCTTGGAGGCAGCTAAGACCCACACTGGGTTGTATCGCTGAAGATGATAGGGACAAGTAAAGAGATCATTTGAGAGATTAGTGCCTCAGACAAGATGAAAGTGAATAAACTTCGAAGATTTGGGTATGTCGAGAGAAATAATGATGATGAGATAGCTCGTCGCCGTCCGAGACTGATCTGTATCGATCATATCGACCAGATCCTGTAGGACAGACGCGTTTTAAGTAATCTGGTAACGTCTATGATCAAATTACGTTTTCATTATCTTAGTTTTTTTACATAAATATATCTTTATTGGCCAGAGAAAATATGCATATTTTCAAAAACAAGACAATTATAGTGTGCCAAAAGGCGGACTCATTGCAAAAGCAATATCTTACAGTCAACCCGAGAAAAGAAAGAAATGCTATAAATAAATACTATAATTAAAGTTCTATTTTCGATGTTTCTTTTTCTTCTTGTCTTCCAACTTTGTCTATCGTTGTTTGGTTGGGTAATGCTATTGTTATATGCCAGAGATTAACAACATTATCATTTTCTTGGCATCGGGTTGAGATCAGCGCACGAAATATGGTTTGCTTCAGTGAATTACAGTGAACCATTTCGCTTGAGCTGTGATGAATCATTTTGACACATGTCCAACAATGTTTATAGAAAATTTTATCCAAATATTTAGACTACGCTGGTTGCGGTTATTTTAATGTTAAATTAGACACTTTTCAACCGAGAAATATGAAATTTGTCCCACAAATGGACTTAAAATTTCGAAATACCGATATACCTAAAAATTTTCAAAGGTTCTGTACACACCTGATTGCTACGTAATTTATGGTTAATTTTGAACCACGTCAAACGTGGCTTAACCCGAGTAGCGTCGTCATAAAAAATGACCCATGTATCTCGCATGGTAGGGGGGGGGGGGTAAAGGGGGTGTGATGGACCCCGGACAATACAAAGAGAAAAAGAGAGAGAAGTTTTGTTTTTAAAAATGGAATACAAATCATTGCGGTATTTGGGAATATTCTGTGATTTTTCCATTGTTCTCTCACGGATATTGCTGGGGAATTTATTGCTTTTGCCTCGCGACCTTGACCAGTTTTTTCCCTTGTACATTTTGTCACGTGATATTATTGATGTCAATTTTATTGTCACTAATTTATTGTCACCCCCTTTCTTTGTCATGGAAAGTGACCCGTGTATTGCAACGCCTGTAAAAAAATATGTTGTGTACACTTTTCCATATTGAAAAATGTATTATTCGTTTCGTTAAATTTAAATGCGTTTATTTTCAACAGTGATATTAATATGACATGTAATAGATGCCACTAGGTCGAGCTTATTTCAGTGCTGCGATCTCTGCCGGCTGCATACATTACATAATGGTTCAAAAAAATACACAGAAAGGGAAAAAATACATGAAATTGTAATAAAGTCAGTGGGACGCATTTCATGACAGGAAGAGGGAAGGAAAAGAAAGGATGGAAAGGGAGAATTTTAAAGTCTTGGTGAGAGAAGATGCTTCGTATGATGACACTCGAAAGACGCCAATTTTGGTAAAAGTCGAATTCCAATAGTTATATCATTTCACAATCAGCACCTTGAAATGTGAATAAGTGGATGAATACAGATGTTGTGTACATGGAAAAGTCAATATTATGAAGTTGACTTCTTTGAGGTACTTGTAGTACGTATTGGTCAACGAGTCCCTTTATTCCAATGGAAATGAAATAATTACTTCCTGGCCTCCCCACCTCCATGTATGCCGATTAGGAATAGTAAAAGGTGAAAATTTGTTGCGTTGTATCACCAATTTTAACATTTTACCGATCCGCAAAAACATTAACTCTTCACAAATCTTTTAATTATGTTTAGTTTGAACAATTTTAAGACATCGGCATTGTGCGGATTAGAAAGGTTGAGAGGTAAAGTATCTTAAATTCATTAAACCATGTCATTAAAAGTTTGTATGTTTGTTTCGTTATTGTTATTATCATTGACGTACAAAACTTTACACTTAAGTTTTTACTGAAAATTTTCCCCTTTACACATAATATGTTTCAACAAAAGTACATTGAAGACAAGGTAACAAGCTGATATTGTTTAAGATTAGTTTGTACCGAACCCCCATTTGATCTTTGACTCTATTCCGACGACAGCAGCGCCACCCTTGAACTCTCGAACCATCCGATTTCACCTCTCAGCGAATATTCCACCCCATTGATAGTATCGTGAAATACTTTCACGACCTGTGAAGCAGCTTGGAACTACTTACATTTCGAACTGTGACAAGACAATGATTGCTATTTTATTTTATTATTGTAACAGATTTTTAATAATTACCTTTACTCTTCAGGATTGAAATCTTGAGCTTTTTCTGTAAAGAACAACTTAGTATTTGGTTTACATTTATCTTTTTATTTCTTGCCGATCCTTTCGGAGGTTGGCTACCATAATTCTGAACTCGTTTCAAACCTGTGCCAGTCCGATCAGCGCTTCTGCATCTGACACACCGAACTACAGTATAAGGTTTCTGAGCCATGATGTTCCTTTACGTCACATCCCCGCCTGCCCTCTATCTCTCCTTCTACTATGAGTTGTAGATGTGCGTACTTCTAGTCCTCGTACCTGCCAACTCAAATTCGTTTCGATTTCTTCATCAGTATTTTCAAACGTGTATTTGATGCTTTCCACCGTCTTATTGGGACCACCTTCAGGATTAAAGTGATCATCTGATTCTTTAGTTACTTTAGCATTATATGTTATTATAGTAGGTCTATATTTTGACTATATGTCTATATGACATTTATTTCCCTCCAATTCACTCCTCTTTTCCAATATACCTTCCCAACTAATTAATTTTTCTTTCTTGTAATTGCGCATATGTGAGTGTAGTAGCTATAAATGATGTGCCATATGATGTATTAATATAATTATATCTACCTTAGTTTTATATAAACATGTACTTATCTTATACTCACCCTCTTATGTATTTCAATGTTTATTTAATTTGATTGTATTCTGTCCATGTTTTAAACATACTCACTGTGGTTTGCTGGAAGAGATTGCCTCTCGGCAATAAGCACGCCCATTGTGCGTATTTTTATATATGACAATAAAGAGTTTATTATTATTATTATTTTGTAGTTTTTGTTTATATTTATTTAGTTGTTTTTCCTTCTGTTTCATACACTTAAATATGTACGTATTTTTTACTTTTAACTAATGTCACAAGTGGTTGGTTGGCAGACATTGCCGACGGCTATAAACCCCCTATTTGAATATGTTATTTTTATTCATTAAAGTTTTATTTATTAATTTATTATATTTGTTTTAACTATTACAATGCCCTCTACCTATTGTAAAACGCACATGTCGACTTATACTGAATTTCGCCCACTTCGTCGCTTCGTACGAGTATAACATACATAGGCATTCATACATATAACCTTTTCTAACGATGATCGCCCATCCGTTATCTGTTAAATCGCCCGTTATTAACGGACGTATCGAACGTTGTAGATAGATACACATACCCGTTGTAAGTTATATGTATTATTGCTTCATTTGAGATTTCGTAATAATGTATTATTGTAGTTTTGTTCTTCTTCTTCTGCTAGCCCTCCTCTCTCAACTGCTGGATATAGGTCTTTTCCATCCCCCATCCAGGTTTCGCTGAAGCTTTGGACAGTGTCGTCAGACCATCTTTTGGGAGCTCCACACAACTGTTGTTTGTCCAGGGCCTACACTGAAGAATTTTGAAGCCAGGTTCGAATTATCAATCTGGAGGTGTTGGTCCTAATTTCGATGCTGACGATGCATTTACATTTCACGACACCAGATTTCAGCTTACTGTGAATTTTATAGGAAAATATTTGTGTTTGTGTCCTTTTTTTTACATTAAAAACATCTCTGTTTACTCAGAAAGTTATCGCCATTTAGTCTTTTCTTTCTGCTTACCCAAACCCTTTCTCAAGGATAAGGTTGAAAAAATATATTATTTTCATACTAAATTGTTTTTCTTTTACACAATCACATTAATTATCATGATTCATAATTATGTTTGTTTCAAATTGATATACTCTCGTTGTTTTTTATGCCGCTAAACAATTCCGGAAACATTACTGTTTTGTCAAAAGGGTTCGCTATTTTTGTATCACCAAATACGTAAGTATTATTTATTTTTTATTTATTTCGTGTTTTTCACAATGTAATATTTCGTTTGTTATTTCCCGCGTGAAAATTATTCCCAAATCCGTGTAATAAAGTATATTTTTTCTGTGACATAATTCCCAAAACCGCTGAAAAATGAATAGGTAGAAACATGATCATGAAAAATTAAAACATTGGTGTTACTCAATATATTATTTGAGGAAATATTTAAACAACTTTTCAAAAGTACCTTATATCGTTTTTGTCGTGTTAATATGTCAATTATTTTAAGTATTTTGTTTCATTCCTGTAGAATTAACTAAAGACACGAAATACTGGTATTTTGTGGTGATAATTTGTCGTTCAAATGCCATGTAAATATTTGTGTCGAATAGAATTTGTGTAATTTTTCTATATTACACCATACCATCACGGCTTCTCGCTCAGTGTGGGGTAACCAACGAAAACGAAAGCTTGACTTCTTCTTTCGTATGCGAATGCGACCATTGTGCAAATGATCTGGGAGTCAGCGCTTAACAAAACTCAATTTTAACTGGGCTAAATGAAATGAAAACTAATAATGAATTTAAAAAAATAACATTAAAACATAAACAATTAGCGTCTTTTGCTAAATCCACCCGAGACAATACTTCTAAAAGCTCGTGGTATAAAATAACAAATTCAAAACAGATGTTATAGTTGAAAGAAATGGTAAATTTTTCCATCATCTTTTCGTGGTCCAGAGTTTGACATAGCATTAATTCATTAATCGACGTAAAAGGGGATTTATTTATTTATTTAATCTTTGAGTGAACAACAAATACATATAAATTTTAAAAAATGGACATATTACAGATTAAAATCGTTGTTCACTAGGGCGAACTTATCGCAGAACTGCGATTTCTCCCAGTTAACCCCAATTCGGGAACGATCGTGGTCTATAGGACTAAAATTCTATGTGTGTGGGGAAAGACAAGAATTCTTCAGTTCGACTGGTAAAATAGTAAAGACTGGCCCAAAATTGAGGAGAGCACCTAAAAGTGGCGCTGCAAAAAAGTGCCTACTTTAACAAAAAAAAAACATTATAAAATCCATTCTAGGAAAGATACACACTAAATACGTCACAATATGGGATTTACGATATGAAATAAAATCGACAATAACGAACGCTCCGATCGACGAATATATTTTATTAAAATGTTTCCGCGTACGTAATCCGTATTCTCTCTTGCAATCAGTGGGACGATGAAAGTTTTAAAAACAACGACAATGCAATAATAATGTTGGTGCACATAAAATAATTTGCTTGCACAGTATATAACCAATTACCCGACAGCGAGTAATCCACTCCGCTCCTAGTAATTCCCGTTGTATACTATTATTACACAGTATATCATTATGTGGATGTAAATATTCCACTCTGTTACTACTGTACTGCTAAAAAACTGACGCAGATTTTGAAGAGGATTATGCTACTGGGTACTTTATTGTAGTTTGTATACTTACGTACTGTTTTTTGTATACACATGTGATTTTCACGAGTTTTCGGATCTTTCACCTCCACGACTTTGCAGATTGAATATTCCTATAGTCCTATACCTTTAAATTATTATTGTTTTTCATATTGGCGTCATTGTCCCTGATGGCTGAAGGTCGCGACTTCCTCTTCTGCAGTTGACTTCCACTTCCTACATGATCTCCAGTCCATGGCTAAATCTGCAGCCTCGTGTAAAGTGGGTGGCTGCCCTGACTTGGCGACTCGATCGCACCGGCGATCTGCATCATGATCGACTTCCTTGTACACTCTCTAGAATGAGAGTTCTTTATAGGCTCGTCTCTTCGCGTCTTGATAATGTCCCCGAAAAGATGAATGTGGTTGGCATATTGTGGAGAGCCGAGTTTCTGCGTTGATCTCCCGTATTCTGTGTCTTGTCCAAGACACAAAAAACATCTCCTCTAAGCGAGCTCACCTACAAGTCCAGAAATTCTACAGATCTCGTGGAGAAGAGATTTTGGCTGAAAGTGCTTTATGAGTAAAACTCACGTAGAATGTTGCAAAGAGTATTTAATCCCGTAGTTTCTTAGCAAATTAAATCGCAGATCTCAATTCTGATGAATTATGGTTATTTGATGTCTTCTTTATTTCAAAAAGCTTGATTATTTTTCGCTATCGGGGAATTACTTGAGCCAAATCTCTATAGGTGAAGTCGCAACACATAGTCCTGCCAAGTCTATTACACTTTATATGAGTTTAAAAGCAATTTCCTCGCATGGGAGGTAGTAAATGTAGTGCGATAGTGCAATACCTGACTAACTAGGTGCTTGGTATGATAATACCAACCAGTTGACGTAAGGGAGCAGAAAGGTCGATGCATTAACAAATTGGAATCTTTTGTTGAAAACGAGACGGATTACATTTTATTTAAAAGAGTTTGACCGACATTTGAATCTGCTTCAATTCGTTCTTGCAAATCTACTTGTAATTTATGTTGTGTAAAGACCATCAGATGGAACATGGAACACCTGAAGCTTACTCCAGAAGACTGCTTTGATCGGAGCAGATGGAGAGAGAGGATCCGAGCCGTCGACCTCAAATAAATGGGATATGGTGCAGAGAAGAGAGAAAGAATGTGTGGAAAAACATTGAGAGATGCGATGAGAAATTAAGTGATCAGAAAGTTGAGTGAATGTAAAACGGATGTTGTAACTAGAATGAAAGTGAGAAAGTCGATATGTTTGGGACATACAATGAATAATGGAAGTATAAAAAAGAAAATGAACCTAGGTGAAAGAAGAGGTGTTAAGAAGCGCGGTCGTTCATAAACCATGTTGATTGACCATGTCGACCAGTTTCTCAAGAACGGACGTGTTTTGAATAAAACGTATCGTAGAGTGTATGACGAATTGCGTGAATTTGACGGGAACATGAATTGCGTGCAAGGATAGGAAAGTCTGGCGATCTGTTATTTTTGCCTACCCCGCATGGGACGCGGCGTGAGGGGGTAGAATATAGCAAAAGAATTAGCCAGATGATGGTGCTCAGTATACACTACTTATACCTACCAAGTGATATTGGAGAGACCAGAATCAGAGATTAAGATCGCGAAAGCTCATGTTCATCTTATGATTTCTAACGATTATGCAGAATATCAGCATATTCTATCCATAAGAAACGTTTCCTCACAAGTACAAGTTATTAAGCAGCAATAAAAACCCAAATCCAGGTATTCTTTTATGTAAATTCACGACAATTGACTCAATTTGTTCCTACTTATTCTCCACATCGATAAACTCTTTAAACGAATTACATTTTTATAGGGAGAATGATGAACATACATTAAATTTAAATGTTTGAACGTTATCTACGACGAATTTTTAGTTTTCCCCCCCGAATCTCTTGCTTTGTGAAACCTCCATCCAATGTATCTACAAGTTAGTAGTTGAAATTTATGCGAATGACAGTAAGAATATTCCCAGCAATACATCTTCCGTACGTGAGCTATTTAATGCTAGTTTAAAAGGAGCACCTCTACTTCTCAGCTACTACTCACCTTAGAATTCGATTCGAATAAGTATTTTTTTTGTATGTGTAGACTGCAGCTAACAGACGTATCGATGGGCTTTTTAAAATTTACTCTACATTTAAATTTGCTATCTCATTTCTTCTTCTGCCCATTCTCTCCAGCGCTGGTTATAGGCCTCGTGCAATCGTTTCCATTCCTTTCAATTGCAGGCTGTCCATCCTCTTTTGAGCGTTCTTTGTCTACTCATGTTTACTGTGGCCTTCCGACTCCACCTATTTGCCTATGATCTCCATTTTGGTCTCCATGTCTGGGTTTCCACCTATCATCGACTCTATGTGCCCTGCCTATTGCGATTTCAGTCTAGCAGTACGATCCAAGACGTCCACAACTCGGGATTTACGTCTGATTTCCCCATTTCTTTCAATTTATTATTTTAATTCGGAGGCCCACACTTAGCATCTTTTTATCCATGAATCGTTGTGTCACCTTCAACCTTTTGGTCTTACTTATTCTTAACTCTAACCGCAACCTGAATAATGCCACGAAATTGAAATACGTGCTTTTATAAATTCATGTATTGGTTTCACCCTTTTAGCTGTAAATACTCAAAACTATTTTCTTCGTGTTATATATGATGTTTTGTACCAAATTGTCGCTTAGGAAACCACACCACCTCATTAACTTGCTCGCGGTCTATACGACAAACGCAAACATTAGTTGATTGATTGCATATCAAAAGGCTCCTGCGAAATAATTAAACTTGTGTGCAGAATACCGCCCCCGTTATAACAGTGTTTGATGTTTAACGCTAGCAGCGATTTGATGATGTATGAATGTCGAATTGGAATCATTTATTGTTTACTAGTATCCATTAACTATAAGAGGGTTCTTTTTTTTTAATATCAGCCCCATTCCCTCCACTGCTGGATATGGGCCTCTACCTTTGTCTTCCACAATTCTCTGTTTTGGCCGCTTTGTCTCCACCCATGTCCCACCGACTCGATGATATCATCGGCCCATCTCCTTTGTGGTCTCCCTACATTTACTTTCGTAGGGTCTCCAGCTCAGTATTCTGCGGGTCCATCTGCAGTCCTTCTGCCTCGCCACCCACTGCCATTTCAGTGTACCTACTCTCTACGCAGCGTCTGAGAGGGTTAGTAGCAGAAAAGTCAAAGTGCCGATGTGATTTAATCACATCGTTGTTTGGATTTGTAAAAAGAATTGTTCCACAAACATTAAGAGAGTCTAGACGCTAGGCGTTTGCCGCAAATTCCAAGCCTTAACAAACGTGTAGATACTTCGCAAAGGCTTGCAGGATTTGTGAGAAAACCGACACTGGGATCAGATTAGCCATAAGTGCTAACAAGCCTACACAAGCAAACTCAAACGTCCTATACACACGTTTGAATTTGTGATGGCTTGTCGAGATTTGGCAAGCGTAAGGACCTGGCATTATGTTCAAAAGATGGCAAACATTACTGCTATATACGTTATCACTCTGAAATAATCGTGAAAATATTTATATGATTTAGTACGAGACATGTTTGGCGCAGTTGGTTGAGGCGATAGTCTTTGGGAGGTGCCAGGTTCAAACCCCGGCGCTGGCGATGTATTCCACACTTTGCGATACATGCTTTTAGCCTAGTGCAAGGTTTTCTAGAATGTATTTGGGTTTGTCTATGCGAGCCTGGTCCATTTAAAAAAAATGGGGATGCATAATTTTTGACGATTAGTTGAATAATGAATTATTTTCCTTAATATTTATGACTATAACTATAATAAACTCGTCTATGGAGCAAATATAATAATATCGAAACGTTTTAATACCCGTCATACGTGCTTCACGCTTAGCAAGGTGGATCGAGAGCTAAAGCTTTTATCCTTTATAAGGCCCATTTCGTCAAAATTACCCCGTGTCGCAATCTGGAATTTAAATGGATTATTTTCATCACAATATTGCTGGAAAAGTTTGTCGTCAACTATTATTATTTAGTATTTAGGGAAAATTTCATATTGTTAAATCATTTGTCTCTCGAAACTTATTTTTCTCATTATTATAAGTTTCGATTAGTTCTCAGACATAAATCATTCAAGCCTTTTATTCTCTGCTTATAAATGTCCTTGATAGTTTAGAGATTTTGTTATGCGATTAAGGCTGTATATCGACAACTTTCTAGTTGAGGATTAGCGGAGATAATAGCCACCTAGCACAAATTTTGTATGAAAAATAATGATAAGTGGCACCCATCTCCGCTATTCCTCACCTGCGAAGTTGGTGAAATTCAGCATAAGTCCTGTAGTAATGAATTTTTTTTTATTGTAGCATTTTAAGAAATTACGCCTCAGTAATTAATAGTAGTGAAAGGATCCACTGGTCCTGGTGCTAACACTTACATATGTATGCTAGCGAGGCATGGACGTCGTACTAAGCTCTTTTAAATTTACAACAAAAATACGTTATTGAGTATTCCAAATTGTATGAATAAAAAACTAAAAAGCTAACCTTAAAAAAACTACTAATCTTACTAAAACTGCATAGAAACTCTTTTATAGAGATTTTTTAAGGATTACTCGTATTTTTGTCATTGGCCACTTTCCCTTATCGTTTTCCTTGAAATTCGAAAAACCGCGAAGGGCAACCTTTTCGGGGGACAGTGGGTAAATTTTGATAAGCAACCCTAGTGCGATGTATGACTACACATACATAGTGTGTGAAATCAACTTTGATTAAAAAAATAGATAGGTCATATTTTTAGCGGCCGGATCTTAGATTTTTTTTTTTTTTTAATTATCATTTTCAACCAATTATTCTACTAAATATTTCCACATATCTTTTTTTGCTATTAGTTCAGTTTTTGCTTGAAGTTTATCTTAGTTAGCGTATCAGATATGCGGTTGGATTTTGCCTGAAATTATACAATATGTCTGCAAGTATGTAAGAATAATGTCTGAAAATGCAGAGAAAGAGAATGGCCTCGTTTTATGTGACACAGTTTACTTATACGGAATAATTTATTTATATCGTATACTCCTTTTACCAAATACTCTGTTTTGGGTACGCTGTGGCCCCAAAAAAATAACTAAAAAAAATGTATTTTAATGTACCTAATTTTTCTATCAATTTTGAAAGGTTTTCCCAACTAGATAAATTTATTCTGAAGAAACATTATTCTGAAGTCAGCTCTTTTTATATGCTTCGTGTATGTTTTTTTTGTCTGACTTTCCAACTCGCTGCGTTTACCTGAACAAACAAATAATTAAAATCAAGGCTTATTACAGTGATGAAATACCTTCGTAAAAAACGTGCGCTAGTCGATGGACTTTTCACACTTGTTATCATCTCTTAACTAAATTATTTACTTTACTATCAAACCCCTGATGATGAGGCTGAGAATCTCTTAACACCAGTCGCGTATAATAAAAGTCATTACGTGGATTTGAAACTATATAATAATCTTTCATTTTAACCTTAAAGTAAGATTCAGTTTTCTTATCGTAAAATTTTTGATATTCCAGGACATAGCAATTAAAGTAACCTCCTCAGTGCTCCGCTCGGTTTCGGGTGTAGAATAAATTTCTCTGTACATTTTATATTTTGTGTCACCCGTTACACTGAGGGGATTTTATGACTGTACCATATTTTAGGGTACATTTTATTGGATTATATCGCTTCCCTAGTTCAAAAGTAGGACATCTTGAACACACTATGTTTTGAGATAAATGACATTTAAGTTTTTAGCAATAGATAATCATAAACCAAACTGTAATTATCATATATTTTTTCTTTGTATAATATTGTTCTCGTATAAAATTGGGTGTTTTATCAGATTTTAAAGAAAAAAATATTAAAAACTTTTTTTTATACTTTAAATTTTAACATGTCCTTGTTTTGCACCAGGATTTCTCCTATAGTTTTCTATAGTGAAATCATACTTTTAATTAATTAAATTAATTAAAGCACAGCTTTTGATATAGAAACAGTTCATCTAATGATTTATAACCAAATGAGTCCATTTGAATTATGAAAACATTTTTTTTTAATTTTTTTTTTAAGATGTCTGAGTTTTGATCCAGCTCAGGTAGTGGATTTACTATGTGCATCTATTTTCATACTACTGAAAAAGTAATGTAATTTTTTTATATACCAAATTATCTGTAATTTTATTTCAGTTAACTAATCTGGAAGGCACTAGCTATGCTTATAATATCTTAATTATAAACTATAAATTGAATTCCATGGGAATAAAATGTATTTCAGTGACGTCACTAAGACATTTTAACATGTCTGAGTTTTGAAGTGAGTTTGTTGAAGCATTTGGTTCAGAGTCATACTAGGATATTTTTTTTAAAGCATTAAAAAAACTGAATTTTGAAAATCCAAAAATAAGGAAAGATAGAGCTTTAAAAATCCTATCGAACCTCATATTTAACTCATTTTCACTTTTTTTTAAGATGTCCTAGTTTTGAATTGGGGGAGCGATATTTGGAAAGTATTGAGTGTCTTTATAGTAGCACGCTCATACGATTTCGGGATACACGGCTGTCGCAGAATTGTATTAACTTACGTATGAATATGTTCAGTACTGTATAGAATCCTTCTCCGCATACAAAATCATTCTTATTTACCTGCGTATGTCGTATCAGTTTTTTATTTACGAAATATTACGTACATGTCAATTCCACGGAAAAGAGGAAATGGTCGGATGACATCAGGAAGGTGCCAGGACATTAGTGGCACAAACGAGCGATGGTAGATAAATGTGGATGTCGGAAAAGGAGGGCTCTGTTCAACACTGAATAACTGAAGGCTGATTTGATGCAACAAAGAAAGGGTATGTTGCTGCTTTTTGGGTCGGTGAGCTCCCAGAAAGCCACAATCTCCCCTGCGTAGCTATGTCGTCAAGAATTCTAATAATGTAACGCTATAAAGATAATGCCAAATCCAACAATGATATTAAATTTTTCCCCTTTATCATTGACATTACGGTATAACGTTTTAGCTTTGTGCACCTTATATTATTGAAGTAATAATCAAATTAATTTATCGTCATACTTTGGGAACACCTCTATTATTTCGTTCGATAAAAATGTTTATAATATTCATAGGTAGAAACGTATATTTAGACGTCCCTTGTTGGGTAGGCATATAATACCTACATCCAACTAATTGCCGGATCTACATTCAAAACACGTTCAAGGTTTGAGGCACGTACACACAATAATTCTTATTCCAATATCAATTTATTAATCAAATTCCGAAATTCAAGGCTGGCGGTGAAATAATGAAAGTAGGGGATTTCAATTAATAAGTGTAATGAATTTGGGATGAAAATTGTCTAATATTTCACTGCTTTCAGCTTTTAATGTACCCGCTGTCGTTCAGGGATTGAAAGCTTTGAAAAATTCATATTTCGCATATAGGAAATTCATCAGAAAAATTAGCAATATATGCATAAATCTGCACAACACGATACTACACTATACCCTCACGCAACCTTCCTTGCGGGGTCGGCAAAGAGACCGGATCGCCAGACTTTCCTATCCTTACACACACTTCGGGCATCCGTCACATTCATGCAATTCCTCATACATATTTAACGATTACTCCCAAAACACGTCCGTCCTTGAGAATCTGGTCAACATGGTCCAGCCATGTGGTTCTTGGACGGTCGCGTTTCCTTCCACCACTTCTTTCACCCAGGTAAATTTTCCTTGTTATCCTTTCATCATTCATTCTCTCCACATGTACCAACCATCTCAACTACATATACACAAAACTAATGCAATATTTTCTTTCGTTTCAGGTATTGATCTTTACACCACATTACGTATGATTCATTAAACCTTCTCGCTTCAGTATGGAATTTCGTATAGTTCGAGTTACATACTTGGGATTTATTCTCATTATTTGTTCAGGTGAGTGCAAGGTTATCATAACTATTGAAATGTTAATTATATCTTTCGTAATCGTAAGGGCAATCTAACAACAATCAATATGAAAGATCCGTAAGAATAATGCACTAGAGACAGGTTCAATGCATCTATCTACCTTATTTTTTTACAAACCGTATTTAGTAAGGTAGTCGGGATAATTCTTTTGACACCTCCTACACCCAATATCAAGCACGCTGTAGTATCCTGAGCTGTACAAAAATCATTCATTACTTATATGTACGTGTATTTTACAAAAATAAGTTAACTTTTTCGACAAGTATAAACAGAATCCGTACAGGCCATGGAAGATGTGCCGACTTTTTCTCCAAGTGTGAGTGGTCACTTGGGGCGGAGAGGCAGACTGTGGACCACATTGTGACTGAGTGCGGCCTCCGAGCATACGAAGGGAGCTTCGATGACATCCTATACCTGAATGAGCCAGCGACTGAATATATAAAGAATGTTCAATTTTATTTCTGACGACCAAGCTTTCTTGCGAAATTTATCATTGCCCAATGCCCAACCTTCAAACTTTTCCTTTCAGGGATGTGATATACTTCATTTGACCATACGATAAATAAATAAATAACAAGTATACATAAATACCTACCGCAACATTTTTTCAGTGTATATTTTATAGAAAGCAATCACACAATCTTTATTATATTTTAGGAGAACTTTATGGGGCATAAATTACAATATTTTCCCTACATTAACTCTTTCTGATATCAAACGTCTTTCCACGAAATCTTCCCTATTAAATTATTATATTTTATAAATCTTATTTTTGACGTTAATGGGGGCTTAATAAGCGTTTAAAGGTTTCTTTATTGCTCTTAATATGGACCGGTAGGCGCACACTTGGTGGAAAATTTGGAAACTTATAAATAAAACAGGGAACTTTTCGCCAGAGTGCTCGCCGACGTCGGGGGGACCTGATATGGCACAACAAGAAGAAGATAAATAAAACGTATCAGTGGGTATTTATTAGAAATGACCATAGAGCATTACCTAGTCCCTACAAGGCCCATCCCAGCCTCTTCTAACCTCTTCCAATGTTTTCTATCTTGAGATATCTGGTGCGATCTACAACCCCACAAGCTAGACAATCTTCTGTCATCTTTCCACGTTTTTTGTGGTCTTCGTAGGTTGTCCCAAGGTCTCCGCTTCAGGATTCAAGGTGTCCATGGTTGCTGAAATTTATAAGTAATACATTTCCAAATAAGGTATGGTATTCTCACAACAGAATATACCATTACTCTAAACAATTTTCTCAATTAAATTGGATGTACGCTTAAGTACTTTACTAAGAAAAATAATAAAAATATAAATAATTCGCCAACATAACGATGCGGTGGTAATTCTTTAAGACATGAAACTCCAACACTATATGTTTGAATTGAGACATTTAATACTTTTTCCGCAGTACACAACTTAGAAATGTAGAATTCTGGCTTGCGGAACCGGATGGGTGTGAGTCATGGGCGGTCTGGTTACTTCTTGACCGGAAACAAACGGAAAGAGCGGAAAATGGCCGGAATACAAACGCCTTTTGGAGGGGGAGGGGAGGTACGAAGCGAGTGTTGCCCTGAGAAAAAGATTCGTCTTTATAACAAATTATAAAAATAATTTGAATCGATATACTTAAAACTTTAAGTTAGAAAAGTATTTTTTTATATAATTATCTTTTTGAACACTGTGGAAAGCCATAAGACGAGTTTATGTTGAGTACTTATTGGACTAAATAAATATCAGAGAACTTTGTAACTACGGTGAAAATATATAGTATTCTGAAATTTGTTGGTAACCTACAATTTTATTTTATTACCTTAATCCCTACTTTTCTTAACTTGAGTTTTGTAAGTTCTAGATATTTTAATTAATTCTCATGTATAGATTTTATTTGCTTTTGTAAGATGCTCATAGTGGCTTTTTAATACAAAGCGCTGAAACAATAAGACATCCATTTTCTCTCACATTTCTATTTACAAACAAAAACTCATACTTGTTCAGATTTTTAGTCCACGTAATATTACAACTTGACAGGTAGGTTACAAGCAATATCTGAAACCTGAAATTCGTGAAATGACTACTAGCATTTTCTCTGAATTTTGCATTTTCAATTATTCTCCTTAAGGTCTTTCATCCAAAAACCTTCAGTCTCGACTTTGGAGAGTTGCCGTTAAAATCCGGAAGGCGTTCTTTTTCAGCCTTATATGATACGGATATCTGCAGGCGATGCCAGCAACTGCGGTGGGCATCGATGAGGTCCAGCGGGGTTGGATTCTTGAGAAATCATAAATCTACGATTTCTCCAAGCGAATTCCCTAATGTTGCTGTTATTACGTATGTAGTAAAACGTTCCTGCAACATATAGTTTTCTAAAAAAAATGTACCAGCGTGTAAACTTCTGCAGTGAGAGTCTCCTCCAAGGAACATAATGGATGTTCAGAAAAGTTTTGGGAGAAAGTTTTTTGAGGGGAGCCCTTCCGGCAAACCTTGAGCTTGAGCAAACCTCTTCTTAAGCAATTTTTTTTTTGTGCGAAAGACTTTGATTTCAAACATACAGGGGTGGGTTTACCCTAAATAATGATATTGCCTGTAACGTAGTAAGGTAGAAATCTCATATTGTTACGCATCTTCCTCATTCTTCGTCTACTTTAGTTTTACAAGCATTTTTTTTTCTAGATTTCCCCCCTCTCTTTCATCTCGCCTCTCCATTTCTCGTTTCCTCTTCTACTTTCCTTCTCTTGCCTAACTTTATTCTGTAGTTTCCTGCTTTTATGTAAGATTGTTTTGTTTTGCTTAAAGATATTTCCGGAATGTATATACCTAATATAAGAATATTATTATTTTCTATACAATGTTTTATCTGGGCTCTGTTACACATGCTTTAAGTCCAAATTTAACGTCTCCTATATTTTTTTATTTGTTGGTACATTCACGAATGAGTTGGAAAGACATTTATTTATTTCATCGAACGCAACCTGCGAAATGCCGTGTGAAAATACAGGGACTCTTTAGTTTCCTGAATATATAAAAAAAAATTGCTACGTTTTTATGTGATAATAATAATAAGACGAACATGCAAAGAAAAGTTTCTTATTATATCATGTGAATCAGACAAATCATTCAAAACCGTTCACTAGAGCAAACTTATCGCATATAATATAGTTAAAGTGGAAAGCATGAGTGATTTTATTGAGTGAGTGATACATTACTATGCAAATTCATCTATGTTTTGTCTCCCTTATACCAGCTACATATAAATGTGCTGTCTGGGAGCGACTAACCTTTCGTGTTATCAATTATATTAATACTTTATTTTTATCATACTCAATTGTATTATTATAAAAATACATTAAGAGTGTGCATACCGACATTTCAAAAATTTCTAAAAACGGGAGACCTTCTATCTCGACAACCGTTACTAAATTTGTTTTGGAACAAAATAGGGTAGATGCATTGAACCTTTATCTAGGGAATAACCGTAAAAGATTTTTTTTATCTTATATAGATTTCTCAAAAAAAAATATTTAAAAACACCTCTGACCTTTTTTCCGAAAGACGGAAACTCGTTTCTCGAAAGTCGCGGAGTAATTTTTTTTTCTTGTACTGATAATATGCATTAAAATCTAGGGAATAACCGTAAAAGTTTTTTGATAGACGCAAAATTAACCCCAAAAAATGGAAAAAACCGCTATTTTTACCATTTTAACATGCGATTGTCACGCGATTTTGAACCTTAATGCCGTGAGAAAAGACTGTGACGTCATTCCTGGTGCCATGCCCTTAAATTGAAATTGAAAAATACTGCGCCGCAATTTTTTTCAGTTTCTTCAGAGATTATTGAAAATGTTGCTTGCATGATATTTTCCCCCCATCCACGTGGATCATAATGGGTCAGCATGCTGATGCTGAGCTGATTGTAAAAGTTTCAAGTGAGCACTCATGTCATATTGCTAATTAATTAATTAGTTAGTTAATTAATTAATTAGTTCTGCGATAAGTTCTTCCTAGTGAACAACGTTTTATAATCTGTACTATGTCCATTTTGTATATTTATATGTGTTTGTTGTTTACTTTAAGTTTAAATAATTTAAATTTTTCACTAGATCCTGCGTTTTCATTGAATGGTCGATTGTGGCTGGGGTGTGTCGATGTTGGATTATGAACTTGTCTATCTACTATCAGAATGCTCGGGGTTTGAGAACCAAGACTGACCAAATTCTGCTTAATGTCCTTAATAATGACTTTGATGTTATTTGTCTGTCTAATACTTTTCGTTCTATTTACTTTTAAGTTCCCTTTTATTTGGCTATTTCGTAATAATCTCATCCATCTCATCCATTTGTATTTATTTCATTAATCATTCATTTCATTTCATCATTCATTTAATCAGGCTGTATTTTTGCTTTTGTATATATATCTTCTTTATGTGTTTTTTCGTTCATGGTATTGTAATTGAGTGAAATGTAGAATCTTTGCTGGTTTATTTGTTGGTGATGTGTTTCTTCTATGTAAAATTTACTAATGTAACTGTCTGATTCTGTAAATAAAATAAAATAAAACACTTACATGTACACACACATATAGATAACTGAAAAAAACTTATATATCTCAACTTAAATTAAACATACATAATAAAATGAGGAATGAGTTTAAACTCATATGTCTGTTTGTATTTATTAGACTTACTGTATGATTCCCTTGCATCGGTTTTATATCGTACAATCCTGCTTTCTATACAATTCCTCTTACAATATTATTCAACCTAAGTAGATCAATAAAGACATTGTTTCTTTTCTCTCAAGATTTTTATTTATTCGTATTTATCATAATAGGGCGGTACCTACCGACCTACAATATTTAGGGCAAATGTTCAGTTATAGGATTCATTATGCCAACAGCAAATGTATTTATAGACAAATTGAGATGTGGGACGGTTTATTTGCTATTTTATTGATCTTATATATATTGGCGACAAGCTGTAATACCCGGCACAGCCCAGGTAAATAAGTTGACAAATTAACAATAAAGTAAAAATGAGGTTGCTAAGAAGAGTGTGTGGAAAAATTTCAGTAATAGGATGATGAGTGCCTTTAAAACGGATGTTAAAAATATAATGAAAGTAAACATGTTGAGATGATTGGGACATGTAGAGAGGATGAATGATGAAAGGATACAAAATAAAACCTAGTAAAATAAACATATACCTAGTGAAAGGAAGAGGTGACTCGACGATGTCGACCATGGACGGAAAGAACGGACACGGACGTTTTGACAGAAATCGTAGAGTGTGTAAGACGAATTGCATGAATGCGTGACGGAGGCTAGTTAAGTAGTGTGTGTAAGGATAGGCCTGTCTGGCGCTCTGCCCTCTCTGCCGCCCCCACAAGGGACGTGGCGTGAGGGTTCATACAGTGGATGAAGTAGGATCTCCGAGTCAATATAAATATACGAAATATTTCCTCACTCTCTTTCTTCATATTCAGGTGTTGTGTAGAATTTCAGACGTCATCTAGAATTTCCAGACGTCATTGATATGTGTAGGTTGATAGGTGATCAGTAGAGTTCTAATCACAACCTTTGTGCTTCTATTAAGTTTCAATACAGCTCCTTTATAGTAAGTTGTTTCTACAATCAATATTTAGACCAGCGATTCTTAACCTCAGGTCGCGACCCAAATTCAGGTCGCGGGAGAAATTGTAAAGGGTCGCGAGAAATCCCCAAACGACTTTAAAAAAGAGGCAAAATTTCAGTCCTCGATACATTTTTAATAAGGTACACGCTTGTATTAAAAATTTCGTCTGCGGCGCTATTTACACTGTGCCTTTTCTTCTTTGAACAAACCAGGTCAATTACTTCATCCATGATTCTAAAAATATTTCCCTGTGGCGATAACTCTGTGGTGCATTTTTAATTGCGTAAATAATTTCGAGGGGGGGAGGGGGTAGGGGCAAAAAAGTCATTTTATTATCACTGGAAAATAAAATAAAACATTAGGGTAGCGTGCTTCAAATATATTTATATTTTGGGTCAGCAGCCAAAAAGGTTAAGAACCGCTGATTTAGACATACACAAACACAAGACAGCCCAAGGACGAGAAGTTTGAAATATTCCAGACACAATACGAGAAATCCTTGACAATTATACAAAGTTCATAAAGGAATGTCTGAGATATGAATAGCTTATTCAGGATCTAATGGGAATATTAATTCCATATCTACGCCAATTTTCTTCCAAGGAAAATGTTCATAATTCGACTAAGTATACAATATGTTATTCTAGTATTAATGTAACGCACGAGCTGAATTACCCGTGCTTCGCAACGGCAACTGAGATGGGGAAGTAAATATGTTTTAATATCGGCTGAAATAATGAGAAAGTGTATAAAAAAAGTCTTGTCACGTGATCTCTTTCATCATCTATGAAGGTATGTAGAGAGTTTTATTTCTACGGTTGGTACTAATAATTACAGTCTATGGTCTATGACATCGCCCGTCTACTAACTATCCATGGTTACAACGTGACATTCATTAATGGAATCCAATGGCCGTCCTGTTTTAGTTGTATCCGTATTTAGATTTTACAGCAAAATATCTCTTAAACAATAAGATTTTTTCCAAAAATGGCGACGTTAAAACCTAAAGCAGATCGCTAGAAATTTTTATGTGAATTTTCACAGCAATCCATCGTAAAATGCGTGAGTTTTACGAACACTTACAAAAAACTGATTTTCTTTTATAGATATAGATTATATTATATAGGTTAATAACATATTATACCAAATACCCTACGATACTTAATATTTGGTTTTGATAAATTATATACAACTTAAAATTAATTAATATGGTTTGTGGAATACCCAAATATTTTATAACAATTTAATAGCCTCCTAGTGACTTGAAATAATTTTGTATTATTCTATGGCTTACTCAAAGAAAGAAAGTTGTTTTTTGTAAATTATTCTCATTGTTGTTTCTTTTCCAATACAACCTTTTTTTACTTTTTTGGAGATAAGTTCCGGCCGCTCAAAATATGACCTATCTTTTTTATGATAGTTTGCACATAGGGTCAGACATTACACTAGGGTTGCCTGACAAAACCTTACAGCATCCTCTCCCCCTGCCTCCCGAAATTGCGATTTTCGCATTTTTTAGGAATATGGTAACTGGATTAGTTATGGGAGAAAGTGGCGTATAACAAAAATAATCCTTACTATATTCACATACAAGGTTTCATACATTTATTCGTAGGACTTGCAGTTGTATCCTATTCATATACGGTTTTATTTGTAGTATTGGTAACTACCAATACCATCAACGAAATTTTAAAGTCACAAAACGTGTTTGCTAATCTTACAAATTTTCATTTCATTTATTTATTAACCAAAAAAGCTTTTAACAAAGTACAATATAAGAAAAAAAACAAGTACCAGATTTTATTGTCCCACTACACCTGTCCTGTGCCCACTACTCACTAGGCGACAGCCTGTTCTGGGGCAATACTAACCACGATATAGTAGTTCAAGGTTGCATGTAAGTACAAAAAAAATGACAAAATTACTGAAGAATAAGCAAATGATTAAAGAACGTTGTTAACTGATGATGGTTAATAATTTCCTACAATTTTTAATTCTTTAAACTACCCTCCAATATGAGGAGACGTCGTGTATTGAAGATCAATTCGTACATACTTCAACACACTACAACTTTTGATGATGATAGTATAGTACCTATACTTTAATTTCAATAATAGACCCCTACAAAATTTGTTCAAAAGGGAAATCTGATTATAATCTGGGGTAATACATCATAATCCTTACACGCACGATTCATAACTCATTAGTACCTAGCAATAGGAGGCACCTACCTACATACATTAGGTACTTACTTAACCATAATAGACAGATCTGGGCAGAAAAGCGTTAATTCGTTAAATGTTAATTAACGAAGTTTACATTTCGGTTAGGCGTGAGTCTGAGAGACAAAATAAGAAATGAAGAAATCAGACGCCGGACAAAAGTCGTAGATATCATGGACCGTGTTGCTCGACAAAAATGGCAGTGGGCGGGCCATGTTGCCAGACAAGGAACAGAGCGATGGGCACCCAGAATTCTCAGATGGAGGCCGTGGGATAAGAAAAGAGGAGTAGGTCGGCCACAGAAAAGATGGACCGACGACATTATCCCAGTCGCGGGTAGAGGATGGATAAGGAAGGCTCAAGATAGAGAGAAGTGGAAGAAACTGGAAGAGGCCTACATCCAGCAGTGGAGAGATGGCTGAAGAAAGAAGAAGAAGAAAAGACATTTCGGTTAACGATTTAACGCTTTTCTCACCTCCAAAAATTGGACTAGTTAATTGGAAAGTTAACGGACTATTTAACTTCCGTTACATTTTACTTCCGTTAATAAGTCCGTTAACATTTAATTGTTTGCACAGACATCATCCACTGGCGGCGCTGGCATTAGATAATCCAAAGGTTGTATGGGCTCATGTGTGGTAGTGTGGTATCGTATGTGGGTTGGGAAATGGAAAAGAAATTTCACTTTGTTGGGATACATCGCCATAGTGTAAATGTGATAGTAGTTGTACATAATATAGTTCTGTTTCATGCCATTTAACCGCGATCTTGTACATTAACGCTTTAACGGATTAACGTTAACTTCCGTTACATTTTTCAAAATGTAACGCTTCAATGATTAACGAAGTTAACTTTTTAGTTAACGGATTATCGATTAACGAAGTTGACTTTTTGATTAACGGTGCCCACCTCTGATAATAGATAATAATTATTCATCCCGAATTTCTATTATACTCGGCTTATTATCTCGGGACATACATCATTCAATATATTTCATATCGATATAACGTTATATAAAATATCCAAAATCATCCAGACACTCATAAGTTCATACTATATTAATATTGTGATGTAATTAGTTCACGTGAAAGCAGTGCGCCATTTCATATATTAGTAATAATTGATATAACGTAGTGCGGTACGTTACTCAGTAGATGTCACTACCAGTATGCTGGGTTTTTTATTATAGCTTCTGGTGTTCTGTTTTCATTTGACATTAACAATGTAAATATTGGACGGTTCAAATCCCTACAACCTTGATTGATCATATCGACAAAATCTTCAGCGACGGACGTGTACTATTGTACGGTAAACTGTATGTGTCGAACGCAGTAATAAAAATTTGAGCGAGAAGGGACGACTACCTGCTTTCTTCGCACTTATGGCTCTGGAATAAGTGCGAATAGTCGTCGTAGTCGTCTGCGTTCGACACTTATAGTTGATCATACTATAATTAAAAGATACAAACGTGCGTGTTTGATCAATTGCCTTAACCTGACGGAAGCAAGGAGTGTGTGTCAGGATAGGGCCTGATGGCGTTCTTTTCTATAGGTGAGTCAGTGTAAAAATCTATGTTTGATATAATATAAACTCATTAGCCAAAGACTGGGAAAAATCACGTATCCATCAGATATCACGGATATGTCTCATATGCAACGGGGCCTGAAACATTGTTCCTGAAGTATCACTCTTTAGTCATCTTCTCACAGTATTACTTACTTACGTTATTGGTCCGGACTTCAGACCTTGCCACTAAATGTGCAGCGACAGATGTCGCCTTGTCGTTTGCCACATTCCTTCTCCGTGTATTAACGGTTTTCCAGGTAAGAAAATCGAGGCTGAGCGCTGTGACTGATTCCCTCCAACGGCGCCATCGAAAGTCTCCGTAATTATTGATTTTTGCTGTTTAATGTATAGTTGTTGTCATTATTACTATTATTAGGGTAATATCAGTTGATCGCACGACAGTGGCAATGCACAGCGCATCATCTGCTGGCCGATGTTGCCCATTATAAATTATATTTTGGTTATAACATTATGAATTATGTATTCAAAATAACACGATTAATGTTGGCTTGGCGCACAATGAGATATGGGTGTCCGCGACGCGGCAGTGGAATAATTTATGTGAAACCTATAGTATTATTATACCTACTTCATACTACGGGAAACATTACCGAAAGAAAAAACTCTGTCGAATCAATAAAATTGATTATCATCCGAATTATATGTTTGTCGTTCATTGAATGATGTTAAAGATATTGGAACATTTTATACCACTGCATTTAGTATTTGTTACCTAAATATAAAATACTATGATTCGTCACTCTCAGTGTAAATAACTGAGTAAATAACCAAAACACTTGACAATGGCAAAATCACCCGTAGACGGGTGCGTGCCATATTTAAATAAGAAGAGAAGATATCAAATTATACAAAGAAAAACAAATCGACAATATTGCGACAAAGACTTAAGGGCTTGGCATCAAGAATGACGTCACAGTCATTTCCCACGGCATTAAGGTTAAAAATCGCGTGAACAATCGCATGATAAAATGGTAAAAATAGCGTTTTTTCCATTTTTTTGGCGTAATTTTGCGTATTCTCTAGATAAATGTTCAATGCATCTACCCTATTTTGTTCCAAAGCATTTTTAGTAACGGTTGTCGAGATATTAAGGTCTCCTGTTTTTTGAAATTTTTGAAATGACGGTATGCATACTCTTAATATTCTATACTTCGCAACAAAAGCTTTAAAGCGTACACGCAAGTTCCAATTCCTGAAGTTTTTTGGGGACTACAAGTGAAATAAGTCATATTTATTGAGTTAAATGGCGGGTTTATTGCCTTATCTAACGTCCACCAACCAACTACAATTCCACAGAGGAATAGAACTCGGACAAAAGAGCGGAATAACTTCGTGTAGGGATTTTATAGATACATATTATATTTTATACTTATTCATCATTTCCATAGTCGTATTTAGGCGTCACACAGCTATCTAGTATTTTTATATTATGCCTCATCCACATGCTCGCCGACCCTCCACGTTTTTTGTGTGAATGAGTAAAAAGACGTGCGGACGAGGTGATTGTTTTGGATTGTATACGTATCGACGGTTAACGTCTTTTTACTCATTCACACAAAAAATGTGGAGGGTCGGCGAGCATGTGGATGAGGCATTAGGAATATATTTTTTTAATAATTTTAATTTTCAAGGCAATGGAATTTTGTTAAGTATATAAGGCAAATATGTATTTTTACATTTCCTAATTAGCTTCAGTAATTTTATTTGAAGAAAAAATTGAATTAATCAAGAATCATTATGAAAACAATGAGGAAGTAATTAAAAGGGAAATGGTAATAAGTAATAATTTTTACTTTTTAATTAATAAACTTTTTCGTACTCGTAACTTAAGGGTTTGTTTTCAAATGTCTTTCTAAATGCTACCAGTGCCGGTCGAGGAGATAATTTATACGCTTTTACCTTACAATATTTCGTCGTAACGTAAGTACCTTTAATACTATCTACCGTACCAAAGTCCTACTTGGTACTCTTTTCAAGAGCTTTTTCTTCCATTACATTACGTTAAGTTTTAAACGGTGTGTCGCGCTTTTACAAGTACGCGCTTTATCTCCATGTGAAAAGTTTTCAAGCAAAATACTCTCGTCAAAAAGAAGCGTAAAGTCACGTTACCAAATTTTTTTTTACTCATATTACTCATATAGTGATTATTGTCGGCTGTCTGTGCCTGCAAATTGGTCTATACAAAAAATTTCTCATGTACTTTTGATCTGATATTTAATGTTTTTTTTTTGTCAATGTTTCAGATGTACCTACATTAAGTTACTTATTTTTGTTGTTGCTTGTATTGTACTTGTACAAAACTTTTGTAATGTTAAAGGCTTGCGCCGTAAATAAATAAATAAATAAATATTATAAAATGGTACTATCTAATATGAAATTAAGCTGCCAGAGATCGTAACAACGCGATAAACTCGCCCTAGTGAACAAATTGTCAAAACAAACATCTATTGTTTGTTGTGTTAACATATTCCTGTATTTTGAATGTATAACTATTAGGTTATTACTAGCGAGACTAAGACTTACTCCACTTCACGATACAAGCTTACTGTAAAGTGTACAAGATGTATTTAATTTTATTTCGATAAAGTATTATTTTTTTCTTGTCGTATAAAGAAATGCAGAAGAGTTAACAGATTTAAAAAAATGTTGAGAACCTTGCTTTCTCTCTCGTTTTCTTACTTAAAGTATATTCTCTCTTACTTTTTTTATTGACTCGGTTAAAAAGTTTTAACTCTTTTTAATACACTTCTAATTTGCGGTGCGGTTTTCTTCGAGTTAGGCGAGAGAGCCTTTTTGCTAACTAATTAAGCGTTTTTTATACGTATTTGTATTTATAAAAATTAACTCATCTTAACTTCTGCTTCATAAATACCTTGCTAAAGAAAATAATTTGTTTTAGTTTGAGTGAAAGAAACAAAACCTCTTACATACCCAACTAATTTGTTATGCTTTTTTACGCTCTTGTTTTTGCGTAATTCATTACTAGTTTTCGTTCCCAGCGAACCTCCGCCTTGATTTTAGTTTTTACGCAATCTCTAAAATGCATCATACATGTTGTTTTGTAATTTAACTCATTTTTCTCTTTAACCGCTTAAGGTATTTGATATTTTAATAGCCTATGTCTAACCAGGATTCTGCTCAAGTTCTCTCGTGTTAAACTGATTAACCTTACTAAAACATTATAGTGATTTTTATATCTTGAAATTAGAAATGCACGGCGGTAAAACTAAAATTATTCTAATCCGAATCTATGTTTTCAAAACACCTACTTTACAAAAGACAAACAAAAATATCACTATTTGTCTGCGATTGTGCGCTTTGCGCATTTGCGGGCAGCTTGCGGCGACTTCAGGGCATCCTTATAAATGTAAAGAATGCGAGACGTGATATATTTCCTGATGTACATATATAGTCCATCTTTATATAAGTCCATGGTCTTTTTTTCTTTGCTCTTCGTGTAGGTATAAAATGAACTATAATTCATCAATATTTATCTGACGTTTCATAATTTCTCCTATTATCCCCTATTTTTTTCATCACCTCTGTAGATATTTCGTAATTACTTTTCCTCGCACACACTTGAGTTAAACTACTTCTTGAACAAAACCATCACGGAGCGCTTTTGTGTGTCTGTTATTATTTGTGTATAATTAATTAATACCCACCTACTAGGATTCTATTTATTTGTTTAATAATACGTTGTACGAATATTATTGCGAGGATCTGTTCGATTATACAGTGATGTCTATTGGTTCTATGTTATTTATATTGAAAGCACTTTAGTTGTACCAGTACTGACTAAATGGAATTCTGTGCTAGTTGGTAAATTGATTTCGCCTTTCTGTACACAAAGCCAATATACATATTAATGAAATGTCTATAGTTATTATATAATACTATTTGTTATGTATCTATTTATACCAGTACCTGCGTCATCATAGATTCTAAACTTATGCTTTTGTATTAGAAAATTGTTATTATGCTTTTTTTATTCTGTTTGCGCATCAAACCAAGTGACACCTTTTCTCTATGAGTATTGCTGCTAGAATAAAGTTTTCTTTTTACATTACATGTTTTTAGAATAGCATTTTTTTTAATATGCCGTTAAGTGTACTGTTTTAGTTGATAGAGTTCAAAAACCTAGTAAACAGGTATCAATATTTGCAGAAAAGCCTGTCTTTTTCAACTGGGTCCTGTAGGCAAATAACTACCTACCTTATGAATTGAAAAGTATGTGTGAAAAATGAAGAAATATAATAAACAAATTATGCACCATCTATCGTTCCCGAAATTATTTTAAATATCTTGATTTGAAAGTTGTAGAAAGCTTTATTTTAAATTTAATAATGGACGACATGTATTCCAAACATCTTCAACATAAGAGAACAAACGAGTGCGCGCGATGTCTTTGAGAATTTTAGGAACGCAATTTTTTGGCTACGATTGTCTACTGTTTAGCTTATAAGTTTTTTTTAAGCGTTATTTGAATAATTTGGCTAACTTTTTCTAACAAAATACTTATCATTGAAATGCTTTATTTACTCGTTAAAATAGTTGGCAACCCTCTCTAGTTCTAGCACTTTACCGACAGGATGCGTTGTACTGTTACTGGTTGTGTATTTAGTACAAAATTAACTGTATTCTCGATAATCCTTAGTGCAAACGGGATTCAAAGACGAATTGATGTTCCCATAAACAAGGATTCCCACTAATCAATAGAATTGGTAACTAACTCTCGAATCATTTGATTCCATTCACTAAAATGAACCGATCATCCTAGAGTCATTTGGATTCGAATAACGATTTTTTAATTCTTGTTCTTCTGTCAACCCTCTGCTTTTTACTACTCCATGGGTTCCCGTTCGCATCTCAGATCGCAGATCTTTCGCAGATCTGCGGGCTTATTGGACAATATTGTCAGACCGCCTTCCAAATTTTCCAAATTTCGGATTGCTTGTCAATAATTTATATACACCATACTTTTACTTGTTCTTTTCATAATTTAGAAATTGAATGAAACCGATGTCAAGTTAGGATAGTCAGTAATCGCGCTATAATTTTCATACTTATACGACATAGAACAGAAGGATGCACTCAAACGGTTCATTGATACGTTCAATGTCATTTTACAATTAATAGCTGCTTTGAAATTGGTATGATTCGACTCATCTAGGTATATTTAAGCTATACTTCCTTCTTGTACAAAACTGTTTTCATGTTCACTTTTGTTTCGAAATAGTTTATGAAATGACAGTTTTGTGGCGTTTGTAACTTTAAACCGATTCACTCCGCACCATCTGATTCATTTTATTGTATCGCTCATTTGGACGAATCGTTCACGTATGACTCACTTGAACTAGTCAGTAGTGTTAGTACAACCACATATTGACGGTAATTACTGGGAATACTAAGTAATGTATGCACGGAGTATTAATTCAATACTCGGATATGCATTTCATTTATTAGATAAGCAATTCCTGTTGGTTTCTATGGAGGTGCATGTAGTTTATACAAAGGCACTACCTGGTGGTGTCTTCGTGGATTATGACATTACTGTAAGTGCATGGTTGGCTCGGTTGACTGGAGCGCAACTTCTCAAGTGGGTGCGAAGGCTTCAAGATTCAGGAGGTTCCGATCTCTGCTGGTTAGTTTTTTTTACGTACTTGGACGTCATATTACAATCGAAAGCGATTTGCGTTGAACTAAATTAGATTAACTCTCAATCAATTCATTTTATTGTATGTTTGTTGCAACCACTATTGGATACATCTTTAACCGTAATAGGTACTTATTTTTTAGTAACTTGTATTCTAGCCAGAATTCTGCTCTGTCGTTACTTAAAATATGTACACTCACTTCTGTTACATATTATGATCCAAATAGTGGCCCGCGTACACTAAGAAATCAAGGACGCTATATGTCATACAATCACAATACGCATTTTCCATACTACGTCATGTCAAAAATATTCCAATGCAGTATGCATTCCTTTTTATCGTAGCATCGCGTAGCAGCGTGTGAAAGGAAGGCACTATTACGTCACACAGTCACATAAATAATGAATTATAATGTTGTTCAGTATGGTGCGAGGTTACAAGTATAATAAATGAAACTTTACCCACATGACCCAAATAATATTATTCAGAAAATGTCTCCAAGTAGTTACCGTACGAGTACTAACTACAATAATAGCGAGATCAAGGTTTGTACAAACTTACAACTACTCCTAACAATTTAACACATGCACAACTCAAATGCACAACAATTTAATATATTATTCGCTCAACTTTGTTCATAAATATCTCCCATGTGTGAAATAATGGAAACTTGTTTGTGTTCAATTCAATTTTTGCCGAACTTCTATCACATGTAATACCTACTTACATAATTTGCTAGACTTATACGTACGTCGATGTTTTCAGAGGAGCTTCGTGTCCACTCCGTTGTTGTCCATATGTTGTATTTTTTTTTAATTCATAGTTAACAAGTTTCAGACCTAAAAATTTTTGAATAGGTAATTTCGAATTTTGAATTGTATCTAAAACATTTTATAAATCATTCCTCAGCTATGGCACCTCGGAACCACTTACCATGACACCTTTGGTGTAATCTGAACGGAATTAAAACTGGACGTTGAAATTGCGGCAAGAAGGACAACCGAAACTGTCACTGTGGTGAGGTGGAGTGGAAAAAAGTATTCCGAAAGCACCCCTAGAATTTATCTGAATCGGGATCTGAAGATTTTCCGTTCAATTTTTCAGATATAAGAGTAGAATTTACCCAACATACTGGTAATTATAATCCTAACAAATCGGCTGTTTTAGATTTTTAAATTTCTTCTCAGGTTTCTTTTAAAAAGGTATAATTCATTTTGTCGCTTACGTTATTCTTATTGAGCGCTAACATTCTCATACAAAATTTGAAAAAGTTGAAGCAAAAATAGAACGATTTTTGCTCAGTGGATATAAGACCTTAATAACATTAGACACTCATTTAGTCGTAACTTGTTACAACAATACACATATGCCGCAATATTAGTTCATACATATACGTTCACAATATTAGTAAACAAACCACATTGTGCATTTGCGGAGATGTTGAATAAGTTCTCTTCCATTGCATCATCGTGTCAAAGCTCGAATAGTTTAGTTCTGAACTAATTGGTCGTATCGAAAACTACGCAAGTCTGAGAATTTATAAATTTGTCAAAATAAATAAAAAATCTAATTATTTTTCATGTCACAGTAGGTACGCACAATTTATTATTTGTGAAAACATTGGACATTCTACATGTCGTTGTCGGATAACACGTAGTTATCTCAACAGGTATACAGTGATGGATGGATGGACTGCAATTGGTGAATATTAGGTACATAAGTGTATAAAGTGTTCTTATTAAGTCAGCCGACGATCAGTCATAAGCCTGATGGAATGTCCATTCTTAGCTCATTATAAATTCAGATAGCGACTCGTCATTGAAAACTCCTACTACTATTTGGAATTAGATGGGCGGATAACAGGTCTCTATAGACCGATCTGATGAGGGGTCTTCACTCTCCATGTAAGTCATCATCCTCACTATACTCCGCGTAACGAAGACAAAAAATGATACCTTACCATGCAAATTGTATAGTAGTTCTGGTTTTTAGATATGTTATAAAGGTTGGTCCCCCGGTTCAGATTCCAAGTTTGTGACCTCCCCACCTCTATGCGTCCACTAGAGCGAGCCAAAATCTGTCGAAATTTCGGTCATTTTTCATTTTATTGATCATAACTTTTTAACAATGCATTTTAGAGAGTAAAATTGTATGTATATAGAAGTTGGAGAATATTAAATTCTCTGCATCTTGAGCTTAGAAACTTTTTTTGTTAAACTATTATTTAAAGAGTTATGTGATATCCTAATTTGCAAATACAACAACAAGAGTTTTTTGTGGAAAATTAAAGTGTACCTATAGTGTAACTGAACTACGTAAGAGGCAGATATTACAGAGTCTTTCTGATTCACCAGCGGAAACCAGCAGAACTTCGGTATTTTTTTGTTCGAAGAATCCATGTCTTTGCTTGACATTTCTGTAGTAATAATATGTTTGATTTCCGAGATATCGCTACTCACAAGAATCCACCCCATCGTGGGTTGGTTGAGTGTAAATACGGACATGTGCTGTTTTCGAATGAGCGATTCATTTGTATGGAAGTGCAGTACACTAACCGAAATACTTGAATGTTAAGGTAGAGAGGATATGCTGTATACTGTTCATATTATATAGAGATATTCCTATAGAGACAAGACAAGATCAAGTCTTCCGCAATTTGCTGAATTAATTATACTAACCAAGTTTTGGTATCTACACCGAAATGATAATTCATTCAAATATCAACTCCCACCATTCTCTCCCAGACGATTCCATCTTCCTCATACCAGGACGCTGCATCCGACCTCCTCCATCTGTAGTCTAAAGCCTCCTTCAGCATTCACTCTTTAACCCCCTGGGAAACAACAATTTACGGGAAATAACAATGGCAATAATAACAACAACTAGCTATAACCCGTAAAAAATGACGGACTTTTTTTTTCATTGATAAATCTCCCAACAATGGATGACGTGAGACAACAACTATGTTGTTATATTTAACAGCCAACCGCACAAGTTAAATTATCTAATGTTTATTATTTTATTAACTTTATATTTTATTTTTGTTTTTTTTCTATATTTCTATTTCTATATTTTTGTTCAACTCCTTTTTTTTCTGTTTTGTACTGGAAGAAATCGCAGTTCTGCGATAAGTTCGCCCTAGTGAACAACGTTTTATAATCTGTACTATGTCCATTTTGTATATTTATATGTGTTTGTTGTTTACTTTAAGTTTAAATAAATAAAATAAATAAATCTAAATATTTATATTTGAATGAATGAATGAATGAATGAATGAATGAAGATTTATTTCCCATATATACATATACATATACACACTCATAATATATAAATACAAAAAAAAATACAAAATACAAAATAATTTTTTATTTATTTACACTTTTGGTGTAAAAATTCCAGAGATATCTTAACATTACGAATATATCATACCATTCATTCACTAGGGCGAGCTTATCGCTTTATACTGATATCAGTAACAGTTATTTGGACAGAGAAACTGGAGGACTTCAGCCTGACCGGGACTTGGAGAGAGAGATGGAACAACGCAGACTCTCTGACAAACAAAAACATCATCGAGGACCCTACTGTTAGGGTCCCGGGACACAATCTCCCCCGAAAAATCTGGGTCCAACAGAACAGAATTCGTACGGGACAGGGCTGCTGCAACTACTTAATGTGGAAATGGGGCAAGAGGGAGTCTCCTGAATGCGACTGTGGGGCCCAATACCAAACAATCCAACACTTGGTGGAGGAGTGTCCGGGAAGAAGGTACGAGGGAGAATGGACAGATATCCATAGGGCGACCCCAGAGGCGGTGCGGTGGCTTTCTGGACGGGAACCAGGGATTTGATTCAAATGACTACTGGACGCGGCTATCTAGCCAAGAGAAACAACACAAGCCGAAGCCATACAAAAAGTAAAGTAAGTAAGTAACAGTAATGGTTGTCCCAAAGTTGTTGTTTTCAATGCATGTAAATGTTTTTTTTATTGTTGTAATAAAAATAATAATTATTAATGTAGGCGAATAATTTGTAGGCATGCAATTATTTCTCATACTCACAATATCATATTTCGTTATTATTTTCGAAACATAATTAAAATGAAATACAATCCATTATAACAAAGGGCAAAAAAGGTACGTGCAAGATTCAAACAAACATTTTTCTAGTAAGATTTTTGGAAGTAGTGTACCTAGAGGAATTACAACGTACGGTGGTAACTTATCAGTTAGAGTATGCATACCGACATTTCAAAAATTTCCAAAAACGGGAGACCTTCTATCTCGACAACCGTTACTAAATATGCTTTGGAACAAAATAGGGTAGATGCATTGAACCTTTATCTAGAGAATAACCGTAAAAGACTTTTTATATCTTGTATAGATTTCTCAAAAAAAAAATTTTTTTTTGAACTAATAATATGCATTAAAATCTAGGGAATAACCGTAAAAGTTTTTTGAAAGATGCAAAAAAAACCTCAAAAACGCTATTTTTACCATTTTATCATGCGATTGTTCACGCGATTTTGAACCTTAATGCCGTGGGAAATGACTGTGACGTCATTCTTGGTGCCAAGCCCTTAATATTGAAGGGCAAAAAACAGTAGCAGTAAACGTGGCAAAAGAGAGGAGAATGTCACAGAAAAAATATCGTAGATGAAAGTGTAATATTAAATTTTCATATGTACCTCTATGATAATATTACTTTAGCATCTGACATATCGCCGTCCGAGAATAACAAAGTCCTAATTGACAGGACCAAAATGCTGAGAAAAATTTGATCTTATTTAGATTGTACCTTATTTGTCTCGTTATTTCCAAAACTTTCCCATTTACGGGTGTTTTTTTATTACGTCGACTAGAGATATTAGTTAGAAGACACTAACTAACAAGACAAAATGATGAGAAAATTTTAAAGTTACACAGATTGAGCTAGATAAACCTTTGACACACAGACTGAACTTTTTAGTCACGTTATTTATAGTATAAGTTTCGTACCTTAGGGTGTTTTTGCTAATTATTGTCCTTCGGCTAGAAATATTTTTAAGGTTAGAATAAAAATGAGGACCTGAAAATGGCAAACGACAAAACGATATCTGTCGCTGCACATTGGAGTGGCAAGGTCTGGAGTCCGGACCCTTAAAGTAAAGGAATATAAATAAATAAATACATCTTTATTGGCCAGTAAATATATATATATAACAACAAAAACAAGTCAGTGCCAAAAGGCGGACTTATTGCAAAAGCAATATCTTACAGTCAACCCGAAATATCATTATTTTCATACAAAATTTGTGCTAGGTGGCTCCCATCTCTGCTATTCTTTACCTAAAAAGCTGGTGAACTCCAGCGTTAGTAGGTTCTTCGTCAGCCTACTCCCGTCCACTCCTGGACGAAGGCCTCCTCCATCTGCTTCCACGGCGCTCTATCCTGGGCTCTCTAGGTCCACTTTGTACCCACGTATTTTACTAGGTCGTCTCTCCATCGTAGTGGTGGTCTTCCTACACCCCTGGTAGTCATTCTGGGTTTCCAGGTTAAGACCATCTTCGACCACTTATCGTCTGGGTCTCTAGCCATGTGACCTGCTCACCGCCATTTGAGAGATGCGATACGCTGGGCAATATCTCTTACTCCTTTTCTTTGCCGTTAGTAGGTTAGAAGCTTGTTATTCTCAGGTGACTATATTATCAAATACTATATATTAGTATTATATTCTCCTCTTGTTACACGCTCGCTCGTATATCGACAGGTAATTTGACTGATGCGAATGTAATTATTATTAGTACCTATGGGTAATGTGAACACAATGGAATTATTAGTTTCGCTACATATGAGCAGGTAAAATGATAATGCAATGTAACTCCGCTGTAGAATATTGATGAAATTGTCGTATAATCCTATTATTTTAAACCCTGAACCAACATTATTCACATGACAGTTTATACGTATACTATCGCCATCTGTGCGAATTTGTTTTATCTTTTTATCGAAACTTTTCATATGCCAGTTAAAGTCTATACTATCGCCTCTTTACGGATTTACGATAAAGATTAACAAAAAATGAGATTAATATCTATTTTGCACTAACATTGTTCCCCAGTAGTCAAGGGGCCATGGAGTTGTCCCTGTGGTGAACCCCAAAAAAAATGGAAAAGAACAAAACATGACTTCACCCAGCAGTGAAAAGGTGACTAAAGAAAGAAAAGAAGAAACGTCATGTCTTCTTTGAAACATTTTAATTGAAATTGTAATACTCATCGGGTGCGTGTTCTTTCAGTTCTTTGGTGGTTTACACTCGCAGTGAAAAACCCGCAAAGAACATACAGCCGTGTATATTTATCTCTCTGAGAAAACATTTGAGATTGTAATAATTTACATAAAACTACGAAGTCATTAAAATTAAAATGTAAACTGTCTAGCTTAAAATGCATGCGACTGCCATAGTTTACAGCATGAGAAACGAACAATGAATTTATGCATTTCAACGTTGGTTTTCTGTGTATGTTCGAGAACGAGTATCTACTCGGTGCTATGAAAAGCTTCGCAATAAGTGTAACCAATTTGCATTTATTTCAAACTTAACTCCAGTGGTATCATACGAGACAAACCGACGGCACTATGAATTACGGAACACTGCATTCGACAGACTTGAACAATACTTATGTCTTTAAAAAGATTCCAAAAAAGACATGAATTAGGAAATCCTTATCTTTCTCACCTTAACTCAATTACGAATGCTGAATTTATTCTATTAAATTGACGTTCATAAATTCATTATAGTTATATTTTTTACACCGTTTACATATTTTAAGTGATAGAATAGAATCCTGGTAAGGCTACTATAGAATCAAGTGCATATTGCGGCTGACAGAAAAACGACTTAAATTGCAAAACATAATGTAAGAAATAAGGTTGTATAAAAACCATACACAACCCACCGGGTTCAAAAGTTTATTTATTTACGGCGCAAGCCTTTAACATTAACAATCGTTTTGTACAAGTACAATACAAACAACAACAAAAATAAGTAACTTAATGTAGGTACATCTGAAACATTGACAAAGAAAAAACATAAAATATCAGATCAAAAGTACATGAGAAATTCTTTGTATAGACCAATTTGCAGGCACAGACAGCCGACAATAATAGCTATTAATATTTACAGTATATAGATATACGAGTATGTTTCACAATTTTGACTTCAGCAATGATTTGTATGTATTGAGTTAGTTAATAAATAATTTGGACAAATGTATGTATCTCGTACAAGACACAAAACATAATAGACAGCTTTGTTAAAACCTTTAATCGAGATGTTCCGGTATTAATATCGAGACGGCATAACCGATTTCCATAGAAGGTTTTATTACGACATTTCAACCACGTTGTGGCAATAAGCAGATTTAAATAATTATGTTTCAGATGCGTTTTCATACAAAACAAAAGTAGAATAATAATTGTTACCGTGAAACTAATCTCATTAGCAATGTATGTCTATGTATGTCTCATACAGCAGTAGGGTTCTCATTTCCCTCTACACTATATCGTAAGAATAGGAACAGTTCGGCCATTCATTCTTATTTCTCTTTGTATGCAAATCTAATTTCAACCCCTGAATTGAGCCTATGACAATAAATTCAGTCAAAACCCTCCACCATTAACGCAAAAAGGATGCCCTTCTATTTCGGAACAATCAGATTTGTTTTGTGTGTACGTTGAATTTATTATTTTGTACAATTTATATAATATTAACGATGCTGCCTACGAAAATTCAAAAGGTAAATATGCCTACGGTTTCCAGTTTGTACCTTTTTGTTAGCATCCCGTGCAAGAAACCACAGTATATTTTTGCGTATCCAAATAAATTCTGAATTTTGTGATAATTTTTGGATACGAAAAGGAAAAATCAAAATCTTTTCTCTCTTAACACAAATCGTAGAATACTACTTTAGAGTGTGTCGAAAGGGCCAAGTTTACCATACTGAATTAAAATTCGACGACTATGGTCTTCGATGCTTAATAGTATCTTAATAGATTTCGAAAAAAAATGTGTATATAATTATATCGACATGGGGCCAAGAAAGGTAGATTGGTATGTCTTTAAACCTACGAGATTTGAGTCGGCGAGTGCACTTCAAACAGCTCACCCAAACACGATGAAATCTCAAATAAATTGATTTTCATATTGAAATGTAATTTCGACAAGACGAAATCATATTACTATCGACCAGAGCACTTCAACCAACCCGACCGCCTTCGTTGCAATATTCCACTTCTAGCAAACTACTAATAGATGTACTAAACTAGAAATGGGTAGATATACTCGATTACTCGTAGACTTTGTATGGATACGTTCCTATGACACTTGATGGAAATTTACATGAAGGTAACCTTAGAACGGTCAGGAATGAAATTATCATAATGATATCAACTCACGTATCTCGCTATGGATGCCCTGTGTAGTGTATAGGGAAATATCAGCGATAATTGGTTTAATTATGTCATCAAATCTTATTTATAGTCTCCGGTGTCATATTTTCGAACCTCCATTAGAGTCATTATATGTCTTCAAGGATTTATCAAGACCCCGTTTTGGTGAATATTTTCCAAGATCACATTTACGTGTTTTCTCGCTCCAACAGTGGTTGATAAACACCCACCTTGATTTCGGTGTTGGCTGTCTATGGATCTGTGTTATAGGGAATTTCACGACACAAGTTTTAGAAAGTGCACAAGAAATTATTTCTCCTTTTTCTTTCGCGTGTGAACGACCATTGTTCGGTGTATCTGAAAATCAAAGCTCCGCGTCAATATTTCTCAACTATTCTTTTACCCTTGGCGTAGAAAGTATTGAGTTTGTTTACAACTTCCAGACCCTTTTTTAATGATTGGATGAATTAAGTTTTGAAGGCGTCGTTCTAAATGTGTTTTTAAATTTGATCCGCAGTCACAAAACGGCGGAAACAATAAAAGTGTCGGTTGAAACAATTATTCGTCCATACTCATCATCAATCTTCTTTCCGCACTACTACCTCAACGCTTCGTAAAAGTGAAACTACTGAAGCAAAATATTTTATAGACTTTCGCTGTCGTTATTACTTTCTATCAAATTAATTTTGATTTGTTGAGGTGCTAGGTCAACCACACACACACACACATTATAATAGAAGGAAATTCC
Organism: Ceraclea dissimilis; assembly: GCA_963576895.1. NCBI lineage: Eukaryota > Metazoa > Arthropoda > Insecta > Trichoptera > Leptoceridae > Ceraclea > Ceraclea dissimilis. The sequence continues at coordinate 8,025,746 of OY756375.1, forward strand.
ATAAAAATTCCACAATGACGAAACTTGGCTACAAGTTTTTTTCTGTACTCGATTTTTTCGTGATTAATAATAATAACTCTTGATCCCGTGTACCTTTTTTATTACCCTAAAAAGAGATAATATATCGCTTTGGTGTCGTGCTTTAGGGTTCAGGAAAACAAATTAAACTTGATTTTTTCACCCATCGTTTTTCATACCTTCGCCTAATGTCGTAAGTTCCTCGAAGTTGTGTCTACCAACTTGCCCCATTAAGAGACCTTCAGGGAGCACCTTCACATTCATATCACAAGAATTATAGCGCTTATCTTGTGAGGGCATCATATGGGACAAGGGCAATGACTGTTTTAAAAATGTATATTTTATCCAATCGCAGCTACTGAAATTTTTGTTACAGTAAGAGAATTTCCTGAATCTGTGAATCAGTTTTGAACTGTTCAAACAAGACTGGAATCAAATTAGGTATCGAAGGTTGGTCCTTGGGAAATTCAAAATTTAACATCGTTGTGGCTTCTAAGGGACTTTGCATTCGCATTAAGGTCTCACTATGGTTATGAATGCAAAAAAGTCTGTGTATAATTAATATAACGAAAGATTTTTTTATTAACATCGACGATCGTGATCGAGTAGGCGACCTTTACCGCAAGTGTCGCTTCAAGACATAAAATTTCCAGTGGTTATATCGCCGCCCTTAGTATCGTTTAGACTGCGGTCTTATTAATTTAAATGGAAGCCTCATTTCCGCAATGATAATAACAATTGTACTCTTCTTTCCTTATTGCTTCTCGTCTCTTTCATTTCCTTCCCCTCATTTGCCCACCCCATCACCCATCACTTAATCCTTTTCAAATTCTTACAATGTATCCTTTAGTGGATGAAAATATTAAGGCTTCATTGAAATGTCAGATTTTAAATCCTTTTTTTTACGTTTTAAGTTGATGACGCATTTAAATTTTTTATTTTGGGTGCATTTTTGTGAGACAATTCTTGGATACCCCATCAGGTCTCTCTTCGTTGTGATTGTTTGTGATAAATAAATATATTTTTGAAATTATTTGAAACAGTATCTACCCGATCATCTCGTCCTGTAGCTGCCGCAGGTAATTTTGAAGTTTGGTGAAAAACCCCTGAAAAAATTGATTTCTACAATATATTGGTACAGGAGAAAAACATTTATGTTTCATAAAATTTATTTTGCTGTTTCTATATTTTGATTTAAAATGTGAAATCCGAACAAAAACGTGATCTTTATAACCCTTTCAAACCCGGTGTTATAAACGTACAGTAAAAATAATTATTATTGTTATTGTTTCACGGGATTTTGATATCTTTTCGCCGTTTTTCTATACTGTATTTTTTCTCATAAAACGTACAATTAATCACTGTAACAGGTTCACGGGTTATAGCCACGGATATGGATAAATCATATTCTACTGAGGTTTCGAACTCGAAAGTAGGTTTTGATTTATTTGTAGGTTAATGTTTTATCTATAAAAATATTGGATTTTCCCCTAATTGCGTTTTTGCATTAATTTAAAAGTTTTTTTTTTTACTTCCGGAAACTGAAAAATAAAACTTTTAATAACACGAATATTTTTGCTTTAAAAGTAGTGACAAAAAGCTAGTTTTTTTTAATTAAAAACTCAGAATCGTCTAACCCAGTAAAAAATCAAATAATTTTAATTAAAAATAATTTTTAAATTTACAATAATGGTTTATTTAAATATAACAATAGCAACTTTACCGTGGAACTCGGTTGTGTGTGGAGTTGCCACCGTGTGTGGCGCTAGTTTCGCTTTAAATATAAACTTGAGCGCGCGTGCTGGCGGTGTTAACACTGCATTATCATTTCAATATTTGTTTGTAATTGTTTCAATCGTCAAAATATGTGTAAAATCTGTCAAAAAAGAGTTGGTTTTAGATGAGGGCGCCACATGTAGCGTTTTGGCAACTATAATGGCAACACTTGTATGATTGCACTAGAAACGTCCTCATTACCAGCAAACAAAATTGTAGTTACAATTTTATCCGCCATCAACTGTTTTTTGACAGACTGTACTTACAATACCTATTATATTCCTTGATTTTGTATATTTTTTTTTTGTTGTGTTTTGTGACGGTTTCTACCATATAGAGAGATAGATTCTTATAGATATCAGTGAATAAATAAATAAATAAAAATAGTCGTGTTTTGCCAAGGTTAAATATTGACGTTAACAAACTTAAGAATGCTTAATTACATAAATATTTTTTTCTTTTTATACGAAATTCTATCAAAGAAAATTAGATGAGAGTTTGTTATAATTATCATCGAGTTACATAACTCAGTTAGTGAACTTTGTTGGGTATTCCGTTTGAAAGAAAACATATATTTGTACGACGAATTATTCCGAATGTAACCCCTCCTAGCTTTGTGGAAAAACACGTGTATAACGAAGTTATAATGTTTCAATAAAAATATGTGGCAGTCATAATGTTATTTGGCGTTTATATCCGCATTGGACGTACATGCTACTACATACTATAAAAATAATAGGTTTGAAAAAAGAATAAACCTACATGTATAATTCTCGTCAAAACCGGGTATGGACGTAACGCAGGACCGTAGCAGCTTTTGCAAGTTGTTCGAATATACAGGGTGTCCCGTAAGTCAACGATATCCCGTGAAGGGGTGGTAGACCAACTCATAACGGACCAGAAAAACGAAATATGACCTCAGTAAAAAATCGCTCGTTCTCGAGATATCGGCACTTTTTTGTTTTTCGTGAAATTCGACACCGCAGGAGGCTAACCTCTCTTGAAAAACAGACCATCAGGCCTACTTTAAGGGTTTATGGTAAGTCAATTTGCCTACTCAATTTGCCTAACGATGAATTCGTCAATTTTAGACGAATTGATTTTAGATCAATTGATTTCAGAAGAATTGATAACTAGCCGAATTGATAATTAGACGAATTGATTTATGACGGATTGATTTAAGACGAATTGGGTTTAGACGAAATGATTTTAGACCAATTGATTTTAGACGAATTGACTTTAGACCAATTGATTTTAGACGAACTTACCGGACACCTGCATTACATAAGATAAAGAAGAAGAAGAAGGGGAAGTACCGCAAACAGCGTCATTTTTGACGGGTACAAATTCTATTTTAAAAATTCTACCTCCATTGTTTTCCGTTACAATAGTACACCAATGTCCGATTACAAAAGGATTATGTATTATTACTTGAAACGTCGTTCTTCAACCGTGCTATTTGCCGGGTATGAAAAGCGTTAGAGAATTCCTATAGAATTCTGTACTCAAATTTTAATTGATGATTTTGAATATGAATGTCGACATCCCTCGTGAAGGTATTAATTAATTATTCTAACAAGTCAAGGGGTTTTTTTATACCAATTTAAAACCACACCGAAGTGGGTTTGAATGGGTAAACACAATCCTGATACTTTTGGAAGGTATTCCTACTAATTTCTATGCCGAGTAAAAGGAAGTTCATGCATTTGATGGTTAGGTTTTTTGGCAGAGGATTTTTGTGCGCAATGTTTTTGAGATAACCTCTTACCTAAAATTATAGATTTGCATTGCGCAAATGGAATCTATGTCAGTTTTTCCTCTTCTTCTTCTTCTCTGCTAGCCATTTGCCTTCCACTGCTGGACATTGGCCTATTGTGAACTCTTCCACTGTCTTCTATCTTGGGCTCACGGCTTCCATCTACGACCCGTAAGCTGGACAATGTCATCTTCCACCTTTTCTGTGGTCTTCCTACGCCTCTTTTGTTCTCCCAGGGCCTCCACTTCACGATTTTAGGTGCCCATCTGACACTGTCCTGTCTTGCCACGTGTCCCGCCCACTGCCATTTTAGCTTTGCTGTTCTTTCTGCGATATCGGCAACTTTTATTTGACGTCTGTTCGACGTCGAAGTTTTTCCTCAACAGACCCGAATTTATCTACGTTCACACGGTGCAGCATTATGTGAAATATTTTAGGGAGGACACAGGATGGCCGTTACGACGTTTACGTTTTGATGGCATTCGACAGCAGGGCAGCACACGTTTTTAACAGTAGGATGTGGCGGAATGGGTAAAGTGAACAAATAGCACAGAAAATTACGTGTTTTGTTAATAAATTCTTCTAATTACTTTAATGTATACTTGTAATTAAATTAAATAAATAAACATTACGAATAAAAATTAATAAATTAGATTTATTTAATCAAATTATTAATTAAGTTAAAAAAAAAAAACATTAATATAACGTTATTAAAACCATGAACCTCTCGACTATTCTCTCGATTTTTTTATCAGTCAGAAAAAACAATATTCAAAATTCATCCATTTTTTATTACGAGTATTCTTAGAATTTCTTTCCTACAATTTTCAAAGGAAATAATATTTGGCTATGGAAATGATTTGCTACCAGAAAATTACTTGTCGATCCCTTTGTCTAATATAATCGAAATGTAATCTATTAGATAATGCTACAATATATCTTCCATATTCTATTATTGTAGTATCTGGGCATCGTATGTGAGAAGGAGAGAGGGAACATTCCTTTGTATCCGGGGTAGTTTCTTTTCTTTTTCTTTCTGTATTGAAATACCCAGCGCATTAGGGCTTTGTTATTTTGACGTTCAGTATGCCTCACCTTTTTTTAATACGAATGATATCTCATGACACGTAGGTATAATAGAACTTGACATTTTTTTTTTAAATTCGTACCACGTCTTTTTGATACATATTTTTTGTAGTCTGTGTCAAAGCTACTATTCTCTTTTAACTTTCTATGTATTCAAGCAGTTTTCTGTAGGCCTCTTCCAAACATTCACTTTACGCTGTTTTTTGTTGGTCGACTTTCACTGTGACTGTAGCGTATTGTTACGTTGATAGAGCATTAACATTCAAAATTATGGAAAAGTCCTGAAGTCGTCGTTTCAATAAGCTGACAGCAGTATGGAGAGAGGAAGTCATTATGTAGTAAGAAAAAACATGAGGATCTAACTGCGTTGGATACAACATACGGACAACAGCCGAGTGAACACGAAGTCATTCGGTATAAACTATATAAGTTGGCAGTTGGATACGTGATTACATCCCTAGTAAATCTATTGTCAAATCTCGTATCCATGCGGCAAAAAACTCTGATAAACAAGGATACATCTTGTTTTATAGTAAAAATAGATAAATGTTATAAAAAAATGAGAAGTGACCCTCTTTGAATATAAATCAAATAAATATTGGAACTATTTCTCTACCGCTGGTTCATTTGTCTTGATGTTTTATGGCAGACGTACTAAATTCACTTGATTTTTAAGCCCAATTTATGCCCAACTTTCACCATTTAGAGTCAATGGTGAATACACACCTACTTTATGAGTTTATTTCCCTTTTTGTGTTTTTTTTTTGTGGAAAAAATAAAGTATTTCCGTCAACGCTATTGAGTACATGTGGTGTTTTATTGTCCACACGAAAACTAACTGTATGATTTTGCATGAAATCAGTTTTTCACACTGTTAAAGAATTTTAGTTGGAATCTATGGAGATTATGATTTTTTAATGAGAATGATAGTTCTTCTGAATTTCGATTTTTCTTTACCCGAACTTTTTTTTTTGAATTTAAAAAATGAATCTGGGTTTATCGAAATAAACCCAAATACATCTTTGCACACTTCACAGAAAGCTTAAAAGCTTGTGTTTTGAAGTGGATGTGTCATCTTAAAAAGCATATTTTCTCATCAACCCCGTCTCTTTTCATCATTTTTATTCCTTTCTCCCTCCCTGTAGCACGTGTGTCTGTACATGTACGTCTTTGATTTTTATTGAAGTACCTAATTAAATTATTTTGCATACAGCTATGTACCTACATAATATATACCGAGGTGTATATTTTTCCTATTTGTTTTTTAGTGTGTATTACAAATTGTAATTGGGATCTGACAGACATAGTAGGATTGCGATGAGCTCGCCGTAGTGAACAAATGCACACTAGCACATCTGTCGTTAGTCACGCCACACTGGGAATGATAATATTGTTTTATTTTATTGCAATTATGAGGTCATCTTTATATTATTACGACTTTAGATATAAGTAAGAACATAAAGGTAACACGATTAGTCCATTCATAATCCAGCTGTGACCCATAAGCATGCGTTACAGTTAAGTGAAAACAAATACGTTCATTCCGGGCGCCTCACACACTCACACTCAATCTCGCTCACACAATCGACTATCGCACACGTACACATAATAATATAGTCGTGATGAAATTAATTTTTATAACGGGTACACTGTGGTTGCATAAAATCAGGCGCATATAATATTTTGGAGCAGTAACGTGACGTCACGTTTGTACGTTTATGCGTGGAAATCATCGGGCAAAAAGTACTAGTTAAATAAACACGTATTATTTTTATTTCTAATAGATTTCGTCGCAAATGACGTAAATCAGTGATTGATGACGTAACTACAGATTACTTCATACCTCAATAAAAATAAGATAATTCTTCTCTTAGAAGTTTCTTTCTAATCTTATAATAACATTATTCCCTAAGGTACTGACTGGCTTATTCGCACGGTCCGATTAAACAATGTGTTTGACACTCCTGACATCATATTTGATACCTTTTTGCCCCATAAATCTCGGTCCCATCATCTGATTTATTCATTTTTATTTAACGCTATTCCGGGACAGATAACTTATATTTTATGATCCATCGTAAAAATATGGTAGAAGATAGGTACATACTTACTTAACAAAATACTTGATACACATATTTTCATACACACATACGTCATGTATGTATCGTATCTAGTACTTCGTACAATACAAGTACTGGTCACTTTGGCAATGGCGTAAACATTATTTTGTAGTTTGCGTACTTTCATCACTACGTGGCGCTAATGTCCTATGACTATTATTTAATTTGTGACTCATTAGATTTACGTCGAATATATCTGGAGACATATCATCGCCATAGTAATTTTTTTCTAAATTTCTATTAAATTTAGGTATGTATGTAATTTAAATAGTTCAATGTGCCAGATATTTTAAGTACCTTCTGATGGATGATGTTAGAACATGAAAAATAAGTTCAGTAATACTTCAAAAGTAAATTTTATATCTTTTAAGTTGTTTATCAAATTTTCTTTTCAATAAAATCTGTCGTTTATTCCAAAGTGTTTCTAAGAAAATCTTTTAAGTCTCAAGCATTGCTCAAAGTCCTGTATTCCTTAAAACTGAAAATAACTAAAAATGAGATACGTTTGCCTGACTCACTTTGTTTCTGTGATCTTAATTTTAATATAATTATTTTTATTAGATATAATTTCTCTCTTTTTTGTATGCGAACTAACCATTGTACAAATGATATGGGAGTCAGAGCTCCGCGTCAATAGTTCTCGAGTATTTAATTGCGCTTGGAGTCATCTCATGGATTTCTCAAATACACCCCGAATTTTCCGACACACATCCCAAAATATATACGAAAGTTCCCAAAAAGCACACTTTCCAAAATATAAACAAAAAATATACGAAAGACCACAATAGTGTAGAGATAAATGTAAGTATTGGTTTACGGTAAGTTCGTCTAAAATCAATTCGTCTAATTATCAGTTCGTCTAAAATCAATTCGGCCAAAATCAATTTGCCTAACGATGAATTCGTCGATTTTAGACGAATTGATTTTAGACGAATTGATTTTAGACGAATTGATTTTAGACGAACTTACCGGACACCATTAGTATTAATAATTATTCATTAGCTGAAATAATTCCTACTTTTCTGTCAACCTTTCCTCAGTTCAATATATATTTTATTATTCCTATAAATAGTGTAATAGTTTGTGTAGTACATGATATCGCAACAATTTTCAGTTATTGGTATACAACTTGTCGATAAAATCGCATAATAAATTTTTATTATGAATACCAATAAGATGGGTTTAATAAACAGATTTCAAACTTTTACTACACACAGTAAAATAACATGTATCGATTTACAACTTTTATTTATTCACAGACTTAGTGAATAAAATACAAAAAATTGTTAACATGACAAGTATTAGTAATAGGTATTATAACATTTGTTCACTAGAGCGAGCTTATCACAAGGCTGCTATCTCGGCCAGCTATCCCCAATTACATACACAATAATACAATAATGTAAATAAGAATACATGAAAATATGAATACATAATGAAAGACGGTTTACAAGCCAGGACTGGGAGGGGGAAGAAATATATAGGATGGAAAGGGGGTTAGCGAAGATTTTTTTTTAAATGAATCAAATACATCTTTGTACCCTTCACTGAAAGCTTAAAAGCTTGTGTTGTGAAGTGGAGTAAGTCGGGGATTGAACCCGCGCCCACTGGATTAACAGTCGAGCGCGTTACCAACCAGGCTAACGACCAGCTCGAGTGGTAATATTATTCACAAACGTAAGGTGACCATATTTTTAGAAATAAAAAGGAGGACAAAAAAAATCAAAAATACCTAAAGTACAGCCTATCGTGGGCGCCGCCAGAACAAGGCGGGGGGAGGCAATAAAATTTAAAAAATGGATACAGCATAAAAATGTGTAAATAGCGCCGCAGGCGAAATTTTTGTCATAAGACATAAGAATGTACCAAAAAGGGCCGTAATATAATATAAAAATCTAGTTTATTTTTTGGTAAAAATAAAAAACATACGTAAACCTACGTAATTAGCGCCGCAGGCAATTTTTTTTATGAAACAAACGCATTTTAATGTAATTTATACTATAGTACTAGTGAATTCATGGTATGATGAAAAAACGTGTGGTTTTGAGATTTATTAGTTTGAATTACAGACTATTTAGTGTAAAATGTTAAAAAGTAGAAAACGAGGACAAAAAGGAGGACACTTTTGGAAGGAGGACAGAACCTAGAAAAGGAGGACTGTCCTTCCAAAAGGAGGACGGTTGGTCACCTTAACAAACGAGTACCATAAACTGTGAATGATTAACTAATGCTGTGTGAGTAGGAATGCTTAGAAGAATTTCGTGGCTGGACCTGAGAGGAAGACCGTGAATCGCCAGGTATTCGAGTTTAAGATTGTATTGTTGGTAGCCCTGATTGTCGAATCTTGTCATAAGAGCTGTTAAAGGGTCGCAATATTCTCACATTGTATCTTTTACAAGTAACCTACAATGCCGAAAATATTACAGAGTAGCGCTAGAGAAATAATTTTAAAGAAAAGATAGGTTTGCGAGTTGGAAAAAGAAAAAAATACTCCGATAATCTCTTCAAGCTGCCATCACAAGTTAGAAAAACAATGTTGCCAGTTTATTCTAGCAATTCGAAAATTGGCATTTTTTTAAACAACAGTTTTGAAATATAATATGAAAGTAGCGAAAAAATGTATCGTATTATCACATCAAGCAACACTAAACCAAGTTTGCTCCGTTGGGCAGGACAGATTATATTAATACCTACGAAAGACAAATAGAAAAAAAATACATAATAATTCATCCTTTCTACATTAACTTACACTAAGGAAAGTTACGTAGTTAAAATTAATAGTACCTATAATTTATCTATAAAATTCTACTATCAATGTTTAACACTTTAAATTCATCTGAGGAATTTAACTTCCAATAACCGACACCTAAGTTTCTCTTGAACTTGTTATCCAAACATTGTTGTTACACTACTTGGTAATTTTCCCCTTCAAACTTATTCTGTAGTCGTCTTTAGTTAGTCACCTTTTTTTCCATAATTTGATTTAAATACCTTCTTCCTATTCGCAAGTAAAGTTCTCATTTCAGAGATAAATTTAATAGATTCAGTGACGTAATAATAAACTTTAAAGAAATTTTTTAAACTTTATTACGGGAAATACTGAGAGAAAGATTAAAAAATGAGGTTAATGGAGAGGTGAGTGGATGACTATGAAGGATGAAGTTAACAAGTTGAGGTGGTCAAGGATTGTGGAGATAATGATTGAGGATGGAATGGTGAATCTGGTGAGTATGTTCACTCCATGTGACCCTTTCAGACTAACTTTTTTTTTTTAATTTTAGTGGTATTTTTTGAGGTATTTATACAAGACATGAAAGAAACCTCGCTCGGGGCAGATGTGGAGAGAGGATCCGAGCCGCCGACCCCAAATAAATAGGATATGATGCAGAGAAGATAAGAGAATGAAAGATCTGTTACGTTTATGTACTATAGAAAGTGTTCATTGAATCTACCTTATTTTATTACAAAGCGTACTTATGTAGTAAGGTAGTCGAGATGTTTGTTCTGAAACATATCCTTTTTGCGACACCCACTACCTAGTTAAACGCAACAAATTTGATCACAGCACTGGAAGACGCGTGTAAAATGTGTAATCAATTTCACACTTAGATTCAACCCGCTTTTGTATTTACTACACAACGCTGACGTTACAAATTTCCCATCCAGAATAGTCCAAGAGCACGCTGCTTAAATTATGACGTATCTGGTTTTTGATCGAAATGTGGTTTAAATGATAGCTTACCAATAGGGTTATATACATCGCACTAGGGTTGCCCATCAAAATCTTGCCTTAACCCCCCCCTCCCCCCCGAAAAGGTCCTCCTTCCCGGATTTTCGCACTTCATAGGAATATGGTAAGAGATAAGAGAAAGTGGTCAATGACAAAAATAATCCTTGCTAAATTCTCTACAAAAAATGTTTCGAACATTTTTTGGTAGGACTAGAAGTTTACCCGTAATGGCCGGTCCAAATACCGAAATACATTTATAATACTAAAAAAATGTATTCAAACTACATTGGTTGAAAATCGATAAGAGCTACGGAAAAATAGTAACCCTAGTGCGATGTATTACCCTATTGGTAAGCTATCATTTAAACTACATTTTGATCAAATAACAGATACGCCATAATTTAAGCAGCGGGCTCTTGGACTAGAATGAGAAGACGTTTGTTAATATTAGATTAGATGTAAGCATGAAACGTGTACTGCTACTTATTAGATCATATTTTCAAACAAATAGCAAAGTCTGTGTGACGCGCTTAAGCTTCCTGACCTGAAATGTTCTCCCGGGGTCCTTCTATTTAAAGAACAGGAAGGAAGTTGCTCACATAATTTCATATATTATTATAATACATAGAAATCAACATAATATTTTAGAACGTATCTACTTACGTACATATATTCGTGGCAGTGTTACAACCCCAGGCGTGGTGGTCTAATAATGCAAGGAAATGTGCCGGAGGGAGATGGATGAGACGTGCTCAGGAGCTCAGGCTCCATTATTGGATCTGAGAAGCTGCAGAAGAAGATGTTTTACCCTACGTCTTGTAGATGAGATGTATAATACTAAACTGGCATGGCAAGACGAGTGGAATTATCAGAACCCAGATTCCAGAACTCGTGCGAGACCCCACTGTGAATCAACCAGGAATCGGTCTGCTATACCGATTATGGAAACCCTAAATCGGATTCAAACTGGCCATGGGAGATGTGGATACATTGTAAACATCCTTATTGCGACTGTGGTGAGAACGAATATGATCATTTTGTGGGGCTTTAGAAATCATTTATCTTAGAAATAACTCCTTTTCATTTCTTTATTATTTGATATGGAGCTGGGATACCTACCTGCTTAATTCAAAAGAGCCTGTCTCGCAATTTGGTTGTCGACTGTGTTCTTGTTCCAGAAAGACGTTTTTCAAAATAGGTATGTATTACATATTTTATAAAAAATATTTTTTCGTATGTTCATGTAGGAATAACTCCGAGAGATAAAATAAGAAACGAAGAAATCAGACGCCGAACAAAGGTTACCGACATAGCAGACCGTATCGATAAGTTAAAATGGCAGTGGGCAGGCCACGTTGCGAGACTGGGAAATGAGAGATGGTCACCCAGAATCCTAACATGGGAAAACAAAAGACCAGTAGGACGACCCCAAAAACAGATGGTTAGATGATGTAGTCCCAGTCGCAGGAAGAAATTGGTTGAGCACAGCTCAAAGTAGTTAAAATTTGAAAACGTTAGAGGGTCGGCTGAGGAAGAAGAAGAGATGTTCATAAGCCGAATGTTTATCGTATTAAGTAGTGAACGTGTTATTTCTAGTCAGTACCAAGAGTTAAACTGGGCACCTCCCCCTGATCCCGCCACGTAGGTACTCTGTATTAAATTTACGTAATTTACGAGTTTACCTGGGTTTCGGTGCCGGGTTTAAATGCTAGTATAATAATGTAAGGCTTGAACGTAGTTAACTAGATACAGTAAAGATACAGTAATATAAATAGGTAGTACACACGAGGCGGGCTGTGCTTCTTCTTGTTCTGTGACGTCTTAATTACGGTTCTCTTCTCTATTTCTTACAACCTAATATACGAGTACGTATACACATATTATACTCGACTGATTTTCTTGAAACTTTGTCTCACAATACAGAGTGAAAATTTTCCTACTAGGAAAACTTGTATTGTTTGTCTTCTAAGTGTACATAATCCTCTACCATGGGAACCTAGTAGAAACTATTTATGTTTGATTATTTTGTGTATTGAGTTGAGCAGCAGACTTTTAATAACCCGTATTTGAGTGATTTGTGGCATAAAAAAAACAAACTTATAAAAAACGAAAGACGCATCTAGTACGATGATGATTCTAGGAATGAGTATTCCGAATACATTTCCCACGTCTTTAAGGAATAAAATAGCATGCACATTAAACAATTGCATAAACAAATTTTAGAAGCAGGGTTTCTCTTTTACCTTTTTTGGGGTCAGGTTCGTATTCTCTCTCTCTCTCTTCTCCAGGCAAAATACCCGGAATCGATAGACACATAGGCCAATTTTCCTTTATTATATATTTTTTTTCGGTAGTTTACTACAATTTAATGTACTGCGACTTTCGCAAAGTGACGTATTTTTTTTCAGTGGTAGTTCAGATATTATGTTTTACACTTTTTTTCATGAATCTATACAAGGTATGAAAGATATGTTACGGTGATCCAGTGGAAAGTTCAGTGTATAATTTGTTCATTTTTAAGGTCAAATGGGTAAAAATTCTCAAACAACAAATGTATTCGATTCTTTTTCTTTAGTATCAATCCTGCGGATTGGTTTATGACAAAAATTTTACATCTCGTTTTCCATTATTTTCTGCCCTCTGCAGCTTTCTTTAACTCGACATACGTGACGACTAAGATAAGATATAAATATACTTGTTTTTTATTAATAGATAAGGATCGATGCATTCCTGATATTGACTCATTTGTTAATTTTTATTGGAAATTTATTTTATCGTTGTTTCTATTTTATGTATTTTTATTGAGATTTTGTTTGCTTACTATTTTAATATTGTTTTCCTTTTTGTTATTTACTCACAATTACGTTTTATTTTTACCGCGAATTTTTTCAACATTGGTTTATTATTGTAATTTTATTAGATTAGATTATTAGATTATATACGGCCAAAAGCCTTTTAAATACATTACAACAATTAGGTCAATCAAAAAATACATACACAAATAACTCACTTAATACCACACAACCCAGGAAAATAAATAAATGTAAAAAAATCAATATATCAAATAGGCAAAATAACACAATATCATTCCATACACTCAATAAAAAACATAACAAATTGTAATCAATCATGTATACAGATAAAGTCAAGTCAGTTACAGTAATGATTGCCTGATTACAAATAATGATTGCCTGTTTTTTTTTTATATTGTAAAGGCGTAAACCGTGTAAACTTTAATAAATAAATAAATGAATACTCGTACTGTATTATAAAGTCACTTATAAAAAAAAATAATTAAAAAATAATCTTAATTATCCAGTAATCTAAGTTTTACTCTGTATCACACATGTGTTGTTGCAACTGGGAATCCATTCCAGCTTTCTGGAATCTTAATCAGCATTGTCGCAGCAGAGAATTTCCTAAAGGTGGTGTTTATGTAATGTATCCCTACGTGTAATATATAGAAAGTACAACCGAGACCTTCGCGAATAAACACAGACCCTGATACTGAAAACAGTACTTTGTGTTATTTTATTTTACAATCGTATGCGGCTTTGAGCCCATTTGAACAAAGATTATTGCAAAAATCACAAAAAAAATCAATAAAAACAGTCAAACAATTGCGCATTACATTACAAATTTACATCATAACACAAAACCATTCGTAAACGTAAATAAAATGTAAATAGTAAGTCCTTCTCAACAAATAAAATTAAACAGGCATGTAGGCACTATATTAAATAGGATCAGTGACAATACACTAAGTAAAATCTTTTTTTAAAACCTTAAAACTTGGTCAGGGCTTAGATAGTATATCGCCAGCTTCGAGTCATGGTTTCCTTTAGTTACTGCATTCGCGTTCGTCTCAGTACTTTATATACGATACTGTACCTATATCCCTAAAGCATTCTCTACATAGACGCAGTGATATATGAGTGTAACTATGCTAATGTAATGTAAAAGTTACAATGCATATGTTGTGTTGCGCTACTTACATTTTTTGTCTACCCGGAGGACAATAGAAACGCGAAATGTAAAAGGGTAATAATGGAGTGCTTACAAGTAGATTTTGCTTATTAAAAGTTCTCGCTTTTTTGTTGTTATTTCTTGGTCTTCTTTTGCCCTTTTTCTAAATATAGGGACGCTCTTTCCAAAACAGCATATATTTCGTACGCCCAATATTACAGTTTCGTCAAATGGGTGACGTCACAGACTCGTAAGGCGGAATTTCTCCCAGCTGAGACATATGCCAGGTTGCATCATATCTACGGTCTCTATTTTTGCTCGAAATCGTTTCGATCTCATCATTTTTTATAACTAGATAGGTATAACATGTTTTGTATATAAACTAGGATTTGAAAAAAAAAACAAAACTAATCTGTTTTTTTTAAGTGACTTAAAAAAGTGATTAAAATGAAAGTTTTCATAGGGTCATACATCGCAACAAGGTGGCCTAGCAAGATCTTACCTCGTCACCTCCTTGGCCACCGTCGTCGTCTCCTTTCGCGGTTCTTCGCGTCTTTCAGGAATATGTTAAAAGATAAGATAAAGTGGTCAATGACAAAAACAATCCGTATTAAATTATCAACAAAAAATGTATCGTCGGTTTTTTATAGGACTAGCAGTTTACCCGATATGGCCTGACATTTTCGAAGACATAAGAACTGCGAGAAAACACCAAAAAATTATTTGTGTGTATATTATTGTGATCAAATTTAATTTTCATTTTCTTGGCACCAGAAGTTATCATACAAGTCATTGCGATATCTATTGTGACAATCATGCCTTTTCTACTACTTGTGTTTTATTATTTCATCACTAATAGTTGCTTTAGGTTTCATTTCATAAATAGCTATTCGAGTGGCACACAGAAGGGTGTCGTAGGTAGAATATTATTTTACTCGCATTATGCAAACAATACTTTTGCCATCCATTCAATGTGCGACATTAAGGAGTATAACACATGGGCGTATCGTGTAGCACCTGACGTGCGAGGTTTAATGATACGCCACTGCATATGCACGTGTTATCCATATATTATTATTATTTTGTTGCAAGGATCCTTGTGCGGTAACCGCTTTTCTAGTTTCGTGCAAGGATTTTTCTATTAATTTTTCTTTTCTGAGAGCTTGTCTAAGAAAATTGCATTATTCCCGGATATGAAAACTCTGTTCTACATTTTGTTTCTCTGAAAAACAAACAAACTTCTAAAACATATTGTGTGATTCACCATCTTCTTTGTATAGAAAATTAGGGGTGGTATAGGAGTTCCGTATTTCAATTTATAAATAACCTCAATGAATTCCTAATTTATAAATGTATATTAACCTCTTGTAATTCTATACATTACACTATTTTCAGACCCTTCTTGTATGCCATCTCCTTTCTCCCATTGTCCTCATTCTCCTGCCACCCTCATCCTTTGAATGAAGATATCCAAGTGATCAATGTTCTGCCTGGTCAAGTTTGTCAGATTTTATAGGCAATCATGCCAATGTTCATGTCGTACTTATATCAGGTAATGCCTGTATTGATTATGGACGACTCAAGTCAGTATTCGGTCACTTCCTTTCCTCCGTGACCATGGTGCAAGTTGTCCGGGAGTCATAACTCTGCGTCAATATTTTTTTAAGTAGTCTATTGTCCATGGCGTCACTCTGTGAATTTCCACAAAAACCCATACAAACAGTGAACTGTAAAAGGTCTGTTGTGAATTTAGTATGAGTTTACTTAATCTTTAAACTGCTGAAAATTTTATTTCATATTATTCCAAAAGACATCACACTTAATTTCTAGGGAACAATCGAGTAGACACATCTACTGTTTTCTTTTTTCATTGTGTTGTAGCATATTGTAGAAAGTGTCAAAAATTATATTCTTCTCTTAGTCGCATAATCTAGTAGGGAAGTGTTATGATTATGAATGAATTAAATTAAACGTATAATTATTCCAACTCGAGGTAGATTTAGGTATAATATACAAAACGAACCCTTTTTGCCTTCTTCAAAACGCTAAAATTATTATAAACATCAAAAATATGAGAGGAGAGTTGTAAATTTATGGAAATACTCAGCGAAACTCCCTCTGCAGGTCAGTTGGGATATTTACACATCACAACCTAAGTTTTCACATTTTGATGATATACCCAGTAATAATAATGAACATTAAATAACTTTTTAATTATTCAGAAAGGGATTTTACAGTACGGTGTCCCGTACATTTATTAAGTAAAAGGTATTATGAACCATTTATTCGTTGGTAAGTGCACATTTTCTCATGTTTATTGTACGTATCTCGCATCAAGTGTTACAGTCTCCACCGCTGAAATATGGTCACCGTATTAGACAGTGATATCTGTTGTTTCAAAAGTTACCCTCAGTACGAGGGGTTGGACTTGGAGAGAGCGGGGGTGGTGTACAGCAGCACTTAGCTAAATTACCAGAGCACCCCATGCCTCTCCTAGGTACTACCTATTTATTTCTCCAACGTTTTCTCCTCCAGCAGATTCCTGTCTACGGATGACAACAGACTACCACTACACTTGCCACCAACGTGACGCATCTAGATATTCTTTTTATCTCTGTCTCCGTTTTTTTGTCGTCAGCTTCTGCTCTTAAATAAATATTTCTATTTAACGACCTCATTATTTTCAATTCCTTTCTAATATACTATTTATTACTTTGTGCCCCTTTTAACACAGATATTATAGCCCTATTGTTTATTTTGATAAAAAAACAACAATGGTAAAAGCGATTGCTCACTGGGGCGAACTTGTCGCAATAAGTAACAGTTAACACGTTTTTCTTACCCTTGGCAGATTTGTGTCGTTGGTCATTTCCATTCATTACCACATTCTAAACATTCAACTTGAAAACAAACCTCGTGTTGACCTGGACTGGTCTTGGCATTTCCTAAAACTCTTCACAATCATCTGCTCCGTAACATTATCAATTCTTCAGTTCAAGCGCTTCCTATTCTAGGTACAAGCACCATATTTGTAATAACTGCAATTTTGATCCAGTACATTACCTACCTAAATTGCACATTTTGTGTAATTACTTTTTTGGGAATAACGAATGCGTACTTAACAAAATGGAAGAACGCTGGAGCATTTCGCAAACCAAAGTGCAATCTTATTATATCTAATGATCCATACGGCGAATTAGTCAGGAGACTCTTCTATATTTTCTGTTTTATAATTATTATTATCCAGAGCAGTGATACTTCGTTAGTTTTGCATTATGTAAATGAATTCATAAATGAACTCAGAACGCTCATAAAAGGGATGTTCTTTAATTCACAATAATTATCCCGTACGACAAATTACAGCATTATTTCCATAATGTAGTTAGTAATTACAAAACTCTAGTATTTAAAAATTGACAAATTACCTGGATTACTGATTTACATGAAGAACAAATTATTCACCATAATTTAAATACTACGTTTTGACTAATTATTCTGTTTTTCTATTTTGTTTCAGGTACTTACTACACCTAAGTCTAATTAATCACCTTCTCATTTTGGTTCACGAGTGAGTATAAAATTGTTATTTTTAATACAAAGCAAACAGTAGGTATTTGATTTTTTTGTCGTATTCACAGCCTTCGTGTACCCACTTTTGACGACACAGTATGGTGTGTATTGCATTACCGTCGACCTTCGCTTTAAAAGCATCGTTCGAATAATATCCTTTTAATCCTTCAAGGGAATAATGATAATCTTGTTTTATTTACTTTTCAGTGTCTTAGGTGTTGAAATTTTCCTTGAGTTAATAATGCTTTATTTCGTAAATGGATTAATCTGTTAGAAGTAGCTTCCTATTATCAAATTTCCATTACTACTATCGTTGTATAACGTTGCTTAATAAGGAAAATTTGATGAAGAAAGGTCGTTAAGTTAATATCACCATCTGTGATATATTAAGCTTATAATCTTCTTGTATAGATAATTCCAACCCATTAGCATATTATTATTTTAATTTTGCTGTTGATTTTATGATTTTCGTTATATTACGAAGTTTTAAAACAGATACATTTGGAACTAACTGACATAATTCTCGCGAATGAATGTAAAGCGGGACCGTGGCAGTTTTAGAAAGTTTTTCAAACATGTGCCTTTGGAGTTCAAAACATTTCGCTATCAGCTGTTATCGAAAAACATTCATCTAACGGCGTGCTGACGGGAACCTTTTACCGACACGATAAAAAAATGTGAACTGTTCAGTTATCGTCCGTAGATGTCGACAGTAGAAATAACTTTTTTGTATATTTTTTTGTAATTATGTAGAATTAGAAAAAAATTTGAATTGGTATGTAGTGGTAGAGTGTAATTCATTTTCCATATTTTTTCATACTAAATAGAGGCCACCTATCGCTGTTTTCTCACCTAAAGATGGCGACAGGATTTTCCCATTATTTTTAATGTAGGGACATAAGCAGCTCCGTGATTTTTCGCGGGTAAGTACTAGCATTATAATAACATAGTCGTAGGTAACTGGTTTTACCTCACTTGTTTCAATTATTGAATAAAGCCGTTAAAATTTATCGAATTTTCGTTTTAATTTCGTTACAGAATGAAAGATCCATGTTTGTAATTAAGCAGTAATTAAACGTAATACGAAATAATATTACAACGTAGTACTTCATGAATGGTTTGAAGCGTTTTATACTTACACTACGCATCACGTAATCTATATCTATAAAACAAAGTCACTTAATTTTGTAAGTATTCGCATAACTCCCGCATTTTACGATTGATTGCTGTGAAAATTCACAAAACCTTTCGTACCGATCTGTCCAAATTTTGACGTCGCCATTTTTGAAAAAAAAAAGCGTTTGCTGGGAGGTGCCATGATGATGAGTGGATCCAAGATTTGTGTGGGGTCATGCTTGCGGTATCATATGAAAGGGTGTTGAAAAAGCATTTTGTTTTGATCAAACCATCGGGAGACACTCAGCTAGTAAGGGAATAAGCGTAAACTATATTGGCATAGTTTTGCCACTAGAATGTAAGAAAACTGTCATAATTGTTAAAGTTTTTCTTAATGTTTCCGTTATGATTGTATTCCTTGTTATAATTATTATCTTGACGTCCATTTCTGTTTGATTATTTATTTATTTATTTATTCTTTTTGTCAACATTACACACAATACAATTTGACAAAACGTTACATTGTTATGTACTCGTATTTCTCTTCTTACGAATACGCCTTTTTATTGTATTATTTTTTGCATAATGTATTATGTAGATCAAATTAATGTCACAAGTGGTTGGTTGGCAGACATTGTCCACGGCAATAAACCCGCCATTTAAAAAAAAAATAAAATATATATATATTTTTGAACTCAGATGTTTTTGAGGAATCTCTACAAGATGCAAAAAATATTTTACGGTCATTCCCTTGGTAAAGGCTCAATGTATCTACTTTATTTTTCCCAAAGCATATTTATTAACGGTTGTCAAAATCGAAGGTCTCCCGTTTTTAGGAATGTTTGAAATGTCAATGTGCTTTCTCTTGAACATTAGTTATTACATAAAATATTACAGCGTGTACTCGTATATAATATGATTTTATGACTTGTCGCAAGTTTACTCAAAGTTTCGCCTTTTAGGTAGATTTCCAAAAGAAATTCTACCTATTCGTTTCTCCCGTGATGTCGCAGAATTGAAAAATTTCTACTCAGGATCATTAATTAGGACCAGGAGAACCCGAATCCGACCTTGGTTTAAAAGTTTATATATATAAGCCATATATATATATGTCCCTTTTCTTGTGCGCACGTTTGCGGTCAAACTATGCGTCGCAGAAACGTGAAACTTGGGTGGTAGATTTTTGGTAAGTGGTAGATGAACTGATATGAGATTGGTTGAAATCCATTAAGAGGAAGGTTCACTTTTTAAGGCTTTAAATACAAAAACAATAATTCTGAGGGGATCCAATGATTGTGAGGGTCCCTGTCTGGTATCGTATGAAAGGGCATTAAATAAGGAATACAGATCAATTTACAGATTTTGTCTAGCTCAATTCCTTGGACGACAATGATCGATCGAAAGATCTAGTTAAGTAGTTACCGCATAGGTACTTAGCGTGTTTGTTGTCTTAGAAAAGTGCTTCACGATACGAGTAGAACTCACATCTTTTTTTCAAATTTCTAGTGCTTAGGTACCGGTACCAATCCGTATATTATATGAGTGGAATGAAAATAATTTGATTATTATTTGATTAGGTACTTCGAAAATCAAAGAATAGACTACATCCATACTACTCATCACTTCGCTGGTTTATTTGGTGATGATATTGTGATTGTTTTTATTATACATATGTACAGATGTACTCTTAAAATTAATAAGATAAATAAATCACTTGAAATCTACCTATGCCTGCGGCGTGCCAAAGGAATTTTTTTCATATTTTTTATAAACACCCAATGTAACGGGCACACTGAATCATAAATTTTCATTTACCCCTGGTGTAAAACAACACCAACATTGTAGTTTGTATTGAGGGTTTGTTGTGGAACTTTTTACACCCCGTGATGTCAGTTGTTAATACTCTTGCTTTTATATATTAGTTTTATTTTGTTCAGTACTCTAAACCCGTATGATATTTTTATCAAATACTTTTTAGAGGTTGATAAATGTTTTTAAACTTTCTTTTTAAGGCAACTTTGTTGACTAAATGCCGAAAATTCGTATATTTGTTTGCCCGAATACCGAACATTCGGTAACTTGTTTGACCTTGGTGTTTTTTTTTAATTTTTCGTCGCGTTTTCATAAGCTTTAAACATTTTAATATTTTTTCGAGTGACCGGTAAGAGTCAGGCGTTTGCAAAACATCCACAAGACATTTCATGTTTTATTGTTCTTCTTCATCCCTAGGCCCTGATTCGGGCACTTGGACACGTCGGTTGGTCACAATACATATTATACAGCCACAATACTAGGACTATGAAATGAGGTTCTGAGGTTCACCACACATTATGAGTGGCGTAAAAATGTTCGCACAAATATAATTTAGTACGTCTTTTTTATACACACAACGTTTACTGGTTACTCCACAATTGAGATAAACCATGATGCTGTAGTAGGAAAGCAATAAAAAATATATAGAAATGCCGCACCAAATGGGGGGGAAATGTAACTCAAATTCGTTTAAATTCGGCAATATTAAAAAAATTGAAATCCTAATAGACCGAATAGTTTTAGATGGACCGAATAGTTTTAAGTTTTCCCTTTTTGTTTTGAAATAAACACAAGCAAGTCGATGCATAAGAAAATTGGTAATATATCAAACTCCGTCATAAAAGTTTCACAAATAAAAAAAGTTTTCAGTACACTGTGCAAGTTGGGAGAGTGTATTGTTATAATGTGTTTTTCTATGTAAGTATTCGAATGTAATTTGTATGAAGTGCTTTGAGTGCAGCACCTAAATTGGAAGGGTTAGAGAG
The DNA here is from genome assembly GCA_963576895.1 of Ceraclea dissimilis. Lineage (NCBI taxonomy): Eukaryota > Metazoa > Arthropoda > Insecta > Trichoptera > Leptoceridae > Ceraclea > Ceraclea dissimilis. Next base: position 8,047,682 of record OY756375.1, read on the forward strand.
ATGAGTGACATTAGGACGAGTGCTGTGATAAGGATTTATCCTTTAGCGAAGGTCTGGTTGACAAGAAAACTTTGTCAAACGCCTGATGATGAAGATGAGAATCCTCAAATATTAGTTGCGTGTAACAAAAGTCATTACGTGGATTTAAATCTATGTATTTACTAGTCTTATTATTACCTTTATCGCTATTAACAAAATGATCAATTGATTCATAATAATTATTTTAGTAGGAATCTTTCTGTAGAATGAAACTTTGTAACCGTCGTATGTTTCCGAGATAAATAGTAAAGAGCAGTCATAGTTCACCAGTTATTTGAAGCATCTTAAACTCAGTTTCCCTCAATCTTAAAATGCTTCCTTCTGAGCTCTAAACTTAATTTGAGGAAGTTCCAGAATACGAACATAAAATACTCTGCATTGCAGTACTGGCTTCAGTAGGTACGTAAGTACCTACGTATCACAACATAATCTACTTACAGTGGAACACCAAACATTCTATATTATTCGCTCTTTGCAATGAATCTGTCTATCGGAGAATGCGATGACTTTCTTTCATCATCCTTTTTTCCTTTAAGGACATTGTACTTTGATTCGTGGATTTTATCTTCTTCTCAAAGCATTAGGATTTGGAAATTATGATTATCTAACACTGCTACTACTATTATATGATTATATAATAATGTTAATAATCATGAAATGCACTAATTGTAAACACTCCTCTCTCTACTCAAGTATTTATTTACTTATTGAGAGAGAAGGACAACATTAAACTATGTAAATTTTGTACCTATCTGCTGAAAAATTACAACTGTACTTGTATTATATTACTAAATAAATAAAAAATAAAAATATCCCAGTAATGGAGTAACCAGTGAATTCTGTGAGCGTAAAAAAGTGTACAACATTCTCATTGCTCAGAATGTGTGGCGAGTCAGAGAATTGGAAGTTGAAATAGGTGTGATATATCATATGGCAGTTTTATAAAAATCTGACTTTTACAGTACACCCGAAACATTCACGCAAAGAGTGGGTCATCACAAATGAATATCATAAAACACTAATAGGTACACATAATTATTTAAACTCTTGCAGAAAAGTAGAGAGATTCATCAAACAAATAACTTCTCGTGACAACACAAAGGCGTCACCACTCGAAGCTGGTTTGTGCAGTCCATTTTTTATTGTGTACCTACTAGTTTTTTTTTTCAAAATGTTGCTAGGAATGAACCACTAATAAATGAGCGAGAACTCTACAACTCTTAAAAAGAAATGTGCTTACCAAAATTATTTTAGAATTGTTTTTAAAAGGGGGGTAATGTATGTTCGTAATTCCTCCCTGGTTTTGTCCAAAAGTTAAGTACCTATCTAAATATTTTGGCCTCTGAAAAACTTGGCAAAGACACAAACATTAGAAAGTAGATTTGTATAATGGTGAAAACATAACTATAATAAATTAGCCATATCATTGGGCGCTTACTTTTATAACTGTCTCACAGATCAGGGCCCAGTTGTATTATTTTGTTGAGGCTCTTAACTTGAATATACAAATATGTATGTTTCACAAGAATTAATGAATTGATTTGAATGAATTTCTGTATGAATTGCAACATCCTTGGATAAGGACACTGAAGGAATGTAATTTGGGGGTGGGGTTTGCCGGGGGGCTCCCTTAAGGCTAACCCTGGGCCCACCTCTTAATATGATTTTCCTAGAAGTGCGGGTAAAGAGGTCGCTATTAATGCACCTGAGCTACCAGGGGATGAGGAGGGCCTTAAGCCCGTGAGATTTTCATTCAATGTATGTTTCACAGTACTCGATAAGCTATTGTGATTAGCTCGTCCTAGTGAACAATAATGTTATAATTTATTTTCGTAATGTCAACTTATCTCTGTATTTTGTTCACCAAAAGTGTAAATATTAACACCGATTTTGGAAGTCAACATCCCATTTTGGAAGGCCCGTTCTTTAAGCAACGTAGCTAGGGAATCCAATCCCGCAAACGCGGGATCCCGCAAATGCTGGATCCGCGCCTTTTTTTGCGGGATCCAAAACGAGGGATTAGTCAAGCGGGATCCCGCATGTTTGCGGGATCCAAAAAGTTTGTCGTTTTCCATCGTTCGTAGGCCCATCCGGGCACCTGTCGTTAGTTTTTACAATTATCAGCATATACATTACTACAATTCATATCGTAAACAAAAAAAAAATGAACAAAATAGCATCGTCACTATCAGACTTAAAGTTAGAAAGCTCGGAGGCACCATTCCTAATCCAATGCTATCAGATCAATTCCAATTAGAATGTTAAAATCAATCGTTTTAACATTTCGTCAATTGAGTAAAATACTTACCAGCGAGGTAGGTTATTTGAGCCGCGTATATGTCGTTATTTGAGCCGCACATTCATTGCGGCAGGTCCTTCAGCCTGGAATGGACTTCCTGCAGACATCAGAGAGGCAAAAACGTTAACCGGGTTCAAAGAGCTATTGAAAACACATTTATTCAAGAAATCTTTCCCAACAACATAGGGATTAGGAACTCAGAGCGCCCTTTAGGTGGGAATACCCACAAAACGGCGCGACATAAATTATCCAATATTATTATTATTAGGTACTTCTTCATCCCTGAAAGCAGTATCATCCAGCAATTTGAACTTTCCGGCAGGCACGTTTAGCATCCGCACACCGAGACACACGAAGCTTTTAGACATCTTCGCTAGTCTGTGCCTTAAAAGTCTTATGTCTTCTTTTGACCTGGTACCTTTTGACCTTTGATTTGTGGTACTCTGAGTTCAGGGGAGTATTATGTATAAACACTCTAATAAGAAGATGCCAGGCATGGTGAGCACTGGTGGGGAGTTCCTTGAAGAAATCTCGACAGGAATCTCTGGGATTCATGCCCAGCATGGTTCTCACTGCTCGTTTCTGCAATATAAAAACACGCGTCTGCCTCCCTCCCCCAGATATAGGACATAATGCGGTGGAAGTAAAAGTAAAATGTACAGACTTTGCAGCATCAAGTCCACAGGTGAGCGTTTTTTTTGTTATAGCAAATAGAGCCGGATTTAACTTCCTTCAAAGTACCTCAATGTGCGGAGACCATTGAAGCGTTCGGTATATTGTTAATCCAAGAAACTTGTTTTAGTCAACTGGTTCAAAAGATGGACTAGAAAGTGTGCCCATCACTGGATCCACCCCCAACGGTCGCTTAACAGAGAAGTGAATATCACCGGTCTTCGTCATATTTAATTCGAGCCCTTTGTCACCCTGTCATCCCGTTCAATTTCAAGGTCTTCATCGAGGCATCCTTTATATTTTTTGGAATATTGTCTTTGAGTAACAGGGATGTATCATCCGCAAACATTACAATAAAATCATGCTTATCAACACTGTTATGCAGATCATTTATACTCGTATTAATGGGCCCAGTATTGACACCTGTCCCGCAGGCTTGCGGGATCGCGATTTTGATGCGGGATTGGATTCCCTAAACGTAGCTATCCATGTACTGCTAATAGATGATACAATATTTGTTCACTTGGGCTAGCTTTTCGCGGTCCTGCAACCTTTGCCAGCTAACCTCCAGTGCTAGGATATTAGGTGACAAGGGTAAATGGGAGGAAGCAAGGGTGTGTCATGGGACACGAGTATAGAAAATTACTTTTTGAATAATATTTCCTATGACAATTTTATATCAATCCCCAAGTATTGCAAGGATAATTTCTTTCCTTCATCCCTTAGGCTCCCTCCTTCCTGTATCTACTCGGGCATCAATTCACCATTATGACATAAATGTTTTCAAAAACTTTCTCCAACGCTTTTGCACAATAATGGACGACCCTTAAAAAGTTCTTACATATAGATGTATAAAAATAATGTAATATTTTTATAACGTGGAGAAATCTAAAATTTAAGATGTTCGCTTTGAAAATAGCAATAAAATTATACAGATTTCTTAACTATTTGCAAAGAATCGTAATAGTAATTTTCATAGATTATTAAAATATTTTGGTTCACAAAGTTGCACAGCAAATTTACATTTAAGTCGCTAGTAAAATTCACATTTTTAGAGCATCTTTATTGCAATCCTATAATTTATGGAAAATTACAAAAATGTTATCATATAACAGTGGGTCAAGGCTGTAGTGAAATTTTTCGTGTAACTTTTCATTGAAAATGAATCAAGACCTTAATCTCACCCATAAGATTTATTTATATGGCCACATACACCACAACTAAAGCATTTATCAAATGCTGCTTATAAATCTAGATTTCTGATTTATTCGATCGCTAATACTTAGTACTTACTTACTTTCCGTGTCCGGAACACCATCAAATTTGAAACCCCCAATATTCAGCCACCCGGATAGCCCTGGCGTTCGCCAGTAGCGCATCCTCGGGCGTGCATGTCGCACCTATTTGGGGACATGAAAACAGGTGACTGTGGTCCTGTTTGGCACCACACTCACAGGTGTCTTCCTCTCTGTAACCCCATTTTTTGAGGTAATACTTAGTAATAACTTCGTATATATTAAATTAAAGTATTTGTTACACTCATTCTTTTTCGACGGGCGCCTTCAGCGTCTTATACAACCAAATACTTCTTAATTGTGAGTTTTTTAAACGATTTTGAACTAGGCTGTACGATGGGCAGAACTTAGGCCGATATTGAACGGCACATAGTAAAGATGCCTCATTAGAAGTAGTCGCAAAATCTTTTAGCACACAACTGGAAAAATAGGTAGAAAAAGTCAGTCTTTAGTGGTCAGAGAAAATTTTTTGTCGATGGGTTTGTGAATAATGTAGTCATATTTACCAAAGTGAATTTAGTTCTGAAATAAGAATATGTTCGACTCGCTTTAAATCCAAGGAGATTGGAAGTTTTTCTTGCAATAAAAAATAAAGTTTTGCAGGAAAGAGAATTATCGTTTTTAAATTCATCACTCAAACCTTTCGCCACTTGACTCAGCGGTTATGATTTAATATTAACAACTTTAGATTTCTTAAAGGATTTAGATTTTCCTCTTTCTTTTTTTTCCTGTTTCGTCTACATTAAGAGATTGCTTCCCCACGAGAAGAAGATAAAAATCAGAATAGTTGGATGGAAAATGTAGAAAATATGATTACATTAATGTCTTCCTTTTTTCCCCCGTTGTTG